>CM052810.1:73613054-73635879 GCA_028533885.1 Nasua narica | reverse complement strand
CTACAGTCTTTAGCTTAAAATCTAATTTATCTGATATGAGAATTGCTACCCCGGCTTTCTTTTGAGGTCCATTGGCATGAAAGATGGTTCTCCATCCTTTCACTTTCAGTCTGGATGTATCTTTTGGTTCCAAGTGTGTCTCTTGTAGACAGCATATGGATGGGTCCTGTCGTTTTATCCATTCTGCAACCCTGTCCCGTTTTATGGGAGCATTTAGGCCGTTCACGTTGAGAATGATTATTGAAAGATATGTGTTTATTGACATCATGTTGCCTGTGAAGTCCTTGTTTCTATAGATGGAAAATTTCTGTTCTAAGTCACTCATGTGTTCTCTCTACTTTTATAGAACCCCCTTTAATATTTCCTGGAGTGCCAGTCACATACTCTTTTAATCGTTGCCAGTCTTGGAAGCTCTTTATCTCTCCATCCATTTTGAATGTCAGCCTTGCTGGATACAGTATTCTTGGCTGCATGTTCTTCTCTTTTAGTGCCCTGAATATATCATGCCAGCCGTTTCTGGCTTTCCAGGTTTCTGTGGACAAATCTGACGTTATTCTGATGTACCTTCCTCCTTATGTAAGGAATCTCTTTGCCCAGCTGCCCTCAGGTCCTCTTATCTAAAAGTATAATGTGCAAATTTTACAACGATGAATCCCCTTGTTTTTCTAGACTCTTTGATCTTGGGGGGTGTCTTTTCTGCCTCTAGGACACGAACACTTGTTTCATTCCCCAGATTGGAGAAATTCTCATGTAGAATTTAGTCAGCTATATCTTCTAGTCTTCTGTCTTTCTGTATTCCCTCTGGGATGCCAATGATTCTGACCTTGCAGCGTTTTATGGCATCATTTATTTCCCTAAGTCTGTTCTCATGATTCCTGAGCAGTTTGTTCCAGCTCTCCTCCTGATCTTTCATCTCAACCATTTTATCCTCTAGACCACTAATTCTATCCTCTCTCTCCATAACTCTAGCTGTTAGACTATTTAGATTGGATTGGATCTCATTAATAGCGCTTCTTACATCTGCTATACTGGATCTCATTTCTGCCCTTAGAGATTCTATAATGTTTTTCTCCACCCTAGCCATTGCCTGGGTAATTGTCACCCTGAATTCCCTTTCTGACATACTGTTTATGTACATGTCCAATAGTTCTGAAGGAGAGGGTATAGTCTCTGGGTTTTTCTTCTGTTGGGTGTTCCTCCTCCTAATCATTTTGATGAGAAGTGGATGAGAGGATATATAGCTGGATATATCTCCCCTGATCCAGGCAGGGTGCATCCTGGAGAGTTTTGGAGCAATTGGGCTTTACCACCAAAAAGAAAGAATAAAGATAAAAAAAAAAAGATAGAGAGAAGGAGAAAAAGAGGAAATCCCAGCCAGAATGGGCCCCAAAACTAAGATTTATAAGGTATGTAAACAAGCATAAAAAACATATAGATCAACATGAATAAATGCCAAGAAGTAAAAGAACCTAGCAGAATGAACCCCAAGAATAAGATTTATGTAATACCAGAATAAAAGCAGATACAGAGAAAAACTGACAGAGGGATAAGATGGGAGGGTGGTTATAACTCCTGGCAGGTGAGAAAGGTTATTTCAGGTCTTCCTGGGTTTATAGTTGTATTAAACCTTTTGTTGTAATGTTAAGTAGTTAAAAAAAAAAGAAATGTGAAAACAAGTGAATAATAAAATAAAAGAGAGAGAGAGAGAGAGAATAAGAAAGAAAAAAAAAAACTTGTATCTATGAAATATACAGGTTTGAGGGTATTACCAGGAGTTTAATATATTGATTTCCCATGGTTTGGGGGTCTAAAATTTTATGGCATCCCTATGGTTATAGTCCTTTTGTTTTCTGGCTGGTCTTCTTGGGGAAGGGACTGCCACATTGTTTTCCAGTCAGTCTTGTTTGGGTTGAGTCACCCTGCCCCCCAGTCAAGAGCCTGAGCTCTGTGGAAACCAGTTTCTCAGTCTTTTGCTCACTGAAGGTTTTTGGCCTTTTATAGCTTTTTCACCTTTTCAGAGTCCAAGCAATGAATCTGCCCAGAAGCACTCAGACCTCCGAGTTGCAGGAAGCCGGAGTCCCTGCTCCCCTCTGTGTGGTTCAGAACACACTCTCCTCTGCGAAATTTCTGCTCACAAAGCAGCCTGTCCAAGGGGGTGCAAGACCATAGCTCCCTTTCTGCGGCTCCCAAGTGTTGACCCTGGAGGCCTGAGGCGGGCCACGAAAATCGCGACCGCAGCCGCCTTTCTGCGGGTCCGCTAGGGGGACCTGGAGGTTAGGCCACTTACCCGCATTCTCTTTGGGGCCAGCGTGGATCGCTCAGACTCTGCAGCAGGGCGTGAATGTCATGGTCGCGGTCGCACACAGAGAAAAGCTGCGGCTAGTGGACCACAGCAGACTCTCTGAAGGAGCTTGCAGGTGCGTGCCTGGCCCACAGAATGGTGCAGAGAGCAGAAAGTTGCAGGTTCAGAAACCACGGACTGGATCCCACCACCAGTCTCACTTTGGGGTGCTCCTTCCAGGGAGCGTGAGTCCAGGCCAGTGCCAGTGACCACCCCCTTCCACCAGTTACTCCTCAGAGCTTTTTGCTATTTTTAAGTGTTTTTAAGGGACTCCGTTAATGCTGGTCCCTCACCACCGGGCACTTTCCTTTGGGGTATTACTGTCCTTGGTTAGCTTCTGGTGGCACCCTCCCCCTTTTGTTTATCCACTGATATCAGTTCGAGTGTTCCCCCTTTGCTTTTACCTCTCCACTGCTGTCTTCTGCTTTCGGGGAGATCCCAGAGTGAGAAATCTTGCTCCTCAGGGTGACTTCATGGGTGTTCAGTGTGTTCTGGTAGATACCCAGCTCACTTTTGGGGACCAGTTGCAGCAGGATCTCCTACTTCTCCCAAAATTGTGATATTTTTATGTACTATTTAATTAATTTATATTTAACATAAATATGGATATGTTTGATCTTCTGTCATATTATATTCATTTTCTGTATTTTCCAATTTTGATGCCACCTTTTGTTTACCTTTTCTTAGATTAATTAGGCATTTTTTATTATTCTTTATTTTTTAGTAACTTACTACTCATGCATTCTTTCATTTTTCTTTCTTTCAGAATTTATCCTCTACTTATTTATTTGAAAGAGAGAGAGAGAGAGAGACCACTAGCAGAGGGAAAGAGCAGAGGGAGAACCAGACTGCCTGCTGAGCAGGGAGCCCAAAATATGCCTCCATCCCAGGACCCTGGGATCATAACCTGAGCCAAAAGCAGACGCTTAACCAACTGAGTCATGCAGATGCCCCATGAGAGACTCTTAACTCCTGGAAACAAAGTGAGAGTCGCAGAAGGGGAATGGGGAATAGAGTAACTGGGTGATGGGCATTAAGGAGGGCACATGATCTGATGAGCACTGGGTGTTATATTCAGCTAATGAATCATTGAACACTACATGAAAAACAAATGATGTATTATGTTGGCTGATTGAATTTAAGTTAAAAAAGAATTTATCCTCTATATTCTAAATGAATTCTTGACTTATTACTAACTAAAATTAGTCATTTTATTTTTTCTCCAATAACGCTGAAACCTCAAAACACTTTACCGATGCTTACCAACCCCATTTTGCTGCTATTGCTTTCAAGAATTTTAATTCTCAGGGCACCTGGGTGGCTCAGTGGGTTAAAGTATCTGCCTTCAGCTCAGGTCATGATCTCAGGGTCCTGAGATTGAACCCCGCATCAGGCTCACCACTTGGCGGGGAGCCTGCTTCCAAGTCTTTCTCTGCCTGCCTCTGCCTACTTGTGATCTCTCTCTCTCTGTCAAGTGAATAAATAAAATCATAAAAAAAAAGAATTTTAATCTCATGTGTCATAAGCTTATGCTACATCACCATTGTTGTTTGTACAGCCAATATACAATCAATATCACTATACATCAATATTTTCATATACAGATAGGTAAATATAGATGATATAGATATTCTTCTTCCATTCTATTGCTCTTTATATATATTTATATATTATATTATATATTATATATATATATTTTTTTCCCTGTAATTCCTGTGGGGTCATTATCCTTGTGCTTAAAACAAATCTTCATTTGAAATTGTTTCTTTTTTTGAAACAGGTCTGTTAGCAAGAAATTCTCTCAGTGTTTAATATAATTTAACTGATAGAATAGTTTTTCTCATACTGGAGCCAATTCATTTTCAGCTATCACTTTACTTTCAGCATGTATACAAGAAACATTGGAATTAAAAATTAGATTATTTTAGAAAATGAGTTAATTGGCATAAATGAAAAGTCGTACTTTACTGAATAACATGTAAATGTTCCTTCTTCAGATACACTAGTTAATACATCATATTGACTGCAGTCTTCTTATGATAATCATTAACTTTTGAAATAGGTATTGATGCATATTCTGCTGACTTTTGTCTTCTGGTTTTTACGTGGTCATTAATAATAATATGGCCTTAATGATTATTATGTCAGCATTTTATGCATGTTTATTAACATTCTTGAGAAATTAATTTCAGTTCTTACTTCGTCATTAAACATTTATTTTGATGTTTTGAGCTCATTGTTCCTGAAACGGTTTTTGACCCTAAATTTATTCTGAAAGTAATACCAGGCAATATAATTAAGAAGTAGATTTAGAAGATATAAGAGCCTTCAGATGACTGTCTACATCCTCAGTGGCAAGTCTCATTTGTATCTATTATTTTTTTTATCATATTAGAGATTCATTCAACATATTGTTACATCTGTTTCCAGAGAGCCTACTGACTGGCAAACCTGGAGGTTTGTATACCTCCCAGGCTGCTGAATACTGTGACACATCTAAGAGACTGGCTGGAGCAGCAACTTTTAAAACCTCTCCTACCACCATAGAAACTGCAGAAAAGTAACAGTCTCTTTCCAACTCAACTCATTTTGTCAGCAAGCTTTCTGTATACTGCCCTCAAAAAAGGAGGTGTTGGTTATGGCCTGGAAAGGATGAACAAAAAGAGGCACAGATCATTGCCAGTGGGTTTAGTTTTAATCATGTATTATTTTTATATTATTTTTATTATGTTATGTTAGTCACCATATAGTACATCACTAGTTTTTGATGTAGAGTTCCAAGATTCATTGTTTACATATAACACCAAGTGGGATTTATTCCTGGGTTGCAAGGCTGATTCAACATCTGCAAATCAATCAATATGATACATTAATAAAAGAAAGAACAAGAACCATGATACTCTCAATTGATGCTGAAAAGTATTTGACAAAGTACAGCATTCTTTATTGATCAAAACTCTTCACAGTGTAGGCGTAGAGGGTACTTTCCTCAATATCATCAAAAGTATCTATGAAATAACCCTAGTGAATATCATTCTCCATGGGGAAAAACTGAGAGCTTTTCCCCTAAGATCAGGAACATGGTAAGGATGTCCACTATCTCCATTGCTATTCAACATAGTACTAGAAGTCCTAGCCACAGAAATCAGGCAACAAATATAAATAAAAGGCAACTGAATCAGCAAAGAAGAAGTCAAACTCTCAATCTTTGCAGATGTTATGATACTTTATGTGGAAAACCCAAAAGACTCCACTCCAAAATTGCTAGAACTCATACAGGAATTCAGTAAAGTGTCAGGATATAAAATCAATGCACAAGAGTCAGTTGCATTTCTATACACCAACAATAAGACAGAAGAAAGAGAAATTAAGGAGTCCCATTTACAATTGCACCCAAAACCATAAGATACCTAGGAATAAACCTAACCAAAGAGGCAAAGAATCTGTATTCAGAACACTATAAAGTACTCATGAAAGAAATGAGGAAGACACAAAGAAATGGAAAAATGTTCCATGCTCATGGATTGGAAGAACAAATATTGTGAAAATGTCTATGCTACCTAAAGCAGTCTACACATTTAATGCAATCCTTATCAAAATATCATCAATTTTTTCAAAGAAATGGAACAAATAATCCTAAAATTTATATGGAACCAGAAAAAGACCCCAAATAGCTGGAGAAATGTTGAAAAAGAAAGCCAAAGTTGGCAGCATCACAATTCCAGACTTCAAGCTCTATTACAAAGTTGTAATCATCAAGATAGTGTGGTACTGGCACAAAAACAGACAGACACATAGATGAATGGAACAGAATATAGAGCCCAGAAATGGGCCCTCAAGTCTATGGTCAACTAATCTTTGAAAAGGCAGGGTGTCCAATGGAAAAAAGATAGTCTCTTCAACAAATGGTGTTGGGAAAATTGAAGAACCACATGTAAAAACATGAAACTGGACCATTTCCTTACACCACACAGACAAATAGACTCGAAGTGAATGAAAGACCTCAATGTGAGATAGGACTCCATCAAAATCCTGGAGGATAAAACAGGCAGCAACCTCTTTGACCTCAGCCACAGCAACTTCTTCCTGGAAACTTGGCAAAAGGCAAGGAAAGCAAGGGTAAAAATGAACCATTGGGACTTCATCAACATAAAAAGCTTTTGCACAGCAAAGGAAACAGTCAACAGAAGCAAAAGACAACCAACAGAATGGGAGAAGATATTTGCAAATGACATATCAGATGAAGGGCTGGTATCCAAATTCTATAAAGAACTTATCAAACTCAATACCCAAAGAACAAATAATCCAATCAAGAAATGGGCAGAAGATATGAACAGACATTTCTACAAAGAAGACATCTAAATGGCCAACAGACACATGAAAAAGTGCTCAACATCATTTGGCATGAGGGAAATACAAGTCAAAACTACAGCGAGTTACCACCTCACGCTAGTCAGAATGGCTAAAATTAATCAGTCAGGAAACAACAGGTGTTGGTGAGGATGAAGAGAAAGGGGAATCCTCCCACATTGTTGGTGGGAATTCAAGTTGGTGCAGTCACTCTGAAAAACAGTATGGAGGTTCCTCAAAAAGTGGAAAATAGAACTACTCTCTCTCTCTCTCTCTCTCTCTCTCTCTCTCTCTATATATATATATATATATATACAATGGAATACTATGCAGCCATAAAGAGAAATGAAATCTTGCTGTTTGCAACAATGTGAATGGAACTAGAGGAACTAGAGGGTATTATGCTAAGCGAAATAAGTCAATCAGGAAAGACAATTATCATATGATCTCTCTGATATGAGGAATTTGAGAGGCAGGGTGGCAGGAAGGGAGGGAAAAATGAAATAAGATGGGACCAGGGAGGGAGACAAACCGTAAGAGACTCTTAATCTCAGGAAACAAACTGAGGGTTACTGGAGGTGAGGGGCATGGGTAGAGTGGCTAGGTAGGTTATGGACATTGGGGAGGGTATGTGCTATGGTCAGTGCTGTGAATTGTGTAAGACTGATGATTCACAGACCCATACCCCTGACACAAATAATTTTTGTGTCATTTTTTTGCTGGGTCCCGATTTTGGTGGTTTTAGTTCTGTAACCCGCATCTAATAAACTCCATGTTCCTTAAAAAAAAAGTTAATATGTTAATATATGTTAATATTATATATAATATAATATATATTAAAATGTTAATATTATATATAATATATATATTATATATAATTGTTATATTATATATTATATTATTATACATTATTATATTATAACATATGTTAATAAAGAAAAAGTTTCCACATGCAGGTTCTTGAGGCCCTTCCTTGTTATGCTACTTCCCCCATCTAAGCAGATCAGGTCAGCTGCAGTGTATAACTGAGAGGTTGGGAAATCTTGGCCTGCCAGGTTCTGCTGGAAATGGTCTCATGGACATATCAGCTATCACTACTCCTGGAGATGGGTTTTCCCACCACATCACCCCTGGGTTTTCCATTTGCTGGTTCCTTTGTTAAGAAATCAAGCTTTTCTTGTTCTCTTTCCTTTTTTTTTTTTTTTTTTTTTTATTTTTCCTGTCCGTGACTGGTGATACTGGGTTGTAGGATTTTTCTGTCACCCAATCTGTCTTATATAGGAGATAAAATTAAAACCCAGAAGACTCATTGCAATGTCATTCTTCAAATCCTTAAATCATTGGCAGTTGATCTTCCTTTTCTTGCCTTTGAGATTCCTTTTGTAATTGCTTGTTGGAATATTTCCAGTATATTTGTCTTGAGAGAAGAGAAGAAGGGTCTATATCATCTAATCCATGGACTAGATTACCTCCTTCCTTTCTTCTCAACTGTTGGCCTAGCTGATCAGCTTCAGTGCCACATACAGAAACAGTAAAGACTTCCCCACAGACACGAATATTCCATTAATATTACTTATAGTCTTTCTGCTTCTTTGATTTTATTCTAACACAACAGAAATAAATTTCAGAGGACAGTAAAAAATTATGAGTCTAATAGACATAATAATGCACTAAATCTTAAAACATCATATATTTTTTTAAAGAAAGAACATTTCTAAAATAATTTAAAAATATACTGAATGCCTTTATATCCAATATTAAGCAATTTTTTAATCTCAAGAGCCTTTTATTTGACCATTCAAAAAGGAAATAGATATATCTATGATATGCAAACCATTCTATGGATCACGAATCCTTGAAAACTCCCATCATAATAACAGAGTATCTATGATATGCAAACCATTCTATGGATCACGAATCCTTGAAAACTCCCATCATAATAACAGAGTATAGTAAACAAGATATCAAAACTTGAGAAAAATTATAGGCAAAAAATTTTGTAGAATAAATTTTGTAGAAAACCTCTTATTTATAGGTAAGCATTGCAAACATTGTGGTTGTAAACATTGTTACAGTACTAAATGCCAATGAATTGTTCTCTTTAAAATGGTAAATTTTATGTTACATGAATTTTGCCTTAATAAAATATGGTACCTGGAAATTTAAAACATAGAGATATTTTTTAAACTATCTCATTAGTCATAATTCCCTAGAGAAACAACCAAGAGGAAATTTTATATATATTTTATATACAATACATAAATTATATATAATACATAAATATATATAACATATATCAAATATATAAAAATAAATGTAAATAAAAATAAATTATATATAAAGATATATATATCTTAAAGATATAAAATATCTTCCTTTAACTTCACATAAAGAGATATATTTAAGGATTGGCTTACATGGTTATGGTGGCTGGCAAATTCCAGCTTTGCAAGGTGAGCCAAAAGGCTGTAGACACAAGAGAATTGATGTCACAGTTCCAGTCTGAAAGCAGTTCATCATAGAACCAGAATAAACCGATATTTCAGATTGAAAGTCAGTTCTGCCGGGCAATTCTATCTTGCTTGAGGGAGGTCTTTTTGTTCTCTTCATGCCATACATATTTAAGAAGGAAAATCTGCTTCACCCAAAGTCTACCATTTTTAAATGTTAATCTCATCCAAAAATAACCTCACAGAAACAGGTAGAATAATTCTTGACCAGATCTCAGGGCACCCAATAATTCAGTCAAGTTGACACATAATAAACTTAACTCCACAAACATCAATCCCAGAAATATTAGTAAAGAGACAAAGTGAAGGGAATGTGAGAATGTAAGCCATACTAGTATAGTAAGTTTTTAAATATGTATATAAAATAACCACAATGGTAACTACAAAGTTGTCAGTAATCCATGTCATCATGATTCTGTTCCCACATTACATGTACACAGCACAGGGAAATGGATCAAAGAAGTTGACCTACCTTTGTTTTTCAAATTTTTTACAATTCAAATGTGTTACTTGTGCAGTAAAAACTAAAATAAAGATGGTTTTAATCACACAGAAAAGAAAACTTCCAAAGAATAATTGAAGCTTATTTTATCAGGAATATTTGATCTATTATTTTGAGAAAAAAAGTTAAATTCTCACCTCTGACTTTATGTGTATCAACATAAAGTTTTAGTACAATAAAAAATTAACTATAGAAAATTAAACTTAGAAATAAGATATAGAAGCAACTTGCTATTCAATCCTGGGATGGAAAAAAGACATTACAAGCAGAAAAATAATATGAAATTGTTAACAATTTCTAAATACTTGTATCTTTCATTCTCTTAACTCATTGTTTCAAGGAAATCTGGATTGAGCAAAGGTCCCTGGACCTTTCTAAAGGATGTTCATTTGGGGACAGTAGAGCAGGGGAAGAGGGAGAAATACTCTGGGAAGCACCTCACTACTTAGCCAAGTACTAACATCCCCAGTTCTGCAAAGGGCAAGGATGGAATTCTGGCTATTACACATTGTTCATAGATCTGTTTCTTTCCAAGAGCCTGGTGCCCAATTAGGGAAGCATGATCTCTGATTGCAACATTTTGGAAAAAACCTACAGAAGTCACTAAAGACTGGGTATAGATGGAACACAAAAAAATGAAAACTTGTAATAAACCCAAAGTATAATGACTGTAGCTTCTAAGATAGATAGGTACAGGGAAAAAGGATGGGGAAGAACAGGACTCATGATGTGCTGCTTCCGTGTGAAATTTGCAAAATGCTGCTTCTTTCTTTTTTTTCCCCAAATATGTTTATTTTTTTTAGTGTTACAAGATTAATTGTTCATGCACCACACCCAGTGCTCCATGCAATATGTGCTTCTTCTTTCAGTGGACTTCAATTTCTTCAAGGGAAATTAATAACTATGTCAATCTTCAGTTAAATTACAGTTAATAAATGGCATGCCTATTATGTGCTGCCTGAAATACCAGGTGCTGAGGTTATCAATGAGGAATGAAATTTCCACTGTGTTCAACTCCTTAGTAAGAGGGATACATATGTAAGCAAATATGATTTACAGGACAAATGACTTCAGAAAGACAGGAAGGATTAAAGAATGAGGGAAAGGTGGGTAGATAAGCTAAATCAATTAGAAATTGTGTTTGGTGACCACAAACTCTTAACCCAAGAAATATTTTGTTTTGTTTTGTTTGTTTTTTATTTTTTTATTTTTTCCCAAATATGTTTATTTTATTTTTTCAGTGTTACAAGATTGATTGTTAATGCAGCACACCCAATGCTCCATGCAATACGTGCCCTTCTCAATACCCACCAAAACTGTGAGCTACTTTGTTTACTTACATAAAGAAGTCCTGAATTGGCTGTCCAAGACTGTGAAATAAGCTCTAATCTTTCTGCTTCACCATCTTGGTATGTTCCTTCCTCAAGATCACAGTATGACTGCTGGAGCTCTGACCTTATGCCTGAGTTCCAGAAAGGAAGAAAGGAAAGATCAATGAGAAAAAAGAACACTTTGGGGCACCTGGGTGGCTCGGTGTGTTAAGCCTCTGCCTTCGGCTCAGGTCATGATCTTGGGGTCCTGGGATCGAGCCCCGCATCGGGCTCTCTGCTCAGCAGGGAGACTGCTTCCCTCTCTCTCTCTCCGCCTACTTGTGATCTCTTTCTCTGTCAAATAAATAAAATCTTAAAAAAAAAAAAAAGAACACTTTTCCTTCTTTCCCAGAAGCCCTCTACTTGCATCTCATTGGCTAGTCTTACTGTAGTGGAGTGTAAGATAGTTTTTAGCTGAGTATATTGACACTCTGAAAAAAGCAGGAATTTGTTATTAAGTGTATCAATAAGGATTCAGTCACAGAAGCAAAACCTCTGGGAAATTACAAAGATAAACTAGAATACACAAGCATGGCTGGAACCCATGAAGACAAACTGCAACTTATACAGATAAAGTGAACCTACATTTGTCTCTCACTGCTTCTGACCTTAATGACATGGGTGACCTGAGGGAAAATTTGGTGCCCCTTGCCAAGAAGTGATGTATTCATTCTTCCCAGGACTCTGAGCAGATGAAGGAAGCAATCTGGTAGAACTGCAGGAGCCATGTGCCAACAAGATGAGCCAACAAGGCAGAGACAAGACACATAAAGGCAGCCGCACCTGGTGCCCTACAGGAACTTCAGAGCATAAACAATTCCTGCTGCCTCATCTCTGCCATGTAAATCCCACACAAATTATTTTATTTTCTGGTAAACCCTTATCCAAAACTTTACAGAAAAGAATTTTGGAAAAGTAGTTTCAATTCAACTATGTTGACATGTTTCAAAACCATCCCATCAAGGTAGAAGGGATAATGAGCATTGTTCAGGCAAGAAGCCATGTCTGCCACAGAATTATAATAAAAACATAGGACATCCAGGGAAGGACAGTGATGAGCCAGCACTGGGTTGTAGAAGATGATGTGTTTTCTGACTGCACGAGAAACTTCTCAGACTGAAGTAGCAGCATGTGCCAAAGAGGAACGAAACACAATCTGACAGGTACTTCTATATCACTGAAGTGGAAAATAGAAGTAGATTTGGAGAAGTTAAAAGGAGAGAAAACTGAAGACTGAATAATCATTTTCACTTTCTTAATTGCATAACCTCCATAATATAAGAGAAAGCATAACTCCTAAGGCTCTCATGTTTGACAGGAACTTGACCCCTTTCCAAGCATGTGAGGTTGCAGTTATCAGTTAAGATTATATTCAGTTATAAGGAAAAGAAATTCAAATGACAGTAGCTTAAATATTTAGAGTATTCTTTGTTACATATTATAAAACAAATGGAAGAAATTCAGAGGTGTAATATCTGAGCAGTGACATCAGGTTTTTTTTTTAAGATTTTATTTTTTATTTAACACAGAGAGAGAGATCACAAGTAAGCAGAGAGGCAGGCAGAGGGCGGGGGAGCAGGGTGCCTGCTGAGCAGAGAGCCCGGATACAGGGCTTGATCCCAGGACCCTGAAATCATGGCCTGAGCTGAAGGCAGAGACTTTAACCTACTGAGCCACCTAGGTGCCCCAACATCAGGCTTTTTCAACAGTTATGCTCTGCTACACTTTCTGAGTGACTTTGATTGGGTACTCTTGAAAACAGTCCCTGAAACCAGACATTGCCTACAGAGGGTTCACTGGGAGAGCTTTCAGGAGATACAGCAATAACATGAGGAAGTCAGGTCTGGCCAAAGGGAGAAGCTGAACACCAGTTTCAACTATGTTGAAATGACTCAGTCAATCTTACTAGAGCTCTGGAACTGAGATATCCTTTGGAGTCACCCCAAATGTAGATATAGCATGGGGGCCTCCATAACATAACATCAGTTCATCATTGCCAACACTTTGCCCCTGGGAGGGTTAACTACGGGCAGGATGGTTCCCTCAGGTCAAGGGAAATTTCCTACAAGAGATGCAGTTGTGTTTTCAGCTATTATTTTCAGTAACTGGAGGGCAGATGTGTGGGACCTTCAAGAGAGGTTCTTTGCAGAACCTTCCCAGAATCCTTCCCAGAATGCCAATTACAGTTGGCAAAATTTCATCCTCAGACATGTCACCTAATGGTCACATGGTGGCTGGTATGTCTCTTTGTTTCATATCCTCTTCAGGCAGATTCTAAAAGTACAAATGGGCAGAGAAACATCTTTTCAACAAGGCTGGACCTTTTCATTCATGAATATGTGCCCTTCTAAGGGATTTCTGCTAACATTTTATTTGTTGGAACTTTCACCTACCATAAGGGAATTTGGGAACTCAAAGCTAAGGATGTTGCTAAAAACCACATATGACATTCAAGTTCTTTTGTAAAAGAAGATACAGAGAAGAATGGATATTTGGAAGGTAGTTATCAATTCTGACACAGTTTTAATGACATTAAAAGGAATTGAGTATACCTGGTCCCCAATCATCCTAAATTCAGGTGTCAATTGGCAAATGTTCTGGAAAAAAGAACCGTTATATACTATAATCATAAAAAAATTAGAACACAACCTTGGAGAATAATTTATATTTATTAATGTTAAAAATGTGCATGATCTTTAGCCTAGAACTCCTCATTTAGGAATAGATTCTAGAGAAACTCTAGCACATGTGCAGGTAAGGGAGCCATATCTTTAAAACCTAAATGTCAAAGGTAGGGAAATGAATGAATAAGATGTGTCAAGTTCATAAAACATGTATTCTCTCCACAGATATTTCTTGAGATTCCATTAAATATTAGGCCTACTTTTCCAGGGGCCTGAGGAATTGGCCAAGAAGACTTGGTCCACCCATGATGTTCTATAATTACTCCTATTGTACTCCTCCTATAGTACTCCTATTACTTCTGATTCTTCCTGGGTCTGATTTTGTTCAACAAGACTCCTGCTTGTTCCTTTCTTAGAGTTGCACCAAAACTTTGATTTGACTGAACACATCCTGTCCTGGAAGCAATTACTAGTGGCATATATCACAAAATACAGGAGAAAGGGTAAACAAAGCAGGTGTGGTCCTTAAAGCCATGGCTTCCCAATCACAGCTGGCAGGCCCCTAGAGTTCACTACAATACCTAGATCAGACAAAGCATGTGTCCAGCTCATTAAAATTAATTACTATTAACTGCTTTATTTGAAGCCGATTATTAGAGCAGTGAGAATTACTGAGGGGTCTTGTACTATGAACATAAAATGGAACAAAACTACAGCATAATTGTCTCAAATCCTGAGAGAAATAATTTGATTTGTCAGTTTTATTATTTGTAGGCTTTTTAACTCAAAATCATTTGTTTTTAAATGATATTCTTGTGGATATAAAATTATATAATCAACTTATATAATCAATTATATAATCAACTTACTTATATCCATTAAATTATAATTTATAATCCGTTATAAATTACATAATGACTTATTTATTCTATTATTTGTTTATACATAAATGGTTCAATAATAAATAATATATTCTGTATAAACTATGAGTGTCCTTCTTTGTAATTTGTGATATTTTTAAATTCAGTTCTTCCATGCGGAGCTCTTGTTAAATATAGGATACTATAGACCAAATGTCATCTCAGAGCTGAGATATGAGCTGGCATCCTACCAGACACCATATGGGATAAATGGGAATTGTCACAAACTACCCCCCAGAAATGCAAACCAAACCAAAACAAACAAACAAAACATCCACAGTGCAATGAGACCTCATTTCTTTCTGCAAGAAAGAAGTGAGTAAATGGAATAGGTAAAACCAGACATCTGAGTCATCTAAAGACTGTTGTTTATCGTAAAGAGGTACTCAAGCCTATTTCAGACTCTCTGGAATCTTATTTTAGAAATATATCTAACTGGTTAGGGAGCAGTTAACCTGTGCCATTTATTTTTACCTAGTGAGTTCTCCTGACTAACTCACTCCACTGTGTAGTAAACCACTTTCTCATTACCTCAGGAAAATGTTTTTTTCCTTAAGAATGTAAGTCAGTGGGGCACCTCAGTGGCTTAGTGGGTTAAAGCCTCTGCCTTTGGCTCAAGTCATCATCTCAGGGTCCTGGAATCGAGCCCCTCATCGGACTCTCTGCTCAGCAGGGAGCCTGCTTCCCCCCCTCTCTGCCTGCATCTCTGCCTACTTGTGATGTCTCTCTCTCTGTCAAATAAATATGTAAAATCTTAAAAAAAAAAAAAAAAAAAAAGAATGTAAGCCAGTGCCAAGGGGTTCCTCCTCTGTCTATCTGGCAGGCTGGGTCTTGGACACGCCTTCAGGTGAGGAGGTCCTTACTGTGGAAGTGGGGAGTTTCTGAGTCCCTATGCCTACAGACTCCATGCTCTATCTTTGCCATTTCCAATTCATACTTTAAGAACTAGTCCAGAGCAACTCTCTGAAGAGGGTTTTCCTGAAGGGCCAGGGGATCTACTTGTCCTCAGAGGGAATGGCCATCCCTTTCCCTAATGGCAGCAAAAAAGACCACCTCCATGTGCCCTGCCAAACAAGAAGGCCAAGTTGTCATGACCGGGAATTTACTGAAGGAAAATATTACTCAAAACACTGGAAACATTGGCTTTCAAATGTTGTAACTGCAGTGGAATCCTGTGAGATGTAAAAAGCAAGATCAACTTTCTTAGTCTTCCTCAGAGACACAGTGAGAAGTGGATTCTATCAGTGCAGAAAGGCAGAAAGTGAGAGAGAAGACAGGAGATTCACAGTGAACCTCATACATCAGCTCACTGAAACATTTGCTTAGTGTCATAGCCTCTTGCCAGAGGAGGTCAGGGTGATTGAGGCAAAATGGAACCAAAGGTGCCAGACTTCTATACATTTATGGGACAGAGACTGCAACCAGGAGTGATGTCATTACAGCTGAGTGAGTGGGTGCTCATGTGCCTGAGTGTGCACACACCTGGAGAGTCAGAGAGCAAAGGCATGACCTTGTTGGACAAGCATGGAGTTGCAAATTAGTTTTTCTGATATGATATTGCTTCATGAATAATCAGGACATTTCTTAACCTCAGGGTGTGATTTGAAATTGGAGTATGGCCATATGGCATTATTATGCAGCAGTACCTCTATCAACAGTGGCTCCAGGAATAGAATTATTTTCTAAAAAAAGTCGACCATGTTAAAGGTATTTTTTTAATCCAAAATATTGTTAGATAGATCAGTGACCTATGGCTCAATTGGGTAAAATTCCTTGGCACAGACAGCATAGACTAAGAATTTTACTCAGTTAAGGACAAGTCTGGGTGACTTCTCACTGCTGCATTTTTCCCTCCACCTTTTGTACTCAATTTTCACATGTTAATTTCTTTTTGGTTCTTACTAGTCCCCTCCAAAGTCAGTGGAGAATCTCACATGCATTAATGAGTGAATTAATGAAGTAATTAATGCCTACTTGTAGTCCTGACTTAAGGTTTGTAGGCCATCTAATCTAGACACAGGGCATGATTGTTCAGTCTGCATGTACTCAGAAACATACACAGACAATGGTAATGAGGCCATTACCACTCCCAATTTGGGCACCCCTAGTTCAGTTTCTGTCCTATAATTGTACATGGTCCTGGCACTCTTGGTACAAGGAGACCTTCCCAAATTTCCCTCAGCAGAAGAGTCCATGACTGTGAATTACACATCTCAACAAAGAGTCTCTACTACCAAACAGTGTGCAACCTGGGACAGAACACTTATCTATTTAGAGCTTGATTCATGATATTATGTTAGCTCACCTTTCCCTTCTATGAAGAAATAGGATATTGCCATTTTCACACTAGACTGATTCATTTGTGTCCTATGAAATTGTTATGAGGGGGGGAGATACATGATACTCAACCATAAGGAAATTATGTATCCTTGCCTTTATTCTCCAACCCTCCTGGATCATTCATAGGGAGAGTGGGTCCTCTAGTGCATGAAAGAATTCCCCTCCAACTATTCATCTATTTACTGTGAACCAGTGAGATAGACTGTATGGTCTCCAACACTTTGGCTACTATCCTTCTTAGACTCTTCATCAAGGATAAAAATCCCCTTCCACTTCATTATGCTACACTTAAGTATCATTACCATGCCTTAGAAACTACAGAAGCAAAATATGCGGTGTAGCCAACTTTTTTTTGTCAGATGTTAATTTTATTGAAGTTGAATTTACATACAATAAAATTAGCAGGTTTTCAGTGTATAATTTAGTGAATTTAACAAAAGTATACTCCTGTCTAGTCCATATCCTGACCAATGTATAGGAATTTTTTATAACCCCAGAAAATTCTTTGGTGCCCTTTTATAAGGAATTCCTCCACTAGTCTATCTTTAATCTGATTTCTTTAACCATTTCTAAATTTTGTCAATTCTAGAGCATTGTATAAATTGTGTTTTACAGTTTATACTCTTTCACTGAATGTAATGTTTTTGAGATTCATATATGTTACTGCATGTTTCAGTAATTGATTGATTTTCATTGTGGAAGAGGTTTTATTGTATGGATATACCAGAATTTGGTTATGCATTCATCTGTTGATAAATAAATAGATGATGGGATTTTTGGCTATTTTTTTCTAATGTAGCAAAGTTAAGTACATGAAATGATTAGACAATAATGTACCAGTTTACTCAGAGCTCAAATGCACACTACTAGCTTACTGTGTTGAAACGAACACAGGATTTCAAGGGGGGAAAAAAACTTTCCAGTTCATTTCTGCCATTAACCTGGGGATCTGAAAAAACTGACATTCTTTTAAAATTGGTATCCTCCCATATCAAAAGGTTATCAGCTGCTGAGAAGATAGACTACACACAAGTTTCCCTCCCACTAAGTACAAGTAAAAATCCTGGATATTTTATATAGAAGACAAGCATAAGAAAATTTTGAAAGGTGAAAAGAATAAAGCAAACCAACTAGGAATTTTTGGGACCCAAGGAACAACACATTATTAAGTTCCCTGGTTTCCTTTTGCATTATATATCCCAAAGTTGGAGCTGAAGAAGCCAACAATTCAGAAATGCAAAAGAGATGCAAATAGCAAAGAAACAACAAACAAACAAATACATGCACACACACACACAAACCCTGCTCACTCTACCCAAGACACCAAGAAAAGAGTCATCCTATCAAGACAGAAACCTTTCATATGATAACTACTGTACTCAAGTCAAACACAAAAGAAAAAAAAAAGATGTGACCCACCTCAACTCGGGCCAGCAAAGGTCAAGGGTGACTCTAAATGTCCACCCTTCCCAGCTATACTGAAGCACCAAGCAGCCTCTCCTGCTTCCATGCAGGTATCAGCCAAGGCCAAGTAGGGGGTCAGGATTTGGTTCCCACTGAGCAGTGATTAGCCTTCTCCTTTTGCCATTGTAGGCAGTGGCGATCAAGGAGGAGATTGGACTTCCATAAGCACACAGCAGCTAGGAGGTTTTACTTTCCCACCCTAACCTCCACTGGGTTAGTCAGAGGAATCCTGGGAGACAGTCAAGACTTTCACAACCACTCAGTGGTAACAAGGCCACACACCTTCCCAGTGCCATTGGGGGCCACATGGGGGGAAGTAAACTGGAAATCCTACCTCTTCTTGCCAAGGAGACAGTGGAGGCCTACAGGAAGGCCAGACTCCTAACTTCCCTCACCTATAACCATAAGCCTTCACATTTTAGGTGTCAGTGGGGGCCAAATGGGGAACCAGGACTTCTTTCTACTCCTACCTGGAAATAATGAGATGACATACCTCTCTTTCCCCAGCACAGTATATCAGAGGAAGCCAGCTAAAATAAAAGGTTTATGTAAGATCCAGAATCTCATAAGTTATAGCCCAAAATTCTCAAATTTCAATCAAGAACCACTCATCTTACCAATAGCCAGGACGATCTCAAAGTGAAAAGAGGCAATAAATAGTAACATAAAGATAACAGAGATAAACACCCAATTGTTGCATCAATATAGATGGGACTGGAAGAGATTATGCTGAGTGAAATAAGTCAAGCAGAGAAAGTCAATTATCATATGGTTTCACTTATTTGTGGAACATAAGAAACAGCACGGAGGACATTAGGAGAAGGAAGGGGAAAACGAAGAAGGAGAAATCGGAGTGGGAGATGAACCACAAGAGACTAATGACTCTGGGAAACAAACTGTGGTTTTTAGAGGGGTTGGGGTGGGGGATGGGTGAGCCCTGTGATGGGTATTAAGGAGGGCATGTACTGCATGGAGCACTGGGTGCTATATGTAAACTATGAATCATGGAACATTACATCAAAAACTAATGATGTACTGTATGGTGACTAACATAATGTAAAAAAAATAAATAAACTTAAAAAATATATAACAGACATGTTAGAAATACCTGAAAAAGATTTTATTTATTTATTTATTTATTTTAAAGATTTTTTTTTTAATTTGAGAGAGAGAGAGAGAAAGAGAGAGAGAGCAAGAGAGCATGAGAGGGGAGAAGGTCAGAGGGAGAAGCAGACTCCCTACAGAGCTGGGAGCTAATGTGGGACTTGATCCTGGGACTCTGGGATCATGACCTGAGCCAGAGGCAGTTGCTTAATCAACTTAGCCACCTAGGCACCCTGAAAAAGATTTTAAAGAAACCATGATAAAAATGCTTCAAAGAAATCACAAACATTTTGGAAACAAATGAAAAAGTAAAAGATGCCAAAGAAATAAAGATTTTCAGTAAAGATCTAAAAAATACAAAGAAAAAACAAATGAAAATTGTAAAATGAAAAACATGATAGCCCAAATAAAAATACTCAGTGGGAGAAATCAATAGCAGAATGGAAGGGACAAAAAAAAGAGTCAGTCAATTAGAAAATAGAACCATACAGTTTGAACAGAGAGAAAACAGGCTGAAAAAATTAAGATCCTAAGGAACTTGTAGGAGTATAACAAAATATCTAATCATTTCATAGAAGTTGCAGAAGGTGAGGGGAAGAGGAAGAGGTTGAATATATACTTTAAATATTGATGAGGGGCGCCTGGGTGGCTCAGTGGGTTAAAGCCTCTGCCTTTGGCTCAGGTCATGGTCTCAGGGTCCTGGGATCAAGCTCTGCATCAGGCTTTCTGCTCAGCAGGGAGCCTGCTTCCCCCTCTCTCTGCCTGCCCCAATGCTTACTTGTGATCTCATTCTGTGAAATAAATAAATAAAATCTTAAATAAATAAATAAATATTGATGAAAACCTTGCAAATTTGGAAGAAGAGACATAGACCTATTGATTCATGAGTCTGACTACTCCAAAAAGAATTAAACTAAGGTAATCCAAACCACGATAGCTCACAGTAAAAGTTCAATGAAAAGCAAGAAAGAAAATCTCTTAATTGATGAGAAAAAAAAACACTATTTCAAAAACTAATGACGGGAGGGGCAAGATGGCGGAGAAGTAAGAGATCCTGCAGCAACCGGTCCCCAAAAGTGAGCTGGAAATCTACCAGAACACGCTGAACACCCATGAAATCTCCCTGAGGAGAAAGATTTCTCTCTCCGGGATCTCTCCAAGAGCAGAAGACAGCAGTGGAGAGGTAAAAGCAAAGTGGGAACACTGGAACTGATATTGGAGGATAAACAAAAGGGGGAGGGAGCCACCAGAAGCTAACCAAGGACAGTAATACCCCAAAGGAAAGTGCCAAGAGGCGGGGGACCAGCATTAACGTAGAGTGCGTTAAAAACACTTAAAAAGGGCAAAAAGTTCTGAGGAGTAACTAGTGGAAAGAATGGTCGCAGGCAATGGCGCTTGGACCCACATTCCCAGGAAGGAGCGCCCCAAAGTGAGATTGGTGGGGGGATCCAGTCCATGATGCCTGAACCTGTAGCTTTCCACTCTCTGCAACAACCTGTGGGCAGGGCGCGCACCTGCAAGCACCTTTGGAGAGTCTGCAGTGGTCCACGAGGCGCAGCTTTTCCTTTTGTGCACCAGCCACTTCAACATTCGCAGAGTGCTGCAGAGCCTGAGAGATCCCCACTGGCCACGGAGAGAACTCGGGTATGCGGCCTAACCTCTGGGCGCCCCTCGCAGAGCTGCAGAAAGGCAGCTGGGGTTGCGACTTTCCCGGCCCGCCACAGGCCTACTGGTCCGCGCTTGGGAGCCGCAGAAAGGCAGCTAAGGTAGCGCGCCACCTTGGACAGGCTGTTCTGTGAGCAGAAATTTCGCGGAGGGAAGTGTGTGTTCTGAACCACAGAGAGGGGAGCAGAAACTCAGGCTTCCTGCAACTCAGAGGTCTGAGTGCTTTTGGGCAGATTCATTGCTTGGACTCCCTGAAAAGGTGAAAAAGCTACAAAAGGCCAAAAACCTTCAGAGAGCAAAAGACGGAGAAACCAGTTTCCACAGAGCTCAGCCCCTTTACTGGGGGGCAGGGTGATTCAACACCAGCAAGACTGACTGGAAAACAATGCAGCAGGCCCCTCCCCCAGAAGACCAGCCAAAAAACAAAAGGACTATAACCACAGGGTCCCAAAAAATATTAAACCCCCAACGCCAGGGGAAATCAATCTATTAAGCTGCTGGTAATACCCTCAAACCTGTATATTTCATAGATACAAGTTTGTTTTTGTTTTTGTTTTCTCTTTCTTATTCTCTCTTTTTTTAATTTTATTTTAATATTCACTTGCTTTCACATTTCTTTTTTCTTTTATCTCTTTTTTAACTACTTAACATTACAACGAGAGGTTTAATACAACTATAAACCCAGGAGGACCTGAAATAACCTTCCTCGCCTGCCAGGAGTTATAACCACCCTCCCATCTTATACCTCTGTCAGTGTTTCTATGAATTTGCTTTTGTTCTGGTATTACATAAATCTTATTCTTGGGTGTCATTCTGCTAGGTTCTTTTACCTCTTGTCATTTATTCCTGTTGGTCTATATGTTTGTTTGTGCTTGTTTGCATACCTTATAAACCTTAGTTTTGGGGCCCATTCTGGCTGGGATTTCCTCTTTTTCTCCTTCTCTCTATCTTTTTTTTTATCCTTATTCTTTCTTTTTGGTGGTAAATCCCAATTGCTCCAAAACCCTCCGGAGTACACCCTGCCTGGATCGGGGGCGATATCTCCAGCTACACATCCTCTCATCCATTTCTCATCAAAATGACTAGGAGGAGGAACACCCAATAGAAGAAAAACCCAGAAACTACACCCTATCCTTCAAAACTTCAAAACGACAAGAACATACAGCCAAGAATACTTTATCCAGCAAGGCTGACATTCAAAATGGATAGAGAGATAAAGAGCTTCCAAGACCGGCAAGGATTAAAAGAGTATAGAGAGGAGGAGGAGCAAGATGGCGGAGAAGTAGGAGGTTGAGATAGAGTCGGAACCCAGAAGTTCATCTAGATAGTTAATAAATCATTTTAAAAGCCAGCATACTCAACAGGAGGGAGAAGAGAAGAAGAAGAGCAATTCTAGGAGCAGAAAATCGACCACCTTCGGAAAGGTAGGATGTTTGGAAAAGTGATTCCAAAGCAACGGGAAGAGAGACCGCGGGGGGAGGGGCTGGCTCCCTGCAGCCTCAGAGCCGCGGAGCACAAAATCGGAACTATTAGAGTCCGCTCCGCTGAGGGACATTGCTCCAGAGGCTAGGCCGGAGGTCTGGCCCTTGCGGGAACAGAGTGGTTTCAGGACCCGCGAGATCATAAAGAGACCGG
>CM052810.1:73584149-73612554 GCA_028533885.1 Nasua narica | reverse complement strand
GATCCTGTCAATAGATGCAGAAAAAGCATTTGATAAAATTCAGCATCCATTCCTGATTAAAACCCTTCAAAGTATAGGGATAGAAGGAACATTTCTCAACATCATAAAGTCTATCTATGAAAAGCCCACAGCAAATAGCATTCTCAATGGGGAAAAGCTGACAGCCTTCACTTTGAGATCAGGAACACGTCAAGGATGCCCACTCTCACCACTCTTGTTCAACATAGCACTAGAAGTCCTAGCAACAGCAATCAGACAACAAAAAGAAATAAAAGGTATTCAAATTGGAAATGAAGTAGTCAAACTCTCTCTCTTCACAGATGACATGATACTTTATATGGAAAACCCAAAAGACTCCACCCCCAAACTACTCGAACTCATACAGCAATTCAGTAACGTGTCAGGATACAAAATCAATGGACAAAAATCAATTGCTTTCCTATACAGTAACAATGAAAATATGGAAAGGGAAATTAGAGAATCAATTCCATTACTGTAGCACCAAGAACCATAAGATCCCTGGGAATAAACCTAACCCAAGAGGTAAAGGATCTGTACTCGAGGAACGACAGAACACTCATGAAAGAAATGGAAGAAGACACAAAAAGGTGGAAAAGCATTCCATGCTCATGGATCAGAAGAATAAACATTGTTAAAATGTCTATACTGCCCAGAGCAATCTATACTTTCAGTGCCATCCCGATCAAAATTCCACCTGTTTTTTTCAAAGAGCTAGAACAAACAATCCTAAAATTTGTATGGGACCAGAGAAGACCCCGAAATGCTAAGGAAATGTTGAAAAGGAAAAACAAAGCTGGGGGCATCACATTGTCTGATTTCAAACTTTACTACAAAGCTGTGATCACCAAGACAGCATGGTACTGGCACAAAAACAGACACATAGACCAGTGGAACAGAATAGAGAGCCAAGAAATGGACCCACAACTCTATGGTCAAATCATCTTTGACAAAACAGGGAAAAATATCCAGTGGAAAAAAGACAGTCTCTTCAATAAATGGTGCTGGAAAAATTGGACAGCTATATGTAGAAGAATGAAACTTGACCATTCTCTTACACCATACACGAAGAGAAAGTCGAAATGGATAAAAGATTTCAACGTGAGGCAGGAATCTATCAAAACCTTAGAGGAGAAAATAGGCAGTAACCTCTATGACATTAGCCACAGCAACTTCTTTCAGGACATGTCTCCAAAGGCAAAGGAAACACAAGCGAAAATGAACTTTTGGGACTTCATCAAGATAAAAAGCTTCTGCACAGCCAAGGAAACAGTCAACAAAACAAACAGGCAACCCCCAGAAGGGGAGAAGATATTCGCAAATGACACTACAGACAAAGGGCTGATATCTAAGATCTATAAAGAATTCCTCAAACTCAACACTCACAAAACAGGTAATCACATCAGAAAATGGGCAGAAGACATGAACAGACATTTCTCCAAAGAAGACGTATAAACGGCTAACAAACACATGAAAAAATGTTCATCATCTTTAGCCATCAGAGAGATTCAAATCAAAGCCACACTGAGATACCACCTTACAGCAGTTAGAATGGCCAAAATCAACAAGACAGTAAACAACAAATGCTGGAGAGGATGTGGAGAAAGGGGATCCCTCCTCCACTGTTGGTGGGGATGCAAGTTGGTGCAGCCACTTTGGAAAACAGTATGGAGATTCCTCAGGAAATTAAATATGCAGCTACACTATGACCCCGCAATTGCACTACTCGATGTTTACTCCAAAGAAGCAGATGCAGTACAAAGAAGGGCCTAATGTACCCCGATGTTCTTAGCAGCAATGGCCACAATTGCCAAACTGTGGAAAGAACCAAAATGCCCTTCAACAGATGAATGGATAAGGAAGATGTGGTACATCTATACAATGGAATATTATGCCTCCATCAGAAAGGATGAATATCCAACTTTTGTATCAACATGGATGGGACTAGAAGAGATTATGCAGAGTGAAATAAGTCAAGCGGAGAGAGTCAATTATCTTATGGTCTCACGTGTGGAGTATAAAGAAAATCATGGAGGGCATCGTGAGAAGGAAGGGAAGGACGAATGGGGGGAAATCGGAGGGGGTAATGAACCAGTAGAGACTGTGGACTTTGAGCAACAAACTGAGGGTTTTGGAGGGGAGGGGGTGGGGGTGTGTGCGAGCTTGGTGGTGGGTATTGAGAAGGGCACGTATTGCATGGAGCACTGGGTGTGGTGGATGAACAGTCAATCTTGTAACACTGAAAAATTAAAATAAACATATTTGAGGTAAAAAAAAGCTAATGACATACTGTATGGTGACTAATATAACATAATAAAAAATCACAAGGAATCTGAAAAAATAGAATTAATAATTTCAGTGAAGTTGCAGTTTACTAGATAACAGGAAAAATAATTATATATATATTCATACATATTAACAATGAACACATATAAGCTAAAATTAAAAATAAAATATCATAGTCATTTAAAAATGTGAAATGTTGGGATGCCTTGATGTCTCATTCACTTAAGCATCTGCCTTTGGTTCAGGTGATGATACTGGGGTCTGGGATCCAGCCCAGCTTTGGGATCCCTGTTCAGTGGGGAGACTGCTCCTCCCTCTCCCCAGCTCCCCCTCCCCCAGGCTTGTGCTCTTTTTCTCTTGCTTAATTCTCTAGCTCAAATAAATAAATAAAATCTTTAACAAAAAAATGTGAAATGTTTAGGTATAAATTTAACAAAACATGTACAGAACTTGTATCCTGAAAACTCTATAATGCAGTTTTGATTAAAGAAACCAAGAACAATATATATAAATGGAAAGCCATATCATTATCATGAATTAGAAGACTTAATGTAAAAGATGCCAATTCTCCCCAGATAGATACACAAGTTAAAGACAATTTCTTATCAAGACTAAGATTTTTTGTAGATACAGACAAGATTATTTTAGAACTTATATTGAAATTAAAGAATGAAAATAGCTAAAAGAATTTTGAAAAATAAAAACAGAGTTTTAAAGAATCAATCTTCCTGATGCCACACCTTCTTATATAGTGACACACAGTGTCCAGACTATGTGATATTGACAAAAGGATAGACACAGAAATTATTATTTGATCCACATGTGATTTAGAAGTGTACTGCTTAGTTAACAAATATTTGCACCATTTTTAATTTTTAGTTATTTATTTCTAGTTTAATTCCACCATTACCTGAGTACATACTTGACTTTCTAAAACTTTTTTTTTTTAATATGTTATGCTATGGTTTGAGTGGCATATGTTAGCGGATGTTTCGTGTCAACTTTAGAAAAATGTGTATGTTGCCATATGGAATATTTTATAAATGTAAGTTACATAATGCTGATTAGTCATGCTGTTCACGTTCATTTTTTTCTTTGATTTGCATAGATGAAAAAAATTCAATAGAGAAATTATAGCCTTTTCAACAAATGTAGTCAAAGCAACAGGGCATCATAAGCAAAGAAAAATTAACCTCAACCTAAACTTCACACTTTATGTGAAATTATATAAATGTATCACACACTTAAATATAAAATTTTAATTTATTAATATATTATATATAGATATAACAATATATTCTATATCTATCCATATTTATGTCTCTATATCTATGTATATCTCCTGACCAAATTCAAGTTTAAAGAAATAATCCAATACAATCAAATAATCTTTCTGAAGATGGGCAAAAAACCATGAAGAGATATTTTATCACAGAGGATATATAGGTGGAAAATAAACAAATGAAAAGATAACTACCATCATTAGGCATCAGGAAAATAAAAATTAAAACCACAGTGGGCTATCATTACACACTTATCAGAATGTTTAAAAATATATAGTGACAACATCAAATATTGGCAAAAATGAAGAGAAATTGGATCACTCATATAGTGTTGGTAGGGATATGAAATGATGCAGTCACTTGAAAAGTGTTTAAGAGTTTCCTATAAATAACTCAACATTGCAACTATCATATAATCCAGCAAATCCACTGTTGGGCACTTATCCCAGAAGAAAATGAAGACTTGTGTCTATATAACAATCTGTGGTAGGGGTGAAGAAGTGAAAAAGCTGAGAAATAACTTAGAATCAGGTTAATATTCTTGAATATGATTTCAAGAAGGGAAGCTGTGAATAAACGGGAGGCTAGAGGGTAAGTTCCTAGGAAGTGTTATAAAATGATTAGAAATGGGGAGAAAATAGCAAAGATCAACAATGTAATATGTTCTCAGCAATACTCTCAGTCAAAGTGCCTGTATTCCTGAACACTTAGAGACTTTAAAGATTTTATTTATTTATTTATTTATTAGGAAAGAGAGAGAGAGAGCATGAGAAGGGAGAAGGTCAGAGTGAGAAGCGGACTCCCCATGGAGCTGGGAGCCCGATATGGGACTCGATCCCGGGACTCCAGGATCATGACCTGAGCCAAAGGCAGTTACTCAATCAACTGCGCCACCCAGGCGCCCTAGAGACTTTAAAAACCTGCTTATATCTATCTCCATTTCTGCCCTTGAGTCAAGATATAACCCTGAGCAAATGATTTAAGCTCATTGCTTACACATTCTCCTTTACCAAATTGAAGCATCAGCCTCACTAATGATTCTCCTAGAAAGAATGACTACAATTTGAAAACTCTTGTGCTCAAAGGTGCCAAAAAGGCATATGCTATCATTATCAGGATGAAATACAAAAGGACTTCTCATAAATAAATAAATAAATAAATAAATAAATAAATAAATAGCTTCTCTCTTACAAAAGTATAGGTGATGCGAGCTGTGTGTTGAAGGCCCCAAGGCTGTGGCGAAAGGAAGTACTGAGGGAGGATAGGCCGAGGGAAGAAAAGAAAAGAATAAAGTTTGTAAGTAACTTATTAATTAATGATTAAAAGTGGGAGAAAAAAGGAGGAGACAGATCAGATTGGTGTGATTGTAAGGATACTAGGAAAAAGAAAGTCAGAGCTGCCTATTATTTAAGAGTCGTCTATTATTTAAAGATAGAAAGACATTTAGAGAAATATTGAAAAGAATGATCATGTTAAATATGTGCATCAAACTCTACTCTTTTCAAATGCCTTTCACAAGCACCATTGTACCTGAAAATGCCTCAGAGTGGGATGGATATCCAGAAAGTCTAAATTCCTCAAAGAATTTGTACAGTTGATGATGGAACAGGCATTAAGCCAACGTATTGGCCCATTGGAAAGAACACAGAGGATACAGTTCTGACTTTCTTTACCAGGTCAGGGTCCCCTGCACTGCTCTTCCTCACACACTGGAGAAATGCATATTATGTAACATACATTATTGGTATTTGTATATATACAATATATGTATATTTCAGCTAAGTGGATAATATCTGGAATAACGTTTAAATAAACACTAACTAAAACTAAGGTCGCACCTGGGTTCATGTTTTTGGTTGTCTTTTCACTTTTCCATGTTGCTGGAATTTTCACCCAAAAGATAAAATCATTAATCTTTAAGACAAAGAAAGAAGACAAACACTATTAAAATAAGACAAGATAGGAACACTGCCAAATTACAAGAGAGTAAGCAAGAATTCTTTTTTTAAAAAGATCAATTCGGGGTTCCTGGGTGGCTAAGTTGGTTAAGCGACTGTCTGGCTCAGGTCATGATCCTGGGGGTCCTGGGATGGATTCCCACATCAGGCTTCCCCTGCTCTGTGGGGAGCCTGCTTCTCCTTCTCCCTGTGCTTGCCACACCCCTGCTTATGCTCTCTCTCTTTCTGTCAAATAAATAAATAAAATCTGTGGAAAAAATAAGAGGTCAATATAACAAAAGGAAGGGGAAACATAAGAAAAACAAACTGAAATTATTACATATGACAGCTGTGAAATAAGGTAGAGGGGATACATTGACTCATATAAATTATAAAAAAAAAGCTGACTAATTGAACTGCCTTTATAAAGACATAGAGGGGCACCTGAGTGGCTCAGTTGTTAAGTGTCTGCCTTTGGCTCAGATAATGATCTCGAGGTCCTTGGATCAAGCCCTGTATCTGGCTCTCTGCTCAGCAGGAAGCCTGTTTCTCCCTTTCCTGCTCCCCCTACTTGTGTTCCCTCTTTAGCTGTGTTTCTTTTTGTCAAATAAATAAATAAATAAATAAAATCTTAAAAAAAAATAAAGACGTAGAAACATGTATTTGCTTGCAAAAAAATACAGTAAGAGCAGAACAAAGGAAAAGGATACAAGAAAGTTTATAAGAGAGGGACATAGATTTATTGACAAATAGAAATGAAAAAGCAGAATTGCCAATATTACTATCAGACAATATATTTAAGGCCAAGTGTTAAGAAGATTTGAGCCATTGATCTTATTACTTTCCAATGAAATTCAAAACATTTGAATTATAAACAAATTATTGGATATAATATTGGAAAGATAAAGTACATTTATTTATCCTTATATTTTATCCTTATATTCTGAGGATATATATATCCTCAGACTTCAGTAGAGTCTATATAGAGAGTCTATATAAAACAAACATAAGAATACTCTGAAAAGCATAGAGTAGAAGGACAACTGTTAGATACATCAGGATCCAAAGTTTAGCAGAGGATGGTGCCAATGGAAATTAAGTAGAGAACTGGAACTTCTATCCTATATGGTTCTAACAAGGAAGCAACCCTTTCATCTAAAGGAGCTGTGTCACAGGAGTCCTGCTAAAACATAAGATTTAAGTAATATCCATAGACTTAGACTTATATATCCAAAATGCACAGATTATAGTTGAAAATCACTCATCATACCATGAAACACATCTGAAAATGAATCAACAGATGCCAACATTAAGAGAGCATAGCTATTAGATTATTTGACAAAAACTAAAGTGCCATTATGAGTAAATTCTTGTTAGAAATTGAGAACATACTTGGAACAAATAAAATAGCAGAAATCCTCAGAAATAAAATAGAATATCTCAGCAAAAAAATAGAAGATAGGAAGGAGAACCAAATTCAATCTGTAGAATTGAACTAAGCTATAACTGAAATAAAACCTCAAAGGGGGGCACAGCAGCAGAAAGGAAAATACAAGAGAAACTTAGAAACAGAACAATAGAAATTACCCAATCTAAACAGCCACTTAAAATTAGCCTGTGCAAAATGAACAGTACTTCTGGGGTCTGTAAGACTAGAACAAAAGATCTTATTTTTATCATTAGAGTTCCAGAAAGAAAGAAGAAAGAGAGTTAGGGCTGAAAGGTATTTGAATAAATAATGGCTAAAGATGACCAAAAGCTAAAGCTAAATGGCTAAAGATTTGACCAAGATATAAACATACAGATTCAGGAACATGAACACACTTTAAACAGTATAAACCAAAGGAAATCTCCACTAAGGCACATCCCATTAAGACATCTGAAAACTAAAGACAAGAAAAAGTCCTGAAACTAGCAAAAGAAAGCATAAACATTACCTGGAAAGGAAAATCAATTACAATGACAATACATTTCTCATTAAGAACCACAGAAATGGCACATTTTTCAAGTACTAAAAGAAAACTGTCAAGGTGCCTGAGTGGCTCACTCAGTTAAGCCTCTGCCTTCAGTTCAGGTTATGATCATAGAGTCCTGGGATCAAGTCCTTCATTTGGCTCCCTGCTCAGTGAAGAGTCTGCTTCTCCCTCTCTCCTCTCCTCCCCCTGCTCATGCTCTTTCTCTCACTCATTCTCTTTCAAATAAATAAACAAGCAAGCAAGCAAACAAACAAATTAATTAATTAATTAATACCTTTTAAAAAAAAAGAAAACTGTCAATCCAGATTTCTATATTCAGTAAAATATAGTCCAGGGACTTAAGGGAAATAAAGACATCATGAGATGAAGTGAAACTAAGAGAATTTTTCATGAGAAGACCTACTCTAAAAGAATGACTAAAGAAAGATCTGTAAACAGAAAGGAAGTGATGAAAAACGGGAATTTGAAAATATCAGAAAAGGAAGATAGAGTAAAGATAGGGATAAATACAATAGACTTTCTTTTTTTTTCCTTTTGAATTTCCTTCTTGAGTTTTATAAATTGTGATGGATGTTTGATGAAAACTTTTAACACTGGTGGGGTTCTCAATATAAGTACATGGAATATTTAATATGATTATATTATAATGGGGAAGGTTTAAAGGAACATAAATTTCATTAAAATATAAATTTGATTTCAGAGCAAAAAATGCACAGAAAATGGCATTACCTAATGATGAAGATCAATACACTAAGAAGACATAGTAAACCTAAAAGTGCATGCACTAAACAGTGAAGATGAAAACTATGCAAAGAAAAAACTGAGAAGTAAAAGAAGAAATAGGCAAACTCACAATTAGTTTGAGACTTCAACATCTTCCTCTCAACAATTGAAAGAAAATCTACAAAATAAATGAACTCATTAACACCATCAACCAAAAGGAACTAATCAACATTTATTGAACAAGATACCACCCAAAAGCAGAATAAAATCTTTTAAATAACACACTGAACATTTGATAAATAGGTACTATATCTTTGACCATAAAACAGAATTCAATAAATCAAAAAAATTGAAATCATAGAGTTTTCTGACCATAAATCTAGAAATCAATACTAGAACAACAACAGGAAAATCTCCAAATGATTAGAAACTAAAAAACACACTTAGAAAATTCCTATCTCATAGATTATCAAGAGAAATAAAAAATACATTGAGCTGAATGAAAACTAAAAGACAACATATAAAAAAATTGAAGATCACAGATAAAGCAATGTTAAGAGAGAAACTTATAGTGCTGAATACTTACTTTTTTTTTTTTTTTTTAATATATGCCAGCCTAAGTCTTGCCAGTGGCTTCATCAAACAGTGGACAGGCTATTAGCTATAGCCCGTGAGTCAAGTTTATAACTGTAGGAATTCCTGTTAATGGTTGAGGGTAAAGTGTAAGACAGGTACACATAAACAATATATGAATACCAATAAATTTAGAGGAGGGGCCATAACAGAGGTTTATAGACCCAAAAGGACCTACTCATAATCAGGCTAGGTCAAATATTCTGGTGTTGGTGGCCTCAGATCCAAAACCAGAGATCTGTTTTCACCTCACCTTGGCGCAGGGGATTTGTGTTATCTGTACATCAGCATCTAAAAGGTCTAAGAAGTGCAAATTCCCCATCTCCTCATGAACCTCTAACCTTGGCATAGGACTTCTGGTGTCTCCTGAGGACAGAAGGACATCCAGTTACCAACCACTAGTGTTATTTATTTCTGAACATTGCGAGGTCTGAACAAAGGAAATGAGTCCTTCCAACCTATCTTCAGACCCACAGGGAGAGGCAGAGGACACAGTCCTTTATCAGCCATAGCGACTACCAAAGTATAAACGTTTGTGGGGTCACCAGTCAAGATTTGATCATGAGATTTCTGAGGTAGGGGTAGGAGTGGAGAGCCAGGAAGAGCACCAAGCTGGATAGACAGCTGTTTCCCAGCTCCCAGAACTCCAAAGGATGACACAGTGTGGGCTCATTCAAGCAAACCCTGGGCTTCTCCACTCAGAAGGGCTATTGTAGCTGCCTGGGTTTTCTGTTTTCCTGGCAATGACTTCTGTCAGGGCAATCTGAAGGAAGGGCTTTTAGTAAACCCATCTACCACACCATACCACTCTCCTTTACTAATTACCTCTGAAGGGGCTTTAATAAGTCTCTAAGGTCTCCTCAGTACCACAGGGCAAAGTGATCTCAAAGGGCTCTACAATTTTCCTCCTGAAATTTCAATAATTTGCTGTCTTTCATGAAGCTGATTAGTGCCAGAGACATGCTTAGAGTTACTAGACTTATGGAGGCCCACCAACTATTTCTGGTTTCACCATCAGGGTGCTGCAAGCACTGGCTAGAGAGCTATTTCCCTAGTTTTCTTTGTACTCCTCTGTGGTATCCCTAAACCAGCCCACTAGGAGAGCTTAGCCAGCGAGCTGGAAGCTAAAGAGAAGTACCAAAATACCCCCCAAACCAAATATCTTACAGGAACAGTGCTTAACATCTTCCCAGAATTCCCTGTGGCTTCTTCAGGCACTCCCCAAGACCCATTGACATGACTAACAAAGTGCTCTATGTGATCCTCTAGCACCTTCCGTGACCTATGGGCAAAATTCCCCCAAAGGACCTTCATATATTTGCAAATGATCTGCTAAACACCCATCTAGAATGTCCTATGTTCACTGAGAGCACCTCCCAAAGGTGACTTGTGGGATCTTCAGGTATTTTTCTATGAGCCAGTTTGTGAGTTCAACTGATCTGGAAAAAGCCAAGCTAACAAGTGTCAAAGAAATCAGTTAAGGTAACAAACTATAATTAAAATAATATTCAAGTTTTTAAACTTTTACTACAATAGTATAAGCAAGAGGTTAATCCAGTGAAAGAATGGTTACTTCCTGATTCATTTTACACCATAGGACAGTGCCAATGGGGAATCAGGGAGACAAGATGGAGGGATTGTCTCACAGCTAAGGGAGCCCTGAATGAATGGCTTCTGCATTTTACAAAATCAGAAAACCTAGGGAAGATTGAAGGGACACTTATGAGTGGAAAAGTACTGAGCCAGAGTGGAGAAAAAGTGTCCTCAAAATTCTTTCTCTCCTTTCCCTGATAAGGAGATCTCAGAAGTAGCACTTGAGGAAGGCATTGGCTGAGGGCCCCTGCAAGCTAGGAATACAACTGTGTGTAAGAGCACATCCAGCTAGCGGCCCTGAGTCCTGAATGCAACTCCCTTTAGGGACTGCACCGCACTAGCTAGGCACCAAGTCTGCTGTGGAAAGAGGGGCTAAAGTCTTTTTAATTGCCTGTGGTTAGGCCTGGAAAATCACACACAGGTTAGTAAGAAGGATCTGTTCTCCTTAGAAAGAAAGAAAGAAAGAAAGAAAGAAAGAAAGAAAGAAAGAAAGAAAGAAAGAAAGAAAAGAGCAAACCAAACCTAAAACAAGGAGAAGAAAGGAAATGATAAAGATAAGAGCAAATCAATTAAAATTAAAGCAGGAAAACAATAGAGAATCAATGGATTAAAGTTTGATTCCTTAAAGGGATCAATAAAATTGAAAAACTACTAGCAAGCATAACAATAAAAAAAGAAAATACAAACCTAAGGGACTGTCTTTCTTCAGTAAATGGTGCTGGGAAAACTGGACAGCTATACGTAGAAGAATGAAACTTGACCATTCTCTTACACCATACATGAAGATAAACTCAAAATGGATAAAAAACCTCAATGTGAGGCAGGAATCTATCAAAACCCTAGAGAAGAACATAGGAAGTAACATCTACGATATTATCCACAGCAACTTCTTTCAGGACATGTCTCCAAAGGCAAAGGAAACAAAAGCAAAAAGGAACTTTTGGGACTTCGTCAAGATAAAAAGCTTCTGCATAGCAAAGGAAACAGTCAACAAAATGAACAGGCAACCCACAGAATGGGAGAAGATATTCACAAATGACACTACAGACAAAGGTCTGGTATCTAAGATCTATAAAGAACTCCTCAAACCCAACACTCACAAAACAGATAATCACATCAAAAAATGGACAGAAGACATGAACAGACACTTCTCCAAAAAAGACATACAAATGGCTAACAGACACATGAAAAAATGTTAATCATCTTTAGCCATCAGAGAGATTCCAATCAAAACCACACTGAGATACCACCTTACAGCAGTTAGAATGGCCCAAATCAACAAGACAGTAAACAACAAATGCTGGAGAGGATGTGGACGAAGGGGAACCCTCCTCCACTGTTGGTGGGAATGCAAGTTGGTGCAGCCACTTTGGAAAGCAGTGTGGAGATTCCTCACAAAATTAAAAATAGAGCTACCTTATGACCCTGCAATTGCACTACTGGGTATTTACCCCAAAGAAGCAGATGCAGTACAAAGAAGGGCCAAATGTACCCCAATGTTCTTAGCAGCAATGGCCACAATCGCCAAACTGTGGAAAGAACCAAAATGCCCTTCAACAGATGAGTGGATAAGGAAGATGTGGTACATCTATACAATGTAATATCATGCCTCCATCCGAAAGGATGAATATCCAACTTTTTGGATATTTGGACGGGACTAGAAGAGATTATGTGGAATGAAATAAGTCAAACAGAGAGAGTCAATTATCTTATGGTCTCACTTATGTGTGGAGTATAAAGAAAATCATGGAGGGCATTTTGAGAAGGAAGGGAAGGGTGAATGGGGGGAAATTGGAGGGGGGATGAACCAGGAGAGACTGTGGACTCTGAGCAACAAATTGAGAGGTTTGGAGGGGCAGGCCTTCCTTCCTTCCTTCCTTCCTTCCTTCCTTCCTTCCTTCCTTCCTTCCCTTCCCTTCCCTTCTCTTCCCTTCCCTTTCCTTCCCTTCCCCTCCCTCCCTTCCTCCCTCCTTCTTCCTTCCTTTCTCCCTTTCCTTCCCTTCCCTTCCCTTCCCTAAACATATTTGGGGAAAAAATAAAGAATACAAACCAATCACTAATACCACGAATGACACCGGTGATATTTCTAAAGATTCTGAAGACTTAAAAATGATAATCGGGGAATACTATGAAGAATTCTATACATGTAAATTTGACAATTTGGGTGAAATGAACCAATTCCTCAAAACATAACTCAAAATATCACAACTCACCCAAAATGAAATAAATAATTTGTATAGCTTTTAAACTATCAATAAAACTGAATTTATAATGCAAATATTTTTCTAGGGTGGGGAAAAGGAATTCTTGACCTTTATGGTTTAAAAGGCCAAATATACCAAACATTTAAACTATAACACTAATTTTGAGATAAATTTCTTCTCAAAAAGAGAATAAGAGGTATCACTTCCAAACTTATTTTATTGAAACAATACTTTACCGATATTAAAACCGGACATACAATACAAAAAAAGAAAAACACACACCAATATTTTTCTTGAACTCATGTGCAAAATTCCTCACCAAAATATTAGAAAACCAAATCCAATGTGTGTGAAAAATATAATACATGTGACAAGCTAGGTTTTATTCCAAGTATATGTTATAACAGATCCAGAGGAACACTACATCATTATTAAAGTGTCTATCCAACAAGAAAATCTAACAATTATAAATATCTATGGCCCAAACAAGGGAGCAGCCAACTACATTAAGCCAGTTGTTAACCAAAATAAAAAATCAGATTGGCAATAATACATTAATAGTAGGAGATTTTAACACTCCACTCTCAGCACTGGACAGATCATCTAAACAGAAGATCAACAAAGAAACAAGAGCTTTGAATGACACATTGGACCAGATTGACTTCATAGATATATACAGAACGTTCCACCCTGAAATAACAGAATACTATTCTTCTCGAATGCACATGGAACTTTCTCCAAAATAGACCACATGCTGGGTCACAAATCAGGTCTTAGCCAATACGAAAAGACCGAGATTATTCCTTGCTTGATATCAGACCGCAATGACTTGACACTAAAACTCAATCAAAAGAAAATATTTGGAAAAAAAAAAGAAAATATTCAGAAGGAATTCAAACACTTGAAAGTTAAAGAGCATCCTGCTAAAGAATGATTGAGTTAACCAGAAAATTAAAGAAGAACTTAAAAAATCCATGGAAACCAATGAGAATGAAGACATATTGGCCCCAGACTTATGATGTACTGCAAAGGTAGTCCTAAGGGAAAAATATATAGACATTCCAGTTTTTCTCAAGAAAAAGTGGAAAAATCCCAAATGCACAAGATAATCCCACATCTAAGGAAGCTGGAGAAAGAACAGCAAATAAAATCTAAGTCAACCAGGAGAAGAGAGATAATTATTAGAGCAGAGATCAATGAAATAGAACTGGAAAAACAGTAGAACAGATCAATGAAACTAGAAGTTGGTTCTTTGAAAGAATTAATAAGATCAATAAGCCACTGGCCAAATTCATCCAAAAGAAGAGTGAAAAGACCCAAATTAATAAAATCATTAATGAAAGGAGAGAGATCACGACTAACACCAAGGAAATAGAATCTATATCTATATCTATATCTATATCTATATCTATATCTATATTAGAAGTTATTACCAGCAACTGCATCTCAACAAATTAAGCAACCTGGAAAAATGGATACCTTCCTGGAAACTTAGAAACAGTATACTAAGGCTGAAACAGGAAGAAATAAACAATTTGAATGGAACAATAACCAGTAATGAAATTGAAACAGTAATCAAAAACCACCCAAAAACAAAAGTCCAGGACCAGATGACTTCGTAGGGGAATTCTACCAAACATTTAAAGAAAAAGAAATAATAACTATTCTACTGAAGCTGTTCCAAAAAATAGAAACAGAAAGAAAATTTCCAAACTCCTTCTATGAGGCCAGCAGTACCCTGATCCCAAAGCCAGGAAAAGCCAGGCAAAGATCTCCTCTGAAAAAGGAGAATTTCAAATCAATGCTCTTGATGAACATGGATGCCAAAACACTTAACAAGATCCTAGCTAATAGTATCCAACAATACCTTAAAAAGAGTATTGATCTCGACCAGGTGGGATTTATGCCTGGGATGCAAGGGTTGATCAACATTCACAAATCAATCAGTGTGGTAGAGCAATAAAATAAAAGACAAGAACTAGATGATCTTCTCAACTGATGGAGAAAAAATATTTGATAAAATACAGCATCCTTTACTTATTAAAACTCTTCAGAGAATAAGGATAGAGGGAATATTCTTCAATAGCATAAAAACCATCTATGAAAAACCCACGGCAAATACCATTCTCAAAGGGGAAATGCTGAGAGCTTTTCCCTTAAGATCAGGAACATGACAGGGATGCCCACTCTCACCACCATTGTTCTACTAGTACTAGAAGTCCTGGCCTCAGCAATCAGACAACAAAAAGAAATAAAATGCATCCAAATTGATAAAGAAGTCAAACGCTCCCTCTTCCCAGATGACATGATACTTTACATGAAAAAGCCAAAAGTCTCCACTTCCAAATTACTAGAACTCATACAACAATTCAGCAATGTGGCAGGATACAAAATCAATGCACAGAAATCAGTTGCTTTTCTATACAGTAGCAATGTAACTGCAAAAAAGAGAAATTAAGGAATCAATTCCATTCACAAAGCAACAAAAACCATAAGATACCTAGAAATTAACCTAACTAAAAATATAAATGATCTATACTCTAGAAAATATGGAACACATATGAAAAAAATTGAGCAAAACACGAAAAGATGGAAAAGTATTCCATGCTCATGGATTAGAAGAATAATATTGTTAAAAAATCTATCCTCTTCACATGGGTTCCTCTGTTGAAGGGCATCTTGCTTCTTTCCACAGTTTGTTGATTGTAGACATTGATGCTTTGAACATTGGGGTGCATGTGGCCCTTCTTTTCACTGCATCTGAATCTTTGAGGTAAATACCCAGTAATGCAATTGCAGAGTCATAGGGTAGCTCTATTTTTAATTTATTGAGGAATCTCCACAGTGTTTTCCCAAGTAGCTTCCCCAGATTGCATTCCCACCAATAGTGGAAGAGGGTTCCCCTTTCTCCACATCCTCTCCAACATTTGTTGTTTACTGTCTTGCTGTTCTGGGCCATTCTAACTGGTGTAAGGTGGTATCTCAATGTGATTTTGATTTGAATCTCCCTGATGGCTAATGATGATGAACATTTTTTTCATGTGTCTGTTAGCCATTTGTATGTCTTCTTTAGAGAAGTGTCTGGTCACATCTTTTGCCCCCCCCTTTTTTTGTGATGATCTGTTTTTGGGTGTTGAATTTGAGGAGTTCCTTATAGATCTTGGATATGAGCCCTTTGTCTGTAGTGTCATTTGTGAATATCTTCTTCCATTCTGGGTTGCCTCTTTGTTTTGTTGACAATTTCCTTTGCTGTGCAGAAGTTTTTCATCTTGATGAAGTCCCAAAAGTTCATTTTCACTTCTGTTTCCTTCATCTTTGGAGACATATCTTGAAAGAAGATGCTATGGCCAATTTTGAAGACGTTACTGCCAATTTTCTCCTCCAGGATTTTGATAGATTCCTGCCTCAGGCTGAGGTCTTTTATCCATTTTGAGTTTATCTTTGTGTGTGGTGTAAGAAAAGGGTCAAGTTCCATTCTTCTATACATAGCTGCCCAATTTTCCCCGCACCATTTATTGAAGGGGCTGTGTTTTTTCCACTGATATTTTTTCCTGCTTTGTCAAAGAGAATTTGACGATAGAGTTGCAGGTCCATATCTGGGCTCTCTTCTCTGTTCCACTGGTCTATGTGCCTGTTTTTGTGCCAGTAGCATGGTGTCTTGGTGATCCCAGCTTTTGAGAAAAGCTTGAATTCAGACAACATGATGCCCTTAGCTTTGTTTTGCTTTTTCAACAATTCCTTAGCAATTCAGGGCCTTTTGTGGTTCCATAAAAATTTTAAGATTGTTTGTTCAAGCACTTTGAAAAATGCTGGTGGAATTTTGAATGGGATGGCATTGAAAGTGTAGCTTGTTCTGGCAGTATAGACATTTTAATGATGTTTATTTTTTTAAAGATTTTATTTATTTGACACAAAGGGAGAGATCACAAGTAGGCAGAGAGGCAGGGAGAGAGAGAAGGGGAAGCAGGCTCCCTGATGAGCAGAGAGCCTGATATGGGGCTTGATCCCAGGCCCCTGCGATCATGACCTGAGCCGAAGGCAGAGGCTTTAACCCACTGAGCCACCCAGGCACCCCATGTTTATTCTTCTGATCCATGAACATGGGATGGTTTTCTGCCTTTCTGTGTTTTCTTTAATTTCTTTCATCAGAGTTCTTTAGTTCCTCAAGTACAGATCCTTTACTTCTTTGGTTAGGTTTAATCCCAGGTACTTATGGTTCTTGGTGCTACAGTAAATGGAATCAATTCTCTAATTTCCCTTTTCATATTTTCATTGTTAGTTTATAAGAAAGAAACTGATTTCTGTGCATTGATTTTGTATCCTGCCACATTACTGAATTGCTGTATGAGTTCTAGTAGTTTGGGGGTGGAGTCTTTTGGGTTTTCCATATAAAGTATCATGTCATCTGCAAGGCAAGTTTTACTTCTTTGCAACTTAAATACTTTTTATTTCTTTTTTTATCTGATTACTGTTGCTAGGACTTCTAGTACAATGTTGAACAACAGTGGTGAAAGAGGACATCCTTTTTGTGTTCATGATCTCAATTATATATGATGGAATATTACATCTCCATCAGAAAGGATGAATACCCAAATTTTGTATCCACATGAATGGGACTGGAGGAGAGTATGCTGAGTGAAATAAATAAAGCAGAGAAAGTCAATTATCATATGGTTTCACTTACTTGTGGATCATAAGGAATAACATGGAGGACATTAGGAGAAGGGAAGGAAAAGTGAACTGGGGGAAATTGGAGGGGGAGACAAAGCATGAGAGACTGTGAACTCTGAGAAACAAACTGAAGGTTTTGGAGGGGAGAGGGTGGTGGGTTGTGTGAGCCTGGTGGTGGGTATTTTGGAGGGCATGTATTGCATGGAATGCTGGGTATGCTGCATGAACAATGAATCCTGGAACTCTGAAAAAATTAAATTAAAGAAAAAAACCAAAGAACGAACTGAGGGTTTTTGAAGGGAAGGGGGATGGTTAAGCCTGGTGGTGTGTATTAAGGAGGGAACATATTGGATGGAGCACTGGGTGTGGTGCATAAACAATGAATCTTGGAACACTGAAAAAAATAAAAGAAAAAAACAGAAAAAACTCAGAGATAAAAATCACTTATGCAATAGATAAATAAATAAATAAAGGAAAGTCTATTCCTCCCCAGAGCTATTTACACTTTTGATGCCATTCCTATTAAATACCATTGGCATTTTTCAAAAAACTGGAACAAAAAATCCTAAAATTTGTGTGGGACCAGAAAAGATCCCAGAATCGCCAAGGAAATATGGAAAAAGAGAAATAAAGCTGAAGGGATCACATTGCCTGACTTCAAGCCATAATACAAAGCTGTGATCACCAAGACAACATGATATTGGCACAAAAACAGACACATAGACTAATGAAACAAAATAGAGACTCCTGAAGTGGACCCTCATCTCTATAGTCAACTGAACTTGGACAAAGCAGGAAAAAATATCCAATGGAAAAAAGACACTCTCTTCAATAAATGGTGCTGGGAAAATTGGACAGCTACCTACAGAAGAATGAAATTCAACCATTCCCTTAGACCATACACAAAGATAAACTCAAAATGGATCAAAAACCTCAATGTGAGACAAGAATCCATCAAAATCCTGGAGGAGGGATGCCTGTGTGGCTCAGTTGGTTAAGCTGCTGCTTTCAGCTCAGGTCATGATCCCAGGGTCCTGGGATCGAGTCCTGCATCAGGCTCCTTGCTCAGTAGGGAGACTACTTCTCTCTCTCTCTCTGCCTTTGCCTGCCACTCTGCCTGCTTGTGCTCTCTCTGTCTCTCTTTCGGACAAATAAATAAATAAGATCCTTAAAAAATAATAGTTTAAAAAAAATCCTGGAGGAGAATATAGGCAGTAACCTCTTCAACATCAGTCACAACTTCTTTCAAGACATATCTCCAAAGGTAAGGGAAACAAGCAAAAATGAACTTTTGTGACTTCATCCAGATAAAAAGCTTCTGCACTCAAAGGAAATAGTCAGAGGCAACCCACGGAATGGGAAAGGATATTTGCAAATGTCATTACAGATAAGAGCTGATATTCAATATCTATAAAGAACTTCTCAAATGCAACACTCAAAAAATTAATAACCCACTCAAAAATGGGCAGAAGACATGAACAGACACTTCTCTAAAAAAGACAAACAAGTGGCTAACAGGCACACGAAAAAATGTTCAACATCACTAGCCATCAAGGCAATACAAATAAAAACCACAATGAGATATCACCTCACACCAGTTTGAATGGCAAAAATTAACAAAATAGGAAACAACAAATGTTGGTGAGGATGTGGAGAAAGGAGAACCCTCTTATATTGTTGGTGGTAATGAAAGTTGCTACAGCCACTCTGGAAAACAATATGGAGTTCCACAAGATGTTGAGAATAGAACGACCCTATGACCCAGCAATTGCACTGCTAGGCATTTACCCTAATGACACAGATATGGTGAAAAGAAGGGGTACATGCACCCCAATGTTCATAGCAGCAATGTCCACAGCAGCCAAACTGGAAAGAACTGAGGTGCCTTTCAACAGATGAATGGATAAAGAAGATGTGGTACATATACAAGATGCAATATAATTCAGCCATCAGAAACAATGAATACTCAACATTTGCATTGACATGGATGGAATTGGAGGGGATTAAATGATGTAAATCTAACAGAAAAAGACAATTATCATATGGTTTCACTCATATCTGGAACATAAGCAATAGCATGGAAGACTACAGGGGAAGGGAGGGAAATCCAAAGGGGGAGAAATGGAAGAGGCAGATGAATCATGAGAAACTATGGATACTAAAAAACAATCTGGGGGTTTCAGAGGGAAAGAGGGGGGAGGGGATAACAGAGTGATGGGTATTGAGGAGGGCACATGCTGTGATGAACACAGGGTTTACACTTAACAAATTAATCATTGGACACTGCATCAAGAACTAATTATGTACTATACAGTGGCTAACTGAACATTATTTTAAAAAAACACACTGATGGTTCATATGGGAGGTGGGTGGGGGACGGATAAAATAGGTGATGGGGATTAAGGAGTGTACTTGTTCTGGTGAGTGCTGGGTGATATATGGAAGTGTTGGATCACTACATTGTGCACCTGAAATTAATAACTAACTGTAATTTAAATAAAAACTTGAAAAAATTAACTATATTTTTTAAACTTGCAATTCATAACTGAAACTGAAATTAAAAATATAATTTATACTTGATTGAAAAAAGAAATAAATATTTAGGTGTAAGTCTTTCAAAACATAGGCAGGACTTGTATGAAAATTATAAAATGCTGATGAAGAAAAACAAACAGAAACAAAATAAATAGAGATGTCTTTGTTCATATGAAATAACTGTACTTCATCAAAATTAAAACTTTTACCCTATGAACAATGCCACTAAAAGGATGAAAGTACCAGCTACAGACTAGGTGAGAATATTTGCAAAGCACATACCTGGTAAAAGATTTAGATTGAAAATATATGAAAAAACTCAACATTAAAGAAACAATGTATCCAATTAGATAATGGGCAAAAGATATGTAAAAACTTTCACTAAAGGTAATATTCAGATGACAAAATAAGATCACAATGACATGTCAGTAAACATCTAGTAGAACTGTTAAAATAAAACATAGTAGCAATAAGAAATACCAGTGAGGCTATGAAGAAAGTGTATTTCTCATATACTGCTGGTGGAATTTCAAATGTTATAGCTACTCTGGAAGAATTTATAGTTAGTGTCTTAAAAAACTAAACTTAATAAACAACTGCCCTGCTTGGCATTTATTCCAGAGACACAAATATCTATACATGTATACTAATCACATGTATACACATGTATGCTATACATGTGTACTATATCTACACTCCGTGATGACAGCTTCCAAATCATGCTGCTTCTCTCCCTTTGCCTTCTGCCCCACATCTAATGAGAACTGATGATAAAGCCTGGGGCTCCCTTCTTAAGTCCTGCTGCGAAGGTCAGAACCTGCAAGCTTCCTTAAAGGAATACCCAGGGGAAAATAAGGAGACTAAAAGTAAAATAACTAAGACACACCAGAAACTAATAAAAAATTCAAAAGTAAACAAGAATAATTTGATAAAGTAAAAAACAAATAATAGAAAAATAATACTATTTAATCAAAAAAGTCAAAATCTGCTGTGAAGATCAAGAAAATGAAATTAGCAATTGTGATTGAGAAGATTGACTAAATATTGTCAATCTTTTGATTAAAGATTGAGAAGAAAGACTAAATTTAAATATTGGAGTTGAGAAAGGAGGAAAATAATGTAAATAGAGGCAATAAACCATAGGGAACTACAACATATGAATGGCTTTATATATAAATTTGAAAACCTATAGAAAATAGATGCTCTCCCTAGGGGGAGAAATGATTAAAATGAGCTCAAAGAGAAATATAACTTGAAAAAAACTGATTAAACTTTGAAGTTATTGTAAAGATAGCTAGGCTAGAAATACAATTCAGCAAATTAAAAAGAAAGAACACTCACTGAACACAACACTACCTCTCCAGATTGCTGTTTTCTTCTCAAGCCAAACCAGTCCCACATGGAAGCAACTATGTCTAAAGGATCCACACCTGGCATTCATCTTGGCACCACCTACTCACGTGGGTGTTTTCCATCACAGGAAAGTGAAAATAGTTGCTAATGATGAGGGAAACCGAACTACCCAAAGTTATGTCTCCATTGAAACTGAACAATCGATCAGTAATGCTGCAAAGAACCAAGTGGCATATGACTTGTCCAAGGATAGCAACCTACCTAGCAATGTAAAAAAAACTGATGTAAAAGCCAAAATATCAACCTAGGAGGCCTGGCATTAAAATGTAGGTTCTTATTTGTACTACAAATAATAAATTTGTACTACCACTGTACTACAGCTGCCGTATCACAGTTGCTCTAGAACTGTTTGTAACATTTTGTGCAAATCACTTAATCATCGTTGTTTCTTCATTTGTAAAATAAAAGAACTGATCTGTTAAAAAAAAAAAAAGAACAAGTGGCAATGAGCCCCATTGACACAGTTTTTGATGCCCAATGCCTGATTGGATGTAGATTTGACAATACCATTGTCACTTTAGTATGAAACATTGGCCCTTCAAAGTGTGAGTGATGATGGTAGGTCCAAAGTTCAAGTAGAATATAAGAGAGAAAAAAATTATATCCAGAGGAGGTTCCCTATGGCTTTGAAAAAGATGAACGACATCACAGACGCCTACCTTGGGAAGACTATTACCAATGCAGTTGTCACAGTGACTGCTTACTTTAATGACTCAGCAACAGGCTACCAAAGATGATGGAATCATTGGTGTTTTAGTGTACTTAGAATCACCAATGAGCCAACTGTTTCTGGTATTGTTTATGACTTAGACAAAAAGTTGAAGCTGAAAGGACTGCATTGATTTTTTACTTAGGATGTGGCACTTTTGATGTGTCAGTCTTCACTATTAAATATGGGATCTTTGAGGTCAAATCTACACCTGGGGACATGAACTTATGTGGAGAAGACTTTAATGACTTAATGGTCATCCATTTTATTGCAGAGTTCAAGTGCAACATAAGAAGAGCATCAGAGAGAACAAGGCAGTCCAACATCTCTGTACTGCTTGCTTGTGAACATGCTAAGCATGCACTTTCTTCCAGCACTCAGGCCAGTATTAAGATTGATTCTCTGTACAAAGGAATCAACTTCTCTACCTCATTACTCATGCCCAATTTGAAGAATTAAATGCTGACTTGTTCTGTGACACCCTGTACCCTATAGAGAAAGCCCTTCAAGGATGCCAAGCTATACAAACATCAGATCCACAGTATTGTCCTGGTGGGTGGTCCTACTCATATCCCCAAGATTCAAAGACTTCTGTAAGACTTCTATAAGAGAAATGAACTGAATAAGAGCACCAACCCTGATGAGGTTATTGCTAATGGTGCAGCTATCCAGGCACCATCTTTTCTGGAGCCAAATGAAAATGTTCAAGATTTGGGGCTGTTGATGTCACTCTATTTTCTCTTGGCTTTGAAACTGCTGGAGAAGTCATGATTGTCTTTATCCAGTACTATAGTACAATTCCTACCAAACAGATGCAAAACTTCACTGCCTACTCTGACAATCAGCCTGGTGTGCTCATTCAGGTTTATGAAGGTGAGCATGCCATGACCAAGATAAAAACCTACCTGGCAAGGCATTCCTCAGAATGAAGTCACTTTTGATATTGATACTAACTGCATCCTCAATGTCTCTGCTGTGGATAGGAGTATAGGAAAAGAGAACAAGATTACCATCATTAAGTACAAGGGTCACTTGAAAAAAGAAGATATTAAGCAATGGTCAAAGAAACTGAGAAGTAAAAGCTGAAAATGAGAAGCAGCAGGACAAGGAGTCTCCCAAGAATTCACTTGAATCTTATGCATTCTACATAAAAGCAGATGTTGCAGATGAAAAACTTCAGGGCAAAATCAACGTTAAAGTAAACAAAAGATTCTTGACAAGTGTAATGAAATCATCAACTGGCTTGATAAGACCCAGACATCAGAGAAGGACGAATTTGAACATGAGCAGAAAGAGCTGGATAAAGTCTGTAACCTCATCATTACCAAGCTGTACCAGAGGGCAGGAGGCATGTCAGGAGGAATGCATAGAGACTTCCCTTGTGGTAGAGCTCCTTCATCTGGTGGTGCCTCCTCTGGGCCCACTATTGAAGAGGTTGAATAAACCAACCTAAAAATAAGCCTAACATTTTTCCACACAAAACATTTGAAGCAAATTTGCAACAAATTCCATGGCAGTTTTAAAGTCAAGCTGCTATAGTAAATAAACTAGACATTCTTGATATTTTAATATGGAATATGCACACAGGCAAAGGAAATAAGCATTGCACTTTACAAGCACTGTTTTGTAATTTGAAATGCAATGTCTTAAATAAAACTATATTTAAAATTGAAAAATAAAATAAAAAGAGAAAACACAAGCATTGATAGAAGGTGAAAAATAACTACCAAAATTCAACTGACATTTCTGAAAAGAACAACAAATGATTAACTACAGGTAAGCCAGGAATAAACTGATAAACATTTTATTCAAGAAATCTAAGGAAACACCATAATTAGTAACCAAATACCAGAGCATTCCCTTGAGACAGTTTTAAGATAAGAATTTTTCTACTCATTCATTCATTGCTACTAATTCTTATTGTACTGAAAACTCTTGCTAATATATTCAGCCAACTAACCAAAATTTAATATTAGAAAGAAAAAATAAAAACTGTCCTTTTTTCTTTGCAGATAGTAAGTTACTTTATCTTAAACATACAAAGCATTCAGTTGAAAAACTAATGAACTAACATGAGTTCCATTAAAGAGGTTACTTCAAAATTAACAAAAATTGGGTCACCTGGGTGGCTCAGTGGGTTAAAGCCTCTGCCTTAGGTCATGATCTCAGGGTCCTGGGATCGAGCCCCTCATCAGGCTCTCTGCTTAGCAGGGAGCCTCCTTCCCCCTCTCTCTCTGCCTGCTTCTCTGCCTACTTGTAATCTCTCTCCTCTCTGTCAAATAAATAAATAAGATATTTTTAAAAAAATAACAAAAATTAATAAAACTTATGATTAGAAGAAATAAACTATAAATTTCTCTAGAAAAATATTCCCCATTCACACTAGTAAAAAAAAAAATGTGAAAAAAAGTACCAAAAATTAAAAATTGGAACAAACAGAGACCCATGCTATGCTTTTGACTGGGAAAGCTCTACATTATGAAAATATTGGTTCTTTTCTACTTAACCTACACATTCAGAAAGTCCCAACCAGACTTTTAGTTTCAAATAGTAGACTGAGTACATGCATTTATATCTTTTTCTCTCGGGGTGCCTGGGTGGCTCAGTCAGTTAAGCATCTGCCTTCAGCTCAGGTCATGATGCTAGGGTCCATGTTGGGCTCTCTTATCTGATGGTAGATTGCTTCTCCCTCTCCATATGGCCCTCCCTCCCCCTGCTTGTGCTCTCTCTCTCTCTGTCAAATGAATAAATAAAATCTTTAAAAAACGTATTCACTAAAGTATATATATTTCCTCCTCAAGATTTCATTTAAATGATAGCAAAGCAAGAAGATGCTAAAAGACACTGGCAAATAAAAGAGAATTTAACTAAGTTCAAGATGGAGGGAAGATAGAAGAATGTTCACAGCTTGCAGAGACATGGAACTGCTGAATGGGGCCAATCTGCTCTGCTCAACCCCAAAGGGTCCTGCATTTTGTGGCTATTGGTCTAATGGAGGGAAAATAGAGAATAAAGTTCTGTGTGTGGAGTAGTGGTTCTCATCATCACACCATCGCCCATAAACAACAGAGATATACAGGAGTCTCAGTAGCCAGACCTGCTCTCTCCAGACAGAAAGGTGAAAAGTTATAAAGAATTTGAACAATCTTGGGGAGAACTAGAGTGCCTGATGAGGCTGTTAGAAAGACTGAGAAAAGCATGCAATGATCTGGCCCTGCTCTCTCCTCCACCCAATAAAGCTCACTGGACCTCAACCTACTCATTTCAAGGTAAAGGCCTTCAGTGGACAAACCCTATCCATGTGCATATGCTCCCAACCAGACTTACCACTCTTCAGTCTCAAATATGAAATGAAACATGACAACCAAGGAAATAAGACACTTAAGGAAAGACAACTAATGTACCTCATGGGCCAGAAAACCATGCTTGCACATAGACGATGTTCAATGAATATTTGCTGAATAAGTGACTCACCAAAAGAAAAGTAACAAAAATTGACAGTGGAGGAAATATAATTCAGGAAATAAAACATAAATTAATGTATAAAATAAGAAATATAGTATCCTTGGTGAAGTTTGGAATTATATTCCTCTCATAAAACAGCAACAGTCTATTAAATAAGTAAGATAAACAAAAGGAAGTAGGAAAGAAGGAAGGAAGCAAGGAAGGAAGAGAGGAAGGAAAGGAGGAAGGAAGGAAGACTGATAGAAAGGGAAGGAGGAAGAGAGTAAGCTAGAGAGAAAGGAAGAGAGAGAGAAAGGTAGACAAAAGAAAAGGAAGACAGGAAGAGGAAGGGAGGGAGGGAAGGAAAGAAGGAAGAAATTCATAAGATTTTTTTTCCTTAAGATTTTTTTAAATGCAGTTTCCCACCCACTCCACCCCCCAAAAAGTTGAAAGAAAAAATGAAGGAAAGTAAACAAAATGTTGAAAAAAAAAAAGGAGGAGATAAAATAGATAAGAAAAGGTCAATTTTGAAGATGTATCATGGGCACATAGTTAATTTTTCTAGAGAAGTTCTAGACTTCTAGGGGAATGTGGTTAGATCCATATTCTAGAGAATGCAAGCACACATGAACACATAGCACACATGCACATACATGTACATGCATGCACATGTGTGCACATACATGTCCCATACCCACCTGCATGAATGCATGCACACATGTTGACCCCATGCACACATGCAGCTGTATTGCTAAGACCCCTTCCCCAGATGGCTGTTTTCATCTGGTACTTTAAATGCAGATTCTCACTACTCTATGATCTCAAATTCAACCTATAAGGTTGGATAGGGCTTAATGTATGTGCTGCAGCAGCATGTGTACCCTGATTTGGGGGTGGAGGTGCTATGAGTGGGCAAGATAAGGACATGTAAGTGTGCCCAAACAAATGCTTCAAGTGCTTTCTAACCTGGCACTGATGCTCTGCCACTGATTTAAAAACAAGCTTAATTTCTGCATCCACCATTTTGTTAAATTTAAGTGGATCTTCTGATGGAAACTGAGATCTGGCACCCCTAATTCACTCCCACCCTCTCTCTAAGCCCTTTTACACTTCCGCCAAGCCAAGGCCACCCAACCTGGCTAAATGGCAGCTGTTCATGTCTCTGGATATCTATGTCAAAAGATATTAACTTTGACACTCCAACCATCCTCAGAAGTTAACTTTAAAGTTATCTGTGAGAGAAGAAAAAAACATAAAGTACTGGAAATAGACATAAGAAAATGTCTTTAAGGTCTTGGGAGTAGGCAAAAATTTCTTAGAAAAAGTGTGGAAAACATTAACCAAGAAGATAAAATAAAATTTACTTCATCAAAATTTAAAATTTTACTTGGCAAGTACACCATTAAAAAAGAAAAAATACAAGCATAGACTGAGAAAACAATGTTTGCAATAAATACACCTAATGAAAATTTTATTCAGAATATGTAAAAATGGGGGCACTTAGATGTCTCAGTTGGTTAAGCATCTGCCCTCAGCTTCGGTCATGATCTTAGGGTCCTGGGATCAAGCCCCAAGTGTTGGGCTCCCTGCTCAGTGGGAAGTCTGCTTGTCCCTTCCCTCACCCCCTTCAGCAACTTATACTCTTTCTCAAATAAATAAATAAATTTAAAAAATAATATGTAAAAATGTACAATAATCAATGAAAACATACAACTGAATACAAAAATTAACAAAGAACTTGAACAGACACTTCACAGAAGAAAATATCTATAAGGTTAATAAACATATGATTAGATGTTCACATGAATTAATTAGTTATCAGGGAAATGAAAGGAAAACAAAACAAAACAAACACGTTGTGGTACATCACTACACACTCACTAGAATGACCGAAATTAAATAATCCAAATGTTTGGAATGGAGTAAATGAACCTTTCACACACTGCTTTTCAGATTGTATTTTTTTTTCCTTTAAAAATCATTGACACAACTTTTAATAATATCGCATTTTCTCCAAAAGAGTAACTGAAAGAGTAATGAGAATTTCCCATTTTTCCTCATACATAATTAGGAAAACTCATTTCCTAATATATTTCCATGACCTCTCATTACAGAATTGAAGGTTTCTCCTCTTCCTGCCTTTCAGGTTCTTATAATGTATCTCTTCCTCTTAGATTCTTTCTTAACCTTGTTTTTTAACCTCAAAAAGTAATTTATGAAGTTTTTTTTTTAAGATTTTATTTATTTATTTGACACAGAGAGAGAGAGAGAGATCACAAGTAGGCAGAGAGGCAGGTAGAGAGAGGGGGGAAAGCAGGTTCCCTGCTGAGCAGAGTGCCTGATGCGGGGCTCGATCCAAGGACCCTGATCATGGCCTGAGCCAAAGGCAGAAGCTTAACCCACTAAGCCACTCAGGCGCCCTAATTTATGAAGTTTTTAACATAAAAATAGTCTCCACATAGATCCATGTTTTATTTTTTTTCTCCCCAAATATGGTTGTTTTAATTTTTCAGTGTTACAAGATTGATTATTCATGCGCCACACCCTGTGCTCCATGCAATAGGTGCCCTTCTCAATACCCACCAACAGGATGACCCACCCTCCCCACATCCTCCCTTACAAAATCCTCAGTTTGTTGCTCAGAGTTCACAGTCTCTCCTGGTTCATCACCCCCTCTGATTTCCCTCCATTCACCCTTCCCTTCCTTCTCACAATGCCCTCCATGATTTTCTTTATACTCCACACATAAGTGAGACCATAAGATAATTGACTCTCTCCGCTTGACTTATTTCACTCCGCATAATCTCTTCTAGTCCTGTCCATGTTGATACAAAAGTTGGCTATTCATCTTTTCTGATGGAGGCATAATATTCCATTGTATAGATGAACCACATCTTCCTTATCCACTCATCTGTTGAAGGGCATTTTGGTTCTTTCCACAGTTTGGCTATTGCGGCTATGAACATTGAGGTACTTGTGG
>CM052810.1:73535018-73583649 GCA_028533885.1 Nasua narica | reverse complement strand
ATCTGCGAAGAGAGAGAGTTTGACTTCTTCATTGCCAATTTGAATACCTTTTATTTTTTGTTGTCTGATTGCTGTTGCTAGGACTTCTAGTACTATGTTCAACAAGAGTGGTGAGAGTGGGCATCCTTGTCATGTTCCTGATCTCAAAGGGAAGGCTGTTGGCTTTTCCCCATTGAGAATGATATTTGCTGTCGGCTTTCATAGATAGACTTTTTGATGTTGAGGAATGTTCCCTCTATTCTTATACTTTGAAGAGTTTTAATCAGGAACGGATGCTGAATTTTGTCAAATGCTTTTTCTGCATCTATTGACAAGACCATGTGGTTCTTCTCTCTTCTCTTGTTGATTTGTTCTATCACATGGATTGATTTGTGAATGTTGAACCTTGCGTCTCAGGGATAAATCCCACCTGGTCATGATGAATAATCTTTTTAATGTGCTGTTGGATCCTATTAGCTAGGATCTTGTTGAGAATCTTGGCATCCATATTCATCAGGGATATTGGTCTGAAATTCTCCTTTTTGAAGGGGTCTTTACCTGGTTTGGGGATCAGGGTAATGCTGGCTTCATAGAAAGAGTCTGGAAGTTTTCCTTCTGTTTCTCTTTTTGGAAACAGTTTCAGGAGAATAGGTATTATTTTTTCCTTGAATGTTTGGTAGAATTCCCCAGGGTAGATCCATGTTTTAAATGTTCTCCCCTTTAAAAACATTTATTTGTTTATTTAGTCATTCATTCATTCATTCATTTTTGGGGGTGAAGTCCACTTTCTTTTTTATTATGTTATGTTAGTCACCATATACTACATCATTAGTTCTTGATGTATTGTCCCATGATTCATTGTTTGCATATAACACACAGTGTTCCATGCCATATATGCCCTCCTTAGTACCCATATTAGGTCTCACCCACCCTCCCACCCTCCACTTCTCTGAAACCCTCAGTTTGTTTCCTGGAGTCCCTAGTCTGTCATGGTTTGTCTTCCCCTCTGATTCCCCTCCCTTCAATTTTTCCCTTTCTTTTCCTAATGTCTTCCATGCTATTCCTTGTGTTCCACAAATAAGTGAAACCATATTATAATTGACTTTCTGCTTGACTTATTTCACTTAGCAATCTCCTCCAGTTCCATCTATGTTGATGCAAAATTTGGAACCAGAGAAGATCCCAAATCACCATGGAAATTTTCAAAAAGAGGAATAAAGCCAGGGGCATCACGTTGCCTGACTTTAAGCTATATTACAAAGCTGTGATCGCCAAGACAGCATGGTACTGCCACAAAAACTCACACATACATCAGTGGAGCAGAATCAAGAACCCAGAAATGAATTCTAAACCTTATGGTCAACTAATCTTCAAAAAAAGCAGGAAAAAAATACCAAATGGAAAAAAAGACAGTCTCTTCAATAAATGGTGCTGGGAAAATTGGACATCTACATACAGATGAATGTAACTCAACCATTCCCTTACACCATACATAAAGATAAACTCAAAATGGATGAAAGACCTCAATGTGAGTCAGGAATCCGTCAAAATCCTAGAGGACAATATAGGCAGTAACCTCTTTGATATCACCCACAGCAACTTCTTTCAAGTCATGTCTCCAAAAACAAGGGAAATAAAAGCAAAAATGAACTTTTGGGACTTCATCAAGAAAAAAGCTTCTGCACAGCAAAGGAAATAGTCAGAGGCCACCCACAGAGTGGGAGAAGATATTTGCAAATGCCCTTACAGAAAAAGGGCTGATATCCAAGATCTATAAAGAACTTCTCAGACTCAACACTCAAAAAACTAATAACCCGGGCGCCTGGGTGGCTCAGTTGGTTGAGCGACTGCCTTCAGCTCAGGTCATGATCCTGGAGTCCCGGGATCGAGTCCCATATCGGACTCCCAGCTCTGTGGGAAGTCTGCTTCTCCCTCTGACCTTCTCCCCTCTCATTTTCAGTCTCTCTCTCTATAATAAATAAATAAAATCTTAAAAAAAAAAAAACCCTAATAACCCAGTCAAAAAATGGGCAGGAGACATGAACAGACACTTCTTTTTTTATTTTTTATTTTTAGATTTTATTTATTTGACAGAAAGAGAGAGAGAGATCACAAGTAGGCAGAGAGACTGGCAGAGAGAGCGGGGGGAAGCAGGCTCCCTGCTGAGCAGAGAGCCTAATGCGGGGCTCAATCCCAGGACCATGAGATCATGACCTGAGCTGAAGCAGAGACTTAACCCACTGAGCCACCCAGGCGCCCCTAGACACTTCTTTAAAAAAGACAAACAAATGGTTGACACATGAAAAATGAAAAAAATCTTCAACATTGTAGTGTCCCATGTAGTTAGCTATCAGGGAAATACAAATAAAAACCACAATGAGATACTACCTGACACCAGTTAGAATGGCAAAAATTAACAAAATAGGAAACAACAAAGTTTGGTGAGGATTTGGAGAAAGGGAAACACTCTTACACTGTTGGCCGGAATGCAAACTGGTACGCCATTTTGGAAAACAATGTGGAGGTTCTTCAAAAAATTAAAAATAAAGCTACCCTAAGACTAAGCAATGGCATTACTAGGTATTTACCTCAAAGATACAGATGTAGTGGAAAGAAGGACCACGTGGACTCCAATGTTCAGTAGCCAAACTGGAAGGAGCTGAGATGCCCTTCAATAGAGGAATGGATAAAGAAGATGTGTTCCAGGGACACTTGGGTGGCTCAGTTGGTTAAGCAGCTGCCTTCAGTTCAGGTCATGATCTCAGCATCATGGGATCGAATCCTGCATCGGGCTCCTTGCTCGGCAGGGAACCTGCTTCTCTCTCTGCCTCTGCCTGCCTCTCTGCCTGCTTGTCTTCTCTCTCTCTCTCTCTCTCTAACAAATACATAAAAATCTTAAAAAAAAGAAGATATGTTCCATATACACAATGGAATATTACTCAGTCATCAGAAAGGATTATTTTCAGATTATAAAACTGAAACCATGGAAAGCAAAACCGTGGATAAGGAGAAACTATTGAGGAGTGCCTGGGTGGCTCACTCATTGGCTCAGGTCATGATCTCAGAGTCCTGGGATTCAGCCCCACATTGGCTCTTTGCTCAGCGGGGAGTTTGCTTCCCTCTCTCTCTCTCTGCCTGCGTACTTGTGATCTCTCTGTCAAATAAATAAATAAAATCTTTAAAAAAAATCAGAAAAGAAAAGCCAGAAAGATAATGACAAAGGGGCACTAGATGCAGGTGGCTTAACTAGGACCTATGTAGGGGATTTTAGCTCTAGGAACAGAGAATTCTCTGACATCATAACCACTGAACCTCAGTCTGAGTGCCAAGGGATATCCCAGCCTTCTCAGTCACAGCCCTCAGGGATGGGCACTATGCCTCAGGGCCAGTGCAGAAAGAACCCCTGCTTAAAATCAGACAAACCATGAGACTCAATCTCAGGAAACAAACTGAGGGTCGCTGGAGGGGGGTGAAAGGGATAGGGTGGCTGGCTGATGGATAATGGGGAGAGTATGTGCTATGGTGAGTGCTGTGAGTGTATAAGAATGATGATTCACAGACCTCTACCCCTGAAACAAATAATACATTTTATGTTAATAAAAAAAGAAAGAAAAGGTAATTAAATATTTTTCTAAAACACACACACACACTCACACTCACACACTCACACACATCGGTGGTTTCTAGACCCCTTTGTCTCTCAGTGGGTAGGGGCCTGAGGTTGCCACAATCCACTGAGTAATGGATTGACTATCTTGGCTAAGGGACCTCCATAATCCCACATTTCAGAGAACTGTTGTGCATCATTTATGTAGAAAAGCACACAAACATATCTCAAGCAATAGGATTCACTAGGTATGTAATTTTTTCCATTTAATTCCTTATGAAAAATGCCTCTGGGTGGCACAAGAGTACTCTTTAAATAAATAAACATATATGTATATTTATGTACATATGTATATATGTATATATATATATACAATATGTACATATGCATATAAAATAACCATACCCCGGTTTTTTCAAACAGGAAACAGAAGATAGGGGATTCAAGCATCATCAATATTAAGGTCAATTATTTCACTCTTCTGTAAATACTGTAGGTGGTCTTGTTTTGGGCAAAAACCCTGAAATGGTGCTTTCTTGAGAAACCAACTGATGTGACCTGGTTCTCCGCTTACTTGCCTCCCACTCCAGGCAATGGGTTATCTTTTGTGTTATCAATGTGTCTACTAGGGTATGCAGGAAAAATAATTATGTTTATATATTTCTTTTTAATTTCCTCTTCATCCTTCTCCGGCTCCCTTACCTTTTTTTTCTTCACCGTCTCTCCTATCCTTGCCTATTCAGAAACATGAAGTAAAAGCAGGCACTCATGGGATGATTCAGCTATCCAATCACTAGATTTTGCTGGTTCAGAGCCTGCAACATTAGCACATAAAAGAATGTGTTCCCAGGTTTATGCTGCCTAGACCTGGAGGCTATGGATTATCCAGCCCCTGCTAGGCAGATTTGTTAAGCATTCTCCAAATAAACTATTTTTATGAACATTTTAGCTAAATTGTATCAATATGGCAGACTTTGGATTAAAGTATACCAGTCCCTCTGTCTCCCCATCAATATTCACTGCCACCCTACCTCCATGGTATGGGTTATTACTTCCAAGCTTCCATCACACTGTACTTATTGATATAAAAGACTATGGACTCTGAGCAACAAACTGAGGGTTTTGGAGGGGAGGGGTGGGGGTTGGGTGATCCTGGTGGTGGGTATTGAGGAGGGCACATATTGCATGGAGCACTGGGTGTGGTGCATGAACAATTAATTTTGTAACACTGAAAAAGTAAAATAAACATATTTGGGAAAAAAGTTTATAGTTCATATATATTTTACATAAAAGGAAGCAGTGTGTATGACCTCTTGGGTCTGTGTTATTTTGCTCTATACAATAGTCCCCCTCCCTTTTTTTTAAGATTATTTATTTATTTGACAGAGAGCTAGCAAGAGAGGGAACACAGGCAGGGGGAGTGGAGAGGGAGAAGTAGGCTTCCTGCGGAGCAGGCAGCCCAATGCGGGGCTCAATCCCAGGACCCTAGTCTGGTGACCTGAGTTGAAGGCAGAGGCTTTAACACACTGAGCCACTCAGGAACCCCTGTTCTTGCTTTTCTAATTCCCTCTCCTCACCCCAGACCCATTCCCCAGTCCATGCTGCCTGACCTGCATCTCTAGAGGCTGATACACAGAGACTTGTATTATTATTATTTGCCTCTGTAAAAGCATTTTCCTGACCTCTGTACTTGTTCAGTGTCTTCCCTTATTTGAGTGTAGGTTCCACATGACAAGAATCCATTTTCTACTCTATGTCCAAGGCCTAAAACAGCAATGCATAAGATACAGTAAACGCTCAATAAATATTTGTTGAATAAATAGAAGAATGGGTAAATAAATGAGGACATAAGTGAATAAGGCAAGAAAATATACTTGGGGCCAATTCTACTAGTGACAAAGGAAATAAATAAAATTATTTATACTTGAATTATAGTTACATGAAAAGCTAATTTTAAAAAAACAAGGCAGAAATAATAAATGCAAAAGCAATGAGGGAAATAGAAAATTACCATTAGAACAGCACAGTAATAATTGCTGCAGGCAATTGATGAATGCTAAAATTAGTGGGTGGTGCATTAAGGAGAAACAAGAGTTTGTATTGCCTCAAAGTATCTCCTGCAAAATATTTAATTACTGTGCTGGCTTTCACATACCTTTATAAATTCTTTGCTACTACTCCTTCTACAAGGTAAAGCTCATTTCACTTCCTGTTGAGTATGGGCTGAAGGCAGTTTGTTGCTGCCAATGGGTAGAACAAGGTCTCTCAGCCCTCACTCTTCTCTGTTGTAGGGGCTACTCTGTGCAATGCAAGATGTTCAAAAGCATCTCTCACTTCTACCCACTAGATGCCAGTAGTACAGTCCTCTCCCATCTGTAAAAACCAGATATGTCTCCAGACATTACTATTTCTTGGGGCACAAAACCACAGATAGTTGAGGTAGAGTATGGAAAGGGGAAAACCTGGCAAAAACCACAACTCAGCAATCAACATTAATATCACCAGTGACAAATTGTACTGACATCAGGCACTCCCTGATATATAAGAAAGACAAATAGTCTAATATTAGGAAGTATCACACAAACCCAAATTGAGATAGCTTCTGAAGATATATCTGACAAGTACTCTTCAAAAGTGGCAAGGCTGTGAAAAACAAGAAAAAAATGAGGGATAAAAATCACAGATTGGAGAAAATTTAGGAGACATAATGATTAAATGTAATATGGTATCTTGGATTAGATTATGTAACAGAAAATATGTATTAGAGAAAAAATTGGTAAAGTCAGGGGAACCTGGGCGGCTCAGTCGTTAAGCATCTGCCTTAGGCTCAGGTCATGATCCGAGGGTCATGAGGTTGAGCCCTGCATCAGGCTCCCTGCTTTGCAGGAAGCCTGCTTTACCCTCTTGCACACCCCCTGCTTGTGTTCCCTCTCTGGCTGTCTCTCTCTATGTCAAATAAAATCTTTGAAAAAAATTGCTAAAATCTGAATAAGCTTAGAGTGTTATACTGATATAAGTTTATTAGTTTTGATAACTGTACCACAGTTAGGTAAGATGCTAATGTAAGAGAAAGGAGGGCATACAGAAACTAACTGTATTGTCTTCATAACTTCTTTAAATCTAAATTATTGGGTTAAACGATGGAAAAACAAGTAAGGTAGTAAAGACTGATTGCAAATGAGTGCTAGAAAACACTATTTGATCTTTCTTTCTCTCAAGATGCTCCTTACCTCAACATCTTTTCCTTGGCCCTATATTTCTAATATCCTATGCCAGTCCAAATTCATAATTCAGTTTATGCTTTGAGTGACTTCTCAGTTCTATGTTTTATTCCAGTTCCATGACAGCCTCACTTGCTAGGTAAACAAGATAATAAAATTTCCAGGCCTCAAGCTGAGACAAATAGGTTGGGCAAAATTTTTTCTAACTCAAGTACAGTTGATGGAAATCTCTTGGAAGCAAATTGCTTCCATTTATCCCAAATTTCACTGTCTTTCCAAACGCCTCATTGGTGCTGTAGACCCTCTGAGAATGGAGTCTCATTTGGTGGAAAGCCTTATATTGCTTTGAATTTTCTCCTGAGTGATACTATTTGTGGACAGGCTGAACAATGAAATCTCCTGAATTATGAAGGCACTAAGCTCTTCTAGCTGAAGAGCTATTTGTCCCATAATGAGAAGTGCAGGAAGTCTCACTAAGGCCAGGTGAGGGCTGGTGCACGTATTATACCTTTAGTAAAGGCAATGAGTACACAAAAAACTGTATTTATTTGGCAGAAGAAATACTAGCCATGATTCCAAAGTCTCTATTTGGTTTCCCAAGAATTATGTTCACAGGAGTGCCTTCAGTGGTATCCTCTAGTACTCTGGGCTGGATCATACCTAGAGGCTGTGGAACCTTAAATTCAGCATCTTTCCTCAAGTCCTTGCTAGAGGATGACTTAAATAATGTGTTCACAAATTGTTTGTGCTCCTCTGCTCCAGCACACAGTCCCTCATGAGCAAAAGAAGAGTTCTTCTAGCAGACACATGGTGGAAGGATAGGTGTATAACCAACATTTTGTGCCTGGCAATCTTCAACAAAAAGGGTTCTTAAGGGCTGTCAATGGACTCATGAAGTTATTTGTCCAATGAATGACTGATTTATTGGTGTAGAAGACGTATGATTTTGGTCCACTGAACCTGGGCATGTGAATGTTTAAATTATGGATTTTTCCAACTATAAAAATAATACTGACTTTTTTTTAGAAAATGAAAAGATAGAATTAAAATGAAAATTAACTATAATGTCAAAAATCTAAGCATGAAATAGACCCTAGACAGAATCCTTTGAGGAAAAAGTCTTTGAGATTTAATTTCATAAATATTAAGAATTTGGGTACTCTCAAAGGCATCATATAAATCATTAAGTGACAATGAGGAAAAAATAGTGAAAATTTGTGTGATGAACAAAAAATTAATATTCATAATGTGTAGGGAGTGCCTATATATCAATGAAAAAAGAAAAATAATAGGGGCGCCTGGGTGGCGCAGTTGGTTGAGCGACTGCCTTCGGCTCAGGTCATGTTCCCAGAGTCCCGAGATCGAGTCCCATATCGGGCTCCCAGCTCCATGGGGAGTCCGCTTCTCACTCTGACCTTCTCCCTTCTCATGCTCTCTCTCACTCTCTCTCTTTCCTAATAAATAAATAAAAATAAATAAATAAAATCTTTAAAAAAATAATAATAATAGATTTGGTAGTGGCTGTGAATGAGTAATTTACATATTAAAAACAAATCATCAAAACCTTTTAAAATGTACAACTTAATAAATAATAAAAAATAAGTAAAATCATATTTATTTATTTATTTTAATTTTTCTTTTATTTTTTTCAGTGTTCCAAGATTCATTAAGTACCCACCACTCTCAGTGCTCCATACAATATGTGCCCTCCTTAATACCTACCACCAAGCTCACATAATCTCCCACCCCTCCAAAACCCTCAATTTGTTTCTCAGGATCCACATCTTTCATGCTTTGTCTCCCCCTCCAATTTCCCCCAATGCACTTTTCCTTCCCTTCTCCCAATGTCCTCCATGTTATTCCTTATGCTCCACAAGTAAGTGAAGCCATATGATAATTGACTCTCTCTGCTCGACTTATTTCACTCAACATAATCTCTTTCAGTCCCATCCATGTTGATACAAAAGTTGGGTACCATACTTTCTGATGGAAGCATAGTACTCCATTGTATATATGGACCACATCTTCTTTATCCATTCATTCATTGAAGGGCATCTTGGCTCCTTCCACAGTTTGGCGATTATGGCCATTGCTGCTATGAACATTGGGGTACATATGTCCCTTCTTTTCACTGCATCTCCTTCTTTGAGGTAAATACCCAGTAGTGCAATTGCAAGGTCATAGGGTAGTTCTATTTTTAATTTCTTTTTTTTTTCTCCCCAAATATGTTTATTTTAATTTTTCAGTGTTACAAGATTGGTTGTTCATGCACCACACCCAGTGCTCCATGCAATATGTGCCCTTCTCAATACCCACTACCAGGCCAAGGAATCTCCACACTGTTTTCCAAAGTGGATAATCAACTTGCATTCCCACCAACAATTTAAGAAGTAAAATAATATTTAAATAAAAATTTAAACTACAATGTAATTTTTTTCTTGACTCAAAGACAAAAACTAAAAAGAATACGGATATCAATTTAGTATTGGCATAAAAATTGTAACTATTACCTATTTTTGGCAGAAGTGTAGATCTGTTTAAATTAAAAGTGATATACTCTGTACAAAAGTAAATTCATACAAATACCTTGAAGACAATATCCCAAATTGATCAAAACTTAAAATTCACATGTCTCTTACACTCACCATTTCTACTTACACCAAGGATCCTTACAGATACATTTACACAAATATGTACAAATGCTAATAAAACCAACACCAAAGAAATTCATGAGACTTAAATGAATGAAAATGTATATAACAATTTGAGACAATAGCTGATATTTGCAAATATACTTTGTAAATTACTATTTTTATTTTTACAAAGATGTTAATTTTAGTGAGGATTGTAGTAATCAATAAAACTAAAATCTGTTTATCATAAGAGAATAGTTAAATAAATCACACTATAGCCATATTGGCACCTGATAGCTGACCTATAGGTATTTGTTGAACAAATGAGTACTTCTAATTGTCTTTGGACATTTTGCTTCATAGAGTGATTTCATGCAAATTCTGGATGATCCTTGAATATCTGTTGGTCTTTGCATTAGAGTATCTCTGTTTACTTACCAGTTCCCCCTGCACATCCTGTCTTTGGACATTGCTTGGGAAGCATATACAGGCTGCACAAGGGCAGCCAGAAGGCTTGTTGGGCATGGGGACTCTCCTGACCCCAGGGGTGATACCACCTACCTAAACCACATTCTTGACTCACCAAACGCACACACAACACTTGAGTTTCTGTGGAGCAATTGCAGTGGTCCCCAGATTCTCTACAGAGGATGGCAGCTACCTAGCAGACACCTAAGGTTATTTATTTCACCTCCTACTTATCACTGCCACTGGTTCTAAGCCATAATCTCTGTCACTTATGTGGCAGTTGCTCTGTGTTCACATGTTGGAATGTAGATTCCTATGCATGGTTTTGTTTTGTTTTGTTTGCATGTTTTGATATATAAGATCTGATTTGTTTCCTATTTTTCATACCCTGTTTGCCAGGGACATGTTTTTTGTTTTCCGAAGCTATCACTGATTAACTCATTCTAAGTGCTGGGAAAAAAGGAAGGAAGTCTTTCTTAAAGATGGTTGAATAGCATCTGTGGAATGTAGGTCTGGTCTTTGGGCAGTTTCATATCTACATATTATCTGATCTTTGGCAGTATCTATTGATTATCAAAATCTGGTCCAGGAAACATTAAAGTCCCCCAAATACTTTCAATGAATCCATGAATTCAAAATCATTTTTATGATAATGCCAATGAGGTGCTTTTAAAAATATATATACATTTTTTTCATGGCCATTCTCTCACAACTGTAGAGTAGGGTCTTCTAGAGGCTATCTGTTATGTGATATCACAATAGATTGTATGCAGGACAAGTAAAATTTGGCTATTTCCTAGTAAGCTAAACATTAAAGAAAATTGCAAAACAGTGAATTGATGCCAATTTTCTCACCACATTTTTTCTTTTGAAGAACACTTTAGTTAATTTTTATAAAACAGAATTTATTTTACTATCAAATGGTTTTGTTATTTTTAAATAAATGATAAATATATTAATACATGTCAGATATAATTTCTAATGCAGAAAATATGGATAAGCAAGTTCCTAGGTGTGCTCAGGAATTTTGGAAGAGTGAAGGGAACTTATGACAGCTTTAGAGCTGCCTCTCTGAGAATTGTTTTAATTCTTCCTTGAAAGTGAGCTGGCAGTGTTTCTTTCCAAGTGCTGAGAAGTTACCATCTACCTAGTCCAAGTGCTATGTCCCACACTTTTGTTCTACCCTGTTAGCTGATGCATGCCCACCATGTACTGCTGTCTGCATGTCTCTGATTGACATAGTCTGTCTACAGACTCACTAGCATGGTAAACTAGCATACTGCTCTTCTCTGATTTACAAGCTATCAGATATTCTTGCCTTTCCTGCTTGAGAATCATTTCCCCCCGTGAAGCCTCTGTGGTTTTACTGCTTAACTACTTATCTATGCTTGGGGTCAAGAAAGGTCAATAAAATGCAAATACATAATTGATTTTAGAAGTACTGAAAAGCTTCATGCCCAAAGCCATTCCTTATACATTATTACATCTTCTTGATGATGGTTTTTAATTCTTTTTCAAAAAGAGTATTAAATTATTCACAATATATAAATAATTATGAATATTAATTCTACACTATATATGGAATAATAAAATAATAATTTTGAAATAATACATACTCCTATAACTAAAGATAATTTGTATAAAATCTTAGTCACTTCTTCGAAAATACTTTTAGATGTTTTAATTTTATAAAACAGGTAACACATTCTCACAGTATGAAACAAATTCTTATAAACATTTTTGTTGTTCATGCACCACACTCAGTGCTCCATGAACAATTAATCTTGTAATACTGAAAAAATAAACATATTTGGGAAAAAATAAACATTTTTATTTCATAATACATAAATTCACAAACATATAAGAAGTTACATATTGGATCTTACTATGGGCATTTTTATTGCTTCTATTTGTTTTCCTATTACAAATAAAACTGTATAAAAAATCTTTATATCTTACCCTTTTTTCAAAACCATGAATATTTTCTAAGAATACATTCCTGCAACCCTATGGTCAAATAATCTTTGACAAAGCAGGAAAAAATATCCAGTTGAAAAAAGATAGTCTCTTCAATAAATGGTGCTGGGGAAATTGGACAGCTATATATAGAAGAATGAAACTCGACCATTCTCTTACACCATACACAAAGATAAACTTGAAATGGATGAAAGACCTCAACGTGAGTCAGGAATCTATCAAAACCCTAGAGGAGAACATAGGCAGTAACCTCTTCGACATCAGCCACAGCAACTTCTTTCAAGACATAACTCCAAAGGCAAAGGAAACAAAAGTAAAACTGAACATTTGGGACTTCATCAAGATAAAAAGCTTCTGCACAGCAAAGAAGCAGTCAACGAAACAAAGAGGCAACCCACAGAATGGGAGAAAATATTCGCAAATGACACTACAGACAAAGGGCTGATATCCAAGATCTATAAAGAACTCCACAAACTTGGGGCACCTGGTGGCTCAGTTGGTTAAACCTCTGCCTTCTGCTCAGGTCCTGAACCCCAGGTACTGGGATCCAGCCCCGGGTCCTGGGATCCAGTCCCACATTGGGATCCCTGCTCAGCGGGGAGCCTGCTTCTTTCTCTGCCTACCACTCTCCCTGCTTGTGTGTGCTCTCTCTCTCTTTGTTAAATGAATAAATAAAATCTTTAAAAAAAAACTCTTCAAACTCAACCCTCAAAAACCATATAATCATATCAAAAAATGGGCAGAAGACGTGAATAGACACTTCTCCAAAGAAGACATACAAATGGCTAACAGACACTTGAAAAAATGTTCTTCATCATTAGCCATCAGGGAGATTCAAATCAAAACCACATTGAGATACCACCTTATACCAGTTAGAATGGCCAAAATCAACAAGACAGTAAACAACAAATGTTGGAGATGATGTGCAGAAAGGGGAACCCTCCTCCACTGTTGGTGGGAATGCAAGTTGATGCAGCCATTTTGAAAAACAGTATGGAGATTCCTTAAGAAATTAAAAATAGAGCTACCCTATGACCCTGACATTGCGCTAATGGGTATTTACCCCAAAGATACAGGTGTACTGAAAAGAAGGGCCACATGTACCCCAATGTTCATAGCAGCAATGGCCACAATCATCAAACTGTGGAAAGAGCCAAGATGCCCTTCAACAGATGAATGGATAAAGAAGATATGGCCCATATATACAATGGAATATAATGCCTCCATCAGATAGGATGAATACCCAACTTTTGTATCAATATGGACAGAACTGGAAGAGATTATGCTGCGTGAAATAAGTCAGAGAGAGTCAGTTATCATATGGTTTCACTTACATGTGGCACATAAAGAATAACATAGAGGATATTGAGAGAAAGAAAGGAAGGGTGAATTGGGGGAAATCAGAGGAGAAGATGAAACATGAGAGACTGTGGATTCTGAGAAACAAACTGTGGGTTTTGGAGGGGTGGGGGGTGGGGGCTGGGTGAGACTGGTGGTGGGTATTGAGGAGGTCATGTATTGATTGCATGGAGCACTGGGTGTGGTACATGACAATGAATCTTGGAACTCTGAAAAAATAAAATAAAATTTAAAAAAGAATTTATTCCTAGAAATTAAAATATTAGCTCATAAAGCACAAAAAAATGTTTAAGTTCTCCAATTTTTAGGCAACCTGGTTTCCAGAAATGTTATACCTATACATACTTACTTCAGCAGTGTATGAGAAAATTCATCTCCTTGGACCTCCTCAGAATTAATAGTTTGATTTGAAAAATCCAATTTGATTGGAAAAAGGTGTATTTCTTTGTTATTTAAAGTTTCGTTCTTTGGTTACTAGTATGATTGAACATTTTCCCATTTTGTCTGATATATATATATATATATATATATATATATATATAACCATCCTCACTATACATTTTAAGCTCATTTTCTCACTTAGATTATTTTTCCCATGTTATAAATATATTTTTGTCCATCTGCATCAGTCTGATAAGACTGCTGTAACAAAATGCCACCAACTGGGCAACTTGACAGAATTGCATTGTCTCAGTTCTGGAGGTTGAAAGTCTGAGACTGAAAGCAGAATTGTTTCCTTCTGAGGCCATAAGGGAGAATCTGTCCCAGGTCTCTCTCTCTGATTTGTAGATGACCATCTTCTTCCAGTGTCTTCACATTATCTTCTCTTTATACACTGTTCTGTCCAAATTAATTCTTTTCATGATGACTTCACTCATTCTGGGTTGGGCCCCACTTTAATTACCACATTTTAATTTAATTGTCTCTCTAAAGACCTTATCTCTAATTAAGGTCACATACTTTGGTACTGTGGGTTAGGATCTCAACATATCTGGAGGACACAATTCAATGTGTAACACCATCCTTGAGCTTGATCTTTGTCTTCATTTGTGATTATTTTCTTAGATTAATTTATCAAGAGTGAAGACTATAAATTTTGAGATCTTTGCTGAATACTATCAAAGTGATAGCTTGCCTTTCTGTAAGAGAAATAACCCACTTAAAGTTGGAGATGAGACTTTATAAGAAGCATCTTTAGTTCCCTGGCAAGAATAGAATCAGTAACATAAAGGGAAGGATATTAAACCAACGGCAATGCCTTGTCTCCGGTCACATCTTGGTAGGAGAGGAGGAAAGATGAATGCTCTCGGTTGCAGGGGGGTGAGAGCAGATCCACATGGACAGAGAATAGCCAAGGAGACAAAACTACCAGGGCAGATTCTGGCTGGTTTTATCCACCTTTCCTTAAGGGAGGTCTCCTACTCAAGACTTGAAATTGGCTGTAAACATTTATTCTGACAGACTATTGCTTGTCCTTACTGAGAGCCCTGAGGAGAAGGGGTTTTCCTCAAGGGCTGGAAAAGTGGGCCTGGGGGAGTGTGTCAAGGAAATGGAGCCTTAAAGTAAAGTATCCTCCGCTGGTGACAATGCCCATCTCTGAGGAACCATGTACTGTCTGCTTCACCCTGCAGGTCCATCCTTTGTCCTTCTCATTTCACATCCATTTTCCAGTGGACAGAATCTAATTAAGAAACAATTTAGAATAACTAGAAGCCAGTAATGAATAAAAGGTAATGAGACATTCTGCCAGTAATTTAGCAAGAGCTCTGCCTTTGCTAATTAGGAAGTAAAGCATCCACCTGAACCTGGAACTACCCATCAGTGTGCCAGTTTGGTGGCACAGACTCAAAAGGCACAAGCACATGGAGCAGAAGTCGCTGGGAAAATGAGGGTCAAGTACTGTGTTCTTGTTCCATGGAGGTAAGAAGCCAGGGCTGGTGAGGCTGCAGGGGCAGAGAGAAGGCACAGGTAGATATTAATGATTCCAGATCACCAAGCCCTGACCAGGAAAGAGACACTGCTGGGGGAATTGCATAAATTCTTGCAGTAACCTATAAGGTACATATTGTTACCCTCTGTTTTAATATGAGAATATTATAACTATGGAAAAAGAAAGAGACTAAAGGGAAAAGCTACTATTAATTATCCAAACCTGTTTGATTTCAAAACCTGAAACTTCCCACTTTCTTCCCACTTTCTATCACCACCTTTGAGATAATAATGTTGTCTTTGAGACAATAACGTTAGTGAAGGCAAGTTCCTATTGCTGTTCTGTTTCCTTCTTAAGCCAAGAATGTTGGCTTAATTGAGAGGTGTAGCTTTTTGGCATTACTGGTGACTCTTAAGTCATCTCTGATGGTGCTGGTGGAATTTTCCCCATTTTTGAGGAAAAAAAAAGGATTAGCTTCATTCCATCCAACCTGCCTAGTAAAGATCCTCCTCAGCCACTGCAGTGAAATGACGTTGGTTAAAATTATAATGATTAGTGCTTCATTGCACAGGGATGAGAAAGAGGTATGCTATCTGGCTCATTGGTAATGACTAGATAGATAAGTATAACTAATGGAGATTAAAGCACATAGTATAAAACAGTAAATAATTGAACAAGAACCTATGTGAATGTTAGAACAGAAAGGAAAGAACAAACAGTACAGATTACTGTGTTAGAAGCTGTGTTATGTCCTTTACATATGGACTCTTTCTCTCTCTTTTTCCTGAGAATGATTTTCTGCCTTTATTCAGCTTCCTTAATCCACTTAAAATAATTCATGAGATTAAGCTTCACTGACATAATAGAGTAGAATATAATATTAATTTTCACTTATTTTTATGAAGGGCAAGATCACATCTCTTGTTTAATACTGTATCATATAAGGACATGCTGTTAACATTTCTAGAACTCAATAATTTTAACTCTGCTACTTTCTTTCTTGTCATCCTAGGCTACCGAGCCCAGAATTCTCATCTATAAAAGTGGATACATGGGCTCTTGGGTAGCTTGGATAAGTGCCTGCCTTTGGCTCAGGTCATTATCTTAAGGTTGTGGGATCAAGCCCCACATTGAGCTCCCTGCTCAGCGGGGAGACTATTTTTCCTTCTCGCCCTGCTAGTGCTCTCTCTCTCTCTTGCTATCTTTTTTTCTCTCTCTCTCTTTTTATTTACATAAATAAAATATATATATTTTAAATGGGTACAGGATAGTGACATGTTTTAGGTATTCAATAAATATTCTCAGTCTCAGAGTCCAGACAATTAGCAAATATAATCTATTCAATGTTTATGGATCCATCTACCACTGAATATGTGACCTAGACCCAGTTATTTGACTTCGTGTATCGTAAAGAAGGTGAGGGGTCTCTTTGTCTGTTTTGACCCTTTCAGCTCTGTCTGCCCAGTGGATCCTTCTCAAACTTAAAAGCTTCTGGCCCCATTTTCAACTCCTGAGAACAATTCCATAGAGTAGAGACTAACACTGAACAAGGCAGAAGAGAGCAGAGATATTGACTGACTGTTTATTTAAATATCAGCCATAAAGCTCCTTCTTATTTTTTCCACAGACCTTCCATCAAGAAAAAGTTCTGGGGGCACCTGGGTAGCTCAGTGAATTAAAGCCTCTGCCTTTGGCTCAGGTCATGATCTCAGGGTCCTGGGATTGAGCCCAGCATCTCAATCTCTGCTCAGCAGTGGAGCCTGCTTCCTCCTCTCCCTCTGCCTGACTCTCAGCCTACTTGTGATCTCTCTCTCTGTCAAATAAATAAATAAAATCTTTAAAAAATGAAAAAGGAAAAAAGTTCTGAACTAATGTGAGATTGGGTGAGAAGAACAAGCAAGACCAAGTCTTGATGAGACTGTGGTCTTCACTGGGTTGACTTCCTTATGGGGATGGTAGCAGCAATCTTTTGCAAATGCTCTTCTTACCTAGTCTATACCTGCTCAATGCTCACTGAGCTTCAGGCTCTGGCCTGAATGCTCTGTCAGACTGGATGTGGCTGCTCTGAACATGGACATCTCCTCTACTGGCCAAGTGCAAGCCTCTGCCTTCTATTTAATAAAATGTCAGTTACTTTTAGTTTCTTGCCACTTAAAGTTGAGCACAACATGCTAATTTATGCAATCCCTCTGTCTAATTTTTCTTAATACAAATGTTCAGTCTCCCAGTTCCTCTCCCCTTCTCCTGAATCTTTCCCTAAGAAAGTATCCAGGTTGATAAGGCAGGGAACTTCTCCATCTTCATGGTGATATGAGGAAGGGGAGGGGATAAATGGTCTCTAAGTGATAATACCTTGTTCTCCTATTCCTGGGATGAATAAATTCTGATTATCCAGCTATAGCTGGGTGGACTTGTGGCCCATTTCTATGCCAAGATACTGCTCCAAGAGTGTATCCCTATCTGTTTTGGCTCCATCTGAGAGTTCATCAGCTATAAACTTCAACTTTTCACCAGCCCTTCCTTCCAGATTGCTGCCTTGGTGAACCACTCTCCAGCTTCTACTGCAGGGTCCAATCCTCAGGTTCAGTTGATCCCAGAGCAAGATATGGTTGTATCTCAAAGAGAGGCCTATAGCAAATTCAGAGGACAAATAGTAAGACCATGGTGCACTCTCTTTCTGTAGCTACTCCCCAGCTTTGCAAAGGGCAGCTAAGAGGCTCTCAGAGATTAAAGATGCATCCAAGAGACTCTTCTCATGTTCTAACACACCTCATCCTCTCTAGAAACTAATTAGATTTTCAAGTATCAGGAGAGGAGGTATGTAGCTGACTATAATTTATGTGAATGCTAGCAAAAGGCTTAGTTTCCAATTCCCATATATTAATATAGAAAGGCTTATGTTAAGTCTTGCTGACTTTCTCTGGTAGAAGTTGAAATATCACAAATTGAGTTTTGTCCTGGAGCTGACTCCTGAGTCAGGAAGACTCAATAAATCCTTAAGAACGAATGGAATATCTTCTACCACATGTTCTTCCTCAGGGCCATTCCATGAGTTTTAGTGCTCCACACCATATGAGATTTTATTCTCACAGAGGAAAGTTGGGATCATATCAAGTCTCACACTGGATTCCAAATAGCCAGAGATTGGCAATATTGGATCCAGGCCCACTGGTGGAGACATGAACAAGTTATTGCAGCAGGATTTGCTCCAACCCCGCTTCCACTAGAAAACCGATGTTTGTATATTGAGCTGACACTTCTTAAGTTCTTTTCAAAAAATATTACTACTACTGAAAATTTTGGAAATATAATGTGCTAGATGGTCATTATTTCTTCTATTTTTCAGACCCTATTATTTGATAATCTATTCTCTGTTATTCTTATGACTCCTTCCTTCTGATGCCAGCTTTCTTGACCTAGAAGAATGTATTTAAACATATCCTTGATGATCTCACTAAATCCCATCATTATACAAGGTTTTACTTGGATACCCTAAGGGCACAGTTAGGGATAGGGATTAAATAATCTTTCTAGTTCTCAGAGGAAGAAGGACGAAGCCAAGGCAAATTCCTGGTTCTCAAATGACCTTTGTCTTGCTATCAAGCTGCCATCCTGACAATGTCTACCGTGTTTCCATTCTGTATTCCATTTTTAACAGCTTCTCCAGTAACCAGGACATTTTTATATTAACATTTCCAGAATATTAATATGCTTTCCATCAAAAACTTTATTATAATTAAATCAAAGAAAGGAAAAATAAAGTTTGTCATATAAAGTAATGATCCAATGAATTGATCATATCAGGTAGACCAATAACAGCATTACCAAAGATCAAAGTCACTTGAAATTACTGTTTCTACCTATTCACAATGATTTTTGCTAAAGTAAATTTGGTGCTAAAAAGCAATATATTGGCATACTAGTTCAATAAAGATAAAAATTCTGATTGTAAAAAATAATTTAATACAACACTCACAATAACACATGGAAATAAAATGTTGTTTTCCCTAATTTTGTAAGATGGAACAGTGGCTCAAAGCCTCATGGCAGGAAGGTATTCAAAAAGGTGGTACAAAGAACCCAGGGAAAACTCTGCCCCAGGGAGGTACCTACTAAGCTCATAAAAATTAAGAAAGGCAAGCATTCAAAGTCTATGAAGATTGATCAAAAGTCATACAGCAAACTGAGAAACATTTATTCAACAAAATCTATGGCAACTCAATCATAACAGTGGATTGCTATGGCATTTTTGCTAGAAACTACCTCACCTCCTTCCCCAGTTCTTCCATGGCAATGAGTTGTGACAGTGGGCTTTGCAGCCAGTAACAGTTTATTTCTGCCCCACAGCTTTATAGAAGACAGTGGGTATTAAGAGATCAAATTTTCCACAGCTTCATGCTACAAAAGGCCTGCACTGAGTGTGTGGTAGCTGTCAGGTAGTAATGAAGATTTTTTCACCCCCAGTACTCACCAGTAGGGGGGATCTGGACAAGGCAATCTCAGAAGAGTTCAATCCCCTTTTCCAGCTTTATATTATCAGGGAACCTCTGTCAAGCAAAGTTGACAGAAAAATGGCAAATATCTGTCTCCAGTTTCCTCAGATGAAAACACTATTCTGGATAGGTAGAAAAGGTGAAAATCCACCAAATCTTATTCTCCATGGTTCTAAATTACAGAACATCCATAATGGGTGGAGCTCAGTGCTGACACCTGTTTCCACCTCCCTCTGGAACACATACACCATAACTCATGATTCATAAGGTGAATACTGCTGGGGCAGTCATTAAGGAGCACCTAGCGCCTACCCTATGCAAGTTGCACCTGAGGTTCCACCCAGAAAAGTGTCAGGACAGTACTCAAGGCTGTCAATAGCCCATCTCTATTAGGAGGAGGTCTGACTTAACTGGATTCAACTATGGAGCATACTATATCCCAGCGAGTTGCTAAAGTCAGTTAGCAATTATTGGAGCTTAACAGCTACAGGTAATACCAATAGAAGCTTATTTGGGAGATCAGGGAAAGAGTCAGAGAACTCCCAAATTACTCATCCCTGACAGTCAGAAAGGCTATGTATATTCAAGGATTTTTCATCTAAGGAGTGGCTGAGAGGGAACTTTTGAAAAAAAAGTCTCTAGAGGAATGTGCAGAAAACTCAGACCCCCTCAAAATAAAATGAGTGTTGAAGCTACTTGCAGATCTAATATTAAAAAGAAAAAAATAAATAAACCTTACTACTTCAAAGGCATTAAGCACAACCTCTGACAAGTCAGTGGCTGGCAACTAAACAGTGTTAACCAAGTGGCAGATCCTAGGACCCCAGGCTCAAGATTTTTTAAAAAGAGCAAAACTTTGAGCAGAACACCAGAGTCAGAACACTTGAGAGAAAATAGACTTCACAGAACTACCATAGCCAAATAATCACATAAGTAAGAACAACGTATTAATAATCTGGGAAGAAGAGATCAGTATCTAGACATGTTATACTATATTTCCTTAAAGTTTTGTTTTCAACAAAAACTTACAAGACACACAAAAGAAGAAAATGTGGTGCTTACACAGGAAGAAAAAAACATGATAGAGGATCTAAAAGTAATTTCCATAATTATATTCAGAGAATTAAAGAAAGTGATGCATAATGAATTAAATGAAATTATGACAGTGTCTTATCAAGTAAAGGATATTAATAAAGAGATATAAATTATAAAAGAAAAAATACAAATTCTTTGGTTGAAAAATATAACAACAAATAAGAATTTCACTGGAGAGGTTCAACATTAGATTTGGGCTGGCAGAGGAAGTATTAAAATATTCAAAGACTGAACTATGAAAATTATCCAAGAAAGGAATAAGAATGAAGGAAAATGAACAGATACTCAGCAAAATATTGGACATTATTAAGCATAACAACATACAAATCATAGACTACCAGAACACAAAAGAAAAGATAATTAAAAATGTTCAAAGAAATAATTGCTGAGAATATGACAAATTCAATTAATGCATTCAAAAAGCTCAACACAAAGAAATCTGCATAAGATACGTGATAGTTAAAGAAACATCTTGAAAGCACCAAGAGAAAATTACTAATCATGAACAAGAAAATCTCAATAAGAATAACAGCTAACTTCAAATCAGACAAAATGGAGGTCAGAAATAAGTATGATGATGTATCCAAAGTGCAAAAAGCAAAACAAAACAGAACACAGAAAACTTTCAACCAAATCTCTTATATCATGAAAACTACATTTTAAAATGATGTCAAAATAAACACATTCCCAGATGTTATTCAGTTATAACTGAATGTTTGCATTCCTTCAATATTCATATGCTGAAGTCCCAAACTCCAACGTGACTGTTTATGGCAATAACATTTATGGACATAATTAAGGTTAAATGAGGTCATAAGGATTGGGCCCTGATTCTATAAGATTAGTGTCTTTATGAGAAGAAACACCAGTTAGCTCTTTCTCTCTCTGCCACATGAAGACACATTAGGAGTATAAATTGTTCACCTTTTACTAAAGATTTCTGTGGAGAGGAACAATTCTGACTTTTAATCCAATTTTTCAAGGCCTTGTTTCTCAACAAGGTTGTTTGCAAAGTTTAAGAAAAGATATTAAGAAAATCTTTCGTGTAAGTTGTATTTTTAGTTAAAGCTGACACGTGGCTAGCTTGTGTAGAAGGGTATTATAGGGAAATAGTAATAAGTCTTGTTAGTAGTTGGTATTCTATGTAAAATAGTGCTGTTTGATGGTTTTTATTTCTGGTTAATGTGCTAAATATAAATTTTATGTTTTCACTTTGGTTAGTTTTACTGAAATAAAGTCCCTTTTCTTTTCTAAATAATAGAAATGAAAAGAATATTGCAAGTTCTCTAATTATCTATCATCTATATTCTTTATTTCTTCACATTCAATTAAGAAACATAAAATTATTCATTCCCGGGTTTCAGCACCAAAAAAAAAAAAAAAAGAGAGAGAGACATAAAATTAAATTCAATAATAATTATAACTACAATTAAATAATTTATAACATATATTATACAAAGTAAGCAAGAAAGGAATGAAAAGGAGAAAGTTAATAAAGCTATAGAGGAATACAATTTGTTTTTTTAATAACTGAAATTAAGCTAAAGGAAATTGGAGATGGATTCTGGTAAGTTAAGACATATCTCAGAAGCCTTAGTACAACTGCTAAAAAATTACTAAATTTTTTTAATATTTTTTAATTTATTTATTTGACAGAGAGAGAGAGAGATCACAAGTAGGCTGAGAGGCAGGCAGAGGAAAGGGGGAAGCAGGCTCCCCGCTGAGCAGAGAGCCAGATGGGGGGCTGAATCCCAGGAGACCTGGGATCATGACCCTGAGATCATGACCTGAGCTGAAGGCAGAGACTTTAACCCACTGAGCCACCCAGACGCCCCACTAAAATTTTTAAATTAAAAATTTATTAAGAAGTTCAAGTGTTACACAAGCAAATATTCACTTAATGCAAAATAAGGCAATGCCCAGGACAGGGCTAGAGGAGATTATGTGGAGTGAAATAAGTCAAGCAGAGAGAGTCAATTATCTTATGGTCTCAGGTGTGGAGTATAAAGAAAATCATGGAGGGCATCGTGAGAAGGAAGGGAAAGGTGAATGGGGGGAAATCGGAGGGGGTGATGAACCAGGAGAGACTGTGGACTCTGAGCAACAAACTGAGGGTTTTGGAGGGGAGGGGGTGGGGGGGTGGGCGAGCGTGGTGGTGGGTATTGAGAAGGGCACGTATTGCATGGAGCACTGGGTGTGGTGGATGAACAATCAATCTTGTAACACTGAAAAATTAAAATAAACATATTTGGGGAGAAAAATGAATAAATAAATAAATAAATAAATAAATAAATAAATAAATAAATAAATAAAAAGGGTACACCTGAAAAAAATAATAAGGCAATGAAGGAGGACAGAGGAATTTTGAAAAGACATGAGTCATATAGAAAGCAAACAGCAAAATGACATATGCAAAGTCAATTATTTGGGTGATAACATTGAATGTAAATGGAATGAAAAATATAGTGAAAAACAGAGAGTTTCAGACTAGGTTTCTAAACAAGATCAAACCATATGCTGTCCACAAGAAATATGCTTTATTTTTTTTAGTGTAAATGATACTTATTTGTTCACTACTAATGAGGTTGAACGTTTTCATCCTTTTCTGTGAGTTGCTTATTTGTGCTATTTGCCATTTTTCTGGTATAGTGTTTATATTTTTATTTATTGACTTATAAATGCTCTTTGGGGTTGTTTTTGTTTGGTTTTAATTTCAGAAGTAGAGTTTAGTGATTCATCAGTTGCTTGTAACAGCCACTGCTCATTATATCAAGTGCTCTACTTAATGTCTTTCCCCCCACCACCTCCCCTCCAACAACCCTTAATTTGTTTCCTGGAGTTAGAGTCTCTTATGGTTTATCTTCCTCTCTGACTTCATCTTATTTTATTTTTTATACTTTTCCCTATGAGCCTCTGTTTTGTTTCTTTTTTTGTTTGTTTTATTTATTTTTAAATCTTTGTTTTATAATATTTTTTCAGTGTTTTGTGTCTTAAATTCCACATATGAGTGAAATAATGTGATAATTGTCTTTGTATGATTGACTTCTTTAACTTAGCATAATACTCCCTAGTTCCATCCACATCATTGCAAATGCCAAGATTTCATTCTTCTTGATGTCTAAATAATAATCCATTGATATATTGATACAGATATAGTTATAGATGATAGATATAGATAGATATACATTCATCTGTCAATGGACATCTGGGCTCTTTCCATCATTTGGCTATTGTGGACATTGCTGCTATAAACACTGTGGTACAGGTGCCCCTTAACATCACTATGTTTGTATCCTTTGGGTAAATACCAAGTAATACAATTGCTGGGTGATAGGGTAGTTCTATTTTTAACGTCTTGAGGAACCTCCATACTGTTTTCCAGAGTGGCTGTACCAGCTTGCATTCCCATTAAGACTGTAAAGAGGATTCCCCTTTCTTCACATCCTCCCCAACATCTGTCATTTCCTGAATTGTTCATTTTAGCCATTCTGATTGGTGTGAAGTGGTATCTCATTGTGGCTTGATTTGTCTTCTCCTGTTGCTGGAGGATGTGGAGCATTTTTTTCATGTATTTGTTGGCCATTTGTGTGTCTTCTTTGAATAAATGTTTGTTCATGTCTTCTGCCTATTTCTTGACTAGATTTTTTTGGAGAGTGTTGAGCTTGATAAGTTATTTATAGATTTTAGATATTAGCTCTTTATATGATAAGAGATTTGCAAATATCTTCTTCTGTTTAGTAGGTTCTTTTTTGGTTTTGTCAACTGTTTCCTTTGCTGTGCAAAGGCTTTTTATCTTGATAAAGTTCTGATTTTTGCTTTTGTTTCCTTTGTTTTTGAAGATATTCAAAATGTCTCCAAAGAAGATATATCTAGCAAGAAGTGGCTGCACCCAAGGTCAAAGAGGTTGTTGCCTGTGTTCTTCTCTAGGATTTTGATGGATTCATGTCTCATATTTAAGTCTTTCATCCATTTTAAGTTTTTGTATATGGTATAAGAAAGTAGTCTAGTTTCATTCTTCTGTATGTCACTGTCCAATTTTCCCAACACCATTTGTTGAATAGACTATTCTTTTTCCATTGAATATTCTTTCCTGCTTTGTTGAAGATTAGTTCGCCATAGAGTTGATGGTCCATTTCTGGATGTTCCATTGATTTGTGTAGGATACACACTTTATATTAAAATATACAAGTAATGTATGGCATGGAGCATTGGGTGTTATACATAGTGAATCATGAAGCACTACATCAAAGGCTAACATAACATAATAAAAAACAAATAAATAAAATATACAAAAAAGGCAAAAACAAAAGGGTGGAAAAACAAATGTCATCCAAATAGTACACAAAATTATATGGAACCAAAAAAGCCCAAACTGCTAAGGAAATGTTGAAAAATAAAAACAAACCTGGGGGCATCATGTTGCCTGATTTCAAGCTTTACTACAAAGCTGTGATCACCAAGACATCATGGTACTGGCACAGAAACAGACACATAGTCTGGAACAGTGGAACCAAGCAGAGAGCCGAGATATGGACCCACAACTCCATGGTCAAATAATCTTCAACAAATCAGGAAAAAATATCCAGTGGAAAAAAGACAGTCTCTTCAATAAATGGTGCTGGGAAAATTGGACAGCTACTCATAGAAAAATGAAACTCGACCATTCTGTTACACCATATACAAAGATAAATTCAAATGAATGAAAGACCTCAATGTGGGACAGTAATCCACCAAAATTCTAGAGGAGAACTGAAGCAGTAACCTCTTCAACATCAGCCACAGCAAATTCTTTCAAGACATGTCTCGAAAGGCAAGGGAAACAAAACTGAAACTGAAAATGAACTTTTGGAACTTCAAGATAAAAAAACTATCAAGATAAAATTTTCCACACAGCAAAGGAAACAGTCAACAAAACAAACAGGAAACCCACAGAATGGGAGAAGATATTCACAAATGACACTACAAACAAAAGTTTGATATTCAAGATTTATAAAGAACTCCTCAAAATCCACACCCAAAAAATAGATAATCATGTAAAAAATGGGCAGAGGACATGAACAGACACTTCTCTAAAGAAGACGTACAAATGGCTAACAGACACATGAAAAAATGTTCATCATCATTAGCCACCAGGGAGATTCAAATCAAAACCACACTGAGATACCATATTACACCAGTTAGAATGGCCAAAATCAACAAGACAGTAAACAACAAATGTCGGAGAGGATGTAGAGAAAAGGGAACCCTCTTACACTGGTGGTGGGATTGCAATTTGGTGTAACCACTTTGGAAAACTGTGGAGATTCTTCAAAAAAATTAAAAATAGAGCTATTCTATGACCCTGCAATTGCACTATTGGATATTTACCTCAAAGATACAGATGTAGTGAAAAGAAGGGCCATATATACTCCAGTGTTCATAGCAGCAATGACCACAATCGCTAAACTGTGGAAAGAATCAAGATGTCCTTCAACAGATGAATAGATAAAGAAGATATGGTCCATATATACAATGGAATATTACTTAGGCATCAGAAAAGATGAATACCCAACTTTTGTATCAACATGGATGGGACTGGAAGAGATTATGCTGAGTAAAATAAGTCAAGCCGAGAAAGTCAATTATCATATGATTTTACTTACTTGTGTAACATAAGGAATAACATGGAGAACATTGGGAGAAGGAAAGAAAGGGTGAATTGGGGGAAATCAGAGGGGAAGATGAACCATGAGAGACTGTGGACTTTGAGAAACAACTGAGGATTTTACAGGGAAGGAAAGAGGGGGGATGGCATGAGCCAGCTGGTGGGTATTGAGGAGGGCACGAATTGCATGGAGCATTGGGTGTGGTACATAAACAATGAATCTTGGAACACTGAAAAAATAAAAATAAAAATAAACAAAACAAAACAAAATAGTAAATATAAGAGAGCTGATGTGGCTGTACAAATATAGGAGAAAATAGGCTTTAAAACAAATAAACAAAAATGTTACTATATGTAAAGAAGGACAATTCATTATAATAATTATATCAGGAAGATAAAAATTAAAAAGACATATGCAATGATATTATCATTAAATATCAATACTTCCAAAAGCCATTTATAGATTCAATGCAATCCTTTTGATATTTTAATGGCATTTTTACAGAAGTAGAAAAAATACTTCTAAAATCTATATGAAACCACAAAAAAAAATGAATGACCAATGAAATCCTGAGAAAAAGGAGAACAAGCAGGAGGTATCACACTTCTTGGTTCCAAGCTATACCATAAAGCTATGTTTTGTACTATAGGTGGCATAAAAACAGACAAATAATGAAACAGAATTGAGAGCCTAAAAATAAATCATCACACATACTGTTTTCTAATATTTGACAAGAGAGGCAAGTCTACTCAATGAGGAAGAGATAGTCACTTCAATAAATGGTGTGGGGATACTTGGATATTACATGTAAAGGAAAATTTAACCCCTATGTTACACTCATACCTTGAAATGCATGAGACTTAAATGTAATACCGGAAACTACCAATCTCTTAGAAGACAGCAGAGGAACAAAGTTCCTTGACATGGACCTTGGTAATTACATTTTTTTGATATAACCTCTCAAACACAAGCAACAAAATAAAAAAAAAAATTAACAAGTGGGACTACATTAAGCCAAAAAGCTTCTGTACAGCAAAAGAAATCATCAACAAGGTGAAAAAACAGCATGTGGAATTGGAAAAAAAAGCATTTGCAAACCATATATCTGATAAGGGGTTAATATCCAAAATATATAAAGAACTCATATAACTCAATAGCAAAAACAAAAAACAAAAACAAACCAAAAAAAATGAAAATGAAAAAAATATATAATCCAATTTAAAAAATGGGCAAAGTTCCTGCATAGACATCTCTCTAAAGAAGATATATGAAAGACCAACAGCTACATAAAAAAAAATATTCAATATCTCTAACCATTAAGGATATGCAAAGTAAAACCACAAAAAGTATCACTTCAGACTTGCTAAAATGGTTAATATCCAAGAAACCAAGAGATAACAGGGGCGCCTGGGTGGTTCAGTTGGTTGGTCGACTGCCTTCAGCTCGGGTCGTGATCCCGGAGTCCTGGGATCGAGTCCCATAGAGGACTCCCGGCTCTGCAGGAAGTCTGCTTCTCCCTCTGACCTTCTCTCCTCTCATTCTCAGTCTCTCTCTCTAATAAATAAATAAATAAATAAATAAATAAATAAATAATCTTTAAAAAAAAACACCAAGAGATAACAAATGCTGGCATTAATGTGGAGAAAGGGGAACCTTTTACAATCTTGATGGGATTATAAGTGAAACACTATAGAAAGTCATATGATAGATCTTCAAAAAATATAAAAATAGCAGTACCATATGATACAAAAATAATACTTCTGGTAATATATTGAAAGGAAATGAAAACACTAACTTAAAAAGATATGTGCCTCCACATTTTTAGCAGCATTAGTGATAATAGGCAAGACATAGAAATAACCTATGTGCTCATCAATGAATAAATGGATAAAGAAGTTGTGAATAAATAAATAAATAAATATATGTATATGTATAAACATAAAAAGAGAACCACTTACAATAAAAGGATGGACACTGAAAGTATTATGTGAAGTGAAATAAGTCATACATAGAAACACAAATGCTCTATGATCTCACATATATGTGGATTAAAAAGATTCATAGAAAAAGAGATCAGATGTGCTTTTGATAGCTGGGGGGTGGGGAGAAGAGAAATTGGAGAAAAGTTGTCAAAAGTTACAAATTTCCAGTTATAAGTTAAATGAGTACTAGGGATATATTGTAAAACATTATGACTATAGCTAACACTGCTGTATGATATATAGGAAACTTAAGAGAGTAAACCCCAAGAGTTCCATCACAACATGAATTTTGTTTATTTTCTTTTTTTTCTTTTAACTGTATCCATATGAAATGATGAATGATAGCTAAAGTTATCACAACGATCATTTCACAATATATACAAATCAAACCATCATGTTGTAAGACAAACTTACAGTGATGCATGCCAATTTTTTCTCAATAAAACTGAGAAAAATATATGTGTCATGTGTCCTGGAATCGAGCCCTGCATTGGGCTCTTTCCTTGGCAGGGAGCCTGCTAACCCCTCTCTCTGCCTGCCTCTCTGCCTACTTGTGATCTCTCTCTCTGTCAAATAAATAAATAAAATATTTTAAAAATAAATAAAAATAAAAATAACCAGTGGGTCAATTAAGAAATTATAGGGAAATTAGAAAATACTTCCAGATGAAAAAAACTAAAATGCAACTTACCAAAATGTATGGCATGTAAATAAAATCAGTGCTTTGAGATAAACTTCCAACTCTAAATGCCTACATTAAAAAGGAGGAAAGATGGACACATGGGTAGCTCAGCTGATTAAGCAGCCAACTCTTGATTTAAGTTCAAGTCATGATCTCAGGCCATGGGATCAAACCTCATGTCATGTTCCGTGCTCAGCAGGCCATCTGCTTGAGATTCTCTCCCTCTCCTTCTGCCCCTCTCCCTACTTGTTTGCTCTCTCTCTCTCTATTTCAAATAAATGAATAAGTCTTTAAAAAATAAGAAATGAATAACAGGAATAAAGATTTCAAATCATTTAGTTAACTTTTCAACTTAAGAAACTAGAAAAGAAGAGCAAACTAAAGCTGATTAAAGCACATAAAAGTTAATAATAAAAAGAAATAGAAATAACTGGAATAGAAAAATGAAAAAGAAGAGTAAATATCAATGAAATAAAAAGTTAATTCACTATAAAGATCAATAGCTTGACAAACCTTTAATTAGATTGACCAATAAAGAAGAAAAAGTACTCAAATTATTAAGACCAAGAATTTACTATCCTTCAAAACTGAAGGAGAGATAAAGACATTCTCACACAAGCAAGAGCTAAAGTAGTTTATAATAATTAGAACTGCCTTACAAGAAATACTTAAGGAATTCTTCAAGCTGAAATGAAAGAATGCTCAGAAATAACATGAAAACAGGGCGCCTGGGTGGCTCAATTGGTCAAGCTACTCCCTTAGGCTCAGGTCGTGATCCCAGAGTCCTGGGATCGAGTCCCACATCAGGCTCCCGGCTCCGCGGGGAGTCTGCTTCTCCCTCTGACTTTCTCCCCTCTCATGCTCTCTCTCACTGTCTCTATCTCAAATAAATAAAATCTTTAAAAAAAAAAGAAAGAACATGAAAACAAATGAAATAGAAAACTCATTGATAAAGGTAAATATAAGTAAAATTCACAGTACTCTAATACTGTAATAGTGACATGTAAATCATTTTTATCTCTAGTATAAAAGTTTAAATGGCACGTTAAAACAACTATAGTTACAATATTTTGTTGATGGTTTGGAATATAAAAAGATGTAAACTGTGATATTGATAGCAGAAAATTTAGACTGGAGCATAAATAAAACTATTGAGTTTTTACATATAATAGAAGGAAATTGTTATAAGCTTAGCACAGCCTATTATATCTTTACGATGTTTTATGTTAGCCTCATGGCAACCACAAAAGAAAAATACCTATTATAGGTATATAAAAGTTAAAGAGAAAGGAATTAAGGCATACCACTACAAAAAAATAAACACAAAGGAAGAGAGCAAGACAAGAAGAAGAAAACTTAAAAAAAAGTCAGAAAACAATGAACAAAATGGCAATAGCATGTCTTTGTCCATCGGTAACTATTTTAAATGTAAATGGACTATATTATTTGGTTAAAAGACACAAAGTGGCTAACTGGATTTTAAAAAAAAAGGATCCAGCAATATGCTTTCCATAAAAAGTCCACTTTCACTTAAAATGCACACATAAGTTGAAATGAAGCTGTAGGAAAAGATATTCCATGACATGGTAATCAAAAAAGAAGAGTGGCTATACTTATAGCAGATAAAATTGACTTTCAGTCAAAATTGATCGTAAAAGACACAGAAGGTCACTATAAAGGGGTCAATTCATCAACAGAATGCAGAAATTGTAAATATAGATGCATTGAACATTAAAGTAATATTTAAAGCAAATATTTACTTTAAGTATCTAAAGTAAATAGTAACACCTGAAGGGAGAAATAAACAGCAATACAATAATAGTAGAGAACTTCAGTATCCCACTTTTGACATTAGATAGATCATCTAAAAAGAAAACTGCAAATCTGAATGACATTATACAAGAAGTGGACCTAATGGATATACACAGAACAGTCCATGCAACAGGACCAGAATACATATTCTTTTCAGGTGCACAGAGAACATTCTCCAGAATAGATCATATGTCAGATCACAAAGCAAGCCTCACCATATTTAAAAAGATTGAAATCATACAGTATCTTTTCATGACTACAACAATATGAAAATAGAAATCAATAATAGGAAGAAAATTTTAAAATTCAGAAATATATGGAAATTAAACATATTTCTGAACAACCAATGGGTCAAAGAAGAAATAGAAAGGAAATGAAAAAAGTTCTTGAGACAAACAAAAATGCAAACACAACATACCAAAACTTACAGGATGTAGCAAAAGCAGTTCTAAAAAAAAAAATCTCAATTAACAACCTAACATTACACTTCAAGGGATTAGAAAAAGAAGATAAAGTTAAGTCCAAAGTTAACAGAAGGAGAAAATAATAAATACTTGAGTAGAAATAAATTAAATAAAGACTAGAAACACAATAGAAAAAAAATGATGAATTGCTTTTTTGAAAAAATTAAGAAAGGACAAACTTTTAGCTAGAGGTACCAAAGAAGATTAAAGATTCAAATAAAGATTATAAATGAAAGAGGATACAGTATAACTATAATGTACCTGTAATTTATGAAAAAACCCCAAATGTTCATAAAAGTCTATGAACAATTGTACACCAACAAATTGGATAACCTACAAGAATTGGATACATTTTTAGGACAAAGCAATACAACTCATCAAAACTGAATCATGAAGAAATAAAAAATCTGAACAGGCCAATAACAACTAAGGAAATTGAAGCAGTAATTAAAAAATCCTTCTGACAAAGAAAAATCCAGGCTCAGACTCTTTCACTGGTGAATTCTGAACATCTAAAGAATTAATGCCAATCCTGCTTAAACTCTTCAAATAATTAGAGGGGGAGGAATACTCTTAAACTTATATTATGAGCCCAGCATTATCCTGATATCAAAACCAGATAGGGATACTATAAGGGGGTGGGGTACTACAGGCCAATATCCCCAAGAATACGGATGCCAAAATTCTCAACGAATGCTATAAACCAAATTCAGCAACACACGAAAAGGATCATACACTGTGATCAAGTGTGATTTATCTCTGGGATGTAAGAATGGTTCAATATATATGAAACAATAAATGTGATACACAACACTAACAAAATGAAAGAAAAATTACATGATTCTCTCAATAGATATAGAAAAAGCACTTGATAAAATCAATCCCCTTTCATTATATAAAAAAAAAAAAACAACAAAAAAACCTCTCAACAGATTGGGTATAAAATTAACATACCTCAACAAAATAAAGGCCATATATGACAAATCTATGGCTAACTTTGTACTCAACAATAAAAAGCTAAAAGCTTTTTTTAAAATTATGAACAAGACAAGAGTGCCCAATCCCACTACTCCTATTTATCATAGTACTACAAGGACTGGATAGAGCAATTTGGCAATAAAAACAACAAAAAGGCATCCAAATCAGAAAGGAAGTAAAAGTGCTTCTGTTGGATGATGTCATGATCTGGATTATAGAAAATCCTACAGACTGTGGGCACCTGGTTGGTTCAGTCAGTTAAGTGTCGGACTTTTGATTTTGGCTCAGGTCATGATCCCAGGCTTGTGAGATTGAGTTCTGTGTCAGGCTCTGCACTGAGCATGAAGCCTGCTTAAGATTCTCTCTCTCCCTCTTCCTGTGCCCCAACCCCTCACTTGTTCTCTCTCTCTCTCTCTTTCAAAAAAATATAAAAAAAGAAAATTCTACACATTCCACAAAAAACCTGTTTGAACTAATAAATGAACTCAGTAAAGTTATCAAATATAAAATAAACATAAAAAAATAGTTACATTTCTATATATTCACAACAGAACATCTAAAGGAGAAATAAAGAAAACAATATTATTTATAATAGCATCGAAAGCAATAAAATACTAAGGAAGGGGTGCCTGGGTGGCTCAGTGGGTTAAAGCCTGTGCTTTCAGCTCAGGTCATGATCTCAGGGTCCTGGGATCAAGCCCCACATCAGGCTCTCTGCTCAGCGGAAAGTCTGCTTCCCCCTCTCTCTCTGCCTGCCTCTCTGCCTACTTATGATTTCTCTCTCTCTCTCTGTCAAATAAATAAATAAAATCTTAAAAAAAAACAATAAAATACTAAGGAAAAACTTAATCAAAAAGGTAAAAGGTCTGTACAAAGGAAAATATAAGGCATTCATAAAAGAAATGTAAGAAAACACAAATAGATAAATAATATCCCATGTTTGTGGATTAGAAGAATTAATGTTGTTAAAATGTACATACTATCCAAAGCCATCTACAGATTCAATGCAATCTCTATCAAAACTTCAATGACATTTTTCACAAAAATAGAAAAAAATGTCCTCCAATGTGTATCAAGCAGCAAAAAACCTAAATAGCCAAAGCAATACTGAGAAAGAAGATCAAAGTCAGAGGTATCATATTATCTGATCTCAGACTACAAAACTATAGTAATCTGGCATAAAAAAAGACACATAGACCAATGGAAGTGGAACTGAGAGACCCAACATAAACCAATAAATATATGGTTAACTAATATTTTATGACAGCCAAGAATACACTATGGGGAACAAATAGTGTTTTTAAAAAGTAGTGTTGGGAAAACTAGATATTCCCAAACAAAAGAATAATACTAAAGCCCATTTTATACCATTCACAAAAGTTAACTAGAACTGCGTCAAGAACTTAAATGTGATTTGGGTCCCTGGGTGGCTCAGTGGGTTAAGCCTCTGCCTTCAGCTCAGGTCATGATCTCAGGGTTCTGATACTGAGCCCTGCATCAAGCTCTCTGCTCAGCAGGGAGCCTGCTTCCCCCTCTCCCTCTGTCTGCCTCTGCCTGCTTGTGATCTCTTTGTCAAATAAATATATAAAAATCTTAAAAAAAGAAAAAATAATTTCAATGTGAGGCCTGAAACTGTAGAAATTTTAGAAAAAAGAGAAAAATCTTCTTGACGTTGGTTTTAGAAACAACTTTTTGGGGTATGACAACAAAAATAAAAATTAATGAACAGACTACATCACTTAAAAGCCAATGAATAGAAAAAGAGGCAATCAATGAAACAAGCAACTCAAGAAATGAGAGAAATGAGAGCAAACCATATATCTGATAAAGACTTAATATCCACAAAATATAAGAAACTCATACAACTCAATAGCAAATAATAGTAATAGTAATAATATAAAAAATTAATTTTAAATGTCAAAGTGAACTGAGGACCCAAATACTTTTTTTTTCCAAAAAAGAAATGAAAATTCCCAAAGGGTACATGAAGAGATGCTCAACATCACTAATCATCAATGGAATGCAAATCAAACCTGCAAGGCAATATTACTTCACATCAGCAAGGAAATTTAATCAGTAATCAAAAACTCCCAATGAACAAAAGTCCAGGACCAGATGGCTTTACAGGTGAATTTTACTAAACATTAAAGAAGAGCTAACACCTATTCTACTCTATTCAAAATACAGAAGAAGGAGAACTTCCAAACTCATTCTATGAGTCCAGTGTTACTCTTTTACCAAAACCAGATAAAGACAACACTATAGCCCAATATCTATGCAAAAATCTCCAACGAAATAGTTACAAACTGAATCCAGCAATACATTAAAAGATATTATTCACCAGGATCAAGTGGGATTTATCACTGGGATGAAATATTCACAAATCAATCATTGTGATATATGATATCAATAAGAGAAAGGATAAAAACCATATGATTATTTTAATAGATACAAAAATCATTTGACAAAGTAAAACATCCATTCATGATAACAATCCTCAACAAAGTAAGTTTAGAGGGAACATATCTCAACATAAGAAAGGACACTTGTCTGTTAGCCATTTGTATGGAATGGCCAAAATTAACAAGGCAAGAAACAACAAGTGTTGGAGAGGATCTGGAGAAAGGGGAACCCTCTCACACTGTTGGTGGGAATGCAAATTGGTGCAGCCACTTTGGAAAACAGTGTGGAGATTCCTCAAGAAATTAAAAATAGAGCTACCCTATGACCCTGAAATTGCACTACTGGGCATTTACCCCAAAAATACAGATGTAGTGAAAAGAAGGCTCATATGTATTGCAATGTTCATAGCAGCAATGGCCACAATCGGCAAACTATGGAAAGAGCCAAAATGCCTTTTAACAGATGAATGGATAAAGAAGATGTCATCCATATTATGCTTCCATCAGAAAGGATGAATACCCAACTTTTGTATCAACATGGTCAGGACTGGAGGTGTGCTGAGTGAAATAAGTCAAGCAGAGAAAGTCAATTATCATATGGTTTCACTTACTTGTGGCGCATAAGGAATAACATGGAGGACATTGGGAGAAGAAAAGGAAAAGTGAATTGGGGGAAATTGGAGGGGGAAACATACTGAGGGTTTCCAGTTGTGGAAACAAACTGAGGGTTTTGGAAAGGAAGGGGATAGATGGATGGGTAAGACTGGTGGTGGGTATTAAAGAGTGCATGTATTGCATGGAGCACTGGGTGTGGTACATAAACAATGACTCTTGGAACCCTGAAAAGATAAAATTAAAAAAAAAAAAAGGCCTTGAGGTAAATACCCAGTAGTGCGACATTGGGGAGGGTATGTGCTATGGCAAATGCTGTGAAATGTGTAAGCGTGATGATTCACAGACATGTACCCTGGGGCAAATAATACATTATATGTTAATGAAAGTAGAAAAAAAGGAAAATAAAATAAAATAATAAAAAAAAGGCCACATGTAAAAAACCCACAGCCAACATCATAATCAATGGGGGAAAAACTGAAAGCTTCCCCTCAAAGCTCAGGAATGATGTAGGGATATCCACTTCCACTGCTTTTATTCAACATAGTATTGGAAGTCAAAGCCATAGCAATCAGACAATAAAAAGAAATAAAATTCTTCCAAGTCAGTAAAGAAGATATAAAACTTTCGCTATTTGTGGATGACAATATACTATATATAGAAAACCCAAAAGACTCCACCAAAAAACTGCTAGAGCTAATAAATAAATTCAGTAAAATCACGGGATACTAAATCAATGTACAGAATTCTGTTGCATTTCTATACACCAATAATGAAGAAAAGAGAAATTAAGAAAGCAATCCCATTTATAATTGCAGCCAAAAATATTAGATACCTAGGATTAAACCTAACCAAAGAGATGAAAGACCTATACTCTGAAAACTATTAAACACTGATGACAGAAATTGAAGATGACACAAACAATTGGAAAGACATCCCATGCTCAAGGATTAGAAGAATAAATACTGTTAAAATGTGTATACACATTCAATGCAATCCCTATAAAAATCCAACAGCATTTTCATGGAGCTAGAACAATCTTAAAATTCATATGGAAACACAAGAGACCCCAAATAGTTAAAGCAAATTTGAAAAAGAAAAACAAAGCTAGAAGTTTTAAAATTCCAGTCTTCAAGTTATATTACAAAACCGTGGCAATAAGACAGTATGGTACTGGCACAAAAATAGCTACATAGATTAATGGAACAGAATAGAAAACACAGAAACAAACCCGCAACTATATGGTCCATTAATCTTTGACAAAGCAGGAAAGTATATCCAATGAGAAAAAGATAGTCTTTTCAATAAATGCTGTTGGGAAAACTAGACAGCAACATGCAAAAGAATGAAACTGAAACACTTTCTTACACCATACACAAAAATAAACTCAAAATTAATTAAGGATCTAAATGTGAGATCCGAAACCATAAAAGTGCTAGAAGGGAGCATGCAAAGTAACATCAGCAGTAACAACGTTTTTCTACATATGTCTCCTGAGGGAAACAAAAGCAAAAATAAACTATTGGGACTTTCGTCAGAATAAAAAGATTCTGCATAGTAAGGAAACAACCAACAAAACTAAAAGGCAACCCATGGAATAGGAGAAGATTTCTGTAAGTGACATACTAAATAAAGGGTTAATATCCAAAAATAAAAACAAAAGACTTACCTCAACTAATATCCAATGGATTGTGCTAAGTTAAAAAAATCCCCAAAGGACACATGATGTGTGATAAAAATTTATATGCACTTGAAATGATAAGCTCTTAAAAGGGAGGCTAAATTAGTAATTGTCATGGCTTAGGGATGGGGACAGAGGTAGGTGTGTTATAAAAGTGCAGGAAGAGGGATCATTGTGTATTGGAACCATTCAGTATCTCAACTATAGTAACTATAGTAATCCATTTGTATAATGGATATACAAACATATATAGGTGGTAAAATTAAAGTATTTAATACACACACACATAAATACACATAACGCTTACATACATACACACACAAGTGCAGTAAGACTGGGAAATCTGAATTATATCAATGAATTATATCAAGGTAAATATCTTGGTTGTGTTATTATACTATTGTTTTTAAAAGTTTTGCTTTTAGGGCAATCTGGACACAGTTTATAAGTTTATAAGGAATCTCCCAGCAATTATTTCTTAAAACAGCATGTGAATATGAAATTATCCTAATTTAAAAAAGGCTTAGTCATAGTTTTCCTCCCTGTTAATCAGTTGGTTTTTTGTTTGTTTTGTCGTAGTGGTATGATAGTGTTTGAAATGTGCCTCCTATTGCCTCTTTTATATGACAATTCAATTCAAATCAAATTTCTAAATTTTAACAAAAAAAACCCATAGAGCAATATTTCTCACGGATATTCTTTCTAAAAATTTAACTAACCAGCAACATATAAACATTTTTATGTGACATAACATTTTATGTGAATTCTCCCCAGGAATGCATAACTGATTTCTCACCCAAATGTCAATTAATATTAAACACAACATAAATAAATTTTTTTAAAAAATTACCATCTCAGTAGTTGCAGAACAATTATAAAAACATCCAACATCTTTTCATGACAAAAGCTAGGAAAGAAGGAAACTAATAAATTAATAAAGGGCATCTACAAAAACACACATCCAACACCACATTTAATAGTGAAATGCTGAATACTTTCTATGAGCAAGGAAAACATAAGGATTTTTGCTCTTAACTCTTTTATTTAACATTGTCCTGAGGACTATCCAGGAAGAAAAAAAAATTCAGATTGAATAGGAGAAAGTAAAAATATTCTATTTACACATGACATGATGTTGTAGATACAAAATCTACAGTAATCCAATGAAGACCAAAAAAAATTGTTGACAAGCATGTAGAGAAATCAGAACTCTGAAACATTCCAGGAAAAGATGCAATGATGCAGCCCCTGGGAAAGCAGTTTAACTTCCAAAAGTTAAATGTAGATTAACTACATTACCCAGAAATTTCTCTCCTAGGTATATACCAAAGAAATGAAAACATATATTTACACTAAAACTTGTAGTGAATGTTTATCACGGCACTATTCATAACAGACAAAATTGGAAATAACTGTGCATCACATTAAGAGCTGGTAAACAATGTGGTATATCCTCACAGCTGGATATTATTTGGCAATAAAAAGGAATAAAATGCTGTAGATGAGAGGTTGCCTACGTTGGAGGTTGGAGTGAAGAACAAGACTACTGACAGCACACGGTTTCTTTTGGAGGTGATGAAAATGGTCCCAAATTATATTTCTGTGACATTTGCACAACTCTATGGATATAGTGTAAAAAAAAAAAAAAGTACCGACTTGTGTATTTTAAATGGATGAATTTTGTGGTATGTGGATTATATTTTATTAAAGCTGTTAAAAAAATGGCCACTACCATTAGTTTCCATGAAAACAGCCGTGCTATTCAAGTCTTTTTTTTTAAAAAAAATTATTTATTTATTTGACAGAGAGAGAGAGATCACAAGTAGGCAGAGAGGCAGGCAGAGAGAGAGGGGGAAGTAGGCTCCCTGCCGAGCAGAGAGCCCGATGCAGGGCTTGATCCCAGGACCCTGAGATCATGACCTGAGCCGAAGGCAGAGGCTTCAACCCACTGAGCCACCCAGGTGCCCCTATTCAAGTCTTTTTACACTGTCAAATAAAAGAAATTGCTGTAATGTCTTAACATTTATGTACTATTGCTCATTTTGTTCTTAGGAAATATCCTTCAGGCTACATCTTAAAATTTACTAAGAAGCACCATTTAGCTATTATTCCTGTGGTTAAAACTTCAGGGGATGGCTATATTGAAAAGTTTAAAGTCTCCCTTGAAGTCCCAACTGTCTTATGACTTGCTGTCCCGTGACCACGTGCACTCCCACATTTGATAGCTAGGAGACAAGAACTGTTAAACCACCCACCCTTGCTTTTCTCCAGACCACTTTTGCTTCTACTCCATCTGGTGGTCTTGCTTGACTCATAACAATGAAACATATGTGGAAAGTTCCTTGGAACTATTGCCTTTTTTGGCATGAACTCTCCATGTTTCTCATCTAGAACCAGGAGGCATGTATTTCCACATTTTTTGTCATATTTCTTCCTATTTACCTATTGAAGGATATCTTGGTTAATTCCATGTTTTGGTGATGAATAGAGCCCGTATAAACATTTGTGCTTTCTGTAGACCTGAGTGTTTTTCTTTGGTAGTTGTTCTTGTTTTTCTTTTCTTTTCTTTTCTTTTCTTTTCTTTTCTTTTCTTTTCTTTTCTTTTCTTTTCTTTTCTTTTCTTTTCTTTTTTCTTTAATCTTAATTGGGTAAGTTCCAAAAAGTTCAATCTCTGGATCATATGGTAAGAGTATCTTTAGTTTTTTAGGAACCTGACAAACTGTCTTCCAAAATGTCTATACCATCTTGCATTCGCATCAGTAATGAATCAAAGTTACTGTTGCTCCACATCCTTGTCAGGATTCGGAGTTGGAGTAATATGGATTTTAGCTATCTAATAGGTATGTAGTAATATAGAATTAATCACTTTAATTTGCATTTTCTAATGACAGATGATGTTAAGCATCTCTCCATGTGCTTATTTGCTGTGTGGTTATCTTCTTTGGTGAAGTGTCTGTCCAGATCATTTGCCCATTCCATAACTGGGTTGTTTGTTTTATTATTGAGTTTTAAGAGTTGTTTGTATATTTGGGTACCAGTCCTTTATCTTATGTGTTTTGCAAATATTTTTTCCCAGTTAGTAGTTTGTCTTTTCATTATCTTAACAATCTATTTCACAGGAATTTTTTTTAATTTTTTTAAATTATTTTCAAGAGTTTATTTGAAACAATATTGATTCAAATATGGCAGCACCAAACTGAATATGATAAAGAGTGCATCTCTGACAGGAGTGAGGGGAAAGGCTTTCAAAGAGCAGAAGCAAAGCTAGGAAATTACCTGTTCACACTAGCACATACTAGTGTGAACAGGTGTTCATTACCTGTTCACACTAGACACACACTAAGTGTTTGTCTCACTTGGAAACTAGTTCTAATGTCTTGGTAGTCTACCTAAGCAAACTGAAACCTAAGCCAGAATCAATTCCTACAAATTCACTCAAATCCCAGGAAAAAAAAAATCATAGAGCCAACTAGGAGTTTTTAATTTTTTTGATTCACTACATTGTATTTATTAAAAATAAACAGGTGAAAACAATGGATCAATAGTGACATTACTGCTTCCATGTCCATCTCTGATCTCTCTCCAATCTTTCACATCCCTTTTCTCAAACTTATGATTCAAACTGCACTTGCTAACCTAAGACATTTCAAGAACAAGTTCCCAAAGACGAGTGCATAGGGGTGAGGGTGGTGGATTAGATACAGATTTTAAAGAAAGCTTCAAAGTCCTAATTTGGGGAAGCAACTTCACCTTGAGCTAAGTAAATATCCTTTGCATTTACACCCATTTTTTTATAATTTTTTTAAAGATTTTATTTATTTATTTGAGAGACAGAGAAAGTGAGAGAGAGCATGAGAGGAGAGAAGGTCAGAGGAAGAAGCAGACTCCCCATGGAGCTGGGAGCCGGATGTGGGACTCGATCCCAGAACTCAAGGATCATGACCTGAGCCGAAGGCAGTTGCTCAACCAACTGAGCCACCCAGGCGCCCATTTACACCCATTTTTAAAAGATTTATCATTCTACAGCTTTTCAGCAGTGACCTTCTACCTGTCATGTTCATTGATTTAAAATGAGCAGTTGAATATGTTAAATGGTGATAGGGACTGAAGAGTGGCATTGTATGAACACTAGTATGTATGGAAGTATTGAATCACTATATTGTATACCTGAAGCTAATATTACACTGTATGTTAACTCACTGGAATTTGAATTAAAAATTTAAAAAATAAGATAAAATGAACAGTTGAACTCTGTGTTAATGCATCATTTCTTAATTTTTAAAAAATTTTCTCCACACTTCATTTTTTATTTTTATTATGTTATCTTAGACACCATACAGGTTTTTTTTTCATTTTTCCCCCCAAATACTTTTATTTTTTCAGTGTTACAAGATTAATTGTTCATGCACCACACCCAGTGTTCCATGCAATATATGCCCTCCTCAATGCCCACCACCAGGCTTGCCCAACCTCCCAGCCCTGCCCCTCCAAAACCCTCAGTTTGTTGTTTAGAGTCCACAGTCTCTCATGGTTCATCTCCCCCTCCAGTTTCTCCCCATTTGCCCATTCTTTCCTTCTCACAATGCCTTCTATGTTTTTCCTTGTGCTCCACATGTAAGTGGGACCATAAGATAAGTGACTCTCTCCACTTGACTTATTTTACTCCACATAATCTCTTCCAGTCCTGTCCATGTTGATACAAAAGTTGGGTATTCATCCTTTCTGGTAGAGGCATAATATTCCATTGTATATATGGACCATATCTTCTTTATCCATTCATCTATTGAAGGGCATCTTGATTCTTTCCACAGTTTGGTGATTGTGGCTATTGCTGCTATGAATATTTGGTTACATGTGGCCCTTCTTTGTACTGCATCTGCTTCTTTGGGGTAAATACCCAGTAATGTAATTACAGGGTCATAGGATAGCACTACTTTTAATTTCTTGAAGAATCTCCACACTGTTTTCCAAAGTGGCTGTACCAACTTGCATTCCACCAACAGTGTAAGAGGGTTTCCCTTTTTCCACATCCTCTCCAACATTCATTGTTTACAGTCTTGTTGATTTAGGAGCAGCCAACTACATAAGCCAACTATTAATCAAAATAAAGAGTCATATTGATACAAACACATTAACAGTAAGAAATCTTAACACACCACTCTCAGTAACAGACAGATCATATAAACCAGAAAATCAATAAACAAGCAAGAGCTTTGAATGACTCAGTGGACCAAATGTACCTCATAGATATACACAGAACATTCCACCCTAAAACAACAGAACACTCATTCTGCTCCAGCACATATGGTACTTGCTCCAGAATAGACCACATACTGGGTCACACTGATACCAAAAGATTGAGATGATTGCCTGCATATTATCAGGCCACAGTGCTTTGAAACTAGAACTCAACCACAAGAAAAAGTTTGGAAGTAATTCAAACACTTGGAGGCTAAAGACCAACCTGCTCAAGAATGCTGGGATCAACCAGGAAATCAAAGATGAACTTAAACAACTCATGGAGACCAATGAGAATGAAAACACATCAATCCAAAACCTATGGGACACAGCAAAGGCAGTCCTAAGGGGGAAATACATAGCCATCCAAGCCTCACTCAAAAAAATTGAAAAGTACCAAATACACCAGCTATCTTTACACCTTAAAGAACTGGAAAATCAACAACAAATCAAGCCAACCCCAAACACAAGAAGGGATATAATCAATATTAGAGCAGAGATTCACAAGTTAGAAACTAGAGAAACAGAAGAACTCATCAATGAATCCAGAAGTTGGTTTTTTGAAAGAATCAGTAAGATCGATAAGCCACTGGCCAAACTAATCCAAAAGAAAAGAGAGAAGATTCTAATAAACAAATTTATGAATGAAAGGGGAGAGATCACAACTAATCCAAAAGAAATAGAAACAATCATCAAAAATTATTATCAACAGCTATATTCCAATAAGTTAAGTAACCTAGACAAAATGGATGCATTCCTAGAAACCCATAATCTTCCAAGACTGAAACAGGAAGAAATTGACAACCTAAATAGACCAATATCTAGTACTGAGATTGAAGCAGTGATCAAAAACCTCCCAAAAAACAAGATTCCAGGACCATTTTTTTCAATTAATTTAATTTTATTTTTCAGTAATCCAGGATTCATTGTTCATGCACCACACCCAGTGCTCTATGCAATATGTGCTCTCCTCAATACCCACCACTAGTTTCACTCAACCCCCCACACCCTCCCCTCCAAAACCTTCAGTTTAACAGAGCCCGTAGTCTCTCATGGTTCATCTCCCCCTCCAATTTCCTCCAATTCACCCTTCCTTTCCTTCTCCTAATGTCCTCCATGTTTTTCCTTATGCTCCACATGTAAGTGAAATCCTATAACTGAATCTCTCTGCTTGACTTTTTCACTCAGCATAATCTCTTCCAGTCCTGTCCATGTTGATACAAAAGTTGGGTATTCATCCTTTCTGATGGAGGCATAATATTCCATTGTGTATATGGACCATATCTTCTTTATTCATTTGTCTGTTGAGGGGCATCTTGGCTCTTTCCACAGTTTGGCTATCATGGCCATTGCTGCTATGAACATGGAGTACATGTGGCCCTTCTTTTCAGTACATCTGTATATTTGGGGTAAATACTCAGTAGTGCAATGTCAGGGTCATAGGGTAGCTATATTTTTAATTTCTTCAAGATCTCCGCACTGTTTTCCAAAGTGGCTGCACCAATTTCCATTTCCACCAACCATGGAAAAGTGTTCCCCTTTCTCCACGTCCTCTCCAACATTTATTGTTTCCTGTCCTGATAATTTTGAACATTCTAACTGGTGTAAGGTTGCATCTCAATGTGGTTTTGATTGAAATCTCTCTGATGATAAAGATGATGAACATTTTTTGTGTGTCTGTTCACCATTTGTATGTCTTCTTTGGAGAAGTGTCTGTTCATATCTTCTACCCATTTTTTTATGTGATTATCTGGTTTTTGATGGTTGAGTTTGAGGAGTTCTTTATAGATCTCAGGTATTAGCCCTTTGTAGTGTCATTTGCGAATATCTTCTCCCATTTTGTGGGTTACCTTTTTGTTTTATTGACTGTTTCCTTTGTTGTGCATAAGTTTTTATTTTGATGAAGTCCCAGAAGTTCATTTTTGCTTTTGATTCCTTTGCCTTTGGAGACATGTCCTGAAAGAAGTCGCTGTGGCTGATGTTGAAGCGGTTACTGCCTATGTTCTCCTGTAGGATTTTGATAGATTCCTGCCTCACGTAGAGGTCTTTTATCCATTTTAAGTTTAACTTTGTGTATGGTGTAAGAGAATGGTAAAATTTCATTCTTCTACATATAGCTGTCCAATTTTCCCAGCACCATTTACTGAAGAGGCTTTCTTCCATCCAATATTTTTTTCTACTTTCTCAAAGGTTATTTGACCATAGAGTTGCAGGTCCATATCTGGGCTCTCTACTCTGTTCCACTGGTCTATGTGTCTGTTTTTGTGCCAGTACCACATTCCTTGATTTCAAGCTTTACTACAAGCCTGTGATCACCATACAGTTTTTGATGTAATGTTTCATGAATCATTGTTTGCATATAAAAACCATTGCTCTATGCAATATGTGACCTCCTTAATACCCATCAGATGGCTCACTCAACCCCCCAATTCTCTCCCCAATAAAATCTTAGTTGGTTTCCTGGAGTCCATAGTCTATCATGGTTCAGCTCCTCCTCTGACTCTCCTCCCTTCATTCCCTGCAGTTTTTTTCCAAAGTCCATAGTCTCTCATGGTTCCTCTCGCACTCTAACCCCTCCCTTCATTTTTCCCTTCCTTCTCCTAATGTCCTCCATGCTATATGAGTGAAACCATATAACTGTTTTAAATATTTTATTTATTTATTTAACAGAGGGAAAGAGATCACAGTAGGCAGAGAGGCAGGCATAGAGGGGGAAGTAGGCTCCCTGCTGAGCAGGGAGCCCGATGTGGAGCTCGATCCCAGGACCCTGAGATCACGACCTGAGCCAAAGGCAGAGGCTTTAACCCACTGAGCCACCCAGATGCCCCAAACCATATAATTATCTTTCCCTGTTTGAATTATTTCACTTACCTTAATCTCCTCCAGTTCTATCCATGTTGGTGCAAATATTGGGTAGTCATCCTTTCTGATAGCTGAGTAATATTCTATTGTATATGTGGACCACATCTTTATCCGTTCATCTGTTGTAGGGAACCTCACCTCCTTTCACAGTTTGGCTATTGTAGACATTGCTGCTTTGAACATTGGAGTGCATATGATCCTTCTTTTTACTACATTTGAATCTATGGGGTAAATACCTGGTAGTGCAATTGCTCGGTCATAGGGTAGATCTATTTTTAATTTTTTGAGGAACCCTCACACTGTTTTCCAAAGTGGATGTACCCACTTGCATTCCCACCAACAGTGTAAGAGGGTACCCCTTTCTCCACAACCTCTCCAACATTTGTTGTTTCTTGTCTTGTATATTTTTGCCATTCTAACTGATGTAAGGTGGTATCTCAATTTGGTTTTGATTTGAATTCCCCTGATGGCTAATAATGTTGAACATTTTTTTTCATGTGTCTGTTAGCTATTTTTACGTCTTTTTCTGAAAAGTGTCTATTCATATCTTCTGCCCATTTTTTGAATTATGAATGAAAGCAAAGAGATCATGACTAACACCGAAGAGATAGAAACAATTAATAGAAATTATTATCAACTATATGCCAATAAATTAAGCAACCTGGACGAAATGGATGCCTTCCTGGAAATCTATAAAGTACCAAGACTGAAACAGGAAGAATTGACAACCTAAATAGACCAATAACTAGTGACAAGATTGAAGCAGTGATCAATGACCTCCCAAAAAACAAGAGTCCAGGTCCTGATGGATTCCCTGGGGAATTCTACCAAACATTCAAAGAAATAATACCTATTCTCCTGAAGCTTTCTGAAAAAATAAAAACAGAAGGAAAACTTTCTAAACTCTTTCTATGAGCCCAGCATTATGCTGATCCCCAAACCAGGCAAAGACCCCATCAAAAAGGAGAATTATAGATCAATATCCCTGATGAATATGCCAAAATTCTCAACAAGTTCTTAGGTAATAGGATCCAGCAGTACGTTAAAAGGATTATCCATAATGACCAGGTGGGATTTAACCCTGGGATGCCAGAGTGGTTCAATATTCGCAATTCATTTACTGTGATAGAACACATAAGAGAAGAGACAAAAAGCACATGGTCCTCTCAACTGATGGAGAAAAAGCATTTGACAGAATACAGCATCCTTTCTTGATTAAAACTCTTCGGAGTGTAGGGATAGAGGGAACCTTCTTCAATTTCATAAAAATCAGATGTGGAAAGCCCACAGCGAATATCATTCTCAATAGGGAAAAGCTGAGAGCCTTACCCTTAAGATCAGGAACACAAGGATACTCACTCTTGCCATACACCTTGCTCAACAGAGTTTTTAATTTTGAGTCCAAATTATTGATTTTATTCTTTCATGGATTTGATGTTATAGCTAAGAAGTCAGCACCAACTCCAAGGTCACCTAGATTTTATCTCTTATGTTAGGACTTTTGTAGTTGTATATTCTACATTTAGGTCTATCCATGATTCATTTTGAGTTCATTTTGGGGAAAATTAAAAACTCTCTATCTCAGTTCGTTCGTTCTTTCTTTCTTTCTTTCTTTCTTTCTTTCTTTCTTCCTATTTCTTCCTTCTTTCCTTCCTTCTTTCTTTTTTCTTTTCTTTTTTTCTCTTCTTTCTTTTCTTTCTTTCTCCCCTCCCATGGGGATGTCCAGTTGTTGTAACACCTTTCTTTGAAAACACTTATTTCTCCATTGAATTATTTTTATTCTGTTGTCAAAGATCAGTTGACTATTTTTGTGTGGGTCTGCTTCTGGGCTTTCTCTTCTGTTCCATTTATCTGTTGTCTATTCTTCTGCTAATACCTCACTGTCTTGATTGTTGTTGGGTAGTTGACACTACTATGTGGAAATGAGTAAACAGAAAGAACACAACTACCACATTTAATAAAAAAAAAAAAACTTTCTTAATACTTTAATTCAGGATAATAAAAGAAAATAAAAACCAGAAAATAAGTTGAGATTTAAATAATTCACTAAAATTTAATAAACCCTGAGTTTTGTGTAATAATGGAATTTTGGAGGCATTTTAATATATTCAAAAGGAATCAAAAAGAATAGAGTTCTTAGAATAGCCTTTCCTCTATTCTCCTTCAGTATTGTGTTGGCATTTTCGGTGTTTTGCTTCTCCATAAGTTTGTCAATCCACACAAAATGACTTGCTGAGATTTTGGTTGGTGATCTCACTGAATCTATAGATCAAGATGAAAAGAATATACATGTTCACAATATGGAATCTTCCTAACCATGAACATGGAATACCTCTTCATTTATTCAAGTTTTTTTTAATCCCCAAATATGTTTATTTTAATTTTTCAGTGTTACAAGATTAATTGTTCATGCACCACACCCAGTGCTCCATGTAATACATGCCGTTCTCAATACCCACCACCAGGCTCGCCCACCCACCCACCCATCCGCTCCAAAACCCTCAGTTTGTTGCTCAGAGTCCACAGACTCTCCTGGTTCATCATCCCCTTGGATTTCCCCCCATTCACCCTTCCCTTCCTTCTCACAGTGCTCTCCATGATTTTATTTATACTCCACATGTAAGTGAGACCGTAAGATAATTGACTCTCTCTGCTTGACTTATTTCACTCCTCATAACCTCTTCTAGTCCTGTCCATGTTGATACAAAAGTTGGATATTCATCCTTTCTGATGGAGGCATAATATTCCATTGTATAGATGTACCACTTCTTCCTTATCCACTCATCTGTTGAAGGGCATTTTGGTTCTTTCCACAGTTTGGCAAAGATAAACTCAAAATGGATAAAAGACCTCAACGTGAGGCAAGAATCTATCAAAACCCTAGAAAAGAACATAGGCAGTAACCTCTATGACATCAGCCACAGCAACTTCTTTCAGGACATATTTCCAAAGGCAAAGGAAACAAAGGCTAAAATGAACTTTTGGGACTTCATCAAGATAAAAAGCTTCTGCACAGTGAAGGAAACAGTCAACAAAACAAACAAGCAACCCATGGAATGGAGAAGATATTCACAAATGACTCTACAGACAAAGGTCTGACATCTAAGATCTATAAAGAACTCCTCAAACTCAACACTCACAAAACAGACAATCACATCAAAAAATGGGCAGAAGACAGGAACAGACACCTCTCCAAAGAAGACATACAAATGGCTAATAGACACATGAAAAAATGTTCATCATCTTTAGCTATCAGAGAGATTCAAATCAAAACCACACTAAGATACCACCTTATACCGGTTAGAATGGCCCAAATCAACAAGACAGTAAACAACAAATGCTGGAGAGGATGTGGAGAAAGGGGAACCCTCCTCCACTGTTGGTGGGAATGCAAGTTGGTGCAGCCACTTTGGAAAACAGTATGGAGATTCCTCAGGAAATTAAATATACAGCTACCCTATGACCCTGCAATTGCACTACTCGGTATTTACCCCAAAGAAGCAGATGCAGT
>CM052810.1:73513409-73534518 GCA_028533885.1 Nasua narica | reverse complement strand
AAATCAACAAGACAGTAAACAACAAATGCTGGAGAGGATGTGGAGAAAGGGGAACCCTCCTCCACTGTTGGTGGGAATGCAAGTTGGTGCAGCCACTTTGGAAAACAGTATGGAGATTCCTCAGGAAATTAAATATACAGCTACCCTATGACCCTGCAATTGCACTACTCGGTATTTACCCCAAAGAAGCAGATGCAGTACAAAAAAGGGCTACATATACCCCAATATTCAAGTTTTTTATTTATTTTGTCAGAGTTTTATAGTTTTCCTCATATAGATCTTCTATATGTGTTGTTATAGTTAGACCTATGTATTTCACATTTTGGTCCTAATAAATGGAATTGTAATTTTTTTATATTTTTAATTTATTTTTTATTTTATTTTATTTTTTTATTTATTTGTCAGAGAGAGAGAGATCACAAGTAGGCAGAGAGGCAGGCAGAGGCAGAGGGAGAAGCAGGCTCCCCGCTGAACAAGGAGCCCGATGCGGGACTCATTCCCAGTATCCTGGGACCATGACCTGAGTCGAAGGCAGCTGCCCAACCAACTGAGCCACCCAGGCGTCCCTATATTTTTAATTTAAAAGCCTAATTATTCACTGCTTGTATATAAGAAAACAATTGACTTTTGCAAATTAACCTTGTATCCTATAACTCTGTAAAACCACTTATTAATTCTTCACATTTTGATGTTATTTTTGTTTTTTCTATTTTCTACATAGACAATAATGTCAACTGGGAACAAGTACAGTTTTATTTATCTCTTCTTAATCTTTATGCCTTTTATTTCCTTTTGTTATTGTATTGGCTATGACTTCCTGTACAATGCTGAATAGGCGTATTAAGAAGGAATATCCTTGCTTTGTTTCTAATTTTAGGGGAGGTTTCTCATCAGTATGTTTGATGTTAGCCTTAGATATATATTGTTATATATGGGTGTATATGCATATCTATATATATATATATTTATACATATATGTATAAAATCAAGTTAGGGAAGTATTCCTCTATTCCTAATTTTCCAGCAAATTAATTTGGTTTTCTTTGTGAGCAAAAAAGCTGTTCTAAGAACTCTATTCTTTTTGATTCTTTATGTATATATTAAAATGCCTCCAAAATTCCATTATTACACAAAACTCAGGATTTAGTAAATTTTAGTGAATTATTTAAATCTCAGCTTATTTTCTGGTTTTCATTTTCTTTTATTATCCTGAATTAAAGTATTAAGAAAGTTTTTTTATTAAATATGGTAGCTGTGTTTTTTCTGTTTACTCACTCCCACATCTCAGTGAATTACAGTGATTTTTTTTCTTGGTATTTTTCTCTAAGTTAGAAAATATATTCTAAAGAACACTAATCTTTTGAGTTGTGTAACCAAAGTAGACTGGATAAGTATCCCTATTCTTCTGGAAAGACCTATTGGACATTATCATATTAAAGATGCTGAGAAACTCTCCAAGCAAGAATCCCTAATAATTCTGCCAAATACATTTGGTTGTGAAATTTCACTTTTTACTTACAATATTCCACAGATTTAGTGAACTGTAAAATACACCTTCAGGAACACTACTGGTTGTTCTGTTCAGGTCAAGAAATAAATAAGTCACATATTTTTTTTCTTTCTCTACTAAATATGATGCTTCAGGTGCATATGAAAGATTAGTACATCCTGCACAGCAGACATTTTTTCTGTATTTATTGGCTTATTTCCAAAACAAAATGAAGATCATATTTGCTGTGATCTGATTGGTGAATATTGAATTTGGTAGAATCACTTTATGGTCACCTTTAAAACACACTGGGTCCTTCCATAGTTCCCATGAGAGGGGGCCATGCAGAGATACTGAACAACCAGGTGTGTCACTGAAACCTTATCCCTGTTCATCTCTGGGCTCCAATGGCTTCTGCAACAGGACGATACAACTCCCAACATCATCAGGCTCTAGAACTTGGTGGATCTGTCTGCACCTTCATTTAGACTTGTTACACCAGTCTTTTACCCTCTTTGTTTTCTTTGGTAGGTGTGGGCTCTGGGGCTGGAACTTCTGGCTTCCTATCATCCAGAGTACAATGGCAGGAACTGTCACAGGGAAGCAAAAGGCTCAGATTTGACATGTCACATTAACTTCTTCAAAAAGATTTAAAAGGAAAACTACACATTTTTCAGGGTAACATCTTTTTTCCCCCTTTTGACTGTCTAAAAACATGTCCTTTATAAGCTAGTGATTCTCAGTGGAATTTGTATTTAGATTAAAGAATGGTTTAAGAGTTCTTTAAGGTCCTGAGGTTATCATTGAAGTATTTATGGAAAATTATAATATAAAGTAACAGCCTCACTCTGTGGCTGGTAAACTTAGTTCTAAGATCATAAAATGATAAAGTATAGAACTGGAGTGGAACTTGGAGTCATTGGCCTGACTTTCAAAGCAAAGCAGGAATCCTCCATGCTTTCCTGAGGAAGATTGTTTACTCTGTGCCTTAACTAATCCAGTGAGAGCGAGTCTCAGTCTCCCAGAAGGTAGTTCTACTCTGGAGCAGCCCACTCACGTTTGGAACAGCAATGCAGTTTCCCCCAAACCCTAACATTAAACTGCAATGATGGATCTCACTTTAATTTTCTTAACAGTGGCCTTGTTGTCATGAAAGTTAGTTGGCCATTAGATATCCCCAATACCAACTGAAGATTTACCTCAAATTTTGGACAAAGAATCACCTGTTTATCTCAGGCCCATGGTTACTCCTAACCTGGGACTTGTTATATTAGCAACCGTCTCCAGTTCAATATTCCTTCATATGCTATACCTCATTAGTACAAAGACTTCTGGGTAAAAAGCTAGAGTGATATCCATTGTCCTCAAGAGAAAAGAAGTCTCAGCGAGTTAGGTGATAAATACCAAGCCACAAACACCTGGTTATGGCCAATCTGACCCCAAATCTCAGATTTTCATCATCTCAGTGAAGGACATCAGTGGAGCTGCACCTACCAATGAGTTAAAATGCTAGCATGTATAGGGGTTATCTGGTGTGCTTGTTGTAGGTGTAGATTTCCAAAAGTGCTAAATCAGCAGCTCTAGAACATATGTTTTTCACAGTTCCTCATCCAAGTCTGTTGGCTATATGTCCAGGTCAGGAGGTTAGACTCTGATCACAGATGAACCCTTGCTTTTCATCAGGTTCTCTAGCAATAATAGTGAGTATCGACCTCTATGACTGTTATGAGGAATATATCCCATACAGCCTCTAATAAAGGTAGTTTAGCAGTGCTGCCTCTGTGTACCTCTTTGAGCTTCTTAAGTAATCTATGCAAAATCCAAATAACCCTGCCCTGATTCCCATTTTACTCTGCTCTGATTTCCTAGAATCATAAAACCTCAGAATTGCAAGGCATCTTAAAGTCTTTCTGATCTAATCAATCTTTTACTCACTTAATTATGCTTTATTACTGCATTATAGAACTTGCTATTTTATGTGTCTATGTGTAATAATCTGGACACTGTTAAAGTCCTTTGAATAAGCCATAGTTGTGAACCATGAGCTATTTATCCTATAGATATTTATTGAGTAACTCCCTATCATGTAATCAACACAGTGAACGTCCGCTGGCCAGAATACAACAAAATAGACATGTCCCTACACTCGCAGAAACTTAATTTTAGGCTCCATTGTTTTAATTGATATCTTATTTTTATGGAGAAGCCAACCAATCACAAAGTATGTTATCTATGATTTGATATAGAATATCTGCTAATGATTGTTTGCAGCCACTTGGCACTATAAAGTCAGACTTTGTAATAAAGTGGTGAAAAACACACATGCACATGCAGAGAGAAAGTTACATGAAGCCATGTGACTGTGGGAGGGTATTGGAGGCTGACCAGGCATTTGACAATAAGTGTGAAGTTATACCAGTGTGGCCTGAGAGCAGAGGCCAGATGTCATAGTCAAGAACAACACCAGAAGCAGAACACATGGCCCATCATCTCTATGTCTAGTCTCTTAGTCAGGGATTTCAGAGAAGGGAGGGTAGTCTGTCATGTCTAGTCTCTTGGTCAGGGGTTTCAGAGAAGGGAGGGTAGTCTGTCATGTTAAGAATGGATTAAGAATGGATAGGTGAATGCATAGGTATATGAGGGGTCAGGGTCTAATTTCCATTAATACAGAGATTCTCAAGAATTTTATTTTTTATTTATATCAAATTTGTCTCTTATACCATAAAGAGAGGGCAAAATAAATTGTTTTGCTTAATTCTTATCAGAAAGAACCTAATGACTGGTGCAAACATGAGATTTTGGGAGAAAAAAAGGGTGGCAACTTAGAACTGAAAGATTCAGCCCAGTTTGTCTTGGACTGCCTTGACCACCTGCACTCAAAAGGTTAGGCCCTGCCTTCCAAGACCCCCATCTCTTCTGACAGATTAAGACCACTTACTCTATCTTCCCTCTATCTATTTGTAAAATCATGTACTTAATCCTTTCTCATCTTCCCTGGACTCTGAGATCATCACTGTAAACAATACATAAATAAAATAAATACAGAAGCATTTTTACTGAAACTTCACTCCTTTATTTTTCTCTGCATCAATCACAACCATTCTATGAAACTCCAACCTTAGATCACTTCAGTTTCCCCTGTTGTTCACTTTGACAAATACATTACTAAGAACCATTTGAAAAAAAAAAAAAAAAAAACAGAAAAATCTACAGATTGTTGACACTACAAACTCATGGTACCCAACCTAAACCATGAGAGGAAGCCTCATATATTTCCCTAAAAGATACCTTCTTCCACAATTCCCCACAGAGGCTTATTCAAATTTCCATACCCGTTTTTCATCTTATTCCCTCTCCCAGCATATTTTCTTCTTCACTATAGAGTCAGACTTCACTCACAGGGAGTTTCCCAAACTTCCTACACTCATCACAGATGTGTGTAAGATGAGAACCTCGACCTGACCCATCCTAAGAGAAAAGGCCTCTGCTGCACCCCATCTTTTTGCCTATTTTCAGGGACGGACTTCTATTATCCTTCCTTTCCCCTCCTTCTTTTTTCCAGCAGCAAGTTAACCTAACCCACTTATGTTAAAAAAAAAAATCTACCTCAGTCATAGATCCTTTTGCTCCTTTCCCAAACTCGTGGGGGAAATTGTGTGCACTTCATGTCCTCCCAATTACTCAACACAGGCCATCCACCTCATCACTATGCTTTGGTGGCTTATTATCAGGATTGTGCTCACTTCTTCACTTCCAGGTTTGACAGACATCTCTGGGCTCTATGCTAGGAAGTCTTTAGCATTAGCCAGCACCACTGTCCATGCCCCCCTTGATACGACACCAGCTTGTTTCCCCACACACATATTCAGCCTCCTTCACATCCTCTGTATAGAATCTTGTTGCTCAATGTGAGTATTCCTATGGGGTCTTAGGGTTTTGTCTTTCTTCTTCTAACCTTGTCTCTGAGTGGGTTCATTTGAAGAGTAATGGTAGCCTCAATTTATAATGATAACTCAGACATCTACAATTCCATTACAGATTTTTCTTATATGGTTCAGTCATGTGTATCCAACAGTTCCCTGGATTCTCAACCTGTATGTCCACAGGTAACCTTAAACATGGGTTGTAAACATGAGATAGTACTGGAGTATTAGGTAGTCAATGTTAAATAAAAACCAAAACTGGAATGTGTGGAAAACAGGGTTTGGTTAACTTGTGGACTCATTTTTACTTCTATTTATTTTTATTTTTAAAACAAGGTTCCTGGAGATACCTGGGAATAAACCTAACCAAAGAGGTAAAGGATCTCTACTCGAGGAACTACAGAATGCTTATGAAAGAAATTGAAGAAGACACAAAAAGGTGGAAAAGCATTCCATGCTCATGGATCAGAAGAATAAATATTGTTAAAATGTCTTCACTGCCCAGAGCAATCTAGACTTTCAATGCCATCCCAATCAAAATTCCACCTTTTTTTTTTCAAAGAGCTGGAACAAACAATCCTAAAATTTGTATGGAACCAGAAAAGACCCCGAATTGCTAAGGAAATGTTGAAAAAGAGAAACAAAGCTGGGGGCATCACATTGCCTGATTTCAAGCTTCACTACAAAGTGGTGATCACTAAGGCAGCATGGTACTGGCACGAAAACAGACACATGGACCAGTGGAACAGAATAGAGAGCCAAGAGATGGACCCACAACTCTATCGTCAAATAATCTTTGACAAAGCGGGAAAAACTATCCAGTGGAAAAAAGACAGTCTCTTCAATAAATGGTGCTGGGAAAACCGGACAGCTATATGTAGAAGAATGAAAATTGACCATTCTCTTGCACCATACATGAAGATAAACTGGAAATGGATAAGAGACCTCAATGTGAGGAAGGAATCTATCAAAACCCTAGAGAACATAAGCAGTAACCTCTATGACATTAGCCACAGCAACTTCTTTCAGGACTTATCTCCAAAGGCAAAGAAAACAAAAGCAAAAATGAACTTTTGGGACTTAATCAAGATAAAAAGCTTCTGCACAGGGAAGGAAACAGTCAACAAAATAAACAGGCAACCCCCAGAATGGGAGAAGATATTCACAAATGACACTACAGACAAAGGGCTGATATCAAAGATCTATAAAGAACTCCTCAAACTCCACACTCACAGAACAGGTAATCACATCAAAAAATGGGCAGAAGACAGGAACAGACACTTCTCCAAAGAAGACATACAAATGGCTAACAGACACATGAAAAACTATTCATCATCTTTAGTCATCAGAGAGATTCCAATCAAAACCACATTGAGATACCACCTTATACCAGTTAGAATGGCCCAAATCAACAAGACAGTAAACAACAAATGCTGGAGAGTATGTGGAGAGAGGGGAACCCTCCTTCACTGTTGGTGGGAATGCAAGTTGGTGCAGCCACTTTGGAAAACAGTGTAGAGATTCCTCACAAATTTAAAAATAGAGTTATCCTATGACCCTGCTATTGCACTACTGGATATTTACCTGAAAGAAGCATATGCAGTACAAAGAAGGGCCACATGTACCCCAAAGTTCATAGCAGCAATAGCCACGATTGCCAAGCTGTGGAAAGAACCAAAATGCCCTTCAACAGATCAATGGATAAAGAAGATATGGTACATATATACAGTAGAGTATTGTGCCTTCATCAGAAAGAATGAATACCTAACTTTTGTATCAACATGGATAGGACTGGAAGAGATCATGCCAAGTGACATAAGTCAAGTGGAGAGAGTCAATTATCTTATGGTTCCACTTACATATGGAACGTAAGGAAAAACATGGAGGACATTGTGAGAAGGAAGGGAAGGGTGAAAGGGGGGAAATTAGAGGGGGTGATGAACCATGAGAGACTGTGGACTCTGAGCAACAAACTGAGGGTTTTGGAGGAGAGTGGGTGGGGGGTTGGGCGAGCCTGGTGGTGGGTATTGAGAAGGGCACGTACTCCATGGAGCACTGGGTGTGGTTCATGAACAATCAATTTTGTAACACTGAAAAAATAAAAAACATATTTGGGGAAAAATAAATAAATAAAACAATGTTCCTGGAATAGATCAGTATATTATGTTAAAAACTTACAGTCATCATTTTCCTTGCAGTGTTGCATCATAAGGGACTCACTGAGGGACAATGACCTGCTGCTTTGTATATATATTTACAAAAACAAAATAAACAAACCACCCATTGAGATATAAGGTAGAAATAACAAACTAAACACTTTGGCTTGTTTGGGCACAATAACTTGATTCCCAAAGTTAGTTAAAGTGGGTCTTCTTGTTTTTGTGGCAGGATATATTCAGATTGCTGTAGTCTTCATTTGATGTAACAATATACTATTAATCTAAATATTTATAAATAAAGTACCTATATCTAGATTTAAAAAAAACATCAGCACGTCCAACATGGCGTTGATCATCTTTTTTCACTTCTCACAAAATAAAACAGATCAGAATACAACATATTCTTCCTCCAGATTTCTCTTTCTCCCAAGGAAGACACTACCATCTATCAGTTGCCTACTGTCTCTGCCCCTGTGCATCCCCACATCTTAAAAAAAAAAAAAACAATCAACTACTGTTACTATGCTTCTTAATGTTCTATAGAGGTTTAAGCAATTTCTTCATACTCATGCCCTTTGAGATGAGGCAAAGAGAGCAGGTGCAGCCTGAATATGGGCATCTTCAAATATGTTGATGAATATTATGCCTCGGAAAAGCAAAAGGATTCATACTATTTAGAATTACAAGGTGCATTAGTCTATATATGTTATGCTATGCTACCTTAATAAATAAATGCCAAAATTCCACTGGTTTAACAAAGGGAAGATTTGTGTCTCACTCAAGCACAGTCCAAGGGGATTGGGTGGTACTCTTGTATTTTGTAGCTCTGCCACATGACCTAGGGATACCAGGGTGTTTCATCATCACAGAAGAGGAAGAGTGGCCTAGAGATTCAGATGGGGTGTGGTTAAGGCCAAGACCTGGAAGTGGTTTACATCATGAGCAACCACAAAACACTGCCCACAACACAGTCATGTGGCCCCAGATAATTACCACAGAGCCTGGGAAATGAACATTTGCTTGTGTCAATAGTTTCCATGTAATTGCAAAGAGATATAAGTTAATCAAGTCCTAAACAAAAATTATTTTAAACATTAATTAAATTTTATCATCTTTAATAAGATAAAAATGTGGTCCTCTGTTTCTTTGACAAAGGTTTAGAAACAAATGAGAAAAGAGACTGATGAGCCTTGCTTTTGTTGCAGCAGCTTCTGGAATATGACATCTGAGGGAGCTGGTCTTCTTCTCATTATCAGGAGCTGGAAAGAGAAGCATACAGAAACCTGATTTGTTGGATCTTTTGACAGCTCATATGATATTTGAGGATAATTTAACTTCTTATAAGTTCTGTGGAACTAACCACTAAAACCCGGTGCCAAGTACAGTCATGCCTAAGACCATCTACTGATGATTACAACCATGCTGAAGGACAAATCTAAGGCCTCAGAAAATTCTTACAATGGAAGAAAAATTGACAAGAAAGGTGGTGAATGGGTAGTTCGGTGCCACTATTACCTGTTTTGTCCTGGAACACTGATAAATGGTCCCCTCTTCTTTCTGCAAGATCCTGGGATTAAGCAATCCACTAAACCAAGAAAGATTATCTATCCCTTTCCATCAGAAAGAAGTTTTGATATGCAGCTTTCAGTTGCCATCTGTCATACTGTCTCCATAATCCAGCCAAAATTTCAGTTTCCTCTTCCTCCACTGATGTTCAGATCATCATCCTCTGAATTACTGAAATAGACTCTTAAGTGGGTTTTCAGATCCCTTGGTTCACCAAACCTGTTCTAGGCAGTAGAGTTAATTTCAGCCTCACCTTCAATTCATTCTTCATACTGGAGCCAAAAGCATTATTTGTCTAAATCAAAAATCTAAATGTCATGGTCATCTTTAAAATGCTTCCAAGTGCTGGGGTGCCTGGGTGGCTTAGTAGGTTAAAGCCTCTGCCTTCGGCTCAGGTCATGATCTCAGGGTCCTGGGATCGAGCCTCACATGGGGCTCTCTGCTCAGCGGGGAGCCTGCTTTCCCCCCTCTCTCTCTGCCTGCCTCTCTGCCTACTTGTGATCTCTCTCTCTGTCGAATAAATAAATAAGATCTTTAAAAAATAAAAATTAAAAAAAAATAAAATGCTTCCACTGCTTATACAGTGTAACCTGAGTTCCATGGCTGGCATGACCAGGCCCTTCTCACCTCTCCACTTTCATCTCTCCCTCCACTCCCCATGCTCTATACCGATTGACATTCTTTCACTTCCTTGGAAGTCCCAAAGTTTTTCTAATGCCGGATGCTTCACATATACTTTTCCATCTTTCTGAAATGTTCTTCCATCCAACACCACCTAAGTCTTGCCAGGCATTCAAGTCACAGATTCAGCCTTTCCTGATTCAAGCCACTATTCCTCTGTCCACTAAGTTAAAGAGATTAATGTTACCCCTCAGCAACTTCTAAGACCCCTCTGGAAGCAATTATTACTCCATGTTTAATGCCTCCTTGGACAAAGGCTCTATTTTATTCATCATTCTATGATCAGAACACAAGACAACATAGGAGATGCCAAATTAACAATTATCAGATGAAGAGCTTCCACTGTCCCTTTCTTCCATGTGGCTAATTCCTACTTGTCTTTCTGACCTCAAGTGTCATATGCCTTCTTGAAGTCTACTGTGTTCCTAGTTTGGATTGAGCACATAGTGATTCCCTCCATCAGAGCATTCATCTCACTCTAGTATAATTGTCTGTTCCCACCAAATGAAGAAAGGACAAGAATGTTGCTTACCCAACACATTATCTCTAGCTACCATTACAATCCCCAGTAAAAATTAGTACCCATAGGTAACTACCAGATGTGAGAATAAATCCTGCATAGCTCACTGCCTAAATTGGAATTTTGACATAGTCTGACAGGCAAGCAAATCATGGTTGAGATAACTTTATGTAAATGATCTTAATTAATAAGAAGTAACTCTGTTTTATGACCTGAGAGGTATCTGCCACCCACCTGTGGATGGAGATACATTAAAAAGCCCTTCTAGGCAGACTGCATCTCTCTCTGAAACCTCTTTCAGAGTAAGCCCAGACTCTTACCACTGTGACCTAAACATTATCAAGGGGCCTTTCACAATGACCATAAGGATATTTTACATCATGATACCCAGAGACCAAGTCAGGCCCATGAGCCTTATTATAGTAATATCAGTGCAGAATGAGCAAGATCAATCCTAGTAAAGCAAATAAGATCCCTCGTAGAATACAAATGTTGTCAGTATATGTTCATGACGCATTCATATATTTTCCATAAACATTCACTGAATACATGATGAGTGCCAAGGGATGAGTTAAATATTGCACGTACCTGAACACTGTATTCCTTATAATTGCCTTGAGAGGCAGATGTTGTTATCCCTCTTTTCAAAGATGAAGAAACTGAAGATGAAAAGAGTTAAATAAATGGCAGGGGGTACTAAGCACCATGTTTATTTAATCCAAATTTGTGTTCTGTTCACCAAAATCCTCTCAAAGACTAGCTATTTGTTCACCATCACAAAGAAAACTGCACACATGTGTTGGCCAGACTCACTGTTCTTCACTTTTGCTTTCACTCATTCTTCTTTAAGCTCTAGGAGTCCCCAGGAGGCATCTCACATGTGCTTGTATGTCATTCACCACAAAGCACTAGAGTCTTCTCTTCAGTTGCCCTCAATGTACTGAGGTGAAAATTCCTCCCTTTGTCAGCAGGGTCTGATGTGATGAATTTTAGTCCAGATGCCCTGTACTACATGAGAGCCAAATACATGAACACAGGAAGCATGGGCAGGTGATGTCTCACTTACTGCATTCCTGTCCCATGATCTGTCTCTCCCTGTGGCACTAGAGCAGGTTCCCTGTTCCTTGACCCTTCCTTCCTTACCCTTCCTTCCCCCAGCAATCTCAGTCATTGTGAAAATAGATTCCTCTTGGCTCATTTACGTCATCCATTTAGGGTCTAGCTTTGAATATTGCTATATAAATACCTTCTTAACACCTTCTTGAGGACCCCATCTAGAGTCTGTATGTGCTCCCAAGAACACACAGAAACAGAATTATCTGTTTAAACCACACCTGACAAAAGACAATAAATTAAATAGTACTGCCTGGTCTGTGTGTGCTTTAATTCAGCCCCTATACCCTTCACTCTCTTCCCTCAGGGAAGGATATAATGTGGAAAACCCAAGCTCCAGAATCCTGTTATAGCAGTGCAGTGGTGGTGACGTTTTTCCCTCTTATCTAGGAGCTCATGGGCATTTCTTTGTGATTCTGTGTCTACAGCGTGCTCTGCCATGGCACTACTCTAAGAAGTATTTTTGGAGTGGCCACCTCCCACAGCCAATGAGAGTAACTTTCTAAGATTTATGAATATTTCATATGTCCCCTGTGCAGGGGACTTACCTGGAAGCATTGTTGTGACATTCCTGGTTCTATGAGAAGGCAGGCAGGAAGCTCTCAGTCCTTCTTCTGAAGCCCACTTGAAGGACTGCAGATGCTGTACCAGCTGCCTTGGAAGGGGAGAACATGAGAACTACCTCTGGGAACCAGTGGGGCAAAAGGTAGAAAATGTCCTGGGAGGAAGGAAGAGAGGACCCACTGGCAGGAGAGTAACTATGAGACCCAAGGGAAGAGAGGTCTTTGGGCAAAGACATCCCGGTTGTAAGGTAGAAGAAAAAGTGCCAGGAAAGGACTGTATGGCCTAGGTTCAGGGGCAGTTATGTCATGCATGGAGGCACCTCTGACGGCAGGAGGGTAAAAATCACAGCAGTTTTTCTGCTTCTGTGCCTTGGTCTGGTCCTAACTTGATATGATTTTGTCCCCATCAGCATGTAGACTGATGGGTGACAGTGTGCCTTGATAAGCTTGCTTCTGAAACTCTGGGCACCTTTGCTCGCTAGGTGGTATTCTCATGGGGATTGCTGCTGGGGAAAACCAGTGACACAAATGTGTGAGCCTTGTGGAATTTGGACACACACACACACACACACACACATACACACACTACCTTATATCACAGCATTGATGAATCCCTGAAATAAATCATCTAAGTTTTGCAGCTTGATTTGGATTGGAAATCTTTAATGATTTTACAATTGCCATCCAAAAAGAGCCATAAAGTGGCCTTGAAGCATTTATAGTGTTTGTTTGAATATTTAATGGGCCCTGCTGGAAAACTCTTTTATCATGCATTAGACTGGTAGGTGGTTTGCTGTTTTATTTGAATGACAATATACCTGGTAATCTTCCTATACACAAAATGCTTTTATAGAGAGGTAAAGTCTATTATACCCAGGATGTCCTGGGGTGGGGATCATTATTTAAATATTATAGATTGAGAATTCAAACTGGTAGAAACACCACCAATTATTAAGACATCCTTTCACTCCTCTTAGCCCTCTGGGTGTCTGAAAGGTTGACCCTTTGCCTTTAACTCAGAAGTGTGGGATTCTTCACATAGCAGGCACTGATGGGTCAAGAGAGGCCCCCTTTTGTGGAAGTTCTTCCTAGGATGTGGCAGGATGCCAGACTGGCCTGGAAAGAAAGGAAAATGAGACAAGTTATAGGAGAGTTGAGGGTTGGGAAAGAAGAGTCTTGTGGTATATCTGTTCTTTTCTTTCTATATTTCTTTATAACAGAAAAGATAAAATCCATAGGGCCCATATCAAGATGGAGGTATAGGGACAAGGCAGGAAATAGGCTCATGAACCTGGCTTTTTTGGGGGAAAAAGTCTGAAATCTGACCCAAATGTGTGTTTTCTAAAGTGTGCTTAGTGACTTATCTGCATGTATATCTATGTTTCTAGGTTGTTATGTTATGTTATGTTATGTTATGTTATGTTATGCTCGGGAATCTAGCAGGGACAATGGCAGACATGGGAAAAGTTGTGGAAATCTGGAGAATTCTAGCCATTTCTCTTTACTAAGCCATGACTAACATTTAATGTTTTGTTTTATTTTGCTTTGTTTTTTAAGATTTTATTTATTTATTTGACAGAGAGGAGAGAGATCACAAGTAGGTAGAGAGGCAGGCAGAGAAAGAGAGGGAAGCAGACTCTCTGCTGAGCAGAGAGCCCAATGCGGGGCTCCATCTCAGGACCCTGACATCATGACCTGAGCTGAAGGCAGAGGCTTTAACCCACTGAGCCACCCACATACCCAACATTTAGTGTTCTTGGCAAGTAAAATGGTTTATATTGAGAAAGAGACTCTGAGAACACCAGCATTTATAGGAAGATAGAGCATATTGAGTTTTGGTCATCATGTATTTGTGACACTCACTTTAGTCTTTATGTGACAGACAGCAGACAAATAAGTACCTGAGGAACATGGATGGAGTGAAGCAGCAGTGTGGTCCCCAGGGCTTTCAGAAAACAGCTAATGCCCTATGGCCTGACACAGAAGTCAGGAAGGTCAGTGATGCTGTGGGACAGAAACAGCCTCAAGGCTGGAAGCTGAGTGAGTCCAGTGGGGGCTCTGCTGAGCATTTTTGGGGCAGTGTGGGTACAAAGGAGAAGTAGAGAATTTCAGACTAAGAGCTAAGAGCTCACTGTCAGCAATGAAGCAGATGGCTTTTTGGAGGAATAATTATCCTAATATCTGCCTGGGGGAAATCCAGGCCTCAGCAGATTACAGTATAGAGATTACTGTATCCAGGAGGTTTCTTCTCTTAAATGTTCTCATAGGATACTTGGTGTTCATTATTCTGTCTTCACTCAACAGTGCCACCTTCCTACACTATGCTAGGCATGTTCGATACCAGGGGACATAACATTGACTAATTGGGACCTAGAGCCTGACTTCCTAGACTCCCCAAACTAGGAAGAGTCACATTAACAAGGGACAAGGAAATGAGTATATAAACATGAAACGTTAGGTCAGGATCACTCTGAAATAGTGTGACAAGCATATGACCTATGAACCTATGTGAAGGTTCTGGATGTCACAGTAGACTTTTCAACCTTAAAGATTAAACAGCGGCTAATGAAGGCAACTGATTTAACATTCTACTAAGAAAATAGGGTATGGAGCTGGGTTTGACTGGATTCATATCAGAGCTCCTTTCATCATTATTAAGAAGGGAAAGGTGATTATTCCTACTCTGTGTGGCCTAGTGATATTGGGAGGGCATGGACAGCTGTTTTATAAACAAACAAATTAATAAATTTTATAGTAAAATGTGTGTATACACATTAAGGAAATAGAAATATGTATTTTTAATCCCGATATATGGTATGATCCTTTAGAATCCAACAATGTCTAATTGATCTTTATTTTTTTTAAGATTTGACTTATTTATTTGACATAGAAAGAGTAAGTGAGGGCAAGCACAAGCAGGGAGAGCAGGAGAGGGAGAAACAGGCTCCTGGCTAAGCAGGGAGCCAGGTTCAGAGTTCAATCCCAAAACCCTGGGATCGTGTACTGAGCCAAAGGCAGACACTTAATCAACTGAGCGACCCAGGTGCTCTTCTAATTGATCTTTTTTTTTTTTTCCCCAAATATGTTTATTTTATATTTTCAGTGTTACAAAATTGATTGTTCATGCACCACACCCAGTGCTCCATGCAATATGTGCCCTCAATACCCACCACCAGGCTCACCCAACCCCCCACCCACTCCCCTCCAAAACCCTCGGTTTGTTGCTCAGACTCCACAGTCTCTCCTGGTTCATTGCCCCCTCTGATTTTCCCCCATTCATCCTTCCCTTCCTTCTCACAATGTCCTCCATGTTTTTCCTTATGTTCCACATGTAAGTGGGACCATAAGATAGACTCTCTCCCCTTGACTTATTTCAATCCGCATGATCTCTTCCAGTCCCGTCCGTGTTTACACAAAATTTGGATATTCATCCTTTTTGATGGAGGCATAATACTCCATTGTATATATGTACCATATCTTCTTTATCCATTCATCTGCTGAAGGGCATTTTGGTTCTTTCCACAGTTTGTGAATGTGGCTATTGCTGCTATGAACATTAGGGTATGTGTGGCCCTTTTTTGTACTGCATCTGCTTCTTTGGGGTAAATACCCAGGAGTGCAATTGCAGGGTCATAGGGAAGCTCTATTTCTTGAGGAATCTCCACACTGTTTTCCAAAGTGGCTGCACCAACTTGCATTCCCACCAACAGTGGAAAAGGGTTCCCCTTTCTCCACATCCTCTCCAACATTTGTTGTTTACTGTCTTGTTGATTTTGGCCATTCTAATTGGTGTAAGGTGGTATCTCAGTGTGGTTTTGATTTGAATCTCTCTGATGGCTAAAGATTGATCTTTAAAACCACAATATACATGGTGCCAATGGTCCTTTATATAGTTTTTTGGTAACAAATGATAAATGCATGAACGATGTAACTCACATATAACTGGGGTGTACACCTTTCAGGTCTGGATATAATCAATGCACACCCTATAGCATCTCAAAGTAAATGTGAACCCTCAGTAACTTTCTTTCTGTTAAAACCCTCCTTCACCCAACTGATCTCACCCGGGAAGTCCCTGGGCTTTTCATGCTTCCAAATGTTTTAAGAGTCAGTTCTCAGTTATATCACTCCAGTCAGGGAGCTTCACTGCCCAGCAGCAACCTGGACTTTGCACACATGGGAGAGAATCCCTTACTACTCACCACACTACAAAGAACAGGCAGTTCTGGGAAACCTCTGCTGGCCAATGGAGACCACTGCTACTGGGACAGTGGGGTGCACACTAATCACTCCATTGTTCCACTCCAGGACCCCCAGTTGCCACAATGCTGGAGTCTGTGCAAGCTGGGGTGGGAGCACCATTTCAGATAGTGTGACAAGGTCTTCAACACAGCCAGACCTGACCTCCACCTCTTGTGGCCACACAACAGCATGGCCTGGGGAGCCCCAGGAAAGACTAACATCCATCCATACCTAGTTTTGGTGTTCAAGTAAGATACTCACAATGTCACCACTCTTTAAATCATTCAGTGGCATACCTTCAAGGAGCAGGCTGTCCCCTGGAAACAGATGATGATGAGTCCCTAGAACCCAGACCCAGACTCACTGTTGGTTTTTCTTGATTCTGGGTCTTGATTCTTGATTCTGCAGTCTGCCTGACTTCTTACCTCTTTCAAATCTTGAGGATTTTATTTCATGGGCCCCATTTACCTCCATGCACATTCTCATGCACTTGAATTTGCCCAGGGTGACCCCAGGCCATTAGGCTCTTCCCAACACATCAGTTGCTTTGAATCTTAGGCAAAGGCATAAAAGATGCTATCTCCTCCCTAAATCCCTTGGGCTCTGAACATTCTCCCACCCTCTCAAGCAAGCTGCCAGCTTTGCATAGGAATTGTTTCTTAACAGAGAATAAAAGGTTAAGGCCCTTAGTAGATTTTCCTACTATTTTTATAAATAAGAATGGTTTATTTTATTTGTTAATATATTTGGCTACCAATTTCCTCGAGAATCTTTATCATGTTATTTAAAAAGGCAATGGGAATTAAAATAGTTATCTTTTCCAACTTCAGAGCCTAGGGAGGTACTGGGAGAAGACATGAGGCAGTCTGACCCTCACCCCCTTACTGGGGCATCTCACGGCACATCTGGTAGCATAATGGAGCCAGTGGAGGTAGTGCAGAGAAAGGGCACCCTGCCATTCCTCTTATTTATCTGGATACAACAGGTGATTTTTAATGCCGGTGAAATGTGACCAGATGTACAGCCTGAAGCCTGGAGGTTAGGACAGCAGCCTTGGACATTTTATTGAATACCCCCTTTGCATCCGTTCAGAAATCCCCAACAACTCTCAATGGATGAGCATGACAACAGTGCACGTGGAAGTGCTGAGTAAACTGTAAGTACTAAATAAATGTGAACTGTCGTTAACAGTTATTATTACTGATAATACCTGGGAGAGGTCAGAGTTGTCTCGTCAACAGTCTGACTCTCAGGAAAGCAGGCAGATTTAAGACACACACTGCACATTTGGCTCTTTGAGGACTCAGGGCTCTGCCTCCCCAGCACTATCATTTGTGTTTCTTAGATAAGTTATATAAACATTCTCATATCAGTTTCCCAAAGATGCTCATGCTCACCCCATCACCATCGCTGTTAACATTTTCCATGTGCTTGCTCTGGCTGGACACACTCTTGGGGCTCCTCGTAGATAAACTCTTTCACAGGTCACCAGAGCCTCTGAGGTGAAGATATTGTTATCTTAGATGAAGAAACAGAAAAGAAATGAACTGCTTCACTCAAGGTTAAAAGGAAGAATGTAAGTACAAGGGTAGGAGGAATGCCTGGCACACAGGAAGAGCTCAAACCCATTTGCCCTTTCTTTTTTTTTTCTTTTTTAAAATTTTTATTTATTTGTTTGTTTGTTTGTTTGTTTGACATAGAGAGAGAGAGAGATCACAAGCATAGAGAGAGAGGGGAAGCTAGCTCCCCATTGAGCAAAAAACCCGATGCAGGCTAGATTTCAGGACCCTGAGATCATGACCTGAGCTGAAGGCAGAGGCTTTAACACACTGAGCCACCCATGAGCCCCCCATTTGCCCTTTCTAAGGCCACTAGAGGAGATGGACTTATGGTCAGAAGAGGAACTGTCACCTGCCTATGAGCTCACATTCCATTGAGGAATGTGAACTGCCCTGGCCAGGAGAAACTACTGCCCCTAGCCTCCTGCCTTTTGACTTGTGCTGTTTTCTACACACAAACACACACATACATACACACACACACACAAATATGCTACATAAACACACCCCACACATGCCATACACAACACTCACACTCCACACATTATGTATATGCACATACCATACACCACACATACACATGCTACACACACATACCATGCACACACACCACACACGTTATACATACACATACCATACACCCTGTGTACACATACTACAGACACATGCTACACATATAGCACACATACATGTTATACATACACACATACGTTGATATTGTGAATTGTAATTAGAAATATACATTCAGTCTTCATCCTCTTTCTGGCACAGAGCTCCTAAAACCCTTAAATTTTCTAAGGGTTAAAGGCTACTAAGGTGTCTTTTGTTATGTTAATAATGACTTTTGGAACTGGCTAAGGGCCAGTTGCCAAGGAAGCCAACCCTGTGATTAGAGTTGAAACCCAACCATGACCTCAGGGGAGGGGAGAGGGTCTGAGGTTGAGTTCAGAGACCAATGGAAAGTGATTTAATCATTCATATCTATGCAATGAGGCCTCCAGAAAAACACAAAAGGACTGTGTTCAGACAGCTTCTGTGGTGGTGAGCATGTGTTTGTGCTCAGAGGGTACAGCACCTGGAGGGCATGGAAGTTCCACGCCCTTTTCCCAAACCTCACTCTACTAATCTTCCATATGGCTGGCTGTTGCTGAGTTACTTTATTGCATGATTATCTGATCTAGTAGGTAAAATGTTCTGAGTTCCGTGAGCCCTTCTAGCAAATCAAACCCAAGGAGGTGTGTATCGGGAACCTCTGATCTGTAGCATGCAGGTCAGAAGCACAGGTAACAATTGGGGTTTATAACCACATTTGAACTGGGAGGAGGGCAATCTTGTGGGATGGAGCCCTTAATCCATGGAATCTCATGCTATCTCTAGATGAATAGTATCAAAATTGATTTGAATTTTAGGAAACAAAGCTGTTGTCCCAAGAATTGCTTGAGTGTGTGGGGAAATTCCACCCCCCCCCCGCACACACATGTAATCAAGTCCTGAAACCCAAAATACACACACACACACACACACACACACACACACACACACACACACACTACCTCAGCATTCCCTGCTCAGACTAATATGGCCCTTGTCTGTGCTTCTCAACCCCTGTGCTTCTCCTGCAGAGCTTATAAGGATAGAATGTAGATTGTAAGAACATGAACACTCTTCCTAATACATTTATGTAAATCCATACCTACAACAAGGATCTTCTTATTGATTAGTCATATGCACATGGAGTCATTGAGAACTGAATGTATTTCATGTACTCTTTTTTTTTCTTTTGTTTTTTTTGCAACATGGTAGTATTCTTTGATATGACCAGAAAGAAAAATGACAGGAAATATTTGCAAATTACTTGGTAAAATTCAGAGAATTTTATGAAGGGAGATAGGAAGTACATCACTATGGAAATAAAGGAAATATGAAATTAATTTAGGTCAACCATACAAAGTTAGAATCCTTAGGAGGAACAACAGAAGGCTGTAAGTTATTCCAATAAAATGGATTTCCCATTCTAAAGGAAATACATCTCTTCTTCTTTTTGCCCTACAGTATGTCTCCACCATACTAGAATCAAGCATTTTCATAGGAGCAAACACAGATGGTGGGACAAGCATTGCTAAATGACTCCAGTGCACTCACCACTAGGCCAGGCCAGGGGCACACAAAAACAAATAAGACTGGAGGCCACTGCCCCCTTTTGGCACATACTACAACTACTAATTTACTTTCAATCTCTATAATTTTGTTATTTCAAAAAATAGTGTATCAAGGTGCTTGGGTGCCTCAGTTGATTAAGAATCCAACTCTTGCTCTCAGTTCAGGTCTTGATCTCAGGGTTATGAATTCAAGTCCTGCACTGGGCTCCACATTGGGTATGGAGACTACTTAAAAAAAATTTGGGGAGGGGGATGCCTGGGTGGCTCAGTGGGTTAAAGCCTCTACCTTCGGCTCAGGACATGATCTCAGGATCCTGGGATTGAGCCCCGCATCAAGTTCTCTGCTCAGAAATCTCTGCTCTCTCTCTGACTCCCTCTCTGCCTGCTTATGATCTCTCTTTCTCTCTCTCCCTCTGTCAAATAAATAAATAAATTATTTTTTATGTTTCTTTTTTTTTCTCCCCAAATATGTTTATTTTAATTTTTCAGTGTTACAAGATTGATTGTTCATGCACCACACTCAGTGTTCCATGCAGTACGTGCCCTTCTCGATACCCACCACTAGGCTTATCCACCCCCCACCTCCTCCCCTCCAAAACCCTCAGTTTGTTGCTCAGAGTCCACAGTCTCTACTGGTTCATCACCTCCTCCGATTTCCCCCCATTCGCCCTTCCCTTCCTTCTCACAATGCCCTCGATGATTTTCTTTATACACCACACGTGAGACCATAAGATAATTGACTCTCTCCACTTGACTTATTTCACTCCGCATAATCTCTTCTAGTCCAGTACATGTTGATACAAAAGTTGGATATTCATCCTTTCTCATGGAGGCATAATATTCCATTGTATAGATGTATCACTCTTTCTTATACATTCATCTCTTGAAGGGCATTTTGGTTCTTTCCACAGTTTGGCGATTGTGGCCATTGTGGCTATGAACATTGGGGTACATGTGGCACTTCTTTGTACTACATCAGCTTCTTTGGGGTAAACACCGAGTAGTGCAATTGCAGGGTCATAGGGTAGCTCTATTTTTAATTTCTTGAGGAATCTCAATACTGTTTTCCAAAGTGGCTACACCAACTTGCATCCCCACCAACAGTGGAGGAGGGTTCCCCTTCGTCCACATCCTC
>CM052810.1:73496364-73512909 GCA_028533885.1 Nasua narica | reverse complement strand
CATACTGTTGATGTCCATGTCCAATAGTTCTGAAGGAGAGGGTGTAGTCTCTGGGTTTTTCTTCTGTTGGGTGTTCCTCCTCCTAGTCATTTTGATGAGAAATGTTTGAGAGGATGTATAGCTGGATATATTGCCCCCGATCCAGGCAGGGTGCACCCTGAAGGGTTTTGGAGCAATTGGGATTTACCACCAAAAAGAAAGAATAAGGATAAAAAAAGATAGAGAGAAGGAGAAAAAGAGGAAATCCCAGCTAGAAAGGGCCCCAAAACTAAGGTTTATAAGGTATGCAAACAAGCACGAACAAACATATAGATCATCATGAATAAATGACAAGAAGTAAAAGAACCTAGCAGAATGAACCCCAAGAATAAGATTTATGTAATACCAGAACAAAAGCAGATACGTTGAAACACTGACAGAGGGGTAAGATGGGAGGGTGGTTATAACTCCTTGCAGGCGAGGAAGGTTCTTTCAGGTCCTCCTGGGTTTATAGTTGTATTAAACCTCTCCTTGTAATGTTAAGTAGTTAAAAAAAAATAAAAGAAAAAAGAAATGTGAAAGCAAGTGAATTGGATCTCATTAATAGCGCTTCTTACCTTTGCTATACTGGACGTCATTTCTGCCCTTAGCGACTCTATAATGTTTTGCTGCATCCTAGCCATTGCCTGGATAATTGTCACCCTGCATTCCCTTTCTGACATACTGTTGATGTCCATGTCCAATAGTTCTGAAGGAGAGGGTATAGTCTCTGGGTTTTTCTTCTGTTGGGTGTTCTTCCTCCTAGTCATTTTGATGAGAAATGGATGAGAGGGTGTGTAGCTGGATACACCGCCCCCAATCCAGGCAGGGTGTACTCCGGAGGGTTTTGGAGCAATTGGGATTTACTACCAAAAAGAAAGAATATGGATAAAAAAGACAGAGAGGAGGAGAAAAAGGGGAAATCCCAGCCAGAATGGGCCCCAAAACCAAGGTTCATAAGGTGTGCAAACAAGCAAACAAGCACGAACAAACATGTAGACCAACACGAATAAATGACAAGAAGTAAAAGAACCTAGCAGAATGAACCCCAAGAATAAGATTTATGTAATACCAGAACAAAAGCAGATACATTGAAACACTGACAGAGGGAAAAAATGGGAGGGTGGTTATAACTCCTGGCAGGCGAGGAAGGTTATTTCAGGTCCACCTGGGTTTATAGTTGTATTAAACCTCTCGTTGTAATGTTAAGTAGTTAAAAAAAAGATAAAAGAAAAAAGAAATGTGAAAGCAAGTGAATACTAAAATAAAATTAAAAAAGTGAGAGAATAAGAAAGAGAAAACAAAAACAAAAGCTAAAACAAAAACAAACTTGTATCTATGAAATATACAGGTTTGAGGGTATTACCAAGAGCTTAATATATTGCTTTCCCCTGGCGTTGGGGGTTTAAAATTTTATGGGGACCCTGTGGTTATAGTCCTTTTGTTCTTTGGTTGGTCTTTTGGGGGAGGGGCCTGTCGCATTGTTTTCCAGTCAGTCTTACTTGGGTTGTGTCACCCTGCCCCCCAGTCAAGGGGCTGAACTCTGTGGAAACCGTTTTCTCAGTCTCTTGCTCTCTGAAGGTTTTTGGCCTTTTGTAGCATTTCACTTTTTCAGGGAGTCCAAGCAATGAATCTGCCCAGAAGCACTCAGACCTCGGAGTTGCAGGAAGCCTGAGTCTCTGCTCCCCTCTGTGTGGTTCAGAACACACACTTCCCTCCGTGAAATTTCTGCTCACAGTGCAGCCTGTTCAAGGTGGCGCGTGACCCCAGCTGCCTTTCTGCGGCTCCGCGAGGGGCTCCAGGGAGGTTAGGCCGCTTGCCCGCATTCTCTCCACAGCCGGCAGGGATCGCTCAAGCTCTGCAGCGCGCTGGGAATGTCGCAGTGGTGGGTGCACACGGGGAAAAGCTGCTGCTCATGGACCACCGCAGACTCTCTAAAGGCGCTTGCAGGTGCGCGCCCGGCCCACAGGTTGTTGCAGAGAGCGGAAAGCTGCAGGTTCAGGAATCATGGACTGGATCCCCCCACCCGTCTCATTTTGGGGTGCTCCTCCTTGGGAGAGTGGGTCCAAGTGCTGGTGCCTGCGACCACCCCCTTCCACTAGTTACTCCTCAGAACTTTTTGCCCTTTTTAAGTGTTTTTAAAGGGCTCTACATTAATGCTGGTCCCCCGCCACCGGGCACTTTCCTTTGGGGTATTACTGTCCTTGGTTAGCTTCTGGTGGCTCCCTCCCCCTTTTGTTTATCCTCCAATATCAGCTCAAGTGTTCCCACTTTGCTTTTACTTCTCCACTGCTGTCTTCTGCTCTTGGAGAGATCCCCGGGTTAGAAATCTTTCTCCTCAGCGTGTTCTGGTAGATTTCCAGCTCACTTTTGGGGACCAGTTGCTGCAGGATCTCTTACTTCTCTGCCATCTTGCCCCCCTCCATTTTTGGGTGGCAATAAATAAATTATTTAAAAAAATTTTTTAAATAGTGTACCAACTCAATAATACAGTACATAACCTTTGAGATTAACTTTTTTCACTAAGTTCATGCAAGTAGTTGTATATCAATAGTTTCTTGTTTTTATGGCTGAGAAGTATTCCATGGTATGGATTACTACAGTGTGTTCAAATATGTACCCAATGAAGGACAACTGAGTAATTTCTAGTTTTGGCTTCTATGATCAAGCCTGTCATTTATTTTGTTTTACCTCCTTTGAGACTCTCTATTTGATTACTTAAATGAAGTATGCTGTTTAAATTCCATGTGTTTGAAGATGTCTCTGTTGTCTTTGACAGACTTCTAGTTTGTTTCCATTCTGATTATAAAACATACTGTACACGAATTCCATTCTTTTAAGTTAGTTAAGGTTTCTTTTATGACTCAGGATATATTACATTACTAATAAAACTTCTAAGAACATTTGTGTAAAGTTTTTATATGAAAATAAGTTTCTCTTTCTCTGAGAACAATCCCATGATCTATAAGTACTCGCATAGAATGTAGATTCTGCTATTGTTACTTAGAATATTCTGTAAGTATTGATTAGACCCTTTTGTGCACTGTGATTTTCTCTTATTTTTTCTAGTAGTTCTATAGATAGCAGAGAGAACAGGGTTTAATTCCCCAGCTACAAGTTTGCATTAGCTGATTTCTTCTTTCAGCTCTCAGTTTTTGCTTCATATATTTTAGAGTCTTGTTATTTGGTGCATACACGTTTATTGTTCTTCTAAGCCTCTTTGGCTTCTCTGCTCTAATCCTGCTCTTTTGTCTGGACAGAGCAGATTTTTTAAAGTTTTTAGTTACACCTGCTAGAAATTCTAGCCTTCAAGATTAGCCTAGAGAGATAGACCATAACCAACAAATACTTATATTTAAACATGCTTATTTCATTTTCACTAATACTGGAAACTAAGTAACAAAAAACATAACATGGACCGATAAATAAAATGAGAAAGTCAAATACTTTGACTTCTTCCTCCACTCCCCATGAGAAGTGGGGAGTGGAGGAACTCAACTGAGACAGGAAATTAGGAATGTCTGGAAGGCAGAGAATTGGGTGTTCTAACATCTTTGCTAGAGGTTTGCTGAGAAGCTAGGATCTGTTGTTTGCATTTGTATTTACTGTTGGGGATGTTTTGTGGATATTGCAGGTCAAGAATGACATTGTAGGGAGCATTGAGAAATAGGAGCTAATGATTACCAAGTAAATTTAGAATGTTATCTCTAGGATTTATGCTCTGACCTGGTGGTACCTATGTTTGGGTTGGTGCCGCTACACTCTATCATCTCCCATATGCTGACTTATGAATTTCCTCTGTGTCCTCAGACTGCATATTCCTTGTAATAGAGAATCAGTTTTATGCACTTATGTATCTCTAGACCTAAGCACCATGCCTAGCACCACAGAGGGTCTGCTACATGTGTTGCAGCCCACTGAACTGGAAATTTCTACTGAAACAGTATGAAAGAACAGATGAAAACATTCTAAAGGAGCTGTCAGAACATGTGAAGGATTTGTAAACAAAGCTGGTTACATGACTCTTGAAACCACTCACTCACAGTTGGAATATAAAAGGTTATCTGGATGAGAATTAGAAGGAACTTTGGTAGGGGATGTATTTGGAGAGAACTCCTGGAGCATGTGACTCTCATTCTCCACACAAATGAAGATGCTAGAAAGGGAGAATCAGGTCTTGTTTGACCTTGTCTAATAGAATCACATGAAAGCAGGGACAAATAGGTCTCAACAAAAACTCTTGAGATACACGTTTGTATTAGTAGGAGCTAAAGATGAAGAAACAGACAAGTGAAAACACTTGAACATGGGTTATTAAGGGGGCGGGGTCATATGGGTCAAAGATATCCCAGATGAGAGACCCTTAACAAGGGGGATAAGATTACAATCAGGGTGAATTTTCAAGGGAGAGAATAGGTTAAATATCTTCTGAGCCCAGAGCATAAGGCCAATTTATACCATGATAATTATGAAAGAACTTGTGTGCCTCCTTTAGCTCCCCTTCCCCCAGTGCCTCTTTCTTAGCAAGATAGTGGGTAGAGAGGTAAATGGAAGGGTAGAGGGATAGACATAGATCAGACCACACCTTAGGAAGGCAGGATGACCACATACAACTGCCCCCTATGCATGGAACTGAGGAAAGGTCTCATTTTTAAATGTAATCAGAAGTTTTGACTAGTACCTGAGATTCTAATACTTTAATTACTGAACTATATTAGTCTTGGGTAACTTAGAGTGACCACAGGGAGTCTCGTTAACAAAGAGTGACAGGAAAATCCTTGTCTCCATAGCAGTGGAGGAAGTAGTTCCATTGCATAAATATAAAAGGGAAGTAGGAGACAAATATCATGTTACATTCTGATTACAACTCAAAAGTTTTGCTAAGCCCTACACGTTCTGCCATCTACTAAGGGACTTCTATGTGCTAGGTACCATATTGGGAGCTTTAGGTGTGACATGCCAATCTTCTTAGGAACTCTTTACAGTGTTGTTATCCCCACTCATAAGGAGTCAACGAGCTCCAAGACATACAATTTGTCTAAGATCTTATAGGTAGGAAGTGACAAAGTGATAGATTTGGGTCTGTTTGGCTCCAAAGCTTGTGATCTTTCTTACTGGTGCATGGGCAGTCATTTATTCAATAAGTAACTATTGGACACCTCCTCTTTGCCATTTTAGGTGCCAAGGAAACCATGATAAGCAGAATCCCATGTCATCCATCTTTTTATAGAGCCTGTAGATTAATTGGCAAGTGAGACATGAATAAAATACTCACAAATACCCAAGACAAATAAGTGCCTGATGACCAAATAAGATAAGTGCTTCAAAGGAGGTGAAGGCAGATCTAGGTAAAGAAGACATCTGGCTTTGGATCATGGAGACATCCTGATGGGAGGATGAGTGAATAACTGGGTGGGAAAAGGAAAGGAAGGGAGAACATTTCAGGCAGTGGGAACAGTACACATGAAATTGGAGGGGAGAAAACTCAGGATCCTGCAGTTCAGGGACTAGAGTAGTGAGAAGGTCCAAGAGGCTGGACCATAACAAAGGAGATGAAGAATGGCTTCATGAAAGGAAGGGGAAAGTCCTGCAGAGGCCATGCATAGGGACCTATTTTTTATGGCAAGGAGTTCAGTCTTCATCCCAAAAGCCAGGTGCTTTCTTCCTGCCTGCAGCTGAGATCTTAGATCTACTAGCTCATTGGATTCCTTTTCTGGTAGGTATGAGGTCTACACTGGGTAGTCAGTATGTTATATAGATAAAGAGAAGATACCCTGAAAGATGCCAGACAGCCCTGGCTCTGCTGTTAGCCATGAGATTTTGGGCATATTGAGTTACCTCTCAACCTTCAGTTCCCTAACTTGAATATGGGAATAATAGTAGTGCTTACTTCATAGAGTCATGATTATGTAAATCAAATGGTATCTAATCATCCCAGCCTATAAATGTTCAATAGATATTAGCTATGGTCCCTACATTGTCCTCAAGGAGACCATGTCTTTTTTTGATCTTATACCCACAAGGGACTTTTCTCTTGGCTTCTAGGGAACTAATGTATGATTCTTTCAAACTACTGGGAGAGCAACAATTATTTTGGGATAGGAAGCACCCTTTTTACCTTAGTAAGTAAAGAATAAATTTCTAAGTGCTCTCATCCGCCTCTATCATTAGGTGAAGCACAAACTTCCCTCTAGAGTATTCTGTCCTGCCACATAATGAACACATTCACTGTAGTGGTTTGGAAAAAAAGAAAATAAAATCAAGTTTATTAAGAATACACAGTGCTGCCAAATCAGAGAAAGGATGAATGTCTCCTCATTCAGGATAAAAGCCCAGGCACACCTGTGTCAAGAAGTTGTTGGGAACAGATTAAAGATGGAAGTGACATACTAACAAAAAGTAGAGAGTAGTAGTATTTTGTCACCCAGATATAGGTAAACATGAAGAAACATGTGAGGAGTCTCTTTCAAAACATTCTGAATTTCAGGATTAAGACCAAGAGAGTAACAGGAATTTGGGAGAACAAAGTTAGAGGGAACATGAGAATGGGATTTATGGGTATAATTACATTCTTTTACAGCTAACTAGATTCGGTAATAGTAGTGCTAAAACTTGTAATGATCAAGTACATTTTGTGTTCTAGGAACTGTGCTTTATGCTGTATAGTTCAGTATATGACAGAAAAACAGATTTTGTAGATCATGCAACTATCTCATTTTTCACCTAGATTTTCACCAATGCTTAGAAGAATGGCACTGAACTGGTCGTTAAATTTTCTGAGCATCAGTTTCTTATGTATGTCAATAATACCTACTAATAGGATTATTGTGGAGAGAAATTAGATGACTATGAGATCAGATTCCAATATTATATGATTGCAAATCCAACAGGCATTGGTTAGACTGGGCTGGCTGCTATGAGCATTGCTTGAAACAGGGCTAAACACAGATTCTGAGGATTATACCCAGGGCTTCAGAGATTACCTTTCCTCAGCATGGCCATGCCCCTATCACTATATCCTCCATACCAACCTGGAATGTCTGGATGACCTGCCTCTTTTTCATTCCTCTACCACCAGTATGTTGTATAGAGCACAGGCTAAAATATTTGTATCAAAATGAAATGCAGTAGCCAGTATGAAATCCCAGAACCATGACTAGATTTCTAGTCATGTTAACTGGAGGTGACCTTGGCATTGATGACAACAAAAAGTACAGAGTTAGCCGGAAGGGCAACCAAGAATGACTTTGGTAACCAATGGAAAGCCACTAGTGGCAGTTATATCAGCAGATGTGTATGTGCTCTGCAGTTAATGCTGTCCCTTAAACAGCTCATAGACTTCCACTTTTAGCCAAAGGAAGTAATGGAGACTGGATTTACCCTCCTGCCTAAAGAAACCTAACAACAATAAAAATAGACAAAGTCTATGAAATGGTAGTCTTCAAGATACTAGATATCTTGCAATGAAACTTGGATCACATAGTAGATGCACATTTAACATTTTAAGAAACTGCTAAACTGTTTTCCATGGTTGTTATACCATTTTTTTCTTTTTATTTATTTTTTCTTTTTCTTACATTTCCACCAGCAGCATATTTGAATTCTAGTTCCTCTACAACCTCACTAGCACTTGGAATAGGCAGACTTTTTAATTTATATATACTAATGGGTCTGTAGTAATGTCTAATTTTGGTTTTAATGGGAATTTCCCTCTTATATTGTGCTTTTGATCTCATTACTAAAAAACAGCTTTGCTTAATCCAAGGTCACAGTACTTTTCTTCTTTGTTATCTTCTACAAGTTTCATGGTGTAGGTCTTACATTACATCTACGAGGCACTTTAAGTTAAGTTTTGTAGATATTGTGAGGTATGGATTCTTTTACTATATTGTTAGGTCCCATTTGATGAAATTTAGTTTGGAATTTTGACTCTAAAAGAGATCAGTTTATAGCATTCTTGTTTTCAAGGCAGAAATTTTTGTTATGATAGAAAAGTAGTCTCATCTGTTTCCAATTTCCTTTTATATAATTTACTTATGACTTTTTAAATTAAAGTATAATTGACATGCAATATTATATTAGTTTCAGATGCACAACAGAGTGATTCAACATTTATGTACATTATAATCACCAAATAAATCTAGCCACCACCCATCACCATACAGAGTCATTGCAATATTATTAACTGTATTCCCTGTGTTGTACATTGCATCCCCTGTCTTACTTATTTTATAACTGGAGTCTTGTACCTTTTAATTCCCTTCCTTATTTCACCAATACCCCCACCACTTTCCCCTCTGGTAACCACCAAATTATTCTCTATTATCTATAAGTCTTTTGTTTTTGTTTTCTTTTGTTTACTTGCCTTGTTTCTTAGATTACACATGTAAGTGAAATCATGTGGTATTTGTCTTTCTCTGAGTTATATCATATGGCACACTACCCTCTCCGGTCATGTCATAACAAAGGGCAAGATCTAGAGAGGGGGGCAAGATGGCAGAGAAGTAGGAGATCCTGTTGCAACCGGTCCCCAAAAGTGAGCTGAATATCTACCAGAACACGCTGAACACCCATGAAATCACCCTGAGGAGCAAGGTTTCTCGCTCCTGGATCTCTCTGAGAACAGAAGACAGCAGTGGGAGGTAAAAGCAAAGTGGGAACACTCTAAACTATATCGGAGGATAAACAAAAGGGGGAGGGAGCCACCAGAGGGATCCAAGGACAGTAATACCCCAAAGGAAAATGCCCAGTGGCGGGGACTAGCATTAACGTAGAGTCTGGTTAAAAACACTTAAAAAGAGCAGAGGTTATGAGGAGTAACTAGTGGAAGGGGGTGGTCAAGGGCATTGGCCTGGGCCCATGGTCCCAGGAAGGAGCACCTCAAAGTGAGACTAGTGGGTGATCCAGTCCCCAGTACATGAACCTGCAGCTTTCTGCTCTCTGCAACATCTGTGGGCCAGGCGCACACCTGCAAGTGCCTTTAGAGAGTGGTCCACAAGCCTCAGCTTTTCCTGGGGGCACCTGGGACATTCATGACACACCTCGGGGCCTGGGGGATCCCCGCTGGCCACGGACAGAATGCGGGCAAGCAGCCTAGCCACCCCAGTCCCAACTCGCGGAGCCACAGAAAGGTGGTTGGGGTCGCAACATTTGCAGTCAGTCCTGGGTACTCACTCGCTGAGCCACAGAAAGGCAGCCAGGGTCTCACACCACCAGCCACAGGCTGCACTGTGAGCAGAAGTTTTGCGGAGGGGAGAGTGTGTACTGAATCACACAGAGGGGAGCAGAGACTTGGGCTTCCTGCAACACAGAGGCTGAGTGTTTCTGGGCAAATTCATTACTTGGACTCTAAATAGGTGAAAAACCTACAAAATGCCAAAAACCTACAGAGAGCAAAAGACTGAGAAACCAGTTTCTACAAAGCTCAGCCCCTTGACTGCGGGGCAGGGTGACTCAACCCAAGCAAGACTGACTGGAAAATAATGCGGCAGGCCCCTCCCCCAGAAGACAAATCAAAAACAAAAGGACTAAAAGAACAGAGTCCCCATAAATTTTACACCCCCAACACCGGGGGAAATAAATATATTAAGCTCCTGGTAATACCTTCAAACCTGTATATTTCATTGATACAAGTTTTTTTTTCTCTTTCTTATTCTCTCTCTCTCTTTTTTTTATTTCATTATTCACTTGCTTTCACATTTCTTTTTTTTGTTCTTGTTGTTTTTTTAACTACATAACATTACAACCAGAGGTTTAATACAACTATAAACCCAGGAGGAGAAATAACTTTCTTCACCTGCGAGGAGTTATAACCATCTTCTTATCTTATCCTTCTGACAGTGTTTCTACATATTAGCTTTTGTTCTGGTAATATATAAATCTTATTCTTGAGGTTCATTCTGCCAGGTTCTTTTATTTCTTGTCATATACTTGTGTTGGTCTATGTGTTTGTTCGTGTTTGTTTACATACCTTATAAATTTTATTTTGGGGGCAATAAGCGGGAAGAATATGCAGACAAGAATACTTTATCCAGCAATGCTGATATTCAAAATGGATGGAGAGATAAAGAGCTTCCAAGACAGGCAAGGATTAAAAGAGTATGTGACCACCAAGGCGGCACTCCAGGAAATATTCAAGGGGGTTCTATGAAAGTAGAAAGAACATATGAGTGACTTAGAACAGAAATTTTCCATCTATAGAAACAAGGACTTCACAGGCAACATGATGTCAATAAACACTTATCTTTCAATAATCTCTCTAAACGTGAACAGCCTAAATGCTCCCATAAAACGGCACAGGGTTGCAGAATGGATAAAACGACAGGACCCATCCATATGCTGTCTACAAGAGACACACTTGGAACCAAAAGATACATCCAGACTGAAAGTGAAAGGATGGAGAACCATCTTTCATGCCAATGGACCTCAAAAGAAAGCTGGGGTAGCAATTCTCCTATCAGATAAATTAGATTTTAAGCTAAAGACTGTAGTCATAGATACAGAAGGACACTACATCTTTCTCAAAGGGTCTATCCTCCAAGAAGATCTAACAATTGTAAACATCTATGCCCCCAATATAGGAGCAGCAAACTACATAAGCCAACTGTTAATCAAAATAAAGAGTCATATTGACAAGAATACATTAATAGTAGGAGATCCTAATATGCCACTCTCAGTAACTGATAGATCATCTAAAAGGAAAATCAATAAAGAAACAAGAGCTTTGAATGACACATTGGACCACATGGACCTCATAGATAGATACAGAACATTCCACCCTAAAACAACAGAATACTCATTCTTCTCAAGCGCACATGTAACTTTCTCCAGAATAGACCACATACTGGGCCACAAATCAAGTCTCAACTGGTACCAAAAGATAGAGATTATTCCTTGCATTTTCTCAGACCACAATGCTTTAAAACTGGAACTCAACCACAAGAAAAAGTTTGGAAGGAATTCAAACACTTGGAGGCTAAAGACCAAACTGCTCAAGAATGGTGGGGTCAACCAGCAAATCAAAGATGAACTTAAACAATTCATGGACACCAATGAGAATGAAAAACATCGATCTAAAACCTATGGGACACAGGAAAGGCGGTCCTTAGGGGGAAATACATAGCAATCCAAGCCTCACTCAAAAAAATTGAAAATCCCAAATACACCAGCTCTCTTTACACCTTAAAGAACTGGAAAACCAACAACAAATCAAGCCAACCCCACACACAAGAAGGGAAATAATCAAGACTAGAGCAGAGATCAACGAGTTAGAAACTGAAGAAACAGTAGAACTCATCAATGAATCCAGAAGTTGGTTTTTTGAAAGAATCAATAAGATCAATAAACCACTGGCTAAACTCATCCAGAAGAAAAGAGAAAGGACCCTAAATAACAAAATTATGAATGAAAGGAGAGAGATCATGACTTATCCAAAGAAAAATAGAAACAATCATCAAAAATTATTATCTACAGCTATATGCCAATAACCTAAACAACCTAGAAGAAATGGATGCATTCCTGGAAACCCATAATCTTCCAAGAAGGAAACAGGAAGACATTGACAACCTGAATAGACCAGTATCTAGTAATGAGATTGAAGCAGTGATCAAAAACCTCCCAAAAATTAGAGTCCAGGGCCTGATGGATTCCCTAGGGAATTCTACTAAACCTTCAAGGAAGAAATAATACCTATTCTCCTGAAACTGTTTCAAAAAATAGAAACAGAAGGAAAACTTCCAGACTCTTTCTATGAAGCCAGCGGTACCCTGATCCCCAATCAGGCAAAGACCCCATCCAAAAGGAGAATTTCAGACCAATATCCCTGATGAATATGGGTGCCAAGATTCTCAAAGAGATCCTGGCGAATAAGATCCAACAGCACATTGAAAACATTATTCATCATGACCAGGTGGGATTTATCCCTGGGATGCAAGGGTGGTTCAACATTCACAAATCAATCCATGTGATAGAACAAATCAACAAGAGAAGAGAGAAGAACCACATGGTCCTCTCAATTGATGCAGAAAAAGCATTTGACCAAATTTAGCATCCATTCCTGATTAAAAGACTTCAGAGTATAGGGATAGAAGGAACATTCCTCAAAATCACCAAGTCTGCCTATGAAAAGCCCACAGCAAATATCATTCCCAATGGGGAAAAGTTGACATCCTTCCCTTTGAGATCAGGAACACATCAAGGATGCCCACTCTCGCCACTCTTGTTCAACATAGTACTAGAAGTCCTAGCGACAACAATCAGACAAGAAAAAGAAATAAAAGGTATTTAAATTGGAAATGAAGTAGTCAAACTCTCTTTGCAGATGACATGAGACTTTATATGGAAAACCCAAAAGACTCCACCCCCACACTACTAGAACTCATACAGCAATTCAGTAATGTGTCAGGATACAAAATCAATGCACATAAATCAGTTGCTTTCCTATAAAGTAACAATGAAAATATGGAAAGGGAAATTAGAGAATCGATTCCATTTACTGTAGCACCAAGAAATATAAGATACCTGGGAATAAACCTAATCAAAGAGGTAAAGGATCACTACGCGAGGAACTACAGAACACTCATGAAAGAAATTGAAGAAGACACAAAAAGGTGGAAAAGTATTCCATGCTCATGGATCAGAAGAATAAACATTGTTAAAATGTCTATACTGCCCAGAGCAATCTATACTTTCAATGCCATCCCGATCAAAATTCCACCAGCTTTTTTCAAAGAGGTGGAACAAACTATCCTAAAATTTGTATGGAACCAGAAAAGACCCCGAATTGCTAAGGAAATGTTGAAAAAGAAAAACCAAGCTAGGGGCATCACATTGCCTGATATCAAACTTTACTACAAAGCTGTGATCACCAAGACAGCATGGTACTGGCACAAAAACAGACACATAGACCAGTGGAACAAAATAGAGAGCCCAGAGATGGAACCGCAACTCTATGGCCAAATCATCTTTGATAAAACAGGCAACAATATCCAGTGGAAAAAAGACGGTCCCTTCAATAAATGGTGCTGGGAAAACTGGACAGCGATATGTAGAAGAATGACACTTGACCATTCTCTTACACCATACACGAAAATAAACTCAAAATCGACAAAAGACCTCAACAGTGAGGCAGGAATCTATCAAAACCCTAGAGAAGAACATAGGCAGTAACCTCTATGACATTAGCCACAGCAACTTCTTTCAGGACATGTCTCCAAAGGCAAAGGAAACAAAAGTGAAAATGAACTTTTGGGACTTCATCAAGATAAAAAGCTTTTGCACAGCAAAGGAAACAGTCAACAAAACAAACAGGCAACCCGCTGAATGGGAGAAGATATTCGCAAATGACACTACAGACAAAGATATGATATCTAAGATCTATAAAGAACTCCTCAAACTCAACAGTCACAAACAGATACATCAAAGATGGGCAGAAGACATGAACAGACACTTCTCCAAAGAAGGCATTCCAATGTCTAACAGACACATGAAAAAATGTTCATCATCTTTAGCCATCAGAGAGATTCCATTCAAAACCACACTGAGATACCACCTTACACCAGTTAGAATGGCCAAAATTAACAAGATAGTAAAAAATAAATGCTGGGAAGGATGTGGAGAAAGGGGAATCCTCCTCCACTCTTGGTGGGATTGTAAGTTAGTGCAGCCCCTTTGGAAAATAGTATTGAGATTCCTCAAGAAATTAAAAATAGAGCTACCCTATGACCCTGCAATTGCACTACTCGGTATTTACCCCAAAGAAGCAGATGCAGTACAAAGAAGGGCCACATATATTCCAAAATTCATAGCAGCAATGGCCATAATTGCCAACCTATGGAAAGAACCAAAATGGTCTTTAACAGATGGGTGGATAGGGAAGATTGGTACATCTATACAACGGAATATTATGCCTCCATCAGAAAGGATGAATATCCAACTTTTGTATCAACATGGACGGGACTAGAAGGGATTATGGGGAGTGAAATAAGTCAAGCAGAGAGAGTCAATTACCTTATGGTCTCACTTATGTGTGGAGTATAAAGAAAATCATGGAGGGCATTGTGAGAAGGAAGAAAAGGGTGAATGGGGGGATATCGGAGGGGGCGATCAACCAGGAGAGACTGTGGACTCTGAGTAACAAACTGAGTGGTTTGGAGGGGAGTGGGATGGGGTTTGCCGAGTCTGGTGGTGGGTATTGAGAAGGGCACATATTGCATGGAGCAGTGTGTGTGGTGCATGAACAATCAATCTTATAACACTGAGAAAATAAAATAAACATATTTGGGGGAAGAAAAATGACACTACAGATAAAGGTCTGATATCTAAGATCTATAAAGAACTCCTCAAACTCAACACTCATAAAACAGATAATCACATCAATAAATGGGCAGAAGACATGAACGGACAACTCTCCGAAGAAGACATACAATTGGCTAACAGACACATGAACAAATATTCATCATCTTTAGCCATGAGGGAGATTCAAATCAAAACCTCATTGAGATACCAGTTTACACCAGTTAGAATGGCCAAAATCCATATGACAGTAAGCAGCAAATGTTGGAAAGTATGTGGAGAAAGGGGAACCCTCTTCCACTGTTGGTGGGAATGCAAGTTGGTGCTGCCCATTCAGAATACAATGTGGAGATTACTGACGTAATTAAAAATAGAGCTTCCCTATGACCCTCCAATTGCACTACTGGGTATTTAACCCAATGATTCAGATGTAGTGACAAGAAGGGCCACATGTACCCCAATGTTCATAACAGCAATGACCACAATTGCCAAACTGTGGAGAAATAGCCAAGATTCTGTTCAACAGAAGAATGGATAAAGAAGATAGGGTTTATATATACAATGGAATATTTTGTCTCCATCAGAAAGGATGAATACTCGGAGGAGGAGCAAGATGGCAGAGAAGTAGGAGGTTGAGATAGAGTCGGATCCCAAAAGTTCATCTAGATAGTTAATAAATCATTCTAAAAGCCAGCATACCCAACAGGAGAGAGAAGAGAGGAAGAAGAGCAATTCTAGGAGCAGAAAATCGACCACCTTCGGAAAGGTAGGATGTTTGGAAAGGTGATTCCAAAGCGACGGTAAGAGAGACCGCGGGGGGAGGGGCTGGCTCCCTGCAGCTGAAGAGCAGCGGAGCACAAAATTGGAAGTTTTAGAGTCTGCTCTGCTGAGGGACATTGCTCCAGAGGCTAGGCTGGAGTTCTGGCTCTCGCGGGAACAGAGTGGTTTCAGGACCCGCGAGATCATAAAGAGACCGGGGGTGTCTGAGTGCGGCAGAGTTCCCAGATATCAGGGCAGAGAAGCTGGCGGCAGAGAAAGAGTCACGCAGTGCGTTTTCAGCTGGGGCTTACCCTACATTGTGGCCATGGCCCTTCGAGCGGGGACCACATAAGGCATTCCACAGAGACCCCCTCCTTCCTCCTTGGGGAGGAGCGGCAGGGCAGCACGCAGCAGGAATCTACTGGGTTTCGAGACTCCAGACGGGGCCATGCACCAGAGATAGAGGCGCGCTGCCACCAGTGGCTGAGATCAGAGCTTGTGTAGACCCGGGAGACGGGAGTGATTGACTGCTTTCCTCTGAGGGCACGCTGAAGAGCAGGGACTCCAGCACTCAGCTCCTCCAGCAGAGACTGGGAGCCACCATTTGCATTCACGGTCTCCAGGGCAGTAGGGAAAGCACTAAGGGAACAATGACTCCCAAGAGCGAACCTGAGTGAATTGCTTGGCCCTTCCCTGGGCAAGGGTGGGGCAATTCCGCCTCAGGCAAAGACATCTGAGAATCAAATTGTAAAGGCCCCTCCCCAGAAGATCAGTGAGAATATCCAGCCAAGACCAAGTTCATCAATCAGTGAGAACTGAAGAACTCCAGAATACTTTTCTCTCGCACTCATCTATTCTTAGCTCGATAAAATGACAAGGCAGAAAAACTCACCAAAAAAAAAAAAAAAAAAAACAAGAGACAGTACTGACGGCTAGAGACCTAGTTAGTACAGACATCAGTAATATGTCGGAAATAGAGTTCAAAATGACAGTTATCAAATTTCTAGCTGGGCTCGAAAAAAGCATGGAAGAAATTAAAGAATCCCCCTCGGGAGAAATAAAATCCCTTTCGGGAGAAATAAAAGAAATAAAATCTAACCAAGATGAAATCAAAAAAGCTATTAATGAAGTTCAAACAAAAATGAAGGCTCTAAATGCTAGAATAAATGAGACAGAAGAAAGAATCAGCGACATAGAAGACCAAATGACAAACAATATAGAAACTGAGAAAAAGAGAGACAAACAACTATTGGACCACAAGGGAAGACTTCGAGAGATAAGTGATACCGTAAGACACAACAATATTAGAATAACTGGGATTCCAGAAGAAGAAGAAAGAGAGAAAGGGGTGGAAGGTATATTGGAACAAATTATTGTAGAGAATTTCCCTAATCTGCTGAGGGGAACAAGCATCAAAATCCAGGAGGGACAGAGAACCCCCCTCAAAATCAAAAAAAATAAGTCTACACCCCATCA
>CM052810.1:73469106-73495864 GCA_028533885.1 Nasua narica | reverse complement strand
TCTCCAAAGGCAAGGGAAGCAAGGGCAAAAATGAACCACTGAGACTTCATCAAGATCAAAAGCCTTTGCACAGCAAAGAAACTGTCAACAGAACCAAAAAACAACTGACAGAATGGGAGAAGATATTCACAAATGACATCTCAGATAAAGGGTTAGTATCCAAAATCTATAAAGAACTTCTCGAACTCAACACTCAAAGAACAAATAATCCAATCAAGAAATGGGCAGAAGATATGAACAGACATTTCAGTCAAGAGGATATTCAAATGGCCAGCAGACACAGGAAAAAATGCTCAACATCACTCGGCATCAGAGAAATACAAATCAAAACCACAGTGAGATACCACCTCACACCAGTCAGAATGGCTAAAATTAGCAAGTCAGGGAAGGACAGATGTTGGCGAGGATGCCGAGAAAGGGGAACCGTCCTACACTGTTGGTGGGAATGCAAGCTGGTACAGCCACTCTGGAAAACTGTATGGAGGTTCCTCAAAATGTTGAAAATAGAGCTACCCTATGACCCAGCAATCACACTACGGGGCATTTACCCTCAAGATACTAATGTAGTGATCCAAAGGGTCACATGCACCCGAGTGTTTATAGAAGCAATGTCCACAATAGCCAAACTATGGAAAGAACCTAGAAGTCCATCAACAGATGAATGGATAAAGAAGAGTGGTATATATATTCAATGGAATACTATGCAGCCATCAAGAAAAACAAAATCTTGCCATTTGCAACGACGTGAATGGAACTAGAGGATATTATGCTAAGTGAAATAAGTCAGTCAGAGAAAGAAAATTATGACATGATCGCTCTGATATGAAGAATTTGAGAGGCAGGGCAGGGGTTATTGGGGGGGTGGGGAAGAGAAATGAAACAAGATGGGATGGGGAAGGAAACAAACCATAAGAGACTCTTAAACTCACGAAACAAACTAAGTGTTACTGGGAGTGGGGGGGTAGGGATATGGACATGGGGGAGGGTATGTGCTATGGCAAATGCTGTGAAATGTGTAAGCCTGATGATTCACAGACCTGTACCCTGGGGTAAATAATACATTATATGTTAATAAAAAAGAAAACCATTAAAATTCAAAAAAAAAAGAAAGTGTGAATACTCAACTTTTGTATTAACATGGACGGAATTAGTAGAGATTATGTTGAGTGAAATAAGTCAAGCAGAGACAGTCAATTATCATATGGTTTCACTTACTTTGGGAACATAAGGAGTAACATGGAGGAAATTAGGAGAAGGAAATAAAAAGTGAAATGGGGGTAAATCGGAGGGGGAGGTGAAGCATGAGAGACTATGGACACTGAGAAACAAACTGAGGGTTTTGGAGGGGTGGGAGCTGGATGGTTAGGTGAGCCTGGTGGTGGGTATAGAGGAGATTATGTATTGCATGGAGCACCTGGTGTGGTGCATGAACAGTGAATCTTCCAACACTGAAAAATATAATTAGATTAAAAAAAAAAAACAAAGGGCAAGACTTTATCCTTTTTAATGACTGGATAAATTCCAGTGTATGTATACATCTTCTTTATCCATTTATCTATGAATGAACACTTAGGCTGTTCCATATCTTGACTATTGTAAATACTGGTGCAATGAATGTAGGAGTGTATGTGTCACTTTGAATTACTGTTTTTATTTTATTTGGATAAATACCCAAAGGTGGAATTGCTGGATAATATGGTAGTTCCATTTTTAAATTTTCTGAGTAAACTCCACTGATGAGTAATGATGTTATACATCTTATCATGTGTCTGTTGGCTTTCTTTGAAGAAATATCTTTTCAGTTCATCTGCCCATTTTTAATTAGATTTTTTAAAATATCGTGTTGTGTAAGTTCTTTATATATTTTGAATATTGACCACTTATTGGATATATCTTTTGTGAATATCCTCTCCCATTCAGTAGGGGTCCTTTTCATCTTATTAATTTTGCTGTGCAAAAGTTTTTTAGTTTTATATAGTCTCATTTGTTTTGTTTTTAGTTTGCTTTTATTGCCTTTACCTGAGATGACAGATCCATAATAATATTGCTAGGACTAATGTTCAAGAGTCTATTGCCTCTGTTTTCTTCCAGGAGTTTTATGGATTCTAGTTTTTTATGTAAGTATTTACTACATACTGAGTTTATTTTTGTATATGACACAATAAAATGGTACAATTTCACTCTTTTGCATGTAGTTCTCCAGTGTATCCAGTTTCTTGAGGATAATAGTTTAAAATAAAACCATTTATCAACACAGGTAAAATGTAGTTTCTAATATAATTGAAATTTCTATTTTAACTTGTTTTTATTTTCCAGGGTGAGGAAAGGAAAGCCAACTGTGTTTTACGATGGTTGAATATAGATAGCATATTTAAATTTGTGAATTAAAATTAATGCAAAACCAAGCTCTGAATTATGTTAATGTAATGAGGCTGGATGAGTTGGTGTAAGATAGTCAATCTTTTTGGTGGAAGGAACAGCAGGAAATCTGGATTATGTATCTCCAGCACTTCCACTTAGAAAACAAGTAATAATAATCACTTATTAATAATTGATTGGTTTTGATATTATTATGATCTGTTTAGAGTAGCATGGATGTTTCATTCTAGGTAGGGAAGCAGGATAAACAGAAAATGGACAGTGGCACAACCAACTTGACTTCAAGTGAGATTTAAAAGAGATGAGCTGGGGACAGTAGAAGAGTGAATCCAACAAGGGAACAATAATATAGATAAATCAAAATTAAAACTAGGAAATGGTGAATGCCATCTTTTGATAGTTTACATGTGAAAGAGATACTTTTGAGTTACATTTTTCTTGCTATGAATGCTATCCACGGAGATGAATTGTTGGCAGCCTCTATTCTCCAGAAGGTAACCATCTTGAAGAATGGCTTTCTCAGATCACATTCCAGAGAGTACTTGATGCAGTGGAAAGAGCATGGTATATGGAGTTAGTCAGTATATTACTTTACATTAACAACCCACTTCGCCACTCTGAGTGTGTCTTCTCATCTGAAAATTTAAAGCAATTCTAGTTTCTCTGGACAGAGGCATATAGCAAGGCTTAAATGTGGGTGCCATTAGCTTTTTTGTAGAGCTGCGTGAGTGCCATGTGCACTCACCCTACTTTATTAGTCTTCATGCCCCTTCATGATCCTGTGCAGGCCTTGGTGTGCTCACCCACCCTGTTGGCCCCATCATGGCAGAAGTTCTGGACCAGCAGAGGCTTTGGCTATTCATACATGCCTGTTACCTGTTCCTGGTCCACACTCCAGAGCTAGCACCTAGAGAGACTCTAGAGACAGCCCCACCAGTTCTCAACCAAATTCTGCCAGTTATTTTATGAACACTTCAGAAACCAAAATGTGGCAGAGAGGGAAAAAAAATTATACACACACACACACACATATATATATATAGTAGAACTTTACCCCAGAAATAAATAAATCAACCTTCTTTCCTTGGGAATAATATGAAAAATGCCTTTGCTTTAGTGGAAAACTTGTAATAGCAGTCTTGGCTTTACGGCTTCAGCAGATGTTTTATAAGCTAAGGTCTTGGACAGAGATGAATTGATTATTTTTTTCTTCAAAGTCTCACAGAAGATAGTTTGTCTGAGAATTCACTAGAAAACCAAGATTTGTCATTGTTTCTATAGTTTTATTATTTAATGACAAACAGTTTAAAGCCACAGGTAATTGTTTTTTATCTTTCATTGACTGCCTTTACTTACTATGTTAATTATATTGTAAACAGATTCCAAGATTCTCAGAAAGTAGTGTCTTTACTGATATTTCAGGGTAGAACCTGTTCAGAGATCATCAGAGCAGGATTCACTCCGTTCTTCTGTGCCTAAAAAAGCAAAGTGAATTTCTCAGGGAAGCTCTTGCAAACTAATTTCAGTTTCACATATATTATGGTGCATGCTTACAACACTAGGAGCCAAGAATATTCCATCTGTAGAGGTCCAAAGCAGACAGCAGCGTGTTCACACGTGTGAGTGGGTGTGATGTAGGCAGGTGCCAGGTCTTGGGAGACTTGTCTGTAGGTTATGTGAGTCCATTTAATCCCACCTTGGAAGGCTTAGAGCAGATCCCACACTGCTGTCATACCCACAAAGACTCCCCTGGGGTCCTACAGCACTTCCAAGGTCCCATAAATGAGGAAAAGCAGGCCTCTAATTGGAAAAAAAGTCATGCTTTATTATGGTGATATCATAGGGGCCAACAAGCCAGAAGATAAAAGAACAACTTCTGACCTCTTATTCTCACTCTCAGCTTTGGGGACAGGGTTTATATTTCATTGTTGACTCCCTGCTCTAGGATTTTTCTGTAAATAGTTTCTTCCATATTTGCTTCTTCTTGGTTCTTTCCTGACTCACTTCAACAGGGAAAAAGCATAGAATTAGGCTATACTTACAGGTGTGCAGTGGCCCCCACATACTTTTCAACTAATCCCATGAAAACCAAGATCATGTGTATGGAAAAGATCATCTTTGTCTGTGGCTGGATGTTTATAATGTAATAGGGTTCAGCTTTTTCCTTTCTACATGATGACCAGATGTCACCCAGACTTGTACCACAGGTCAATTTAGAGTGTCCTAGAGCTCATCTCTTATGTTTTTCCTTTGATCCATAGTGGAGTCAAGAAGTCTAGGCCTTGGAATCTATATCAAGTTCAGGAAAGATCCCAAGGATCATTGCCACCCGACCTCTCCATGGCAAAGCTAGGGTTGCTTGGCCAAGCACTGACCTCCCAGCTGTCTGCTTTGAGGTATGATCATATCACAGGTTCTTACTGATGCAATGCCGGTGGAAATCCTGTCAATCATTCTCTGGTCACAGTTGTTAAGTATTGAGTAAAAGATTTTCCATCCCAGCCTGCTTTCCTCATCCAGCAGCTGGATGGTGCCAAGAGAACTGAAATCACAAAATGGCAAGTCCTCAGAGGAGGCAGCCTGGAGCAGTGACTGTCTGTCTAGGAGCATCCACATTGGACTTAGCATGAGTGAGAAAGAAACTTTATGATATTAATCATGGAGATGTGTAGGTTGCTAGTTATGACAGCTGTGACAACAAAGCTGATGAATACATGGTCAGATTGATCAGAATTGGAATCTGGTCTTTTCCATGTTATCTTTGATCTTCAGCAAGCTACTTACCACCTGTGAGCCTATACAGCCAGGATTACCATATGTATTTGTGAATATAATATACAGGTAGCCAGAGAAGACACATTAATTAAATTTAACTGAAAAGGGGAGCCACTGGCTCACAAAATCCAAAGAAGCATCAACAAGGAAGCCATGAAAAGAGGAGGGAGGACTTTCCACTGGAAGATGACAATCCCAAGGTCTCACGATAGGTCCAACATCACTACATTCCAGTTCTGCCTCTCCTCTTTGCTGTCTGTTCATGTCATCCTAGTTTTCATTCACTTGAGATCACCTTTCTCCACATGGCCAGAAATATAAAAATAGAGCTACTAACAACACCTAGGTTATAACTCACAACTTCCACTTCTGAGAAGGATTGATCTGGCTTTTAGGTTCTCAAGTCCAAATTGCCAAGACTGGTCAGGTGCTTATGTTTGGAGCAATTGGCTACAGCAGGCAGGGTATGGAGGCAGGTGGGGGTGGGGCAGCATGGGACAGGCTGGGTCATGAAAAGTCAGCTTTTGTGGAAGCCAAGGGCACAGGGTAAGAGTTAAACTTCCAGTGTCCACCATGAGATACCAACCCCACAGTATTATTAGCAGCACAAGGAGATGGGCACAACCCTGAACAGCTCTGAAATAATTTCAACAATCTCAACTTTTCAAATACCTAACAAGCCTCACTACAATCTCTCTGAAGTTGATTTTTGGTAGCTCTAAACTGATGGTTTTCCTAGTGTCCCTTATTTGGGAGAGGACCTACTTCTCAGTCACCAAAGCTGAAAAACAGATGCAAGTATACCTCTTCCATCTCTGGTCACAGTCCCGGTCTTCTTATTGTCTAGACAGTAAATACAGAAGTCCCTGGGATTTCTCCACAGGCTCAGCAGTGACCCACCCCTGGCCTCAGTTCGGCTATCCTCCTCCTGGAAGGTGTACATCCAGCCACCCTCCTCATCTCTCTCCCATTATCTCCTCTACAATCAGCTCACCAAAAAATCTCCAGGAAGCCTGTGGGCACCTCCAGGCTGCTCTGGGGGCTGGCCCAATTTACACCCACCTTGTATTTTAATCACACTCACCTGTCTATTTCCCCTGCTGGGCTGTGCACCTCCCTAAATTTGTGTGGACTCTCTTCTCATGTCTATATTTTAACATCGACATCTAGCATAGCACCTGACATGTGGCTGATGCCTTAAAAATATCTGTTAAGCTGAATTTAGTATTAGAGAAAGAACATATAATGCATCTAAAGCATCTGCTCTAGTGCTTCCACCAAATGCCTCCTTTCAGCAATCCTAGTCAAAAGATTCTTTGTGGCTCAAAGTGACCCTCCCCACATAGCCTCCTATGTCCACACCCACAGAGAGTTCACTTTCTGAAGTCTGAGGCACTTTGCAACTCAGTGGTTTCACTTATCTCTCTAGAATGGACCTGGCCTGAGCATGTCCACACAGTGCAGATGGAGACAAGGACCAGGTAAAAACCAGACCCAATTTTCACCAGGGCAACTGAAAGTAACTTATTTGTACAAAATCAAATCTTATTTTATGCTGCATTACAATGAAATGTAATAGTAAAAAGCATGGGTTTAAGGAATTTTATCAGAAATTTTTCCCTTTTCAGCTGAGTGACTTTGAGGGAATCACTAGCTCACTCTAACTGCAGCTATCACATCTGTCAGACAAAGCTAAGAATAGGATCTAGGGAGCTGCGCAGATTTTTTTTCTCTCCAAATATGTTTATTTTATTTTTTCAGTGTTACAAGACTGATTGTTCATGCACCACACCCAGCGCTCCATGCAATACGTGACTTCATCAAGATAAAAAGCTTCTGCACAGTGAAGGAAACAGTCAACAAAACAAACAGGCAACCCACAGAATGGGAGAAGATATTCGCAAATGACACTACAGACAAAGGTCTGATATCTAAGATCTATAAAGAACTCCTCAAACTGAACACTCACAAAACAGATATCATATCAAAAAATGGGCAGAAGACATGAACAGACACTTCTCCAAAGAAGATATACAAATGGGAGCTGTGCAGATTGAGAGATCATGAAGAGAGATGCAGCACCAGGACCACAGCACAGAACACCCTCACCAACTGCTAACTATTATCATAATTGCCCCACAATGACTTCTCTTAGTTAATAGATAGTATTAATTAATGTTTCATAGTAGATGAATAAATCCTATGTTGATGATTTTACAACACTTATAACATGGAATTATAGCGAGTAATATTAATAGCTAACACATATGCCAGGTCCCATTCTAAGCACTGTACATAAATCAAATAACTTAAAACTCATAACAATCCTGGAAGTAGGACTACTAGTATCTTTATCTCAAGTATAAGAAACTGAGGCCTATAGAAATGAAATGTCTTCATAGAAAGAGTCTGGAAGTTTTCCTTCTGTTTCTATTTTTTGAAACAGCTTCAGGAGAATAGGTATTATTTCTTCTTTGAATGTTTGGTAGAATTCCCAAGGGAATCCGTCAGGTCCTGGGCTCTTGTTTTTTGGGACATTTTTGATCACTGCTTCAATCTCATTACTAGATATTGGTCTATTCACGTTGTCAATGTCTTCCTGTTTCAGTCTTGGAAGATTATAGGTTTCTAAGAATGCATCCATTTCTTCTAGGTTGCTTAACTTATTGGCATATAGCTGTTGATAATAATTTCTGATGATTGTTTCTATTTCCATGGGGTTAATCGTGATCTTTTCCCCTTCATTCCTAATTTTATTAATTTGGGTCCTATATCTTTTATTCTGGATTAGTTTGGTCAGTGGCTTATTGATCTTATTGATTCTTTCAAAAAAACAACTTCTAGTTTCGTTGATGCATTCTACTGTATCTCTAGTTTCTAACTCATTGATCTCTGCTCTAATCTTGATTATTTCCCTTTTTGTGCATGGGGTTGGCTTTATTTCTTGTTGATTTTCCAGCTCTTTAAGGTGTAAAGAGAGCTGGTGTATTTTGGATTTTTCAATTTTTTTGAGTGTTGATTTTGGGACAGAGGGAAAGGGGTGTGGTGCCCAGAGCTCTGACCCACTGACAAAGCTCAAAAAGGTCTATGGCTGGAGACATTCGCCTCATCCTCTCTGACAAAGAATCTGAAGGCATTTTATAAACTGTAAAGCTTTCATTACATGGAAGGAATCTTTGACATGACCCAAAGGGAGCTTCTAAGAATATTATTGTGTGGGATAAATTTTCATTATTAATTCGTACATTAATGTCTTTATCTCCATTTATCAGGCCTCTATTCTCTGTCAGGTCCTATATTAGAAATGAGGATAAATGAGAAGTCCTATGTGGTCCCCATGTAGAGATAAGAGCAAAAAAGGGAAATAAAAGTAAAAAGAAAGAATTGTGATATGATTGAATTTTATAGGCACTTTTCATCACCACTGACAAGTTTTGCACTAGGCCTTTGGCTACAAACATGAGGAGGGCCTGGTGGCTGCTTTCTTAGTGAAGCCTGGCCTTGTCCTAGAGATTATAATGAAGGTGAATCTTGAAGGCTCTCAGAACTTGGGGAGGCAGCTGTCAACCCTGGGAAGGGAGCCATGGGCTCATCCTGTCAAGGGAGTAGAGATCTTTGCCAGTTCTTAAAAAAGGAGTAGAAAGTTATAAAGCATATAGATGGCAGGGAAGGGTGTTTCTGATAAAAAGACCAGCTATGAGATGCAAAGGCTACAAGTAAAGCATGCTGGGAGACTTGCCTGCCTCCCAGTATTTCTGAGGTAAGTTGGGTGGATTAACCCTATCATGTCCCAGTGTCCTTGGTGCATGGACTCACTTGACCTTTCTCTGTGGGTGGGGCCTCAGGATGGTACAATTTCTTCTGAGATGGGTGATAGAGCCTTCTCTACCAGGAGGGAGGATAAAGCTGGGCTTCCAACTACTTTTTCCATTGTCTTTCCTATTCTTTGGCATAAGTAGATGAGTATATCTGCACCTGCATAGATGTTGAGCCCCAGTAGGGACATGTCCTATTCATCTTCATATCCTGGCATCCTCAAAATGTCTGCTTCAGATTCCCAGCTTTGTAAAAGTTTGTTGACTATGAATTAAAAATTGGTCAACTTGCCATTCTCACTGAGAAACAGACACTTTAACGACTTTCAAATCATTTTAAGGGTACAAAATAAATACCTGTAACAAAAGTCCCCCATGCAAATCAAACGTGTGGGGAAATGCTGCCTGGAAATTAGAGGCTGAGAATTCAAAAAAGACCTAGCTGGTATTATCAGGGGTCCTTGTTCTATCAACACTTGTTTGCTGAAAATTTAAACACTGGGGAAAATGAAGCAAGATCTTTCAAGTTTTCCGTCAGTTGAAGATATTATTCAAAGTCATCAAGCGGCTGACATTTCATAACTGTGGAATTAAACAAATGTAATTTGCAGACCCACTACAAGGTTGAGTAATAAAATGTAACTTGAAATATTACAGTCCCGAGAAAGATCCCATTTCTACATAGACTAAATTAAAGAAAAGCATCTTAGATGTCTCAATTTTTACCTACATGAGAGACAAGATTTCCTTTGATATATCTAAAGGAATTCAGTTAGTAACATTTGCTTCATGGCTGCTATCTTGCGAATTCTTTTTTATTCCCCCAAATATGTTTATTTTATTTTTTCATTCTTACAAAATTGATTGTTCATGCACCACACCCAGTACTCCATACCATACATGCCCATCAATACTCACCACCAGGATCGCCCAACCCCCCACCCACCTGTCCTCCAAACCACTCAGTTTGTTGCTCAGAGTCCACAGGCTCTCATGGTTCATCACCCCTCCCATTTCCCCCCATTCACCATTCCCTTCCTGCTCACAATGACCTCCATGATTTTCTTTATGCTCCAAACGTGAGACCATAAGATAATTGACTCTCTCTGCTTGACTTATTTCACTCTCCATAATCTCTTCTAGTCCCGTCCATGTTGATACAAAACTTGGATATACATCCTTTCTGATGGAGGCATAATATTCCATTGTATAGATGTACCACTCTTCCTTATCCACTCAACTGTTGAAGGGCATTTTGGTTCTTTCCACAGTTTGTCAATTGTGGCTATTGCTGCTATGAACTTTGGGATATATGTGCCCTTCTTTGTACTGCATCTGCTTCTTTGGGGTAAATACCGAGTAGTGCAATTGCAGAGTCATAGGATAGCTCTATTTTTAATTTCTTGAGGAATCTCCATACTGTTTTCGAAAGTGGCTGCACCGACTTCCATTCCCAACAACTGTGGAGGAGAGTTCCCCTTTCTCCACATCCTCTCCAGGATTTGTTGTTTACTGTCCTGTTGATTTTGGCCATTCTAATTTGTGTAAGGTGGTAACTCAGTGTTTGTTTCCTGAGGAATCTCCACACTGTTTTCCAAAGAGGCTGCACCAACTTGCATCCCCACCAACAGTGGAGGAGGGTTCCCCTTTCTCACATCCTCTCCAGCATTTGTTGTTCACTGTCTTGTTGATTTGGGCCATTCTAACTGGTGTAAGGTGGTATCTCAGTGTGGTTTGGATTGGAATCTCTCTGATGGCTAAAGATGATGAACATTTTTTCATGTGTCTGTTAGCCATTTGTATGTCTCCTTTGGAGAAGTGTCTGTTCCTGTCTTCTTCCCATTTTTTGATGTGATTATCTGTTTTGTGAGTGTTGAGTTTGAGGAGTTCTTTATAGATCTTAGATATCAGACCTTTGTCTGTAGTGTCATTTGCGAAGATCTTCTCCCATTCAGTGGGATGCCTCTTTGTTTTGTTGACTTTTCCTTCTCTGTGCAGAAGCTTTTTATCTTGATGAAGTCCCAAAAGTTCATTTTACCTTTTGTATCCTTTGCCTTTGGAGACATGTCCTGAAAGAAGTTGCTGTGGCTAATGTCATAGAGGTTACTGCCTATGTTCTTCTTTAGGGTTTTGATAGATTCCTGCCTCACTGTTGAGGTCTTTTGTCGATTTTGAGTTTATTTTCATGTATGGTGTAAGAGAATGGTCAAGTTTCATTCTTCTACATATAGCTGTCCAGTTTTCCCAGCACCATTTATTGAAGAGACTGTCTTTATTCCACTGGATCTTTTTGCCTGTTTTTTCCAAAGATGATTGGACCATGGAGTTGCAGGTCTACCTCTGGGCTCTCTATTCTGTTCCACTGGTCTCTGTGTCTGTTTTTGTGCCAGTATGATGCTGTGTTGGTGATCACAGCTTTGTAGCAAAGTTTGATATCAGGCAATGTGATGCCCCTAGCTTGGTTTTTCTTTTTAACATTTCCTTAGTAATTCGGGGTCTTTTCTGATTCCATACAAATTTTAGGATGGTTTGTTTCAGCTCTTTGAAAAAAACTGATGGAATTTTATTCGGTATGACATTGAAAGATTGCCCTGGGCAGTATAGACATTTTAACAAGTTTATTCTTCCGATCCACGAGCATGGAATGCTTTTCCACCTTTTTGTGCCTTCTTCAATTTCTTTCATGAGTGTTCTGTAGTTCCTCGAGTAGTGATCCTTTGCCTCTTTGATTAGGTTTACTCCCAGGTATCTAAGGGTACTTGATGCTACAGTAAATGTAATCAATTCTCTAATTTCCCTTTCCATATTTTCATTGTTAGTGTATAGGAAAGCAATTGATTTCTGTGCATTGATTTTGTATCCTGACACATTACTGAATTGCTGTATGAATTCTAGTAGTTTGGGGGTGGAGTCTTTTGGGTTTTCCATATAAAGTATCATGTCATCTGTGAAGAGAGTTTGACTTCTTCATTGCCAATTTGAATACCTTTTATTTCTTTTTGTTGTCTGCTTGCTGTTGCTAGGACTTCTAGTACTATGTTGAACAAGAGTGGTGAGAGTGGTATCCTTAATGTGTTCCTGATCTCAAAGGGAACGCTGTCAGCTTTTCCCCATTGAGAATGATATTTGCTATGGACTTTTCATAGATAGACTTGACGATGTTGAGGAATGTGCCTTCTATCCTTATACTTTGAAGAGTTTTAATCAGGAATGGATACTAAATTTGGTCAAATGCTTTTTCTGCATCAATTGAGAGGACCATGTGGTTCTTCTCTCTTCTCTTATTGATTTGTTCTATCACGTGGATTGATTTGCGAATGTTGAACCACCATTGCATCCCAGGGATAAATCCCACCTGGTCATGATGAATAATCTTTTTTATGTGCTGTTGGATCCTATGATATAGGATCTCTTTGAGAATCTTGACATCCATATTCATCAGGGATATTGGTCTGAAATTCTTCTTTTGGATGGGGTCTTTGCCTGATTGGGGATCAGGGTACCGCTGGCTTCATAGAAAGAGTCTGGAAGTTTTCCTTCTGTTTCTATTTTTTGAAACAGTTTCAGGAGAATAGGTATTATTTCTTCCTTGCATGTTTGGTAGAATTCCCTAGGGAATCCATCAGGCCCTGGACTCTAATTTTTGGGAGGTTTTTGATCACTGCTTCAATCTCATTACTAGATATTGGTTTATTCAGGTTGTCAATGTCTTCCTGTTTCCTTCTTGGAAGATTATGGGTTTCCTGGAATGCATCCATTTCTTCTAGGTTGTTTAGCTTATTGGCATATAGCTGTTGATAATCATTTTTGATGATTGTTTCTATTTCCTTTGGATTAGTCGTGATCTCTCTCCTTTCATTCATAATTTTGTTAATTAAGGTCCTCTCTCTTTTCTTCTGGATGAGTTTGGCCAGTGGCTTATCAATCTTATTGATTCTTTCAAAAAACCAACTTCTGGATTCATGGATGCGTTCTACTGTTTCTTTCGTTTCTAACTCATTGATCTCTGCTCTAGTCTTGATTATTTCCCTTCTTGTGTGTGGGGTTGGCTTGATTTGTTATTAATTTTCCAGTTCTTTAAGGTGTAAAGAGAGCTGGTGTATTTGGGATTTTCAATTTTTTTGAGTGAGGCTTGGATGGATATGTATTTCCCCCTAAGGACTGCCTTTGCCATGTCCCATAGGTTTTGGATCAATGTGTTTTCAATCTCATTGGTCTCCATGAATTCCTTAAATTCATCTTTGATTTCCTGGTTGACCCCGTCATTCTGAGTTTCTATAGGTTGGTCTTTAGTCTCCAAGTGTTTGAATTCCTTCCAAACTTTTTCTTGTGATTGAGTTCCAGTTTTAAAGCATTGTGGTCTGAAAAATGCAGGGAATCATCTCTACCTTTTTGTACCAGTTGAGACCTGATTTGTGACCCAGTATGTGGTCTATTCTGGAGAAAGTTCCATATGCACTAGAGAAGAATGAGTATTCTGTTGTTTTAGGGTGGAATGTTCTATATATATCTATGAGGTCCATGTGGTCCAATGTGTCATTCAAAGCTCTTGTTTCTTTATTGATTTTCTGTTTAGATGATCTGTCAGTTACTGAGAGTGGCATATTAGGATCTCCTACTATTAATGTATTCATATCAATATGACTCTTTATTTTGATTAACAGTTGGTTTTTTAGTTGGCTGCTCCTATATTGGGGGCATAAATGTTTACAATTGTTAGATCTTCTTGGAGGATAGACACTTTAAGAATGATGTAGTGTCCTTCTGTATCTCTGACTATAGTCTTTAGCTTAAAATCTAATTTATCTGATATAAGAATCTCTACCCCAGCTTTCTTTTGAGGTCCATTGGCGTGAAAGATGGTTCTCCATCCTTTCACCTTCAGTCTGGATGTATCTGTTGGTTCCAAGTGTGTCTCTTGTAGACAGCATATGGACGGGTCCTGTCGTTTTATCCATTCTGCAACCCTGTGCCGTTTAATGGGAGCATTTATGTTGTTCACGTTTAGAGTGATTATTGAAAGATAAGTGTTTATTGACATCATGTTGCCTGTGAAGTCCTTGTTTCTATAGATGGAAAATTTCTGTTCTAAGTCACTCATGCGCTCTTTCTACTTTTATAGAACCCCCTTTAATATTTCCTGAAGTGCTGACTTGGTAATCACATACTCTTTTAATCCTTGCCTGTCTTGGAAGCTCTTTATCTCTCCATCCATTTTGAATGTCAGCCTTGCTGGATAAAGTGTCTTGGCTGAATGTTTTTCCCGTTTAGTGCCCTGAATATATCATGCCAGCCCTTTCTGGCTTGCCAGGTTTCTGTGGACAGGTCTGACGGTATTCTGATGGGCTTTCCTCTGTATGTAAGGAATCTCTTTCCCCTAGCTGCCCTCAGGACCTCCTGTCTAAAATTATAATTTGCACATTTTAAGATTATGTGTCTTGGTATTTTTCTAGATTCATTGATCCTGGCAGGGGTTCTTTCCACTTTTAGGACATGAATACTTGTTCTTTTTCCCATATTGGGGAAATTTTCATTCAGAATTTGGTCAGCTATATCTTCTAGACTCCTGTCTTTCTCTACCCACTCTGGGATGCCAATGATTGTGACCTTGGAGCGTTTTATGGCATCATTTATTTCCCTAAGTCTGTTCTCATGATTCCTGAGCAGTTTGTTCCAGCTTTCCTCCTGACCTTTTTTCTCAACCATTTTATCCTCTAGATCACTATTTCTGTCCTTTGTCTCCTTAACTCTAGCTGTTAGGCTATTTAGAATGGATTGGATCTCATTAATAGCGCTCTTACCTCTGCTATACTGGATCCCATTTATGCCCTTAGCGATTCTATGTTTTTCTCCATCCTAGGCACTGCCTGGATAATTGTTATCCTGAATTCCCTTCCTAACATACTGTTTATGTCCATGTCCAATAGTTTGAGGGAGAGGGTCTAATGTTTGGGTTTTTCTTCTGTTGGGTGTTCCTTCTCCTAGTCATTTTGATGAGAAGTGGATGAGAGGATGTGTAGCTGGATATATCACCCACGATCCAGGCATGGTGCACCCTGGGGGGTTTTGGGGCAATTGGGATTCACCACCAAAAAGAAAGATAAGGATAAAAAAAAGATAGAAAGCAAAAAAGACGAAATTCCAGCCAGAATGGGCCCCAAAAATAAGATTTATGAGGTATGTAAACAAACATGAACAAACATATAGACCAACACAAATATATGACAAGAAGTAAAAGAACCTAGCAGAATGAACCCCAAGAATAAGATTTATATAATACCAGAACAAAAGCAAATATGTAGAAACACTGACAGAAGGATAAGATGAGAAGGTGGTTATAACTCCTCGCAGGCAAGGAGGTTCTCCTAGGTTTATTGTTGTATTAAACTTCTGGTTGTAATGTTAAATATTAAAAGAAAAGAAAAGAAATGTGAAAGCAAGTGAATTATTTTAAAAAAAAAGGAGAGAGAGGGTTAAGAAAAAGAGAAAAAAAAAACCCTTGTATCTATGAAATATACAGGTTTGAGGTTATTACCATGAGCTTAATATATTTATTTCCCTTGGTGTTGGGGGTTTAAAATTTTATGAGGACTCTGTGGTTACAGTCCTTTTGTTTTTTTGACTTGTCTTCTTGGGGAGGGGCCTGCCACATTGTTTTCCAGTTAGTCTCGCTTGGGTTGAGTCACCCTGCCCCCCAGTCAAGGGGCTGAACTCTGTGGAAGTTGGTGTCCCAGTCTTTTGCTCTCTGAAGGTTTTTGGCCTTTTGTAAGTTTTTCACCTTTTCATAGAGTCCAAGCTTGGAATCTGCCCAAAAACACTCAGTCCTCCGTCTTGCAGGAAGCCGGAGTCTCTGCTCCCTTCTGTGTGGTTCAGAACACAAAGTCCCCTCTGCAAAACTTCTGCTCACAGCGCAGCCTGTCTGAGGTGGTGCGCAACCATAGCCACCTTTCTGTGGCTCTGCAGGTGCAGACGGGGACAGGCCGCAAAGTCGCGATCCAGCCTCCTTTCTGTGGCTCCACAAGTGTGGCCCAGGACAGGCCATGAATGTTGTGGCCCCTGCAGCCTTTCTGAGGCTCCACGAGTGGGGACCGGGATGGTAGGCTGCTTGCCTGCATTCTCTCTGGGGCCAGCAGGGATCCCCCAGACCCTTCGGTGGGTTGCAAATGTCCCTGGGCACCCCCAGAGAAACACTGAGACTTCTGGACCACTGTAGACTCTCTAAAGGTGCTTGCAGGAGTGCACCAGGCCCACAGAATGTTGCAGAGAGTAGAAAGCTGCAGATCCAGGAACCATGGACTGGGTCCCACCACCAGTCTCACTTTGGGGCACTCCTTCCTGGGAGTGTGGGTCCAGACCAGTACCTGTGATCACCCCTTCCACTAGTCACTCCTCAGAACGTTTTGCTCTTTTTAAGTGTTTTTAATGGACTCTACATCAATGCTGGTCCCCTGCCACCAGGCACTTTCCTTTGGGGTATTACTGTCCATAGATCACTTCTGGTGGCTCCCTCCCCCTTTTGTTTATCCTCCAATATCGTTTTGAGTGTTCCCACTTTGCTTTTACCTCTCCACTGCTGTCTCTGCTCTGAGAGAGATCCAGGAGTGAGAAACCTTGCTCGTCAGGGTGATTTCATGGGTGTTCAGTGTGTTCTGGTAGATATCCAGCTCACTTTTGGGGACAGGTTGCGACAGGATCTCCTACTTCTCTGCCATCCTGCTCTCCTCCCACTCTCTTGTGAATTCTAAGAGTGGGCTTCATTCTGGATTCCTGCATTGTGTTTTAGATTGCTCAGACTCTCTTTAAGAGATGGATGTGTTTTAAACACATGAGACTATTACAATGGGTCTCAGGGAAATAAAGTAAGAAATTAAATTTAACTAGGATTCTACAGTCATACTGTAGTATAGGACTCAAGGGGAAAGTGAGACAAGTGGTCGTTCTTTCCAGCCTATGAGTCACATTTCTAGTCCTTCACACTATCACAAGCAGAGTTTGGTTTCAGTCCCAAGCAGCCTGGGTTCTGGTTGAATTTCAAAGGCCATCAATCACTTTGGCTCTCAAGTACATTCCCGAGTGTATTTGGAACATTATGTCTGGAGAAGCAGTGTAGTCTATCAAATTTATATTTGTGGGTCCAGCAGGTTTCAGTTTCTCCTCTTAGTAATTGTGGTTGATTAAATGGCCTCCAAATATCTGCATGTTTGTTCATGTAACTTTATAGTCTCCTCACTCTCTGATCATGGAATTAGTATGTGACTTGCTTTAACAAAAGGATCAATGACAAGACTGACACAAGAAAAGTCTCAACAAAACACTTATGTATTTCACTTCTTTCTTGTTTCTCCATCATTTCTTTTAAGCAAAGAAATAAATAACAAAAACAATAACAAAATACCACCCAGACTAGCCTTCTGCAGGAAGATAAGAGACATGTACACATGAGAGGCCCCGTTGTACCAGTTGAGGTCATTCTAGACCAACCTGCAGTCAACTGACCTGCAGATACATGAAAGACCCCAGCCAAGAGTAGCAGAACTGCAAATGAAAACCCAACCTACATCTGAATGCATACACAAGAGACCAGAACAATCACCCAGCCAACCTGTAAACTTGCGAGGGGCTTATTATTTTAAGCTTCTGAGTTTTGAGGTGTTTATTATGCATTAGTAACCAAAGCTACAGTAGCTCTGAGAATTTGAGCAAATTATATAACATATCTGAGCTCCTAAACACAGATAGACACACACACACATGCACACACACACACACGGCCCATATCTTTACATTGCTATGAGTGCTAAGATAATATACTTGGTATTGAGTGGGTCTTCAACAAATAGGAATCACTCTATGGTACCTCGCAGAATACTCATACTGGTATTTGCAAGTAATTGTCGATTTGCTATTTGATAAATGCACTTATGTGTTCAAAAGATTCTGCTCCATATCTATTTCTTTATTTTATTTCCTTTATTTCTACAGTTGTGAACTTTACTCAGAGAATATTGATCACTGGAGAAGAGATGGCGATACTGACTATATATGCACTTTAGCATGCATGGCACTATTTTCCAAGTATGGTTCTGAATACTTTCCATATATGATGCCATTTAACCATTCTTCTGGATAGGTATAATCATGTTCCTTTGCAGGTAAACATACTGAGGCTTGGTAAAATTAAGGAGTCTGCTACCAAAATTATATAGTTCATGGCTAAACTGATGTTTGAGTTCTGACATTAAAACCAATGTTTTCCTGATATTTCCAATAACTCAAGATTAGGTGGACTGGACCAGATTAAAACAATGAGAAAGATTGTAGATGAATATTCATTCAAGAGTCTGTGGACAGTGAAAGTGAAGTAGTAAGTAGCTAAGTGCACAATCTTCAAAATGTCAGCACTTACTGCTTGGAGATAATATGCCAAGGGGCTGGGTGGGTACATGTATAAAATCGATACTAAGGCAAGTGCTTGAATATCACCTTATATTCTAGGGGATTTCATTCATTAAGAAGACAAGGGAAATAAATGGATAAGGACCTTTGTCTTCTTGACTTGGTTCATGGGGATTCAATAGGGAGAATTTTAGTAGGCAGGTCAATGAATCATGGAACACTACATCAAAAACTAATGATGTACTGTATGGTGACTAACATAGCACAATAAAAAATATGACAGTGGATCAGTGTTGGAGCTTTGCTTTTCCCCTTGTGTTCTTATCCATTGTAATGAAGAACACAATGCACAGAGATTTATCTTATAAATAAAACCACAAGTTCCTTTAATATGAAATTATTTGAATTAGAGTTGATATGAAAGTAGACAAAGTTAAGAACTACTCACAACTATTACCTTTCCCCATTTTTAAAAATACTTTATTTTTAGGTTTGAAATAAGTATAGTTTTACAAGAAAGTGCCAAAGATTGTAAAGAGAGATTTTGTGCAACTTTCACAAAGGTTCTCCCCAAAGTGACATCTTGCAAAACTGTAGTTAAATGTCAAACCAGGAAACTGATATTGGTACAGTCTGCAGAGCTTATTCAGATTTTATAATACTCCCGTATGTGTATGTGTCAATATAATTTTATCACACATAGAGCCTTGCATAATCACCACCACAAACAACATCCTGAACTGCCAAATCATGACAATACTCCTTCACTCACCCTCTATAGGCACATCCCTGCCCACTCCATCCATAACCACTGACAGCCACCACTCCGTTGTCCATATTTACAACTCTGTAATCCCATGAATATCTTACATAAGAAAACTTGCAGTATCTTATCTTGAAACTACTTTTTTTTCCTCACCATCAGAACTTCTTTGAGGTTTATGCACATAGTTGTGTTTATTGATAGTTTGTCCCTTTTTATTGATGAGTATGTAGTTCATGGTACAGATGAGTCAGTTTATTTAATCATTCATCCACTGAGGGACATCGATAAGTTTCCAGTTTGGGACTATTTATAAAGAAAGCTACTTTAAATATTTATTCACAAATTTCTATGAACAGATGTGAAAAGAAGTAACTTTTCATTTCCTTATAATATATCCCCAAGAAGAAAATTACTGGATTATATGAAAAGTTCATTTTTACTTTCTAAAGGAAGTGTCAAACTATTTTCCAAAATGGTTGTACTATTTCACATCTCCACCAGCAATATATGGGAGATCCAGTTTTTCTGTATCATCCCCAGTATTTAGGTATGTAGTTTTAATTTGCATTTATCTATTGACTAATGATATTGAACATCATTTCATGTATTTATATGACATATAACATCTTCAGTAAATTATCTGTGCATTACTTCGTCCATTTTCTTTTTTTAAAGATTTTATTTATTTATTTGACAAAGAGAAAGAGATCACAAGTAGGCAGAGAAGCAGGCAGAGAGAGAGGGAGAAGCAGACTCCCTGCCAAGCAGAGAGCTTGATGAGGGGCTTGATCCCAGGACCCTGAGATCATGACCTGAGCCAAAGGCAGAGGCTTTAACCCACTGAGTCACCCAGGCGCCCCTGTCCATTTTCTTTTTAATTGTATTTTACTGATGAATTCTGGGAGGTTTTTTGCAAATTTTAGTTGAGTCCTTCGTTATATACATAACTGGAAAATACTTTCTGAGTCTGTAATTTGTATTTTCGTTCTCCTAATGTCTTTCACAAAGCAAAAGTTCTTAATTTTGATGAAGTTCAATTTATGAGCTTTTCCTTTTACATATAGTACTATTGGTTTCAAGTTTAATAATATTTTCTCCCATGTTTTAGTCTAAAAGTCTTATCATTTTTATTTTACACTTAAGAATAGTGATCCATTTTAAGTTAATTTTCATATGAGGCATGAGATTTAGGTCAAGAATCAGGTTTTTGTGGGGGTTTTTTTGCCTTTGAATATCCAATTGTTTCAGTATCATTTATTGAAAAGATATCACTCTTCAATTGTGTTGCTTTTTCTCCTTTGTTGAGAATTAATGGAGCATATTTGTATGGATCTATTTCTATTGATTTGTGTCTATCCCTTTGCCGATGCCACAATGTCTTGATTACTGTAGCTAGAGAGCAAGTTTTAACATTGTGAAGAGTGATTTCTTCCACTTAATACTTTCAGCCTTGTTCTGGCTATTCTAGAGTGGTTGCCTTGCCTCTAAATTTTGTAACATATTTGTTTACATTTACAAAAGCTTGCTGAAATTTTGATAATAATGTTGTTAAATCTACATACCAATTTAGAGAGAATTGACTTCTTATATCTTTCAATTCTGGTACACCAGCTTTCATGAAGCATTTAGGAATGCTTTAATTTTTTTCCATTAGCACTTTGTAATTTGCACCAGACATGTTCTGCACATGTTTTATTATATTTATACCTAAGCATTTCATTTTCTCAGCAATATTGCATATTTATATGGATTTCTACTTGCTCATCATTAGCATATAGACATATAATTGATTTTTGTGTATTTATCTTATGACCTAACTTAACTCACTTAGTTCTGTGAGTTTTTTGTTGTTGTTTTGTAAATGCCTTGGTATCTTCTAGGTAGACAGTTGTGCTGTTCTGCAAATAGAGGTAATTTTATTTCTTCTTTTCCATTTTGCATGATGTTTATTTCTCAGGCCTAACAGCAGTAACAGAAACTCAGAAAATTATTTAATTGGTGTGGTGAGACAGGATTTCCTCGCCTTTGTCCTGATACCAAAGGTAAAACTTTCAGTCTTTTACCATTATGATTTAGTTGTAGATTTCTATAAATGCTCTGAGTTTGAGGAAAGTCCCCTTTATTCTGACTATAGAATCATTCAAACTCTTTTTATAGTAGAAATAAATGATGGAATTTGAATTTTGTTAAATAATTTTTCCATGTCAGTCGATAAAATCATGATTTTTCTTCTGGAGATTTTAATGGGGTGGGCTATATTGATTTATTTTTAAAAATATGGAACCAGCCTTGGATATATGGAATATATCCCATTTGATAGAGGACTATATGAGCATTGTTAGATTATAAAAATTTTGAGGATTTTTGCATTTGTATTTATGAGAGATATTGGGAGTGTGCACATGCATGTGAGTGTACTATTTGGTTTTGATAATGGGATAATTCTGAATTTACAAATCGAGTTGGGAAGGAGTCCCTTCTCTTCTTTTTTCTGGAATAGATTGTCTAAAATGCTAATTTTTTTTCAATTATTTGGTAAAATTCTTCAGTGAAACCATCTGGACCTGAAGACATGGAAAAAGGATTTTAATTACAAATTAAATTTATTTGATGGTTATAGGACTAGTCAGATTCTTTTTATCTTGGCTGAGTTTAGGTAATTAGTGTAGTTTTTTCTGTGAATTGGTCTGTTTCTTTTAAGTTGTCAAATTTATGAGTTTAAATTTGTTTACAGAATGCTCTTATTATCCTTTGAATGTTTATAGAAACTGTTCTGACATATACCCTGTTTAATTTTGATGTAGTAATTGTCTTCTCCCATTTTTATCCTCGTAAATATTGTTATTTTTTAAATTTTATACAAAAATTTGTCTCATTCTTTTTTCTGTTGTTTTCCTGTTTTCAATTGCATTAATTTCTGTTTGTTTTTATTATTTCTTTCCCCTTCCTTTAGGTGTATTTAGTTATTTTTCTAATCTTGAGACAGAATCTTACATTGCTTCTTTGTGGCCCTACAAATGTTGATTCAATCTTAATGATTCAGTGTTGTTCAGTCTTTTTATACTTGCTCCTGTTCTCTCTAGAAGTTCTACAATTTTTTTGAGGGATTTTATTTATTTATTTGACAAAGAATGAGAGAGAGAGAGAATATAAGCAAGGGGAGCAGGAGAGGGAGAAGCAGGCTCTCCACTGAGCAGGGATCCCTACAAGGGTCTTGACCTCAGGACCCTGGGATCATGACCTGAGCCAAGGCAAATGCTTAATTGACTGAGGAACCCAGGCGCCCCTAGAAGTTCTACAATTTTTGACAGTGCAGTATTGAGGTACCCAGCTATGGATGTGGATTTGCCTATGTCTCCTGAGGCTCTGTTGTTGGTGCGTATGCATTTACTATTATTATATGTTATTTAGTGGATTGGTCACCTTTATTATGATGTAACGTCCATCTTTCTTCCTAGCAACACTTTTTATCTGAAATCTTCTTTATTTGATGTAAGTACAGCCACGTCTGCTTTTTTTGATTAATAGTTGCATTATATATTTTTTCCATCCTTTTACTTTCAAACTACCTATGGCATTGGTGTTAGAGTCTTAAATTTCTCATATACACTGCATAGTTGGGTTGTGTTTTATTAATCCAATCTCTTTCAGTTGTTTTTCAGACCACTTACATTTGAAGTAATTATTGATATGTTAGACATACACCTGTCATTTTATTATTTTTGTTTAATCTTTCTGTTGCTTGTACCTCTGGGTTTTGTTTTTTTTTTTGTTTGTTTGCTTCTGTTGCTTGAACATTTTGAGAATTTTGTTTTGAGTTATTTGCAATGATTTTGAACATGGTGCTTTATATAGCTTTTAACGTTTGCTTTATATATATCACCATATTCAAATGTAAAACATCACATCCTACTGGTGTCCAAATTTTACCACTGTGTACGAAGTGTAGAAACTTTGCTTATATCAGGTTCCCTTATCTCACCATTGGTTAAATATAATTTCCTTAAGTCTTTTCTCTTCATTGAGTGCACCATCAGATTATATCTCAATTTTTGCTTCAAACTTATATTATTAAAGGAAGTCATAAGGAGAAAGACAGTCTATTATCTTTATTTCTACTTTTACACATTTAATTATTCTTTTCTTTTTCTTCATGAATTTTCCAGACTGCTGCTTTTTGGGGAAATCTTCCTTCAGTCATTTTTTTTTAAAGATTTTATTTATTTACTTGACACAGAGAGAGAGATCGCAACTAGGCAGAGAGGCAGGCAGAGAGAGAGGAGGAAGCAGGCTCCCCGCTGAGCAGAGAGCCCGATGTGGGGCTCAATTCCAGGACCTTGAGATCACGACCCCAGACGAAGGCAGAGGCCTTAACCCACTGAGCCACCCAGGCGCCCCTTCCTTCAGTCATTCTTTAAGTAAGTCAGCTATCAACAAGTTCTCTTAGTTTTTCTTCATCTGAGAGTATCTCCTTTCTCTTCATCCTGAAGGGTATTTTCATTAGTATTGGATTCAAGGGTGATAGTTCTTTCTTTTAAGCACTTAAAAAATATTATGTCACTTCTTCTGACCTCTATGGTTTAAGATGAGAAATTTTTTGATCATTTAAATTGTATACACTATAAGAAAAGCAGCTGATTTTAGGATATTTTTCTTTGTCTTCAGTCCGCAGAAGTTTAAATATAATGTATCATGGCATGAATTTTTTTGAGTTTATCTTATTTCATATTTTCTCAGCATCTTGGATCTATAGGTTTATGCTTGATGTCACATTTGGATTTTGTTTTATTTTGTTTTTTAGTGATTATTTAGTTAAATACATTTTCAGCCATGAATTTGTACTCCTTCTGTAACTCTGATGATACAAATATTACATACTATTATTATTATCAAATTATTTCACATATTATTGAGGCTCTGTTTAATTTTTCTTGGTTGATTTTTCTCTCTGTTGTTGAGATTGAATGATTATTATTACTCTATCTTGTCTTTACCTTGACTATAGTATTTTCCAACCAGCATATTTTTATTTTAGATATTTTATTTTCATTTTCATAATTTCCATTTGGTCCTTTTAATAAAAATCTATATATTTGGGGGGCACCTGGGTGGCTCAGTCAGTTAAGAGGCTGTCTTTGGCTCAGGTGGTGATCCCAGGGTTCTGAGATTGAGCCCTATGTCAGGCTTTCTGCTCAGTGGGACCTTGCTTTTCCCTCTCCCTCTTCTGGCTGATCCCCCTGTTCGTGTGTTCTCTCTCTCTCTCTGTCAAATAAATGAATAAAATCTTTTAAAAAAATGTTTTAAAATCTATGGGGTGCCTGGGTGGCTCAGTGGGTTAAAGCCTCTGCCTTCGACTCAGGTCATGATCTCAGGGTCCTGGAATCTAGCCCTGCATCGGGCTCTCTGCTCAGCAGGGAGCCTGCTTCCCCCTCTCTCTGTCTGCCTCTCTGCCTACTTGTGATCTCTCTCCCTCTGTCAAATAAATAAATAAAAATCTTAAAAAAATAAAATCTATATATTTTCTGAGTTTTCCTGTTTTAAGAAATTGTACTTGATTGTTAAAGCGTATTTATGATGGCATCTTTAAAATCCTTGCCAGACAATTTCAACATCTGATTTTTTCTTCAGATTGGCAATATTCGATTATCTTTTCTCATTCTACTTGTGGTTTCCTAGTTCTTTCTATGACATGTAATTTTTATTATATTTTATATATTTTATTTATTATACTAGGAGACTTTTGATCCTATTTAAATCTTCTATTTTAGTAGATAGTTGTCCAGTTTGTTCCTCTCTGCTTCATTCTTCAACTGCTACTGGTTCTCCTTTCATTCCTTACTAATGCCATCTGCAGTTGTGGAAGGCATGTTCTTGGGTAAACTATTGTCACTGTGACATTCTGGGGAAAAGGAAGGTCAGAAGTTACTGGGAATGGGTTTCCTTTTGCCCCTGAGTGTAGGGCTTTCATGATGCTGTCACTATGGGTAGATTGGTCCTTCTGTCAGTGAACTGGTTGTGTGGTATGGGCTGGGATGACCAGGGCCTTGCTGATGCTGGTGTGGATTGGGCTCTTGGGATTAAGTTATGGAATAAAGGGAGATGATCAGGGCAGATCTGACCACTGACTCCCTTTGTAAAGCAGGAGTGGGATCCCACACTCAGTCTTGGTTGGGTTTCTCCTTCCTCCATCCTGTGGACAGAAAGAGCAGAATTTTCATTTGTCTTTATTGAGGATAGGGGAGGATGCTGGATTTCAGGACTCCATGATGCCTAGTTCAAGAGCATGTGGTGTATAAAAAGGAAGCACTGCTAACTCACAACACTATTGATATTCAAGCTCTAAAGTCCAGAACCATCTCGTTGGTTATTGTATAATTTCCAGGATATTTAGTTATATTTGTAGGGAAACGCAGACAAGACCACCAGTCATAAAAGGTAAATCTGTACCATCTTGTTCTGGAACAGGAATCTTCTGCCTTTCATAAAGGTGATTAAAATGTGGCCTAGGGGGAGGGGAAAGTGAGTGACATTCCCGTTTAGTCATTGGACTCAAATACAAACCCCATACATTTTCTATTTCTTGAAAAAAGAGAGAGGAAGGTTACCTCTTTTTTTTTTTAAGATTTCATTTATTTATTTGACAGAGAGAGAGATCACAAGTAGGCAGAGAGGCAGGCGGGGGGGAGGGGAACAGGCTCCTTGCTGAGTAGAGAACTTGATGCAGGGCTTGATCCCAGGACCCTGAGATCATGACCTGAGCTGAAGGCAAAGGCTTTAACCCACTGAACCACCCAGGCACCCCAAGGAAGGTTACCTCTTTAATAATGACAAAAGTCTTTCTCCAACCTTACCTTGCAATGTCTAGAATTAGATAATGATTTTTCCCTTGAACTGATGTCTGACTCTTAAGTAATGCTCCCTTATGGTGAAACATTTTTGCAACTTTTAGTCATTAACACTGTGGTGAAGATAGTTTATTTACCCATGGTAGTTACTGTCAGCTAGAGTTTGTGATGTTTAACTAAAAGAAAAACAGCTAGTACTTCATGTGGCTCCACACTACAGATCCCTGGGAACAAGAAAGCAAAATGAGGCCAAAAGGGCGAGAAAGTGTGGCATAGGTGAAGGAAGGGTGTTGGAAGAAGACAATGGAGTATGATATTACGAGTCTCAAGTTCACAATGCTCAAGGTGCTACAAAGTACCGTCCCTCTGTAAAGCAGGAGTGGGATTCCACACTTGGTCTTGGTTGGGTTTCTCCTTCCTCCATCTTGTGGACAGAAAGAGCAGAGAGAAGTCCCAAAAGTTCATTTTCGCTTGTGTTTCCTTTGCCTTTAGAGACATGTCCTGAAAGAAGTTGCTGTGGCTAATGTCATAGAGATTACTGCCTATGTTCTCCTCTAGGGTTTTGATAGAACCCTGCCTGACGTTGAGGTCTTTTATCCATTTCGAGTTTATCTTCGTGTATGGTGTAAGAGAATGGTCAAGTTTCATTCTTCTACATATAGCTGTCCAATTTTTCCAGCACCATTTATTGAAGAGACTTTTTTCCATTGGATATTTTTGCCTGTTTTGTCAAAGATGATTTGACCATAGAGTTGTGGGTCCATCTCTGGGCTCTCTATTCT
>CM052810.1:73421884-73448853 GCA_028533885.1 Nasua narica | reverse complement strand
AAAAGCAAAAATGAACTTTTGGGACTTCATCAAGATAAAAACCTTCTGCAAAGCAAAGGAAACAGTCAACACAACAAAACAAACAGGCAACCCACAGAATGGGAAAAGATCTTCGCAAATGACACTACAGACAAAGGTCTGATATCTAAGATCTATAAAGAACCCCTCAAACTCAACACTCACAAAACAGATAATCATGTCAAAAAATGGGCAGAAGACATGAACAGACACTTCTCCAAAGAAGACATACAAATGGCTAACAGACACATGAAAAAATGTTCATCATCTTTAGCCATCAGAGATTCAAATTAATGTAGTTTTGATTTGAGTCTCCCTGATGGCTAATGATGATAGACATTTTTTTCTTTTTTTTCTTAATTTTTTAGATTTTTATTTATTTTTATTTGACAGACAGAGATCACAAGTAGGCAGAGAGGCAGGCAGAGGGGAGGGGGAGCAGGCTCCCCAATGAGCAGAGGCCAATGCAGGGCTTGATCCCAGGACCCTGAGATGAAGGCAGATGCTTTAATCCACTGAGCCTTCCAAGTGTGCCAGATGGACATTTTTCATGTCTTTGTTAGCCATTTGTATATCTTCTTTGAAGAAGTGTCTTTCATGTTTTCTGCCCATTTTTTGACATGATTATCTTTTTTGGGGTCATAAGGACTTCTTTATATATCTTCATATAGATCTTTATAGATGACATGATACTTTATATGGAAAACCCAAAGTACTCCATCTCCAAACTACTAGAACTCATACAACAATTCAGTAATGTGACAGGATACAAAATTAATGCACAGAAATCAGTTGCTTTCTTATTCACTAACAATGAAAATAAAGAAAGGGAAATTAGAATTGATTCCATTTACTATAGCACCAAGAACCATAAGATACCTGAAAATAAACCTAACCAAAGAAGTAAAGGATCTGTACTTGAGGAACTACAGAACACTCATGAAAGAAATTGAAGAAGACACAAAAAGGTGGAAAAGCATTCCGTGCTCACAGGTCACAAGAATAAACATTAATGGCTTTAGTGCTCAGAGCAAGCTATATTTTTAATGCCATCCACTGGCATTCTTCAAAGAGCTGGAACAAACAATCCTAAAATTTGTCTGGAACCAGAAAAGACCCCGAATCACTAAGGAAAAGTTGAAAAAGAAAAACAAAGCTGGGGGCATCACATTGCCTGATTTCAAGCTTTGCTACAAAGTGGTGATCACCAAGACAGCATGGTACTGGCACAAAAACAGATACATAGACCAGTGGAACAGAGTCAACAGTTGAGATGTGAGATATGGACCTGCAATTCTATCATCAAATAATCTTTGACAAAGCAAGAAAAAATATCTAGTGGGAAAAAGACTGTCTTTTCAATGAATGGTGCTGGGGAAAATGGACAGCTGTATATAGAAGAATGAAACTCGATTATTCTCTCACCTCATACACAAAGATAAACTTGAAATGGATTAAAGACCTCAAGGTGAGACAGGAATCTTGCAAAATCCTAGAAGAGAACATAGGCAGTAACCTTTTTGACATCAGCCACAGCAACTTCTTTCAAGACATGTCTCCAAAGGCAAAGGAAAAAAAGTGAAATGAACTTTTGGGACTTCATCAAGATAAAAAGTTTCTGCACAGCAAAGGAAACAGTCAACAAAACAAAGAGACAAACCACGGAATGGGAGAAGATATCTCCAAATGACACTAGAGACAAAGGGCTAAGATCCATGCTGGCCAGTTTTACTGTAAATTGCAGGGTGTTGCCTCTGAGGATCAGCCTTCAACCTTTCTGAAATTTCTATGAACTTATCCCTTAATAACACCCCTTCATTTTTACCTTTGGATTATGTTGCTTACAACCAAGATCTTAATCAACACTTAATTTGAGAATTCTTTCTTAACATTTGCATCAAGTTTCACAAAAACCTTAAAACTAGTTATTTAATATTACTCCAATTTTCCCTGGATTTGTTATGTAGCATTATTCATTTCATGATAATGATTATTACAATTCAGTTTGTCACATTCGCATGTCATTCTGAAGTATTTTCTGTGTAGATGAAATTTAGAAATAACAAGAGAAGCTGCCCGTTTTTAGTACTTTCTTAAATTAATTTGAACAACATTTAGCGAGTTCTTTGAATCATAACTATCTTGCAAAGACAAGAAAAGATCAGAGAAAACTTCCAAAATCAATGACAAGACATGGCAATAAATACATATCTATTAATAATTACTTTATATGTAAATAGACTAAACACTCCAATCAAAAGACATCAGGTGAAGTACCTGGGTTGCTTAGTTGGTTAAGCGTCTGCCTTTGGCTCAGGTCATGATCCTGGGATGAAGCCTCACATCTGGCTTCCTGCTCATCAGGAAGTCTAAATTCTTTCTCTTTCTCTCTTCCTCTCTCTCTGTCTCAAATAAATAAATAAATAAATAAATAAATAAATAAATAAATCTTATTTTAAAAAGATACAGGGTGTCAAAATGTATTAAATAACAAGACCCATCTCTATGCTGCCTATAAGAGACTCATAGACATAAAGACACCAACAGATTGAAAGTGAGGGGATGGAGAAATTTGTATCATGCAAATGGATGTCAAGAGAAAGCCAGAGAGGCAATACTTATATCAGACAAACAACTTTAAAGTAATATATATATATATATATATATATATATATATAGAGAGAGAGAGAGAGAGAGAGAGAGAGAGAGAGAGAGAGAGAGAGAGATTGAGATATATATATATTGAGATATATCTCAAGAGACAAAGAAGGGCACTACATAAATGGGACTATCCAAGAAGAAGATATAACAATTTTAAATATTAATGCAGCCAACACACCCAACACAGAAGTACCCAAATAAATCAAACAATAATAACATAAAAGAATTAATTAATAGTAATGCAATAATAGTAGGGAACTTTAATACCCCACTTACATCAGTGGATAGATCATCCAAGGAGAAAATGAACAAGGAGGGGGAGAGACGATGTGGGCAAGGGGGAGGTCAGCTCTGGGTGAGCGCTCTGGGGACCCTGCACTGCCCGCTCCAGCAGCTGGAGCAGCACAGCAACATCAACAGTTGCCACCTCAGCCACAGCGGCCACAGCATAGTGAGCTCCAGGCTCACGGTGCTGCACAGCAGAGAGCAGAGGGGCAGCAGTGCCTGCACCAGCCCAGTAGAGGCAAGCATGCAGCCAGGCTGCTGCAGCCTCACAGATGCCATTACAGCAACAAAGGGCTTACTGAGTAGAGAGCTGCAGCAAGATCTCACCTAGAAACCACCTAGCCGGCTTTGGAAGCCGGGCAGCAGCCAGAGGAAATGCGCAGGGCGTCTGGCGGAGGGGTAGGGGCAGAAGATGGCCAAGAAGAGAAGGTCCCCTAAAATCAAGGGCCTAGCAGAGAGAACTCAGCAAGGATCCTGAAAGTGCACCCTGCCTGGATCTTGGGCAATATATCAAGCTGTACATCCTCTCATCCACTTCTCATCAAAATGACTAGGAGGAGGAACACCCAACAGAGGAAAAACCCAGAGACTGCACTGTCTCCCTCAGAACTATTAGACATGGACATAAACAGTATATCAGAAAGGGAATTCATGGTGACAATTATCCAGGCAATGGCTAGGATGCAGAAAAAACATTAATGACAACATAGAATCTCTAAGGACAGAAATGAGAACCAGTATAGCTGATGTAAGAAACACTATCAGTGAGATCCAATCCAATTTAAATAGTCTAACAGCAAGAGTTTTGGAGACAGAGGATAGTATTAGTGATCTAGAGGATAAAATGGTTTAGAAGAATGGTCACGAGGAGGGCTGGAGCAAACTGCTTAGGAATCTTGAGAAGGGACCTAGGGAAATAAATGAAATTAGAGAATCAATTCCATTTACTGTAGCACAAAGAACCATAAGATACATAGGAATAAACCTAACCAAAGAGGTAAAGGATCTGTACTCCAGGAACTACAGAACGCTCATGAAAGAAATTGAAGAAGACACAAAAAGGTGGAAAAGCACTCCACGCTCATGGATTGGAAGAATAAACACTGTTAAAATATCTATACTGCCCAGAGCAATCTATACTTTCAACTCGATCCCAATCAAAATTCCACCAGTTTTTTTTCAAAGAGCTGGAACAAACAATCCTAAAATTTGTATGGAACCAGAAAAGACCCCGAATTGCTAAGGAAAAATGTTGAAAAAAAAAAAAAAACAAAACTGGGGGTATCACATTGCCTGATTTCAAGCTTTACTACAAAGAGGTGATCACCAAGGCAACATGGTACTGGCACAAAAACAGACACATAGACCAGTGGAATAGAATAGAGAGCCAATAGATGGACCTGCAACTCTATGGTCAAATCATCTTTGACAAAACAGGCAAAATTATCCAGTGGAAAAAAGACAGTTTCTTCAACAAATGGTACTGAGAAAATTAGGCAGCTATATGTAGAAGAATGAAACTTGACCATTCTCTTACACTATTCATGAAGATAAACTCCAAATGGATAAAAGACCTCAATGTGAGGTAGGAATCTATCAAAACCCTAAAGGAGAACATAGGCAGTAACCTCTTCCATATCAGTCACAGCAAGTTCTTTCAGGACATGTCTCCAAAGGCAAAGGAAACAAAAGCAAAAATGAACTTTTGGGACTTCATCAAGATAAAAAGCTTCTGCACAGCAAAGGAAAGTCAACAAACAAACAGGCAACCCACAGAATGGGAGAAGATATTCACAAATGACACTACAGACAAAGGGCTGATATCTAAGATCTACAAAGAACTCCTCAAACTCAACACTCACGAAACAGATAATCACATCAAAAAATGGGCAGAAGACATGAACAGACACTTCTCCAAAGAAGACATACAAATGGCTAACAGACACATGAAAAAATGTTCATCATCTTTAGCCATCAGAGAGATTCAAATCAAAACCACATTGAGATACAACCTTACCCCAATTGAATGGCCCAAATCAACAAGACATTAAACAACAAATGCTGGAGAGGATGTGGAGAAAGGGGAACCCTCCTGCACTGTTGGTGCGAATGCAAGTTGGTGCAGCCAACCTGGAAAACCTTGTGGAGATTCCTCACGAAATTAAAAATAGAGCTACCCTTTGACCCTGCAATTGCACTACTGGGTATTTACCCCAAAGAAGCAGATGCAGTACAAAGAAAGGCCACATGTACACCAACGTTCATAGCAGTGATGGCCACAATTGCCAAACTGTGGAAGGAGCCAAGATGCCCTTTAACAGATGAATGGATAAAGATGATATGGTCCATATATACAATGGAATATTATGCCTCTATCAGAAAAGATGTATACCCAACTTTTGTATCAACAAGGACAGGACTGTAAGAGATTGTGCATAGTGAAATAAGTCAAGTGGAGAGAGTCAATTATCTTATGGTCCCACTTACATGAAGAAATCATGGAGGGCATTGTGAGAAGGAAAGGAAGGGTGAATGGGGGAAATGAACCTCCATTTCATTTGGGGCCATGAACCATGAGAGTCTGTGGACTCTGAGCAATAAACTGAGAGTTTTGGAGGGGAGGGTTTGGGGGTTGGGCAAGCCTGGTGGTGGGTATTGAGGAGGTACTTATTGCATGGAGCACTGGGTGTGGTGCATGAATAATTAATCTTGTAACACTGAAAAAGTAAAATAAACATATTTGGGGAAAAAATAAAGAGAAAAAAAAGAAAATGAACAAGGAAACAATGGCCTTGAATGACACACTGGACCAGGTGGATTTAACAGATATATTCAGAACATTCCATCCTAAAGTGACAGAATACACATTCTTTTCAAGTACACATGGAACATCTCCAGAATAGTTTACACATTAGGTCACAAAACACGTTTCAACAAATACAAGAAGACTGAAGTCATACCATGTATCTTTCTGACAATAACACTTTGAAACTAGTAGTCAACCACAAGAAATCTGGGAAGTATTTAAATACGCGGAGGTTAAACAATATGCTACTAAACAATGAATAGGTCAAAACATTATAATAATAAACAATGAACGGGTCCACCAGGAAATCAAAGAAGAAATTTAAAATACATGGAAACAAATGAAAATGAAAACACAAGCGTCCAAAAATCTTTAAGACATAGCATATGTGGTCATTAGAGGGAAGTATATAGCAATACCCACCTACCTCAAGAAGCAAGAAAAATCTCAAATGACCAAGGAAAGCTAGAAAAAAAAAAATAAATGAACCTTAAGGTTAGCAGAAGGAAGAAAATAATAAATATTAGGACAGTAATAAATGATATATAAACGTATAAAACAAAACAGATCGATAAAACAAGGAGCTGGTTCTTTGAAAAAAATTAATATAATGATAAACCTCTAGCCAGAGTTATCAAAAGAGAAAGGACCCAAATAAATAAAACCATAAGTGAAAGAGAAATAACAGTGAAACCACAGAAATACAAACAATTATAAGAAAATATTATGATGAACCTTAAGAGACTGTGAGCTTTGAGAAACAAACAGGGTTTTAGAAGGGAGGGAGATGGTAGAATGCATGAGTCTAGTGGTGGGTATTAAAGAAGGCATGTACTGTATGGAGCACTCAGTGTTATACATAAACAATGAATCTTGGAACACTACATCAAAAACTCATAATGTATTGTATGGTGACTGACATAACACAATAAAAACTTAAAAAATATATTGTGAAAAACAATATGATAACAAATTAGACAATCTGGAAGAAATAAATAAATTCCTAGAAACATATAAACTACCAAAACTGAAACAGGAAGAAATAGAAAATTTGAGCAGACCCAAAACCAGCAAAGAAATTGAATCAGTAATCAAAAAATCTCCCAACAAACAAAAGTCCAGGGCCAGATGGCTTCCCAGGGAAATTCTACTAAAATTTTTAAAAGTTAATACCTATTCTTCTCAAACTATCCCCAAAGAAATAGAAAAGGAAGGAAAACTTCCAAATTCATTCTATAAAGGCCAGCATTACCTGATACCACAAACAGATAAAGACACCACTAAAAAAGATAACTACATCATCCCTGATGAACATAGACGCAAAAATTTTCAATATAATGTTACGAACTCAAATCCAGCAGAACATTAAAAAAAATCATTCACCAGGATCAAGTAGTTTTATTCCTGGGTTGAAAAGGTGGTTCAAAATTAGCAAATCATTTAGCATGATACATCACATTAATAAAAGAAAGTATAAGAACCATATGATCATTTCAATAGATGCAGAAAAAGTATTCGACAAAGTACAACATCCATGCATGTTAAAAACTCCCAGAAAAGTAGGTTTAAAGAGAACATACTTCAACATAACAAAGGCCATGTATGAAAAACGCACAGCTAATATCATCTTCAATAGGGAAAAACAGAGCTTTCCCTCTGCAGTCAAGAATGAGACATGGATGTCCACTCTCATCACTGTTATTTAGCATAGTAATGGATATCCTAGCCATAGCAATCAGACAACAAAGAGAAATAAAAGGCATCCAGATTAACAAGGAAGAAGTCAAACTTTCATTCTTTACAGATAACAGGATATTACATGTAGAAAACTCAAGACTCCTCCAAAAAAAACTTCAAGGACTAATAAACAAATTCAGAAAAGTTGCAGGATACAAAATCAATGTACAGAAACCTGTTGTATTTCTATATACTAGTAATGAAGTAGCAGAAAGAGAAATCAAGGAATGCATCCCATTTACAATTGCACCAAAAATGATAAGATACCTAGGAATAAACTTAACCAAAGAGGTGAAAAACCTGTACTCTGAAAACTATAAGACACTTTGAAAGAAATTGAAGACAACACAAGGAAATGGAAAGACATTCTATGCTCATGGATCAGAAGAATAAATATTGTTAAAATGTCTATACTATCCAAAGCAATCTAAACATTTAACACAATCCTTATAAAAATACCAACAGCATTTTTCACAGAACTAGAATAAACAATCCTAAAGTTTGTGTAGAGCCACGAAAGTTCCAGAATAGCCAAAGCAATCTTGAAAAAGAAAAGCAAAGCTGAAGACATCACAATTCTAGACTTCAAGTTATATTACAAAGTTGTAGTAGTCAAAACAGTATGGTACTGGTACAAAATAGACACATAGATCAATAGAATAGAATAGAAATCCCAGAAATGTACCCACAACTATATGATTTATTAATCTTTGACAAAGCAGAAAAGAATATCCAAAGGGAAAAGACTGTCTCTTCAACAAATGGTGTTGGGAAAAGTGAACAGCAATATGTAAAAGTTAAACTGGACCTTCTTTTTACACCATACACAAAAATAAATTCAAAATGAATTAAAGACCTAAAAATGAGACCCGAAACCATAAAAATCCTAGAAGAGAACACAGGCAGTACTTTCTCTGACATTGGCCATAGCAACTTCTTTCTAGATATGTCTCCTGAGGCAAGGGAAACAAAAACAAAAATAGACTATTCTGACTACGTTAAAATGAAAAGTTTCTATACAATGAAGGAAACAACAAAACTAAAAGGCAACCTAAAGAATTAAAGAAGATATTTGCTTTGTCTCTTGATGAAGTCCCAAAAGTTCATTTTCACTTTTGTTTCTTTTGCCTTTGGAGACATGTCCTGAAAGAAGTTGCTGTGACTGATATCAAAGAGGTTACTGCCTATGTTCTCCTCTAGGATATTGATAGATTCATGCCTCATGTTGAGGTCCTTTATCCATTTTGGGTTTATCTTTGTGTATGGTGTAAAATAATGATGAAGTTTCATTCTACTATATATAACTGTCCAATTTCCCCAGCACCATTTATTGAAGAGAATGTCTTTTTTTCCACTGGATAGTTTTTCCTACTTTGTCAAAGATTATTTGACCATAGAGTTGTGGGTCCATCTCTGGGCTCTCTATTCTATTCCACTGGTCTATGTGTCTGTTTTTGTGCCAGTGCCATGTTGCCTTGGTGATCACCTCTTTGCAGTAAAGCTTGAAATCAGGCAACGTGACACCCTTATCTTTGTTTTTCTTTTTCAACATTTCCTTAGCAATTCGGGGTCTTTTCTGGTTCCATACAAATATCAGGATTGTTTGTTCCAGCACTTTGAAAATTGCTGGTGAAATTTTGATCGGGATGGCATTGAAAGTGTAGATTGCTCTGGGCAGTATGGACATTTTAACAATATTTATTCTTATGAACCATGACCATGGAATGCTTTAACACCTTTTTTGTCTTCCTCAATTTCTTTCATGAGTGTTCTGTAGTTCCTTGAGTACAGATCCTCTACATCATTGATTAGGTTTATTCCCAGGTATCTTATGTTTCTTGGTGCTACAGTAAATGGAATTGATTCTCTAATTTCTCTTTCCATATTTTCATTGTTCGTATATAGAAAGCAATTGATTTTTGTGCATTGATTTTGTACCCTGACATATTACTGAATTGCTGAATGAGATCTAGTAGTTTGGGGGTGAAGTCTTTTGGGTTTTCTATATAAATTATCATGTCATCTGTGAAGAGAGAGAGTTTGACTTCTTCTTTCCCAATGTGAATATCTTTTATTTCTTTTTGTTGTCTCATTGCCGTTGCTAAGACTTCTAATACTATGTTGAACAAGAGTGGTGAGAGTGGGCATCCTTGTCATGTTACTGATCTCAATGGGAAGGCTGTCAGTTTTTCCCCTTTGAGAATGATATTTGCTGTGGGGTTTTCATAGTTAGGTTTTATGAAGTTAAGGAATGTTTCCTCTATCCTTATTTTGAAGAGTTTTAATCAGAAACAGATGCTGTATTTTGTTAAATGCTTTTTCTGTATCAATTGAGAAGACCATGTGGCTCTTCTTTCTGTTAGTAATTTGTTCTATCACATTGATTGATTTGCGAATGTTGAACCACACTTGCATTCCAGGGATAAATCCCTCCAGTAATGGATAATCTTTTTAATGTTTTGTTGGATCCTATTAGCTAGGATCTTGTTGAGAATCTTGGCATTCATATTCATCAGGGATATGGTCTGAAATTCTACTTTTTAATGGGGTCTTTGCCTGGTAATGCTGGCTTCATAAAAAGAGTATGGAAGTTTTCCTTCTGTTTCTATTTTTTGAAACAGTTTCGGGAGAATAGGTATTATTTTTTTGAATGTTTGGTAGAATTCCCCAGGGAATCCGTCAGGTCCTGTGCTCTTGTTTTTGGGGAGGTTTCGATCACTGCAACAATATTTTTACTGGTTATTGGTCTCTTCAGGTTGTCAATTTCTTCCTTTTTCAGTCTTGGAAGTATATAGGTTTCGAGGAGTGCATCCATTTCTTCTAGGTTGCTTAACTTATTGCATTTAGCAGTTGATAATAATTTCTGATGATTGTTTCTATTTCCTTGGGGTTAGTTGTGATCTCTCCCCATTCATTCATAATTTTGTTAATTTGGGTCCTTTCTCTTTTCTTTTGGATTAGTTTGGCCAGTGATTTATTGCTCTTATTGATTCTTTCAAAGAACCAGCTTCTAGTTTCATTGATGTGTTCTATTGTATCCCTAATTTCTATCTCATTGATCTCTGCTCTAATCTTGATTATTTCCCTTCTTATGTGTGGGATTGGCTTAATTTGTTGTTGATTTTTCCAGTTCTTTAAGGTGTAAAGAGAGCTAGAGCATTTGGGATTTTTTATTTTTTTGAGTGAGGCTTAAATAGGTATTATTTCCCATTTAAGACCACCTTTGCCATATCCCATAGGTTTTGGACTCATGTGTCTTCATTCTCATTGGTTTTCATGAATTGTTTAAGTTCTTCCTGGTTGATCCAAACATTCTTGAGTAGGTTTGTCTTTAGGCTCCAAGTGTTTGAATTCCTTCCAAACTTTTTTTGTGGTTGAGTTCCAGTTTCAAAGCATTGTGGTCTGAAAATATGCAGGGAATCATCTCAATCTTTTGGTATCAGTTGAGTCCTGATTTGTGGCCCAGTATGTGGTCTGTTCTGCAGAAAGTTCCATGTGCATACAAGAAGAATGGGTATTCTGTTTAACTTAAGGTGAAATGTTCCATAGATGTCCATGAGGTCTGTATGATCCAATGTGTCATTCAAAGCTCTTGTCTCATTCTTGAGTTTCTGCTTGGATGATCTGTCTTTACTGACAGTGGTATATTAAGATCCCCTACAATTAACGTATTCATATCAACATGATTCCTTATTTCATTTAACAGTTGGCCTATGTAGTTGGCTGCTCCTGTGTCGGGGACATAAATATTTACAATTATTAGATCTCCTTGGAGGATAGACCCTTTAAGAATAATGTTGTGTCCTTTTGTATCTCTGACTACAGTCTTTAGCTTAAAATCTATTTTATCTGATATGAGAATTGCTATCCCAGCTTTCTTTTGAGGCCCATTGTCATGAAAGATGATTCTTCACCCCTTCACTTTCAGTCTGGTTGTATCTTTAGATTCCAAATGTGTCTCTTGTAGACTGCATGTGGGCAGGTCCTGTCGTTTTATCCATTCTGCAACCCTGTGCCATTTTATGGGAGCATTGAGGCCATTCACACTGTGAATGATTATTGAAAGATAAGTTTTTATTGACATCACATTGCCTAAGAAGTATTTGTTTCTGTATATTGTCTCTGTAAATTTCTGTTCTATGTCATTCATGGGTTTTTTCTTCTTTTATAGAACCCCACTTTTTATTTCTTTTAGTGACAGCTTAGTGGTCACATACTCTTTTAAACCTTTCCAGTAGTGGAAGCTCTTTATCTCTCCACGCATTCTGAACGTTTGCCTTGGTGGATAATGCATTCTTGGCTGCATGTTCTTCTTATTTAGTGCCCTGAGTATGTCTTGCCAGCCCTTTCTGGCTTGCCAGGTTTCTGTGGACAGGTCTTACATTATTCGAATAGATCTTCCACTGTACATAAGGGATCTTTTCCCTCTAGCTGCCCTTAGGGCCTCTTGTCTAAAATTATGATTTGTGAATTTCACAATCAAGTGTCTGGCGGTCTTTCTAGACTCATCGATCTTGAGTGTGTCCTTTCTGTCTACAGTACATGAACACTTTTTCCTTTCCCCAGATTGGGGTAATTTTCATCCAGAATTTGTTCAGCTATATCTTCTAGTCTTCTCTCTTTCTCCACCCCCTCAAGGATTCCAATAATTCTGACGTTGGAACATTTCATCACATCATTTATTTTTCTAATTCTGTTTTCATGGCTTGTAAGCTGTTTGTTCCAGGCCTCTTCCTGATCCTTCTTCTCTATCCGTTTGTCCTCTAGATCACTAATTCTATCTTCTGCCTCGGTTACCTTAGCTGTTAGAGTATTTAGATAACATTGGGTCTCATTGATAACATTTTTAACTTCTGCCAGATCAGCTCTCACTTCCACCCTTAGAGATTCTATGTTGTTACTAATGTTTTTCTCCAACTTAGCCAATGCCGGGGTGATTGTTACCCTGAATTCCCTTTCCAACATACTGTTTATGTTTGTATCCAATAATTCTGTGGGAGATGTCACAGTTTCTGATTTTTTTTCCTCTGTTGAGTGCTCCTCTTCCTAGTCATTTTGGTGAGAGGTGGTTGAGGGAATGTATAGCTGAATATATCAACCACAATCCAGGCAAGGTGTAACCTCCACTACTGTCTTCTGCTTCTGTAGAGATCCAGAAGTTTATAGTCTTACATCTCAGGCTGATTTCATGGGTATTTAGAGTGTACTTGTAGATAATTAGCTCACTTTAGGGAATGGGTTGAATGGAGTCTCCTACTTCTCCGCCATCTTGTCCCTCTGCCTGCATTACTTTTTTTTTTTTTTAAGATTTTATTTATTTATTTGGAAAGAGAGATAGTGAGAGAGAGCATGAGGAGGGAGAAGGCCAGAGTGAGAAGCGGACTCCCCATGGAGCTGGGAGCCCGACGTGGGACTCAATCCCGGGACTCCGGGATCATGACCTGAGCCTAAGGCAGTCACTCAACCAACTGCGCCACCCAGGCGCCCCTGCCTGCATTACTTTTTATTAAGAATTGCCAATCTTGTCTCAGAGACATTGTGGCCTATATGAATTGCTCTGTCTCTTTTTCCTGTTGAGGTTAACACTCCTGAGGACTTTACAGACTCCCAGGTCCCCACCTATCCCTATTCTTCCCTGGCTCCATCCTTCAGTGTTCCTGTCTGACCACAGTTCCATAACTCATAATCCCTACCCTGGGGAATTCCAGCCTACCTCTGTCCACTAATCAGAGTGATCCAGGACCATCCAGGAGCTGTAGTAACAGATCTGTCTTCAAAGATATCACCACCTAACAAGACCTATGAATCACAATGCACTGTGATGTGCAACCCTACGAATATATAAGAATAAGTGTACAAGTTATTGTGCACACGTATACTAAAATCAGACTATTTTCTCTGGGGACAAGATTTAATCAAGGCTTGGAGGAGGATAATTAACACATAAGCAGGCCTGGTCTGAACACAAAGCACTATCCCACCACATGCTGTTGTGTGCCTTCTTATGTGCCCTCATTTGTGTAATGGGGTAACAATATCTTCTCCTGTTGTTGCGAAAGTGACATTTGTAAGGCACTTTGTACTTTATCCCACAAGTGTTAGTCATTTCACTATAATCACTATGCATTAAATCTCTGAAGAATTATTGAGGTTGATCTAACTTATTCATTCATGTAGTTGACATTTCTCAGACACCTACCCTCTGCTATTGGAAAGGAATAGAGTGATGAATAAGACACCTTCCCTGTCTTTATTCTAACAGATGAGACAAATGAGATGAAAACACACATCCCACCAAGAGAGTGTAACAGGCTCTGTAGTTAAGTAATCGATGCCAAAGAAAAAGTAACTGAGAGTTAAAGCAACTTCTTCCACATCATCACTTGTAAAAGTAGGGAATAGGCAGATTTCTGGTCCACATCTAAGGAGAGGGCCACTCTGCATCAATCCTGCATCCTGTAGTCTAAGAAAAGTTTTTGTTTCCCAGGCCTTGCTACAATGCCAAGGTTATAATAAGCAACAATAAATTATAATGCAAAACTTAGCTACCCTCTGTGCCTGAATCTGACTGTGAGCCAGGTGTAGGAATCCACCCAATAAATAGTAAAGCATCCCTCTCTTCTTCCTTAGTCCTTAAGAAATGAAGAAGCTGACTTCCAGGGCCTGATTTATAGATCCTGAAACAGTTTGTTGGATTTCCTTGGTCAGCTCAGCAGCACACCTGGCACAGAAGTCTGGAGGAGCTGCATTTGTATCACATACAGTTTCTAATGCCTGAAGGGGTATCATCCAACTCAATCTTAAGTGAAACTGGGGATTAGAAGGTGAAGAAATGACAACTACTGAGAGAATGTTCCAACCTTTCTGCTGGTATTAATAACTGGCCACAATGGGCATATTTTCATACTTTCCTTTGTGGCTAGTGCTCTGATTAGTTAATGTCTCTTGAATCCTTTTTTGGTGACTTCACACACTACAAGGGAAAACAAATTGCTAAAAAAAACAAAAACAAAAACAAAAACAAAAAACACAAAAAAACCCTATAATTTAAATTTGATCATGAGTTACAAGAAAACATTTAAACATCAACGAAACATGCTAAGTGCTAGACAAAATGAAAAAAAACAAACATTAATCTTATTCTCAGGATCTCATAGTCTGGGAGCTGCAAGGTGAGAGAAACCAGAGACAGAATTCAGTGATAGTACCCTGGCAAGTGAGTTAGGGAAAGCTTCATGCAGAGGCCCAGGGCTGAGCAGTGTTGAGGAATGGATAGCAGTGAGGTGTGCAATGGGAAGATAGAGTTGAGCTGGGAGGAGAAGCTAAGCAAGGACCAACAGAAGTAGAAAGGAAATGAACGGCCATTGTGTAATGTGCAGAGAGACTGTAGAGGAGGCCAAAGAAGCTAGTCTCTTCAGGAATCAAATTCTGTCCAGACATATGCACCAAGAAGGCTCGCACTTTCCACTTGATTGATTCATGCAGAATTTCCTGTTAGTGGATCTGATGGAATGAGGCCTTGCTCTAGTCTGCTTTCATTCCCATGGTTTCAAAGTCCTGTGCTTATCAGCCTGATCTTTTATTTCTTCTGAGCCTCTCTCCTTGTCTTCACTCAGCCTCTGAGGCAGGAGTCTACAAAATGAAAGCTATCTTTTCTGGAGCTATGATCTTCCCAGCATGGTTCAGAGGGAAATGTGGCATACGTGTAGATCTATGACAGTCCAACCAAAGGCAATAACTGCACACTCACAGGTGCTTAATGGCCAGTGCATTGCCTATGTGTGTCACACATAGTGTGGCATACACATCACACTTGTGTGTGCCATGTTTTCCTCATACAACTGGTGTGGATAGTTTGTGGGTGCCTTTTATTTTAGAATACAGAATGACTAATTCTACTAACTGATGTCTGCTGGTGGGTACCATGTGCTGCTCATGTGTAAAGCCCAGCCAGACAGAGGATCTGCTTCTTGGAATGGCATGTTCAGAGCAGAATTGGTACTATCATGAAGAACTGCTTCTCCACATACGTGTAAATGAAAATGTGTTAGAGCTGTGGTTCTGATAACATGGATATAGCTCATGATGATTACAGGTCATGATTACAGATTGTCCCAGCTTTCTGAAAAAAAGACATAAATGCTTTGGTGGTAGTATCTCCTGTAAGATGGTGATGGACAGAACTCAGTGAAGATCCCTGCCATGACCTGTTATTTCCAAATACCAATTTTAACCATAAAAGCTACTGACTATTTTCACCAGGACAATGCAAGCAGTGCATCTGTCAGAGTCTTGTTTGCTCATAGCTTAAGGACATGAGAAACCTTTTTCACAAGTATCTTGCTGGGTTATATATTTATGTGTCAAGGAAAGGTGCCTCAAATATTACTTGAATATCTGTTAAAGTCTGTGTACTCAGAAATCACAAAAATAACATGGGAGCAAGAAGTAGCCTTGCAACACATCATAGAAGTCACCAAAACAAGTCTCCTTCAAGTGATTGATCAAATCATCTTGGTGACCATCAACTCTCAGGGATTTTATAGAGATCACAAGAGGAAAAAAAAAAGGTGAATATGAGTGTGGGGAGGCAAGATGGTGGAGAATTAGGAGACCCTGTTTCAACCAGTCCCCTAAAGTGAGCTAAATATCCACAAGAACACTCTGAACACCCAGGAAATCAGCCTGAGATGTAAGATTATACACTTCTGGATCTCTACAAGGGCAGAAGACAACAATGGGGAGGTAAAGTGGAGTAGGATAGGTCAGACTGATATCAAAGGATAAACAGAAGGGGGAGGGAGCACCAGAAGGGACCCAAGGAGAGTAATACCCCAAACAAAAGTGCACTGTGATTGGAAAACAGCATTAACTTGGAGTCTAACTAAAAACACTCAAGAAGAGCAAAAGATCTTGTGGGCAACTGGTGGATTCAGGCAGGCACAAGCACAGGCCTAAGCCCACAGGCCCAAGACAGTCACCACAGGCAACCACCCATGTCAGAGGGAATCTGGAGGAGACTCCCACTTGTGATCCATGTGTCTGAAGTTTTCTGCTCCCTACACGGCTGCTGGAGCCAGGGGCAATCCGGTCCACAACTGAGAGAGCTTGGTGTGGGCACCAGCAGCAATCCTCTGTGCCCAACGTGGGTTCTGAGAACACTCCTGCCCAAGCCTGAGACCTTGGTGGAGGCTCCAGGTGGAGATCTTCCATGACCCTACACAGGATCCGAGAGCACTCCAGCCCATGCTTGAGGGAGCTTGGTGTTGACACCAGTGGTCATCTTCTGCAGCCCTCAAAATATCTGAGTGCGCCCAGTGTGGGCCTGCATCCCAGAAAGCAGTCCTGGCAAGGGCAGCTACTGGAAGCAGGCTCCCAGGACCAATATCACTCGTGGGTTTTGTGACATGGGGGTGCAGTGATAAGCAGGGGCTTTGGGCAAACACTGTAATGGTGTCTGGGGGTATGCACTGCTTGTGGGAGGCTGTAGTGTGCAGTGGAGTATGCAGAGGGGGAGTCTGTGTGTTCTGGACCACCCAGAGGGGAGCAACCTGAGGCTTTTCTCTAAGGAGGAGGTCTAGGAAAAGGCAAATTCTTTGCTCAGAACCTTCAAAAAAACTGCAAAAAGCAGTAAAAAGCCACAAAAGAAGAAAAACCTCCAGAGAGCAAAAGCCTGAAAAACCAGTTTCCACAGAGCCCAATCCCTAGATAGCCTGCAAGGCTACTCAACTCAAGCAAGCCACTTCCCCAGAAGACAAACCAGAATTGAGGACAATAACCACAGAATCCCCATAAAACTGTAAAACCCCATCATCAGGGGAAAACAGTATATCAAGCTCCTGGTATTGCCTCCAAACCAGTATATTTCATAGATACATTTTTTTTTAATTCATTCTCACGATTCTTGTTCATTTAATCTTTTTAACTACTTACCATTTCAACTAAAGGTTTAAAATAACATATTCCAAAATAACTTTTGACTTGAACTTTTTCATACATATACCATTCTCTCTCTTTTTTTTTCTTTTTCATCTCCTTTTTTTAAATATATATATAAATATAAGCTCCAGGGTAATCCTTTTACCCTATTCAATACTACTCCTATATATAAAGTAGATTTAATTTACCTGTATCTCTGGAAAGTTGTTTTCTTTAACAAAGATAACAAGATACACCCAGGAGGAACCAAAATAAACTTCCTAACCCATATCAAGGATTTACAACAGCCCTCCCATATTATTCTTCTGTCCGTGTCTCTGTGAATTTGATTTTTTTCTGCTATTATATAAATCTTATTCTTGAGATTCATTTGGCTAAGTTCTTTTTTTCTTATTTACTTTTGTAAGTCTTTATGTTGGTTCATGTCTGTTTAGATACCTTATAAATCTTACTTTGGGGAAACATTTGGGCTGGAATTTCTCTTTTTATCTTTCTCTCTCTCTCTTCTTTTTTCTTTCTTTTTGGTGGTGAACTCTGATAGCTCCAAAACATTCCAGGGTACACCTTGCCTGGATTGTGTTTAATATATTCAGCTATACATCCCCTCAACCACTTCTCATCAAAAACACTAGGAGAAACACCCAAAAGAGGAAAAACCTAGAGACTGTGCACTATCCCTCAGAACTATTGGATATGGACATAAATAATATGTCAGAAAGGGAATTCAGGGTATCAATTATACAGGCAATGGCTAGGTTGGAGAAAAACATTAGTGACAATATAGAATCTCTAACGACAGGACAAAAACAGTGTGGCTGATGTCAAAAATGCTATCAATAAGATCCAATCTAATCAAAATAGTCTAACAGCTAGGGTAACAGAGACAGAGGATAGAATTAGTAATCTAGAGGACAAGATGGTAAAGAAAAAAGATCAGGAGGAGAGCTGGAACAAACTGTTTAGGAACCATGAGGATAGACTTAAGGAAATAAATGATGCCATGAAACATTCCAATGTTGAAATTATTGAAATTCCTGAGAGGATGGAGAAAGACAGAAGACTAGAAGATATAGCTGAACAAATTCTGGATGAAAATTTCTCTAATCTGGAGAATGGAACAAGTGTTTGCGTCCTACAGATGGAAAGGATACCTCCCAAGATCTACGAGTCTAGAAAGATATCTAGACACATCATTGTGAATTTTGCCAATTATAATTTTAGACAAGAGTTCCTGAGGGCAGCTAAGGGGAAGAGGTTCCTTACGTTCAGAGACAGACACATGAGAATAACATCAGACCTGTCCACAGAATCCTGACAAGCCAGAAAGGGCAGGCAAGACATATTCAGGGCACAAAATGAAGAGGACATGCAGCCAAGAATACTTTATCCAGCAAGGCTGACGTTCAGAATGCATGGAGAGATAAAGAGCTTCCAAGACCAGCAAGGATTAAAAGACTATATGACCACAAAGCCGGATCTACAAGAAATATTAAAGGAGGTTCTATAAAAGAAGAAAGAACCCATGAGTGACATAGAACAGAAGTTTACAATCTATAGAAACAAGGACTTCACAGGCAAACTGATGTCAATAAATATTTATCTTTCAATAATCACTCTCAATGTGAATGGCCTAAATGATCCCATAAAATGACACAGGGTTGCAGACAAGATAAATGATAGGAACTGTCCATATGCTGTATACAAGAGACACATTTGGAACCTAAAGATACATCCAGACTGAAAGTGAAAGGATGGAGAACCATCTTTCATGCCAACGGTCCTCAAAAGAAAGCTGGGGTGCCAATTCTCATTTCAGATAAATTAGATTTTAAGCTAAAGACTGTAGTCAGAGATACAGAAGGACACTACATCATCCTTAAAGGGTCTATCCTCCAAGAAGATCTAACAATTCTAAATATTCATGCCCCCAACATAGGAGCAGCCAACTACATAAGCTAACTATTACTCAGAATAAAGAGTCATATTGATATGAATACATTAATAGTAGGAGATATTAACATGCCACTTTAGTAACAGACAGATCATCTGAACAGAAAATCAATAAAGAAACAAGAGCTTTGAATGACACATTGGACCACATGGACCTCATAGATATATACAGAACATTCCACCTTAAAACAACAGCATACACATTCTTTGTGAGTGCACATGGAACTTTCTCCAGAATAGACCACATACTAGCTAACAAATCAGGTCTCAAATGATACCAAAAGATTGAGATGATTCCCTGCATATTCTCAGACCACAATGAAACTGGAATTCAGCTATAAGAAAATGTTTGGAAGGGAAAAAAAAAAAGAAAGAAAAAGTTTGGAAGGAATTCAAACACTAAAAACCAACATTGTCAGGAATGTTTGGATCAACTGGGAAATAAAAGAAGAATTTAAACAATTAATTGAAACCAATGAAAATGAAGACACATTGGTCTAAAATCTATGGGATCTGGCAAAGGCGGTCCTAAGGGGAAAATACATACCCATCCAAGCCTCACCCAAAAAAATTGAAATATCCCAAATACACCAGCACTTTTTACACCTTAAAGAACTGGAAAATAAACAACAAATTAAGCCAACCCCAAACACAAGGAGGGAAATAATATTAGAGAAGAGATCAATGAGTTAGAAACGGGAGATAGAGTAGAAGAGATCAACAATACTAGAAGTTGGTTTTTTGAAAGAATGAATGAGATAGACAAACCACTGGCCAAATTATTCGAAAAGAAAAGTGAGAGGGCCCAAATTAAGAAAATTATGAATGAAAGGGGAGAGATCATGACTAACACCGAGGAAACAGAAACAATCATCAGAAATTATTATCAACAGCTATATGCCAATAAGTTAAGCAACCAAGAAGAAATGGATACATTCCTGGCAACCTATAAACTTCCAAGACTGAAACAGGAAGAAATTGACAATCTGAATAGACCAAAATCTACTAATGAGATTGAAGCAGTGATCAAAATCCTCCCAAAAAACAAGAGCCCAGGACATGATGGATTAGCCAGGGAATTCTACCAAACATTCAAAGAAGAAATAATACCTATTCTTCTAAAGATTTTTTAAAGAATAGAAACAGAAGGAAAACTTCCAGACTCTTTCTATGAAGCCAGCATTACCTTGATCCCCAAACCAGGTAAAGATTCCATCAAAAAGGAGGATTTCAGACCAATAACCCTGGTGAATATGGATGCCAAGATGCTCAACAAGATCCTAGCTAATAGGATCCAAGAGCACGTTAAAAAGATTATTCACCATCACCAGGTGGGATTTAACCCTGGGATGCAAGGGTGGCTCAACATTCACAAGTCAATCAATGTTCTAGAACAAATCAATAAGATAAGAGGGGAGAACTACATGTCCTCTCAACGGGTGCAGAAAAAGCATTTGACAAAATTCTGCATCCATTCCTAATTAAAACTCTTCAAAGTATAGGGATAGAGGGAACATTCCTCAATATCATAAAATTTGTCTATGAAAATCCCACAGCAAATTTCATTCTCAATGGGGAAAAGCTGACAGCCTTCCCTTTGAGATCAGTAACATGACAAGGATGCCCACTCTCACCACTCCTGTTCAATATAATACTAGAGGTCTTAGCAACAGCAGTGAGACAACAAAAAGAAATAAAAGATATTCGCATTATGAAAGAAGTCAAACTCTCTCTCTTCACAGATAACAAGATACTTTATATGGAAAACCCAAAGACTCCACTCCCAAATTACTAGAACTCATAAAGCAATTCAGTAATGTAGCAGGGTACAAAATCAATGCACAAAAATCCTTTGCTTTCTTATACACTAAAATGAAAAAATGAAAAGGGTAATTACAGGATCCTTTCCACTTAATATAGCACCAAAAACCATAAGATACCTTGGAATAAACCTAACCAAAGAGGTAAAGCATCTGTACTCGAGGAACTACAGAAAGCTCATGAAAGAAATTGAAGAAGACACAAAAAGGTGAAAAAGCAAACTATGATCATTGATTGATAGAATAAACATTGTTAAAATGTCTATACTGCCCAGAGCAATGTATACTTTCAATGCCATACCGATCAAAATTACACTAGTTATTTTCAAAGACTGGAACAAAGAATTCTAAAATCTGTATGGAATCAGAAAAGACCCTGAATTGCTAAGGAAATGTTGAAAAAGAAAAACATAGCTGGGAACATCATGTAGTCCAATTTCAAGCTTTATTACAAAGCTGTGATCATCAAGACAGCTGGATACTGGCACAAAAACAGACACATAGACCTGTGGAACAGAGTAGAGAACCCGGATATGGACCTGCAACTCTGTAGTCAAATAATTTTTGACAAAGCAGGAAAAAATATCCAGTGGAAAAAAGACAGGCTCTTTAAGAAATGGTGCTGGTAAAACTGGACAGCTATATGTTGAAGAATGAAACTTGACCATTCTCTTACACCATACAAGAAGATAAACTAGAAATGGATAAAAGACCTCATTTTGAGGCAAGAATCTATCAAATTCGTAGAGGAGAATACAGGCAATAACCTCTTTGACATCAGCCACAGCAAGTTCTTTTAGGACATGTCTCCAAAGGCAAAGGAAACAAAAGTGAAAATGAACTTTTGGGATTTCATCAAGATATAAAGCTTCTGCACAGCAAAGGAAACAGTCAATGAAACAAACAGGCAACCCACAGAATGGAAGAAGATACTCACTATTGACACTACAGACAAAGGTCTGCTATCTGAGATCTATAAAGAACTCCTCAAAATCAACACTCAAAAAACAGATAATCACGTCAAAAAATGGACAGAAGACATAAACAGACGTTTATACAAAGAAGACATAGAAATGACTAACAGAGACATGAAAAAATGTTCATCATCATTAGCCATCAGGGAGACTCAAATCAAAACTACATTTAGATACCACCTTATACCAGTTAGAGTGGCCAAAATCAAAAAGACAGGAAACAACAAATATTGGAGAGGATGTGGAGAAAGTGGAACCCTCTTCCCCTGTTGGTGGGAATGCAAGTTGGTGCAGCTGCTTTGAAAATTAGTATGGAGATTCCTGAAGAAATTAAACATAGAGCTACCCTATGACCCCACAATTTTACTACTGGGTATTTATGCCAAAGATACTGATATAGTCATAGAAGGGCCACACGTACCCCAATGTTCATAGCAGGCATGTCCACAATAGCCAAACTGTGGAAAGAGCCAAGATGCCCTTCAGTAAATTTATAGATAAAGAAGTTATTATTTATATATACAATGGAATATTACGCCTCCATCAGAAAGGATGAATACCCATCTTTTATATCAAAGTGGACAGGACTGGAGGGGATTATAGTGAGTGAAATAATTCAAGCAGAGAGAACCAATTATTGTATGGTTTCACTTACGTGTGGAGCATAAGGAAAAATATGGAAGACTTTGGGAGAATTAAAGGAAGAGTGAATTGGGAGAAAACCAAGGGGGAGATGAAACATGAGAGATTGTGGACTTTGAGAAACAAACTGAGGGTTTTGGAGGGGAGCAGGGTGGTGGGTGGGTGAGCCTGGTGGTGGGTATTGAGGAGGGTACATATTGCAAGGAGCACTGGGTGTGATGCATGAACAATGAATCTTGAAATACTGAAAAAAAATTAAATAAAACCCACATCTTTTGTAATAAAGTCCTATATACCTCATAGCAGTTAAAAAAAAAAAGCGTACCTTGTGATCCCCACAGGCATCAAAAAGATTTGCTACATGTGGTCTTGACAGAGGATTAAAGGACAAGGGCTGGTTCAACTAGAATCAACTGTGTTCTGCAACATGAGAAAAATAAATCAAAATGTGTTCTCTTTTAAGAGTGCATAATACTATTGTCTTCACTTCTATATATTTGCCAAAAAGAATATTGCCTTAGCGATTGCAGGATGTTTTCTCTACTGGTGGGACTACCACTAATGCCCTCATGGGGTATTTTCAAAGCATGCCTCACTTGGTACTGAGTGCTTTGTATGACTTATTATGGCCTTAGACTTGTTAAAATTATCTGAAATTGCAATCATTTATTAATTTATTTGCCCGAAAACAGGAATTTAGTTGATGGCTTTGAAAGTGGAGACTTTTTCAATCACCTTAAGCACCTGGCCCACACACACCCAGTCCTTCAGTGACCTGACATGCATGTGGTGGGTGGGAGCGAATGCAAGAAGGGCCCTAAAAGCTGTTTTTTCAGGCCACTCCCTCCTGAGTCTAGCAGGGATATCCACCCAGAATACACGTTAAGACTACCTGAGGAGTGTTTTAGAGACCCAGACAATGGCCCTGCAGGACATGCATTTAATATAATTGGGCTGGAGTTGGTCCAAGTGTTTACTCAGAGTCCACCAAGAAATGAATCCAGGACAGATGGGGTTGAGAACAATTGACCACTGTGTGCAGAAGAAAGAAGTTTCTCACTTTTCCCATTCTTGAATAAACAACATGTTTTTAATAAAGAACATATTCACAACAGTGACATTTCCAACATTCAGGTAAGAGATTTCACAAATATTGTCCACTCAAATCACCACAAATCTCGTTGAATCTCCTCTTCCATGTTGGTGGCAGAATCTGATGGTTTGTTGTTACCAAAGTGAACTGAGTATCCAGGAATTGGAGCTGCCATATACAAGCGAATGAGTAATCTCCCTCTTTTTAATTTTTTACTCTTCTCAACAGCTGACCAGTTTTGCCAATGTCCACATTCCTTGCAAGTAGAATTTAAAATAACACATGTCCAGTTAGGAACAAGTTGAAAGAGCACTTTTTTCATCTGGTTTCATTCTAGGATCTACAGCCCCTCTGCTCTAGGCAGAAAGCCTTCAGGTGGTCCAGCCATACTGTCTGTAATTCCATTGAAGGTGTTAGGCTGCAGCCCCAAGCAAGTGTTCATTTACTAACTGTTGGTCCTGCATGTACAGGACCTCATGGTAAATATAGCCGGACCATAAAAAAAATAAATTTTTGGGACCCATGCATCTGGTAAAATATGATTGTTATCATAAACCATCTGTAGCAACAGAACCAGCTGATTATAGGCCATAGTCAGTATATTGTCAGTAGAGGATAATATTTAATATTAAAACACTATTAAAACAATAACAAAACTTGCTCAAAGTTGATCTGCTTTTTATTATCACAAGTCTAATGAATGTCAGTGATAACATGCTTCTTTGAAAAATCTTATGTTGGTTTAAATTCTAAACAATTGTTGTGATTACTGGTGAGTTTTAATATAAAAGTTAGCCTCTAACAGACACATGAAAAAATGTTCATCATCTTTAGCCATTAGGGAGATTCAAATCAAAACCACACTGAGATACCACCTTACAACAGTTAGAATGCCCAAAATCAACAAGACAGTAAACAACAAATTTTGGAGAGGATGTGGAGCAAGGGGAACCCTCTCCCACTGTTGGTGGGAATGCAAGTTGGTGCAGCCACTTTGAATTTGGAAGCCACTCCACACTTTGGAAAAAGGTGTGGAGATTCCTCAAGATATTAAAAATAGAGCTACCCTATGTCCCTGCAATTGAACTACTGGGTATTTACCCCCAAAGAAGCAGTTGCAGTATAAGGAAGGGCCACATGTACCCCAATGTTCAGAGCACCAATGGTCACAATCGCCAAACCGTGGAAAGAACCAAAATGCCCTTCAACAGATGAGTGGATAAGGAAGATGTGGTATATCTATACAATGGAATATTATGCCTCCATCAGAAAGGATGAACATCCAACTGTTGTATAAACATGGATGGGACGAGAAGAGATTATGTGGAGGAAATAAGTCAAGTAGAGAGAGTCAATTACCTTATGGTTTCACTTACCTGTGGAGCATAAGGAAAATCGTGGAGGGCATTGTGAGAAGGAAGGGAAGGGTGAATGGGGGGGAACTGGAGGGGGTGATGAACCATGAGATACTGTGGACTCTGAGAAATGAACTGAGGGTTTTGGAGGGGAGGGGGTGGGGGGTTGGGCGAGCCTGGTGGTGGGTATTGAGAAGGGCACATATGCATGGAGCATTGGGTGTGGTGCATGAACAATCAATCTTGTAGCAATGAAAAAATAAACATATTTGGGGAAAAAAGTTAGCCTCAAATTAGCATTTTTTATGATTTATCCTTAAATAAAGATTATATTCTGGAGGGGGAGGAGCAAGATGGCAGAGAAGTAGGAGGTTGAGTCAGAGTCAGATCCCAGAAGTTTATCTAGATAGTTATTAAATCATTCTAAAAGTCAGCATACTCAACAGGAGAGAGAAGAGAGGAAGAAGCGCAATTCTGGGAGCAGAAAATCGACCACTTTCCAAAAGATAGGACATTTGGAAAAGTGATTCCAAAAGCAACGGGAAGAGAGGCCGTGGTGGGAGGGGAGGGCTCCCTGAAGCCACAGAGCTGCGGAGCACAAAATTGGAACTTTAAGAGTCTGCTCCGCTAAGGGACATTGCTCCAGAGGCTAGGTCGGAGATTCCCTCACAGGAACAGAGTTGTTTCAAGACCCAAGAGATCATAAAGAGACCGGGGGTGTCTGGGTGCAGCAGAGCTCCCAGATATCAGGGCGGAGAAGCCGGCAGCAGAGAAAGAGCTGCACAGTGCGTTTTCAACTGAGGCTTACTCTAGACCGTGGCTGCGGCCCTTTGAGCGGGGACCACATAAGGCATTCCAGAGAGACCCCCTCCTTCCTCCTTGGGGAGGAGTGGTGCGGGAGTGTGCAGCAAGAATCTGCTGGGTCTGGAGACTCCAGATGGGGCCATGTGCCAAAGATAGAAATGCACCGCCACAAGTGGCTGGGCTCGGAGCCTGGGCGGGGACTGGGAGACGGGAGTGATTGACTGCTTCCCTGTGAGGGTGCGCTGAGGAGTGGGGACTCCAGTACTCAGGGACTCCAGTGCTCAGCTCCTCCAGCCAGAGACTGGAAGCCGCCATTTGCATTCCCAGGGCGGTATGGAAAGCTCTTGGTTTCAGGGAACAAAGACTCCCAAGAGCAAACCTGAGCGAATTGCTTGGTCCTTCCCTGGGCAAGGGCGGGGCAATTCCATCTCAGGCAAAGACATCTGAGAACCAAGTTGAAAAGGGCCCTCTCCAGAAGATCAGTGAGAATATCCAGCCAAGTCCAAGTTCATCAATCAGTGAGAACTATGGAACTCCAGAGTACTTTTCTCTCTCACTCATCTATTCTTAGCTCAATAAAATGACAACACGGAAAAACTCACCACAAAAAAAAGAACAAGAGACAGTACCGACGGTTAGAGAACTAGTTAATACAGACATCAGTAATATATCAGAAATAGAGTTCAAAATGACAGTTGTCAAGATGCTAGCTTGCCTCAAAAAAAACATGGAGGAGATCAAAAAATCCCTTTTGGGAGAAATAAAATCCCTTTCAGGAGAAATAAAAGAAATAAAATCTAACCAAGATGAAACAAAAAAGCTATTAATGAGATTCAAACAAAAATGGAGGCTCTTAATGCTAGAATAAATGAGACAGAAGAAAGA
>CM052810.1:73400208-73421384 GCA_028533885.1 Nasua narica | reverse complement strand
GCAATGGCCACAATTGCCAAATTGTGGAAAGAGCCAAGATTCCCTTCAACAGATGAATGGATAAAGATGATATGGTCCTTATATACAATGGAATATTATGCCTCTATCAGACAGGATGAATACCGAACTTTTGTATCAACATGTTCGGGACTGGAAGAGATTATGAGTAGTGAAATAATTCAAGCAGAGAGAGTCAATTATCTTATGGTCTCATGTGTGGAGCATAAGGAAAATCATGGAGGACATTGTGAGAAGGAAAAGAAGGGTGAATGGGGGGAAATTGGAGGGTTGGTGAACCATGAGAGACTGTGGACTCTGAGTAACAAACAGGGTTTTGGAGGCGTGGGGGTGGGGGTTCGGCGAGTCTTGTGATGGGTATTGAGGAGGGCACATATTGCATGAATCACTGGGTGTGGTGCATGAACAATTAATCTTGTAGCACTGAAAAAATAAATTTATATGGGGAAACGAAAGAGAGCACTCAAATTACTAAAATCATGAATGAAAATGGGGATATTTTTACCAATATTTCAAAATCAAAAATCAATAGAAAATAGTACTATGAATAGTTATACACCAAAAAATTGGGTCTCCCATATGAAATGCACAAATTCATAGAATCATACAACCTACCAACATTGAATCACAAAGAAGTAGAAGGTATGACTAAAACAATAACTGGTAAGGAGATTGATTCATAATTAAAAAATAAACAAACATATCACAGCAGCAATAAAAAACCTGAACAATATGGCTTTTCTGGTAAATTCTACCAAATCAAAACTGCAGTGAGGTACTGCTTCACACCCATTGTCATGGATTAACTAATTAATTAATTAATTAGAGGATGTGGGAAGATTTGAACATTGGTGCATTTAGTATAAAATGTTGCAGTATTTGTGGAAAGTAGTTTGGCTTTCCTCAAAAAGTTCAGCATAGAATTACCATATGAGCCAGTGATTTCATCCCAAGGTGTATACCTAAGATAACCGAAAGCAAGGTTTCAACCAGATACTAATATACCAAAGCTCACAGTAGCATTATTCACAATGGCCAATAGCCAAAATGTGGAAAGAACCCAAATATCTTTTAAGAGTAGAATGGATAAACAAAATGTAGTATACACATAAGTGGACTATTTTCAGCCTTAAAAAGGAATGCAATTCTGGTACATAATACAACATGGAGGAACCCTGAAAACATTATGCTAGATAAAATAGGCAATATATAAAAGGACAACACATAGTGTATGATTTCACATATGAGATACCTAGAATAAGCAAATTCAGACAGATAGGAAGTAAAATAAAGGTTACCAGTGTCTAGAAAGAGGGAGAATGAAGAGTTACTATTTAGGAATGCAGTTTCTGTAGAGGATGATGAAAGGTTCTAGAAATGGATAGTGATGACGGATGGTTGCACAACATTGTGAATATGCTTAATGCCACTGAACCGTAAATGGTTAGCAGAATAAATTGAGGGGAAATGCTTTAACTCCTGCAAGTAATGCTAAAGTACACAAAAGTGGGTAAACTTGGCCTCAGGGACCGCTTCACCAGTAAGGAACACCCCTTGAAATAAGCCTCTTTATGTTTCACCCTCAGGGTGGTGGTGTAAATGCAAGCTTTAAGTGAGCCCATGCACCTTATATTTTATGCTTATGTACCTTGGGCATACTCCTTAACTTCCCTACTCAATTCTATCATCTGTAAAATCGGGATATTTCACAGGTCATGTTTTTTTTTTTTTTTCTTTTTAATTAAACCGGGTACTTCATAGAGAGGTCTTGAAATGGTATATGGCACCTGGTGCACATGGTGGTGATAACTGTGATCATGATGATGGAGTTTCCTAAGTCAAAAGTTGGGGATGTGTGGGTAAAATGGGTTAAGAACCAGGTTCTTATAATTGAGCAGCATCAGAATCACACAGAGGGCTTGTTAAAATACATTCTCAGGTCTGGAGCAGGGCCAGGGAATTTTCATTTCTAACAAATAATGATCTCAGATAATACTAATGTTGCTGGTCCAGGAACTACACTTTGAGAACCATGAACATAGAGCTATAACCAAGATCCCTACCCATTGAATGATCCAGTGCTTCCAGAAGTCCTCTGCTTCTAGAATATAATTTTAAAAGGGGTTTCTTATCTAATGAGAGGCAATATTTTATGGCCTATCAGACATATATAATCTTTTTCCCCCAAATATGTTTATTTTATTTCTTCAGTTTTACAAGAATGATTGTTCTTGCACCACACCCAGTGCTCCATGCAATACGTGCTCTTCTCAGACATATATAATCTTAACATTTATAATTCACCAACCATCTCAGAAATGCATATGCATAGAAATGAAGTTTTAAAATTTGCATTTTAGAACTTGATAAATTCACAATGGAGTTTCTGAAAACCTGAGGATTATTTAGCCATGTTTCAGGGAAAACAAGCTAGTGAGAAACCATGTCTGAAAACTCTGGGTCTTCCTCTGGCTATTGAAACCTCTTGTACCTTTGATGGAGAATGGGCATCTGCATTAGACTTTCTAACAGATGTCCTTCTCACGGCTTTCCATCACACCAGCTTGGTCTTTGAGAAATGCAATAAAACAAGCATGTGGAGATGCATTGGCATCAGAAACCACTGGATAGAAGGACTCAAGCCTCTTCCTTGTAAAAGAAGAAAAATGTACTTGGGTTTGAAGCCTGGAATTCTTGTTTATGTACTGTAGATACATTGACAAGTTATTTGATCTTTAATAGCATTTGTAATCTCACATATAAGATAGGGAGAATAATTACTATTTACTTTGAAGGGTTGATATTCTACTTGGCACATGGTAGAAATCCAGGAAATGACTGTTGGTACTGTTATTAGTCATTATTGTTTGATGATCTCAGGAGTAGAGATTTAGTCTGAGCCTCCATGCTTTCTGGTCATGAGACAAAAATCACTTTGATTCCATGTTTCTATCTTTCTCTTCTTCCTTCTCTTCCTGTTCCTTTGTCTCTTCTTCCTGCCTCCTCTTCCCTTATATCTCCAGTGGACAAACTTCTGTAGACAGGTTTCCCAGCATTTTTCTAGAGTGTGCATTATATTGCCCCCTCCATCATTTCCTTTTCTTTATACACAATTGGAAAAGACAGCATTGTAAAGAGTTTTCTTTGGAGAGGTGACTGCTCATGTCTTCTGCCCATTTTTTGATGTGATTATCTGTTTTGCGAGTGTTGAGTTTGAGGAGTTCTTTATAGATCTTAGATATCAGACCTTTGTCTGTAGTGTCATTTGCGAAGATCTTCTCCCATTCTGTGGGTTGCCTGTTTGTTTTGAGGACTGTTTCCTTTGCTGTGCAGAAGCATTTTATCTTGATGAAGTCCCAAAAGTTTATTTTAGCTTTTGTTTCCTTTGCCTTTGGAGACATGTCCTGAAAGAAGTTGCTGTGGCTAATGTCATAGAGGTTACTGTCTATGTTCTCCTTTAGGGTTTTGATAGATTCCTGCCTCACGTTGAGGTCTTTTATCCATTTCGAGTTTATCTTTGTGTATGGTGTAAGAGAATGGTCAAGTTTTATTCTTCTACATATAGTTGTCCAATTTTCCCAGCACCATTTATTGAAGAGACTGTCTTTTTTCCACTGGATATTTTTTCCTGTTTTGTCAAAGATTATTTGACCATAGAGTTGTAGGTACATCTCTGGCTCTCCATTCTGTTCCACTGGTTTATGTGTCTGTTTTTGTGCCAGTGCTGTCTTGGTGATCACATCTTTGTAGTAAAGCTTGAAATCAGGCAATGTGATGCCCCCAGCTTTGTTTTTCTTTTTCAACATTTCCTTAGCAATTTGGGGTCTTTTCTGGTTCCACAGAAATTTTGGTATTGTCTGTTCCAGCTCTTTGAAAAAAAAAAAGGTGGAATTTTGATCAGGATCGCATTGAAAGTATAGATTGCTTTGGGCAGTATAGACATATAAATGGCTAACAGACACATGAAAAAATGTTCATCTTTAGCCATCAGAGAGATTCAAATCAAAACCACACTGAGATACCACCTTACACCAGTTAAAATGGTCAAAATCAACAAGACAGTAAACAATAAATGCTGGAGAGGATGTGGAGAAAGGGGAACCCTCTTCCACTGTTGGTGGGATTGCAAGTTAGTGCAGCCACTTTGGAAAACAGTACAGAGATTCCTCAAGAAATTAAATATACAGCTACCCTATGACTCTGCAATTGCACTACTTGGTATTTACCCCAAAGAAGCAGATGCAGTACAAAATAGTGCCACATGTACCCCAAAGTTCATAGCAGCAATGGCCATAATAGCCAAACTGTGGAAAGAACCAAAATGCCCTTCAACAGATGAGTGAATAAGGAAGATGTGGTCCATCTATACAATGGAATATTATGCCTCCATCAGTAAGGATGAATATCCAACTTTTGTATCAACATAGCCGGGACTAGAAGGGATTATGCGGAGTGAAATAAGTCAAACGGAGAAAGTAAATTATCTTATGGTCTTACTTATGTGTGGAGTATAAAGAAAATCATGGAGGGCATTGTGACAAGGAAGGGAAGGGTGAATGGGGGGAAATCGAGTGGGCAATGAACCAGGAGAGACTGTGGGCTCTGAGCAACAAACTGAGTGGTTTGGAGGGGACAGGGGTGGGGGTTTGGGCAAGCCTGGTGGTGGGTATTGAGAAAGGCACGTATTGATGGAGCACTGGATGTGGTGCATGAATAATCAATCTTGTAACACTGAGAAAATAAAATAAACATATTTGTGGGGAAAAAAAGAACCCCCCCAAAAAAACAACAAAAAAAGAGTTTTCTAATTCCATTTGAGCATCTTCAAAATCAGTTAAGCTGAGGCAAGTAGTATCCCATGCAGCCTCATTGGTATGCCATTCCACTCAAGAGTGCTGGGCACTGTAAATGACACATGAATTATGTATGCTGGGGCTCAGTATAGCATTTAGCTTGCCTGAAGCACCATTTGCATTTTGAGGGAAGGTCATTTTGATTTTGTGATGTATAACACATCCACATGCCTCACAGGAGTCAGGGCCTTCATGCTGGTGTCTTAGAGCTTGATGGCATGAGCCCAGGGTGTGGCTGCAGCCCCTCTGTTCCAGGTCCTGTGATCAGTGCACTCAAATCCTTGGCCCAATTTTCCCTCTCTCCGTGTCAGATCTTTAGACTTTAATCCTTTCTTTTGCCCAGAAATGTGCTAACTTCTCCAGCTCTAAGCTGAAGTTCAGTTAAACCCAGCCTTCCCCTCTACACCTCCTGGTAAACATCATCTCCAAATATCACTTTGCTTTGTGCACCTGGGTTTGGGCTCTCTCCTGTCCATCAGCAATGCCACTGCTACTCTGGGAGGGAATCCTCCTCTGCTCATAGGACCATGCTTCTCTGCACAGGTGGAGACTTCAGTAGGAAATATATCTGCAGACATGAACGAAGTCGGTTCTGGATGATATGTAACCCTGAGCACACCAGTGCATCCTACCTGTGCACACACTAGTCCCTTTGCTAGGGATGCCATCTCTTCCCTTCATTACCTGGGAAAGTGTGGGCATTCTTTTCAGAGTACCTTTCAGATTAATCCTCTGTTAAGCTTTTCCTACTCCTCCTATCTTCCCAGTTCCCACAGCCACCACTTCACCACCAACCCCCCAAAAAGAGAAACACATGAAAAACAAAAACAATATATCAGGTGCCTGGTAAGAACCAATTATTGGTCATACCACATTTTACTGTCATTGTAATACTAGAGTATTAGCTTCTTGAGGCACAAAACTATTATCTCTTTCCATCTTTCATCACTAAGTCTCATGCTTGAAGTTGCATGATAAGCTATCATCTTGGTTTTGTGAAAATGTGATCTATTCAAGAGATAAAGTTTGCAAAAGTGGTGCATGGCTGGAGGCCATGGAAAGAATGGGGACTTAAAATTTGAACATCTCAGTTTTATTGCTGACTTTGTTAATGATCTTACCAGATGAATTAACTTTGGCAGCTGAACCCAAGCCTACCTGTCTTCCTTGGCCACAGAAAGGACTGAGTCAACATAGTTTAGGACAGGAGACTTGCTTAATCTGCAGAGTATATGTGAAGTGTTTGAATAGTCCAGGTGTGTTGAGAGAGCACATTTACTTTCCAAAATACTTTTTTTTTTCCAAAATACTTTTATTTACTATTTAGTTTTAATTGCCATAACAATAGTTCTCAAAAAGTTAGATATAGTACCTGAGAATTGCAATCAATAGACTTCCTGTATCCTGTGTTGGACCAAGCCAACATAACTTTGGAAAAGCACTTGCTCCTAGAGGTCACATAAAATAGCTTCCTTATCAAAACTAACTGCTTGATACAGAAATACTTACTTTAAGACCTTCACCTGTCTGTGACCACTGATCCTAATCCATTATGCAAAATCCTTTTCAGTTCCTACCAGTTTCTTTTCTTGTAAGGCCTGATTTAAAGTGATCTGGCCGATACCCTAAAAACATATTATTACTTTACTCAGAGTCCCCTTTCTGAGATGCTATGAGAATTCTGTCAAGTTGGTATTCTTCTTTACCGTGGTAATTTAATAAACTGAGTTTTGCTTTACCAGAAGTTTTTCTAGTGGTCTTTTGTGGGGCTGTCAACCTATGGCCCCAATGGGTAACAATGTCATACTGTATCATTAGGATATCACAGGATTAGCTCAGCTCTCTAGAAAATAATGAAAATCAGAATGGTAACAACAAAAACCTCTAAGTAGAAAAAACATTATAAAATACATGCCTCACATTTCATGTATTTTACTCACCATTTAGAGAATATTTTCACTCCTCCTCAAGACATTTGTTCTTGCTTTCAATGTGATTCTGACAGCTCTGGTTAGCTGATACTCAAGCTTAAAACTACTGAGCTTTTAAGGAAGTTCAAAAATAGAGTTTCTGTTCAGAACCAGAAAGCAACATATCTTTGTATTTGGCCTTAATGATCACCTGCATACTTCTGGATATGTCTGTGAGGGTGCCCCTGGAAGAGATTAGCATTTGAATCCCCAGACAGAGTAAAGATCACCCTCACCAATGTTGCTTGACATCATTCAATCTGTTGAGGGCACAAATAGAACAAAAAGCTAATTCCCTGTCTCTCTTGTTGATGTCCATCTTCTCCTTCCCTTAGACATTGGAACTCCTGTTCTTCTGACCTTTGGACTGGGACTGAATTACACTACCTGCAGCTAGAATTGCACTCTGTGCTAGAGGATAAAACCTTAGCACCTGTGGTCACCCCATCCCAGGGCCCTCCAGTTGCCCATGCTCCTGTTGTGCCACACTGTGTGTACATCTTCAAACACTGAGATGGTCCCCTTCTCTAAGTGTCTCTTTTCTCCTTTTTTTCAACCTCACCATCTGTTGGGTGTATATCTGCTTCTGTGAGTGAAAGTTAAGCAAAAGATCACCTTCTCAGTTGTTTTGTGGTCCCCTCTTGGTATGATGGACAGGTTCGTCCTGCCACTTATGTCAGATTTTGTTGTGGGCTCACCTGGGACACTAGAGGGTATTATCTGTTTCATGTGTCCAGCACATGACTATTGAGAGCCAGCTCTTTCTCAGGCAACTGCCAGCAATGACTGTCTATTGTAGAAATGGCTGTCTAGTAAGGGAGATGGAAATTATGGGAAAAAAATGTGAGTGTAGTGTGTGAGGAAGGAAAGAAAAATTAGCAGTGCTCTGATTGAGAATGGGAGGGATTATCTATGTAGGTGTGCTACTCTCAGTCTTGAGCAGTGTTCCCCCAAACGTTCAGGCAAGTGAGGAGACCAGGCTTGGTGGGAGCCAGGAGAGGAGATTGGTTGGCTGAAGGGACTTGTGAGGACCAGAGACCTAATGCACATTGCAGGATAATGTCCAACCTGAATTCCTGCATGATGCCTAGCTGTTTGGCTTTAATACTTTGTATACTCAAGTTGTTTGGTGGAAAGCAGCAAAGAGGCTGCTAAATGTCACTTCTTGACCTTCCACTTCTGTGGTGGAAACAGTCACACATACCTAAGGCCACCCAGGTGGCCTTCCAAACACCATACCCTGGGCCTGGCAATCATGAAAAGGGCTCCAGCCCCATAGAGATTAGAGTGAGGCAGGTGGCATAGAGTGTCACCCAGTGCTCTGAAGACACCTGCACTTCCTCTAACCATCAGGCTTGGTTTGAACTCTAAGCTGGGAGCACTGACTGATATCAAGTCACTGAGGTCCTTATTTTACTTTTTATGCACATGCCTTGTCTTTGTGTCTAGCTTGAACCCAGTGCAAACACTTCTCTTCCCACCTCTTCCAGGGCATGTCCCCAGCCAGATGGACCTCACAGAAGTCCACATAATTTGGCCCAGAGTCTGTCCCAGACTGGGAGGAGGCTCAGCCAGATTCTGTGTGGCCTGTGTAAAGTATGTCTTGTACTTGAAGTAAGTGTCCAGAAGGAGCAGCTGTTAGAACAGTGCTGCAAAACCTTTGATGTCAGCCTGGCAATGGCACAGAAGCCAGTCTGTCTCTGCAAAGCTGCTTTCCACACAAAATGAACAGTCAGGCACCGTTGAAATGTTACATTGACCACTGTATTCATCCCAGGAGGTCACCAAAAGGCAAAAGTTAATGTCTGTAGCAGATTGAATAAAAGTTTCCATGAGGAAACAAGGTATTGGCCTGCCAGTATGAATATGTTGAAAGAAGGTGTCCTCTCCACAATCCTGGAGCTTCCAACCCCAACCTTGGCACTGTGCTGCTGTGATGGGGCAAGCTGCATATCTCCCTAATGGTCATGTTAAATGGCCTTAGAAATTCAGTGAATCTGTAATTTTTTGAAAATTAAAGAAGACACAACAGATTTCTGGATCATTCTGCACATTCCAAAAAGAAGAAGTGGCATGTATCTGCCTTTTGTGATGGTGTCTGGCTTCCCACTCTTAAAGGAGGTGGTATACATGAGTAAGGAGAGTGTGGGGGAGCACAAAGTGGCCAGTCCCTTGGGACTGTGTAAATATATCAGTAGGAACTTCCATCTCAGCTTCAGGGCTAATTCTGGATACATTAGGCTGGCTGAGTTGTGTGCAGGGAAGACCTGGGTCAGGCTGGGAGAAGCCTACCCCATAATGTGAAAATGGAGTGGCAGGAGTTTAGAGGAGAGGGGAAAGACTGGCTAGGAAGAGGAAAGTTGGAGGCTTGGATGGCAGGCAGGTGTGTACTGGGAGACTGTGGGTGTGGAAGTAGGTGGAAAAGGCCAGAGACAGAAGAAACCCAGAGTGTAAACAGAGCAAGAAGTGAAGAAGGTGAATCAGACAATCCACACAGTCTGGGCTTAAGTAAGAGTTTGAGAGGCACAGATACAAAGGGAGGGCACCAGCTCCTCCAATCCAGTGTGGTTTCCTGGTGCCCTGGTACATGGGGTGGCCTAATGGAGCCCTTCTGGATGTGTTTGTTCTACCTGCCTGTGAAAGGCTAAGTAAGCCTCAGTCTCTGGATTCCACGGAGAACTTCTTAGCCCTCAAGGTCTCCTCTCTTGGCACCTTGCTTCCCCATGCTTTTCCTTCTCCCAGGCTCTATAGGCACATTTGGTCTCAACTTCTTCATGTTTAACCACAGTCTTGCTGGAGGTGACATCTGCATTTGGGTTTTCAGGATGAATTATACATCCTGTGTTGATTTTTCAGCAAAGTCAGATGCCCAGAGGGCTTCTAGTCTGATACCATTCATAGAATCTTGAAAAGTCCTAAGTTCAAAGCATAAATGCCTGGAGATGCATAAAATGTGGAAAACTATCTAACACAGAAATGAATATTCTCCTTTCTAAGTCCCTCAGGAGTGCATATTTTTCTTGGTCAAAGGGACCAAGGTCCATTTAGTACATTGGACCACAAAAATGTCCAATGTACTAAATGATTGAGATATAAAACCTATTTATTTATCTATTCATTCATTTTACAAACATTACTAAGTATCTATTACATATAGGAAAGAAGTTGTCATTCTGGGTGACACAACAGTGACACCATCATGAACTCTGTCCCAAAGGCTCTAACTAGTCAGAATCTGGGTGTTAACCTCCTGTGTGACTCAGGGCTCAGTGGGAGGCACTTGGAGGTCTCCCTGGGAAAGCTTGTTGATGTCTCCCTCTCTAAGAACCTGCCTGACATATTACCCTCCCTTCTACTTTTTCACAAATAGTGACTAATACACCCAAGTTGGAGTGCCTCCAACCACCATGAAAGTCACTAATTTCAATAACAAAACTGCCATGCTATTTGCCAAGGATAAGAGGATGGCAGCTGTTATGTGCACTTCCCCCCTTTCTTTTTAAATCATGCCATTCATAGCTGCTTTTCATATGAACAGGTCAGTAATCTTTCGTATAATTAGCTTCCAGTTTAGGCTGTAGCTTCAATAACATAGAGTATAGCTAAGGTGGATCTGTTGGTAGTATTCCAGAATTCACCCAGTGTCAAATGGGTAAAAAGCCCCTCCTAGACTATCATCACTGTGGCAGTGTTCAGATCAGGGGAGGAAGCTTGAGACTCTGGTGCCCAGGAAGTTTGGTGGCAGCATGTGCTCTGCAGGCTGTTACCCAACCTTCTTCTCTGTCCTGTCATCATCAGAGAGTTAGAGGGTCTGAATGAATGAGTTAGGGGTGCTGTCGGCATGCTGATGGAGAAGACTTGGGTCTAGAAGTGAGCACAAACATGAATGAGACCCCAGCTCTGTCCTCTAGGATACAAGATGCAGGTTTCTTCAGGACTAGAATTTAGTCTTTTTATTATTACATTCCCAGACTGCAACACATGCCTGGCACATGGAAAGGCCTAGAAACATGAATCAATCAGTGAAGTACTTTGAGTTCTTTGAAGTCTATTGAAAGTCTCTAGTACTACTTATCAGAAAGAGAATCATAACTATGCAATCATTGAGGGATTAGGCTAATATCAACAATGTCACAATCGTTCTAAGACTCCAGATTTGCATTAGGAAAAGCCAGGGAAATACCCTCAAGCTGTGGTCAGTGAGATGTTTCAGCTCTCTATCATATAGAAATTTATTTGCAACTGTAAAACTTAGATTTAAGTAATAAGAGTCTTACCTTAGGTTTCTAAAAAGTAGATTCTGAAACAAAAGTCTGAAAGAAAGTAGATTATTTGGGAAGGGAATTCATGCAAAGAGAAAAAGAAGCAGGGGGAGTGCAATGGGGAATGCTAACATAAGGAAATACTATAAGTTTGGCTATGGCCACCACCAACTTGGGCTCAGTCCTGCTGGTTTACTGAGCAAATGTACAGTGTAACTGTCCCTGTGGGGAGACCACAAAGGGATCATTGGTTCCCATTCGCCATTGATGAGTAGTCCAAGATATGTGAGTGCTGCAGCATAAGAGCTTAAGCCCCAAGCTCAAATTCTCTATTTGAAAAATGACTTCCAATTCTTTATTCTCCACCATTTACTATCAACTTAGACAAGTTATTTAAAACTTCTGTGTTTCCATTTCCTTATAGGCAAATGGGCAGAATAATAGTTATCTATTGATTTGATGGGGAGATAGGACTTAACCATGGTGTAGAGTACTTGGAACTTTACTCAGGAGAAGCTAATAGGCTTTTCCCTATTCAACTTGTCTGATTGGTGTCTCCTGACCTTTCCTGAAGACTTACCTGAGAGATTTTTAGAAATTTAGATTCCTAGGCCTCTACTGTACAGAAGCTTTGAGATGGAAATGCTCCTTAGAACTACCTTTGCAGCCTTGCTTGAGAGAGCTTGCTGTAGTGTGAGCATGTGTGTTACTTGCTTCTTTATCCTGAAAAGGTGCAGAGAAAACTCTCTAGGAGGTTGAGATTGCCAGGAAATATTCATTCTGGTTTGCAAAAGTTCATCTAGAATTCTTTCTCAAAGTAACACCTTCCAAAGCCAAGGAGGTCAGGAAGTGATAAATAAAATGTCAGGAAGTGATGGGTAATGGAAGAAGGAGAGGCTCAGCTGATGGGTGAAGTCAAAAGGATGAAAATGAAAGTAAATGCCTGTCTTTCCCCAAATGAGTTGATCTGGATTAGCACAGAACCAATCTAGAACAAAAGACAATAGTTGAGGAAGAAATGACAGTGGATCACCAGGCATGTCCCTTCTCAAAGGATGGATGGGGACACAGAGTGCTATCTCCTTGTCCCACATCTCCATGTCAGCTCTGCCTGATGCTGGTGTCTGGAGAGCATGGGTAGGCCTCTTTTTTTTTTTTAAGATTTTATTTATTTATTTATTTATTTGAGAGACAGAGAAAGTGAGAGAGAGCACGAGAGGAGAGAAGGTTAGAGGAAGAAGCAGACTTCCCGTGGAGCTGGGAGCCTGATGTGGGACTCGATCCCGGAACTCAAGGATCATGACCTGAGCCGAAGGCAGTTGCTCAACCAACTGAACCACCCAGGCACTCAGTGTGGGTATGCTTCTTTTTTTTTTTATAAAAGATTTTATTTATTTATTTGACAGAGAGGAGAGAGATCACAAGTAGGCAGAGAGAGAGGAGGAAGCAGGCTCCCTGCTGAGCAGAAAGCCCGATGTGGGGCTGATCTCAGGACCCTGAGGTCATGACCTGAGCCGAAGGCAGAGGCTTTAATCCACTGAGCCACCCAGGCGCCCCTGTGGGTATGCTTCTTGATGTCTCCTCATCATGCCTGAAAATGTCATCATTCTTTTAGGGGAAGAATGTGCTCAGATTATGAGAGGATGTGAGATTTCAACTAAAATGGCTGGGGAGCCCTGTGGATGTATCAGGATCCCAAAGAGAAATAGGCAGGGAAGGCACCTGCGGAGGGTGACACTGTCCCAGGAGGGGAGGAAGATCTCAGTGCATTTTCCACGGATGGTTGGCAGGGAGCTGGGATGCAGGAGGCTGCTCCTTCATCACTCACTTATAGCTCAGACAGAGGATTTGTCACCTGCATCTATCCCTGCCTGGGTCCTTCTTTCTTAACTGTGCTCGTTGTCCTCCTCCACCTCCTCTGCACCTCTCCGCATTCTCTCTTTCCCTCACTTCCTCCTTACACCGTCTTCCCATCCATCCTGCAGTGGGTGCCTCTCCCCAACATCTTTCTCTTCACTGATTCTCTTCTCAGGTCCACTGCAATCAACTCACAAATCCCTCCTGACCCAAGGAGCTCTCAGCTTAATCTATGCCGCTTGCCTTGACCACCCTCCCCCAGGTAAGCTCCTTCTGCTATCTCTTGCCCAACTTGATCTGAACCTTAGTTCTGAGCACATCTCTTTTTTAAGTAAGGTGGAGTGCTGGCATTACCTGCTTCCTGGCCTCCCCTAGAAGGTGCTGGGATCAGACAGGAGAACTTCAAGGCACATAGGAGCTGGGCTGGGGACATAAATGTCACTACAAGTTGCTGGCAGTCCAAGTTACTAAATCCTAAACCCTAGAAAACATAGGAGTTGCCAAGGAGGCTATCTGTCTCATGTGGAATAAAGCTTGCCATGTGTTCCCTAGAAGAGGACTGGCAGAAACTGAATACTGGGTCAGAGTGAGGGCTGCCAGATAAGACAGGTAAAATATAGAAAGCCTAGATAAATTTGCATTTCAGATACACAATGGATAAGTTCTGGCATAACTATGCTTTATGCAATATTTGGGACATAATTATTGTGTGTGATAGGCAAAATAAATCTCCTATGGGAATGTCCTAATACCAGAAACTATGAATGTGTCACCTTACATGGCAAAGGGGAATTAAAGCTGCTAATGAATCTAAAATAGGAGCATTATCTGGATTATATCGGTGAGTCCAATGGAATCACAAAGAACTTCAGGAAAAAGGACGCCAAAAAGTCAGTATCAGAAGGATACAGGAAGGAAGGAAGACTGGCCACTGCTTTGAAGATGGAAAGGGGCCATGGGCCAAGGAATGGGACTGCATCTAGAATTTGGAAGGGAGGAGGACATGAATCCTTCTCTGAGGCCTCCAGAAAAGAATTTACACCTGCTAACACCTTTACTGTAGCCCAGTGAGGCCCTTTTCAGACTTTCAACCACCAGAAATATGAGAATACATATGTACTGCTTTAGGTCACTAAGTCTATGGTAACGTGATAGAGTAGCAACAGGAAATAAACACATACTTTTTTTTAAAGATTTTATTTACTTATTTGACACACAGAGAGAGATCACAAGTAGGCAGAGAGGCAGGCGGGGGTGGGGGGTGGGGAGCGGGAAGCAGGCTCCCTGCTGAGCAGAGAGCCTGATGTGGGGCTCAATCCCAGGACCCTGAGATCATGACCTGAGCAGAAGGCAGAGACTTTAACCTATTGAGCCACCCAGGCGCCCCAAACACATACACTTTTAAAAAAGAGTTGTTCATTTGAAATTTAAATTCAATTGGGTGACCTACATTTTATCTGGCAACTCTAATCAAAGCCAAACTGAATTAGGGCCAGAAACCTGATCAGAACTCCTGTCAGGGACAGTAAGTTTGTGCAGCGGGGGCTCTGCATTCTTTTTTTGGTTTGCCTATGCTGCCCCATAAGTGTGGCGTGAGTATTCATTACAATAAATACTAGAACACCAGCAGAGTTTCTAGCATGCAGTAAGTAGCAGCAATTGTTTGGTTCCTATGCCTGGTTGATGGCAAGAAGAGTCCTAATACCTGCCCATGGCTTGGTTCTCCAGCATTTTCAGATGGGCACAGCCTGGTGGGGTACTGACAGGAAGCAGACCCAGAATTCTACTGACAGAAGTAAATTACAGGCCATGCCATGTGACCTCCATCCACCTAGCTCATCTGCCTCTGTGCTGTGGGCATACTGCCCTCAGAGCTCTCTCTGACTTTCTCTGAACCACATTTAGGAGGCCAAGGACTGCCCACCAGCTGAGAGCACATCTGCTCCTAAACTCCTGACCTCTATAGGGAAGCGAGATTCCTTTGCCACAGATCCTATAGCTAGGAGATTTCTGAATGCAGAAACCAAAAACAGCTGCAGGCAAATGCTAATTCTGCTCAACCAGTTCTTATCAAAGAACTCCATGAATAAAATGCAAGAGGAAAAGGGGGCTTCTGGTTGCTGACTGGACTTCTCTGCTGCAGTGAAGCTGGCCACACTGCAAGGCTCCTCTCTCCTCCCTCTGTCCTTGGGTCCCTGCAGTAATGGGAAGGGAAGGGAAGCTGGACATATATGCAAAATGGCTATTACAGCAAGAGCCGACTCTGGAAATCTAGCAGTGGTTTCAGGACACTACATTAATGTGCCTGCGAGCAAATCATCACATAATTGAATGTAGGAGAGCCAGGCTGGCTCAGGGCCTCACACACCTGCTTGGAAACACTTAGAAGCCCTCCCCAGGCCTCCTGCATTAGCTCAGGTTCCTTCGGACAAAATAAAACAGGTGCTAAGACATTAAACAGAAGTCGTTAATCTAACCCTGTCACTTTCAAGCTTAAAAGCTTTCCAAGGCTTCCACTGCCCTTAATAAAGTGACAGAGTTCCTAATGCACCATGTTCAGGTGCCTGCCCCTCTCCTAGTTGCATCTCCTCACTTGTCTGCACAAGCATGCCATACCCTTTCCACCTGAGTGTGTGCAGCCTGTTTCCCCTGCTATGTACATGGAATGAAGGTGTTTGCCCACTCTCAGCCTCCTCCTGGCCCAGCCTTTGCTCTGAGCTAAGCTTTCTTCTGTTCTTTTTTTTTTTTTTTTTGGTCTAGACTGAGCTTTCAGGGCTTCCGGGAAATGGGGAACTACTCTTGTGGGTTGGGGCCCCTCCTTGGTATTTTAAGTGTACCTTCCTGCCTCAGTTTTAGCACTGATCACCCCTTAATGGGCTGGCATATTTTTTTGTTTGCCTTTTTCCTCTCCTCCCCCAACAGTAAGCAGTTTGGCAGAAGCATGTTCACTGCTATTTCTCAGTTGAAGTCATATAGAATCACTGGAAGATTGCCCCTTCTAGTAGAACACACCACCCCCAGAGGCCCGGAAAGGAAGGAGTAATCATTTAGATCACATGGAATATCTGGGAAATGGGGAGAAAGATGTCCTTCTACAAAAAGCTGGTGAGTAGATGATATGTAACATGACAACAGAGGCCTAACTCGTTGTCTTTGGTCATCAGTTCTACTTCAATCGAGGGCTGCCAGGCACAGGTTCAGGGAGAGGAGCTGCAGCAACTGCACGCCCCACACCAGGGTCTCCAGCTTGACCTACCCTACCCCATGCAGCGACAGGTGTCCCCCTTTACCCTTTGTGATCTGCCTTTCCCCAGCTATCATCTTCTCTCCAACCCACCAGCCAAATACAAGGCCTAAAGATACATTGAAAGCCATGGGCTAGAAGGAATAAATGTAGATAGAGATAGAAGATAGAGCCCCATTTCTCTGACATTCACAGCTCAGAAAGAGGAGGGGAGTGAACAAAGGAAGCAGAGAAGGGGAGGGGATGGAGGGTGTTATAAGCTGAATTGTGCCCCCCTTCAATTCATATGTTGAAGCTCTAATCTCAGAGTGTGTTGGAGATAGGGCCTTTACAGAGGTAATTTAAGTTAAATAAGGTTGTAGGGGTTGGCCCAACCCCTAGAGGGCATAAGCAGAAAAGAATGTAACACACACTTGCACAGAGAAAAGGGCCACTTGAAGTTGCAGGGAGAAGGCAGCTATCTGCAAGCCAGGGAGAGGGGTCTCAGGAAACACCAACCTGCCAACACCTTGATCTGCACTCCCAGGCTCTAGAACTGTGAGAAATACCTTTTTGTTGTTTAAGCTGCCCAGTCTGTGGTATTGGTTCTGGTAGCCTAAGCTGACTAACATGGATGGGGGATGTGAAACAAGGAGCAGCAGTCAAGGGGATAAAGGGGACTTCCCTTCACAGAGGAGGCAGGACTTGGTACACATGCCATGTGGGTCAGATAGTGAACCTCAAGTGTGCTGGCCCCCTCGTCAGTATCTACATTCTCTTCCATCGTACATTCTGTCCCTGCTCCTTGCTCTTTAGTGTGTAGCAGGCAGCTATTAATTATCCCCACTTAGCAGCTGAGGGAACTGTGGCTCCTAGATTGTGTGACTAGCCTGTAATTTAGAAACATTTAGGGGCAGGTCTCCTGAACCTTCATCTTAAATCCCAAATAGCAATTCTGCCAGGGCACTTGACTCAGACTGTGAAGAGTGACTCTGAAACACCAGAATCATTCCAGGCACTTGTATGCAGCTGCTGCATTGACTGGGCCTGCTAGAAACAAAGCCGAGTACAGGCTAGTGTCACAAAGAAATGGACACATGATTTTATCTGCAGCAGGCAGGACAATTCTGGCTGGCAAGTGCCTCTGATAAGCCCTCTGGAGCTCTGGTTCTTGGTGGTGGAAGCTGCTTCCCTGCCATCATGTTGTGGGGGCTGAGGAGAATAAGGTTCTCGGGACAACCCAAGTGACTGAAAGCAATTCATTACCCCATCCAGGGTGTTGGTCTCATGGCTGGTGGAGAAAGCCCCTCAGCTTCCTCCTCCACAGAACCTTCAACAATTTGTGTATGACTCTCCAATGCTTCGAACAACTGGTGTGTGAGATTGTGTGTGTGTATGCGTGTGTACCCACGTTTAGGGGGAGGGATCCTATAGCTGTCTTCCAAGCCCTTTCTAGATGAGGAGAGTGTCTTGGGGAGTCCCCTTGACTCATGGGTGAGATTTGGGTTGAGCCTTGTAGATGAGTGGATGAGGAAGGCAGGAGAGTTTTACGCATCTTGGCCCACCTAGCCTGGGCATAGATACATTGTTTGGGAACAACCTTTTAATGACTCAAACCCATCTAAAAGATGGCAGTTCAAACACATTATATTTGAAAAGAGAAAACATGCAAAAATAAGATAAGGACTTGAACCAGGAGCAGGGAGAATTCTATGGGGGTTTTTCGTTTCAGAATTACCAATATAAATAATTCATTTTTATATTACAAACTAGCATGGACACACAGCAACTTAATTGCATATTTGTTATGACAAAGTGATTTCCATGACTGATAGAACTGCAGAGTTTAATTGGGGAAGGAGAATCATATAACACCTGTGTCAAGCTGAATGAACATCAGCTACAAATGTGTGCCTCTGCCTAGGGAGAAGCTATAGTTCCAGCATTTAGCCTGAGGCTGGGTCACTGAGCCGACAGAGCTCACCCCTCCTTCCTTCCAGCTGTGCCAACATCTGCCTGTTTTCCCCACACACAATGAATAGAGGTCCTCCTCTTAGGCCCCCAGCTCTGAAGCCTATCTGCAATGCTCCTTTGGGTTCTTCGAACCCTCCACACACTTTTCTAGACTTTTCTAGATTTTCTTCAGCTTCACGTACCTTTCTAGGGAGATGCAACTTGGTTAGAGCATGGAACGAGGGGCCTGCAGGCTCTTGTACCAGAATCCTTACTTAACCACCTTGGGCAGCATCAATTAACCTCATTTGCCCATCTCTAAAATGTGAAGAACAATGCTCATTCAAAAAGGTGTGTTTAGTTTTAAATGAGTTATAATATCAAAGCTTCTGGTGTGTAGACACCCCTTCTTTTTTATAGTATTCATGTTCATGTGCCATATCATACCATACCATATAATTCCTCAATCCTCTTTAGACACAGCATCACCCATCACTTAGCTTTGAAAAGCACCTGTTGTCTCTTAAATATTGACCTCAGTTTAGTGAGTTTACATGATTAATCCTAAAGCATGCTTAACCTTCCCCAGAATGAATGTGAGTTCTTGACTTTGTGGGTATCATGATCTAGACACTCCCAGGGTGGACCTATCTGAGTTTCTGGGGAGTGGGAAAGAAGTGATCCACTCTCCCTGAGGTTTTCTTGCTCATTCATTTGGCATACAACAAACATTTACGGATTTTCAAAAACGCTAATCTCAGGTCAGGTAAACCCCTGGGTTGGCTGCAAGGAGCCTTGGATCCTCACTAACTTATCACTTTCCCTCTGATGAGGATGTGCTTGCATACTCCTGTGGATAGCTCACTGTCATGTTCTTTCTTATTCCTTAAAATGCTTCCTGTGAAATGAGGATGTCATTGTGCTCCCAAAGTGACTCTGTGCAAACCTTGCCCTGCCTCATTTTACTTAAACAGGACAAATGATCTGTGCTTCCTCTATTCAAATGTGAATTTTTCCTTCATATATTTTGCTTTTGGTGACTTGTTTACCCCAAAGATATTTTTCCATATTTTTTCCCCAAAAAACTTTAGGTTTTACTTTCCTCACATAAGCCTGACATTTGCGAATTGTCCTAGCTTCATCTACTGGACGCATCCCCTTTCTGTGGATTTGTAATCACACTGCTGTCATAGATCAGGTTTTTATATGTGTGTAAATCTATTTTTCGCCTCTATTTTATGCCACTGTTGCTTTTTCCAGCTCTTACAATAATATGTTTTTTTAATGACTAATGCCTTATAATAAATGTTGGATCTAATATTGTGTGCAATATCATCTTATTCTATTATAAAAATCCTCTTTGATATTATTGGGCCTTTAAAATTCTGTATAAATATTAAGGTCAACTGGCAAGTTTCAGGAAAAACTGCTGAGATTTGGATTAGATTAACATTGAATTTTTAGATTAGTTTTGGGAGAATTGACATGTTTAAACCACTGAGTCTTGGCAGATATCAGCATGATAGGTATCTCCATTTATTCAGCTCCTTCTTATGCCTTTTAATTAAGTTATAATTTTTATACACAGAGGCCTCACTCATATTTATTTAAAATTAGTTTTATATAATTTTACTGTGCTTTTGTAATTGGAATTTTCTATTTTATTGTCCATTCTAATTGTTTATTGGAAATATTAATTTCTATATATCCATCTTAGATCCAGCTGCTTACCTTAATTGGATTTATATTTAAATTTATATTTAAAGTTTATAAATTTTCTTGGATTTTTTAAGTAATCATAATGATTCATAATGATAAGTAATCTGCCTTTGGTTCTTATTTTTACATGACATAATGGTGACTATATTAAAGGAAATTTTTTTTAATAATTAATCATTATATTAAGTGTTTTGGGAGATAGTTTTGGTCAAATTAGGAAACTCCATTCTATTTTTGACTCATTTATTTTATTTAATTTTTTAAAGATTTTATTTGCTTGAGAGCAAGAAAAAAGCACAAGTGCGGGTGGGGTGAGGTGGCAGTGGGGAAAGGGCAGAGGGAGAGGGAGAAGCAGGCTCCCTGCTCTAGGGGCTCCATCGCAGGACCCTGATATCAAAGAGCCTAGCCAAAGGCAGATGCTTAATGGATTGAGTAACCCAAACATCCTGTTTCTTTCTTTTTTTAAAAAATATGTTTATTTTATCTTTTCAGTGTTACAAGATTAATTGTTTATGCACCACACCTAGTGCTCCATGCAAAACCTGCCCTCCTTAATACCCACAACCAGGCTTGTCCAACCCCCTGCCCACTCCCCTCCAAAACCCTCAGTTTGTTGCTCAGAGTCCACAGTGTCTCCTGGTTCATCACCCCCTCTGATTTCCCCCCATTCATCCTTCCCTTCCTTCTCACAATGTCCTCCATGATTTTCTTTATACTCCACATGTAAGTGAGACCATAAGATAATTGATTCTCTCTGCTTGACTTATTTCACTCTGCATAATCTCTTCTAGTCCCGTCCATGTTGATACAAAAGTTGAATATTCATCCTTTCTGATGGAGGCATAATATTCTATTGTATAGATGTACCACTTCTTCCTTATCCACTCATCTGTTGAAGGGCATCTTGGTTCTTTCCACAGTTTGGCGATTGTGGCCATTGCTGCTATGAACTTTGGGGTACATGTGGCCCTTCTTTGTACTGCATCTGCTTCTTTGGGGTAAATATCCAGTAGTGCAATTACAGGGTCATAGGTTAGCTCTATTTTTAATTTCTTGAGGAATCTCCACACTGTTTTCCAAAGTGGCTGCACCAACTTGCATTCCCACCAACAGTGGAAGAGGGTTCCCCTTTCTCCACATCCTCTCCAGCATTTGTTGTTTACTATCTTGTTGATTTTGGCCATTCTTACGGGTGTAAGTTGGTATCTCAGTGTGGTTTTGATTTGACTTTCCCTGATGGCTATAGATGATGAACATTTTTCCATGTGTCTCTTAGGCATTTGTATGTCTTCTTTGGAGAAGTGTCTGTTCATGTCTTCTG
>CM052810.1:73374038-73399708 GCA_028533885.1 Nasua narica | reverse complement strand
GGACTGGAAGAGATTATGAGTAGTGAAATAATTCAAGCAGAGAGAGTCAATTTTCTTATGGTCTTACTTATGTGTAGAGCCTAAGGAAAAACATGGAGACATTGTGAGAAGGAAAAGAAGGGTGAATGGGGGGGGGGGGATTTGGAGCGGGCGATGAACCAGGAGAGACTGTGGACTCTTAGCAACAAATTGAGGGGTTTGGAGGGCCAGGGAGTGTAGCGTTGGGCAAGCCTTTTGTTGGTTATTGAGGAGGGTACATATTGCATGGAGCACTGGGTGTGGCGCATGAATAATTAATCTTTTAATACTGAAAAAATAAAATAAATGTATTTGGGTTAAAAATAAAAAAATAAAATGTTATTTAAGTTCTAGACATTTCTGAATTTTCAGATTGCTTCTGTGACTACCATCGTTTCATTCGATTTGATTGGAAATATTGTTTGGGGATTTTTTTAAGACAGTGATATTTTGTATTTATATTATTTCAATATATTCAAATTTACCTCTTTGTGACCTAGTATTTGGCTCTTCCTGGAGAATATTTCATGTGCACTTGAGAAAAACATGTTTAGTATTGTTCACTGATTTTAAAAATTGCTATTATTGTTTAAATTGCAATGTCAGTTGCTAGTTAGAGTGTAGAGTAACAGAAACTAATTCATCACTGATGTGGGAATACAAAATTTGCAAGCTTTTCTTTTTTTAAAGATTTACTTATTTTAGAGATTGAGCACACATACATGAGCAAGGGGAGGGTTTGTAAGAAAGAAACTCAAGCAGACTCTACACTGAGCACAGAGCTTGACAGGGGATAGATCTCAACACCCAGAGACCATGACCAGAGCAGAAATCAACAGTTGGATGCTTAACCAACTGAGCCACCGAGGTGTCTCCAAAACTTCCAAGCTTAATGGAAGAAGTTTGACATTTTTTTGAAAGCTGAACAATGCCTTACCATATAATCCAGCAATCACAGTATAAAGTATTCACTCAAACGATTTAAAAACATGTCCGACAAAAACCTTTTTATAAATATTTTCAGTAGAATCATTAATAATTCCAATAACTTGAAACATGACAATTCAACAGATGAGTGGATAGTCAAGTTGCAATACATCTGTACATGTGGTTCCATCCATAAATGAATACTAGACAGCAACAAAAAAGATTGAGCTATCCAAAGCTATACTGTTACAGAACGTGGACTGGATCCTGACCAAATAAAACAGGTGGCACTCAGAGACCTTGGAGGATTGGAGATTTATTTCACACCAGTAGGCCCAGAAGAGAGTAATTTTTCAAGGTCTGAGTCCCAAGCACAAAAAATATGGGGTATTTTATACATTTTTACTTCCATATCTGTATCTGTGCCACTCTTGCGGCTGCAGGCGTAGGACTAGGGGAAAGCCTGGAATGGGCCTGGGGATGGGACTGGGATTCCCCTGCTGGAATCGTCACCCAACTTAGAACACAGATTTTCCTTATCAACACTGACATGAATATATGTTAAATGCATGTTGTTAAGTGAAAAAATGCTAGTCTCTGAAAAGACTAAGTACTCTACTTATATGACATTCTGAAAAAGACAAAACTATAAAAGCAATAAACAGATAAGGAGTGCCATGGTTTGGGGAGAATGTGTTGACAAGTTGAAGCATAATGGATTTTTTTAAATGTTTTATTTATTTATTTGAGAAAGAGAGAGAGAGAGAGCATGAACAAGGGGAAGGGGCAGAGGGAGAGGGACTAGTGGACTTCCCATTGAACATGGAGCCCAACATGAGGCTCTATCCCAAGACCCTGAGATCATGACCTAAGCCAAAGTCAACTGCTTAACTGAGCCACCCAGATGCCCCAAAGCACAGGGAATTTTTTATGACAGTGAAACTATTTTGTATGGTGCCAAATTGCTAAGATGATAGATAGATAGATGATAGATAGATGATAGATAGATAGATAATAGAAGATATCTAGATGTAACTATATACATATAATAAAAACCTTAGAATATACATATATACGTGTGTGCACGTGCGTGTGTGTGTGTGTGAAAAACCTTAGAACTCTGGAGTTCTTGAACTAGAACTTGCAGAACAAGAGTGAAACTTAATGTACGTAATTTTTTTTAAATATCACTCAGGAGGTCAAGGAATCCTAGTATGGAATGTATGCCATGCCCAAAAAAAGCTATTATAAGTAAATAAAATAACCTCACTAAAGGGAGTGAGGAAAAAAGATTCTGACCTAAGTAACTTTTGAAATGAGTAGAAGTTGTGAGGTTAAATGCAAAAGACACTATGCATAAGCACTATGCTCTTGTTGATAACATTTTAACATAAGGGTATAGATTAACAGGGTTATAGGTTAATAGTTTTGAAATTTATATGCATACCTACTGGAATTAAACTACCATAAAAATGGATGGTGGATGGTGGGAGCTTAGTTTGTTACTACTGGTGGGAGACGTTATAGCAAGGAGGAAAGTCAAAATGAACCTTATGTTAATGGAGACATGAATGTGATCTCTCGTTTAGCTTAGTGTAGAAACAAATGGATACATTTAGAAATATTTGCAGTTATGTATATAAGTGGGTCAGTATACATACATATATTTCCTTGCTTCACCAACTGAGAAGGCCTACAAGCAACTACATACCAGTAGCAACCAATACACTTTGTGGTTAGATCTTGGTTTCTACCATGAATCTTTGGAGAAATCGCTGATTCTGAGACTGGGGCAGTGAGCGTAGGTCATCTTGAAGTGGCAGAAAGTAAGAAAGTTAAACAAACAAACAAACAAACAAACAAAAATGGGAGTATGTCAAATGTACCCAGTAGTCAGTTGGAAAAGCTCACCAATGGTCAAAGCTGGAACAGTTTGCACAAAATATAAATAAAATCATATTATATTTTAGCTCAAAGTATAAAACAAAAACCCAAGAATCCATGCGGATGTAAGAAGATGATTGAATAAAGAAAGAATCATGTGACGAGTGACAAATTTCCCATTCAGAATAATTCCAAATAATTTATGTAGATACTCCTGCTCAAAGATATGGGTATCAATCCCAACCCTTTAGTTGTGGGCTCTAGAGAGTGACTTCCTTTTAAAGGGTGGCAGTATGCAAACAAGTGAATAAAAGGAACTTTACAGTGGAAAATCCTGTGAAAGAGTATCTCATCACTGAAGTCGCATTGCTATAGTATTTACCTTTTTTTTTTTTTTTAATTCTGGCCTCATAGAATGAGCTTGGAAGCTTTCCTTCTATTTTTGTTTTTTGGAATAGTTTGAGTAGATTAGGTATTTTTTTTTCTCCCCAAATAGGTTTATTTTAATTTTTCAGTGTTACAAGATTGATTGTTCATGCACCACACCCAGTGCTCCATGCAATACGTACCCTTCTCAATACCCACCACCAGGCTCACCCACCCCTCACCCCCTCCCCTCCAAAACCCTCAGTTTGTTGCTCAGAGTCCACAGTCTCTCCTGGCTATAGTATTTACTTTTGAAAGATGTTATGAGAATTACAATTTACTTCTGTGATTTTCCTCCCAAAACACATCACTCAGTTTAATCTGAGAAGAATTTAGAAAAATTCCATTTGAAGGACATTCTGTAAAATATCTGACCAGTACTTCTCAAAAGCATTAAGATCATCAAAAATAAGGAAAAGATGAGAAATTTTCAGACTAGCCAAGAAGATATGAGAACAAAAGTTACATCCTGAATGAAATTCTGAAACAGAAAAAAGGACATTACATTAAAACTAGGTAAACCTGGATGAAATAAGTACTTTAGCTGATAATAAAATATCTGTATTGGTTCACTAACTGTGACTAAAGTACCACTAATGTGTTGTGTTAATAATGGAAGCTGGGTGCAGGGTATATCGAAATTTTTTGTCACTTTTCTATAAGTCTAAAACTATCCTAAAGTAAAATGTTTACTTTAATACATCTGTGTTCAGTTTGGTTACATCCACAAAATATTCTAGATTTAAAGATGGAACCACATAAAAGATATCAGCAAACATAATATATATATATAGAATATATAGAATTTATATATATATATCCTATATATATTTTCCTATATATATAGAATTATATATAGAATTTCCCAGGATTTTGGCCTCACCTCTTCTTCTTTTGCAGTTCTGCCAGCAGCACCACACTGTCTGAGGCTCACAGGGTGTTTTATGTCAAAACAGACAGGTGGGTTGGTAATAGTTTCTTCATCTTATCTCATCTCATTTCATGCCACTGAAATATACAACTTTCATTTTAAATGCATTATCCCAGAAGCATCTCAAATAATTATAATTATAGCTAGAGCACGGAGTACTAATGACATAGGTGCACTGGAGTTAGATTCCCTGATGACACGTGGCAACAAAAACTGATCCCAGAGCTTCTGAGGGTGACCCGGATCTGGTCAACTCCAAAGGAGTAGATGTTCAAGAGAAGTATCTACCCCTTAAAGAGAAGTGAAGGATGGTTATTGTCCTGTCTCACAGTTTAATCATGGTAACTCCCCCAAAGATGGGAATATAAACACAGCTCATGGGAAAGCAGCTGGGCACAGAATTCTCAATGTTTCTCCTGAATTCAAATGAACCTTTTCCAAATGTAGAAATTCTGAGACCAAGTGAAACTCCCTGAATAGACATACGATGCCATAATGTTGTCTTGTCTAAAATACATTTTCCCTTCAATCATTTCTTGAATTTTAATAATGCAAAGACCCTAAGAAGGGATTTCTAAACATAAATGTTTCATCATCAGAATTTTAGGAGAAATACAATACATTACAATTCCTTTGGTAGAATCTGCTAAACCCAAGAAATAACTTCAATTCTGCTTCAGCCATTCCCAGCACAATCTGCTTCTCTCCCTACTTGTTTATGCATACCTCTACTACAGCACACTTTCCATCAGACTGTGAATTTTAGATTTCAGTGCCCTGAAGACTCTGATTCATTCGCATTTGTATCCCAAACCAGGTTCTCAGAGATGGGGTATTGACTGTGGGAAGGCAGCATGGGGGAAATCTTCTACCTCACAGGAGCTTGAGCTTGATGCTGAGGACTGAGAGTTCATTGATTATGACCTGTGGGTTGTCAAACAGCACTACAAGGTGCAAATAGCTTTGCAACAAATTGGATTCTTCAGTGCCTATGCTGTTTTTGGCATCTCTGGTATTGCAGCTGAGAAAATCTACAGAGCATCTTATTCCAAGAGCCATTGCTACAGGAAGAAGTCATATGAAGTCCCCAGGGAGAAGAGATCCCATCAAGCTACAGTCTGGCCATATGAAACGTTTCTTCTTTCCTTGAGCCTGACAGGAGAGCAGAGTTATTGCTAAAGAATGCCATACATCAGGAAGCTGACATTCACCGTGTCAGCCTCTTGAGGAATAATTTCTACTCTGAAGCCAAAGAAATGATGCCATTAGCCTTTTCTTGAGGAGAAGACATTTTTAAGGATTTGCCTGAACTCACAGCTGTGCCATTTTTGAAACTGCCCTTTGATGGCACACAATCCTCTACTCCATTTGAAACACTTTCCTTCTATGACTCATTAGGAAAGAAGGAGCCCTCAAGGTGCTTTTGAACCAAACTTTCTGCGTTATTACTGTCCCCAAGGAGCAGCATTAAAACAGAAAACTGCCTTCCAAAAGAGAGACGTCACCCTACTCCCAGTTTGAAAGTAAAAGAAGGGGATAAGAAGGAAAAGCTTACTACCATGAGAAGTACTATCTAGCATAATGGCCTGCACTTTTTTTATCTTGTGTGACTATACATAATCAAATTAGATTTATTAAGTCAGATATAACAGTTTATGGTAATGTGATGTGAACCCATTTTTTTTTTTTTTTGGTGTTGAAGAGGCAAAGACCTCTCTTCCTGGAGTCTCCTACCTCTTTTGACATCTTGTTATAGTCTTTAAGAGTTAATGGGAAATAATGTTATCATAACAACTGAGAGGCTAGTTTCAAAGTGGTGCCTGAAAATTTAGCTGTGCCACTTCCATTAATAGCTATGACATGCATATAGCTAAAGCCTCGCATGCTGTGTTGCAAATTTCCTGTGGAATCTGTCATGGAGATGGGAATTGGAGAGTGAGTCTGCTCCATGTCTATAGAGCATTGTCTAGCCATGGGCCTGAAGCATTTGGAAGAATCTTTGATAGTAGCATGTGGGGCTGCTGGCCAGTGAAATGAAGCTCCCTCGTCTCCCTTAGGGTTCCTCAATAAAGAACATTCTCTGTCTCCCAAGAGAAAAAAAAAAGAGGAAATATCAATGCCCCAGGGTTCTGTCTGGGCTTCGTGGTGTCTCCACTGAAGGAAACCTCAGAGAATAGCAGGAAGGATGGTCCCAGGGGGCCCACCCATGAGTTAATGCTTCTGGAAGCAGTGAACCCTATCTGAGGACAGTAAGCTAAAACACACTTCAGCCTTAATGACTTTCTCACATTCAGTGCTGGTCACTGAACCAGGGATATGCCCTTCACAGATATTTTCTGGATCCCCTCAAATGGGCCTTCATTCCTCCTTTGAGCCCTGTGCTAAATAAAGGAGTCTCTGCATTTATAGTCAATCTTTCTCCTTTCCTCCAGACCTTGCTAGTAAATGCTTTCTCCTTTTAGATTTGCAAAAAGCAGAGGAAACAATCAAAACTAGTTACCACTTTTACATTGAGGGGAATTATCAATCTTACTAAAAGGACATGCGTCACTGCCAAAATACCCTACGTGTCCCAGGCTCTGGTATACGCAGAAATTTTGTACCACAGGAATTTTAGACAGTTCTTTCTAACATTCAGATGGTGTTTCCCTGATTGTGGGACTTATTTCTAGGCATTGCCACCATGCTGGGCTTCTCTACTCACAGATCCCAATAATTGCTGGAATTCTGTAATTTCACTTCTCTGCCCCAGAGGCTCAGCTCTGATGGGAACAGAGTGCCCTTTTCAGAAACCTCTCCACTCTCTGTCTTTTCTCTCCAGAAACTTCTCTCAAGCTAGAATATTTGCACCTTTTTGATCAAGGAAAATGTCTTAGAAAGCATTTACTGAATGCTGTTGGAATAGACTTCATGTTCTGATTTTTAGAACTTTGGAACTAAAATACCCCAGCTCTTGCAAATCAAAGCCTTGCATTTTTAAAAATTATGTTAGTCACCATAAACTGCATCATTAGTTTTTGATGCAGTATTCCAAGATTCAAAAACTTATTTCTAGCCTGAGAGGAGGAGTCTGTCATCTCTAGTGCTGAAATTCCTTCCATTTAAAGATGCCCATCAGGTTGGGTAGGCAGATCATGGGTTCATGAGCACCTGGCTATTCACTCTGACCACTACTAAACTAAACTACTAAACTGTCAGTAACTGAGCAGGTATTGAGCTCTTGGGCTCAAGATCACTCTTTTATGACTCCCAGTCCCTTTGCCCAGCCCAAGTACTCCAGATTTCCCCTAAACTTTCCCCCAGCAGGAGACAGTTTGACCAGATTTGTTTCTTTCCTTTTATTGTTAATTTCATGTGACAGCTTCCTAGACAAACCCCTTAGCTAAACTGACCAATAAAGAATTCTAGAGAGAGGATTCAAATAAAGTCAGAAATGAAAAAGGTGAAGTTACAACGCCACAAAAATACAAAGGATCATAAGAGACTAATATGAACAATGATACACCAACAACTTGGACAACAATTCTTTCTTTTTTAAGATTTTATTTATTTATTTGACAGAGAGAGAGATCACAAGTTGGCAGAGAGGCAGTCAGAGAGAAGGGGGAAGCAGGCTCCCTGCTGAGCAGAAATCCCAATGTGGGGCTTGATCCCAAGACCCTGAGATCATGACCTGAGCCGAAGGCAGAGGTTTTAACCCACTGAGCCACCCAGGCACCCAGCAATTCTTACAAACATACAACATACCAAGACCAAAGCGTGAAGAAATTTAAAATATTAATAGACCAGCTACTAGTATGGAGACTGAGTCAGTAATCAAAAACCTCCCAAGAAACGAAAGTCCAGGACAAGATGGCTTAACCTGTGAGTCCTACCAAACATTCCAAGAATGTTTAATATTAATACCAATACTTCTCAAATTCTTCCAAAAAAGAGAAGAGGGGGAAACACTTCTAAACTCATTTTACAAGGTCCTCATTACTCCAATTCAAAATCAGAAAAGGACACCACAGAAAAGAATATTACAGTCCACTCTCCATTGTGAACATAGATGTAAAAATTTCCACTAAGTATTAGCAAACCAAATTCAATAATATATTAAAAGGATTATACAGTATGATCAAGTGGGATTTATTACAGGACTGCACTTGGGTGGCTCAGTCAGTTAAGCAAACAAGTCTTTATTTTTTTCCCAAATATGTTTATTTTATTTTTTCAGTGTTACAAGATTGTTCATGCACCACACCCAGTGCTCCATGCAATATGTGCCCTTCTCAATATCCACCACCAGGTTTGCCCAACCCCCCTCAGCCCTCCAAACCCCTCAGTTTATTGCTCAGAGTCCACAGTCTCTCATGGTTCATCGCCCCCTCTGATTTTCCCCCCCAATCACCCTTCCCTGCCTTCTCACAATGCCCTCTATGTTTTCTTTATGCTCCACACTGTAAGTGGGACCATAAGATAATTGACTCTCTCCGCTTGACTTACTTCACTCCACAGAATCTCTTCTAGTCCTGTCCATGTTGATACAAAAGTTGGATATTCATCCTTTCTGATGGAGGCATAGCATTCTATTGTATAGATGTACCACATCTTCTTTATCCACTCATCTGTTGAAGGGCATTTTGGTTCTTTCCACAGTTTGGCGATTGTGGCCATTGCAGCCATGAACATTGGGGTACATGTGGCCCTTCTTTGTACTGCATCTGCTTCTTTGGGGTAAATACCCAGGAGTGCAATTGCAGGGTCATAGGTTATCTCTATTTTTAATTTCTTGAGGAATCTCCACACTGTTTTCCAAAGTGGCTGCACCAACATGCATTCCCACCAACAGTGGAGAAGGGTTCCCCTTTCTCCACATTCTCTCCAGCATTTGTTCTTTACTGTCTTGTTGATTTTGGCCATTCTAAATGGTGTAAGGTGGTATCTTAGTGTGCTTTTGATTTGAATATCTCTGATGGCTAAAGATGATGAACATTTTTTTCATGTGTCTGTTAGCCATACAAATGCAATCAACTCTATTTCAGCTCAGGTCATGATCTATCTTTCCTAATCTCCTTTTGTCCACTAACCTAAAACTCCCCCAAACCCTATCATTTGTTTTTTTATGGAGACTCTGTTACATAAACATGACTAATTAAATTATTGGGAATTGATGATTCAATCTCCAGCCCCTTTTCTCTTCCCAGTATCAGAGAGTAGGAATGAAAATTTCAACCATCCATTCAAGGTTGGTTTCTCTGGCAACCAGCTCCCATGCCATAGGGTTTTCCAAAAGTCACCTCATTAATATAGGCCCAGTTGTGGTGGAAAGGGACTTGTTATTAATAACAAGATAATCATTTTACTTTCATGTGTCTGAAGATTTTCAGGAACTGAGGACAAGAGACCAAATACTATAACAAAAGATGCTCCCATCACTCTTGTCATTCAGGAAATTCTAAGGGTTTGGGGAGCTGTGAACAAGGAACTGCAGAAGAAAACCAGAAATATATGGGGGCAATGGTAGGACATATATTATAGGATTGTTGTGGAAATTAAATTCAGTAATTGATACAAAGTTCTCAACACTGGGCATGAAAAAGAGTAAAGGTGTATGGTGACACATGTGATAAACACAAAATTAATGTGAAAAATATTAGATGTGAAAAACCTCCAAGAAGTGTGTAGAAAAAGAAAAATAAATTTCCCTCTGAAACCACTTACAAGCATAAAGTTGAACAAAAATCAAAATGGCTACACTAATGCTTCAGTGAAGTTGGATTTTAAAGTAAAACAAAACTTTTTCCTCTCTTCCAGAAACTTCCCCTCCTCCTTTCTTGACCTTTTGTTTCAGGGAACTGGTACCACTCTGAAAACATGACTAATGAGATTGGTAGCACATATATAATTCCTGTTAAAAACAGCTAATTTCTGTTATTTCCCTAATAAATCCCAGTCCCTTTCTCCAGGCAAGCTTGCAGTTTTTGAAGGCCTTAGCATGATGCAGTTTCCTTTACTATGCAAGGAAATAAAGCTATTGATCCTTTTTATCCCAAACTCTGTCTTCACGTTATGTTTTGACTCCAAAACATGGAGATCAATTTTTGACAACACCTCCACCCTTCTATGTTATTGGCTGAGACCCCACCATACTGTAATAAAAGATGAACAGGAGGAAAACAAACAGAAGTTTAACATGTAAGTCTTCTGTATCCATGGGAGAGACCCAGGGAATCTGTGAACTGTTTAAAATGGCCTAAGCTCTCTCCTACATACAACCTCTGCTAAAAGCAAAAGAAAGAAGTTGGAGAAGTGTGGGGAAAGCCAGTTATGAAAGGTTACCAGGAAAAACACAAAAACAAAGACATAGTTGTTATACAGATTTGAGACTTTGCCTTCTCCATTGATCAGAGTTTCTAGAGATTTAGTCATCCTTGACTTCCTGTTAGATCATTAGTTAGGCTCTAACAGGATACCTGGAGTTCAGCAAAAAGGAAGTCATGACCAGCTATCAGAAAGGTCAGAGGCCTGTCTTGGAAGCACTTCACAAGAAGCTTGATCAAACCAGATAGCCACAAGATGGTGGGTGCCATGACAGGAAACCCCTGACCACCTTATGAAGAAAAAGTGGGAAACACTGTTTCCCTTCCCAAGTAATAAATATCTACCCCCAAGTTAACAATTGTCAATAAAGGACAGAAACTCACACCACAGAGCTTTCTTCTAAACTCACTGCTCTCATACCTTGAGAGTATATTTTTCACTTTAATAAACTTTCCCAATTCTGTTACTTATCCATTGTGCTGCATGTCTGTTCCTGAATTTCTTCTCATGACAAGACCAAGAACATTTAGCAACTCCTTCAGGTCTGGCTGGGTCAAGGCCCCAGGGACCAGGGTCTCCCCAGTTCACCTGGAAACATTTCTGTTACAGAAAGGGAAACACCATTACAAGTGGAGTAAGTTCTTCTTACAAAATGGTAACTTCTACTCAGTTGTCAGAGCTCATCTTATGTTTATTGTTTAAAAAAATAATGGAGCACTGGGTGTGGTGCATGAACAATGAATCTTGGAACAGTGAAAAAAATAAAATAAAATTAAAAAAAATAATGAGCTCAAGGTAATATTTATGCCAAAAAGGCACATTTTGAGGTGCCATATTTTGCTTCCCTTCAAGTGCCACCCAAGTGCGCTTTTGAGTGCTTGATGTCCCATGAGCATACAGTTGTCAGATGAAGGACAGATCTTTCGTCTATAGCCAGAGCTCCTTCAGCAGAAAGTGGAGCTGATTGATTACATGGAAGGACTTGAGCAGCTGGGCTAAGTATGGAAGAGTGGACAGAGGAGATGGAGAAGAAGGGTTATCTGAGATCATTTGGGCAATTCAGAGGGGGTGAATAATATGAGAAAAAGGGTAGAATAGAACACTGGGCAATGGAAGTCTTCCCTATAACCACTTCAGTGAGCTCTTGCCAGACTCACAGTCTGTCCTGTGAGAGTGGGTAGGGCTCTGCTCTTCATTCTTGTTTAGGCAGGGAGAAATGGTTATAGCCCTTTCCTGAACATAAGGACAAAAGGGAAGGCAAAAGGGAAGCCTGGAAATCAGGGCTCCAGGAAGTATGTACATAAATATATAAAAACAGTAGATTATATGGGACTTCTGCGTTAACCAAGGATGTGCAGCCTCATCCCTTTCAAGCCATGTCTGCCTGAGGTTGTACTTGCCTAAGTCAAGGGTCTTCTGGAACACAGTCTCTTTTATCTTTTCTATCCAAAGTAATTTTTCCTACCATGGTGATAGTTGAACATTTAAGAGCTCACTTCTTTATTTATTATTCTCATAAGATAGAGAACAAAAATCCCTGCTTTGTGGACCTCAAAAACCTTATTCCATGTAGTAAAAACAAGGTATGGAGCATCTACCCATAGCGAGAACACACTCGGGTGCTAGGATACATAGGAAACCAGGCAGTTTTTGTCAGGGACCAAGAATGTAATATGTGAAAAGCCTTTTAAAGTGCATGAAATAGAACCATTATTCTTTGAGGGGCAGTGGTTTATGATATAAATAGGCTCTCTAACATTTGTAGAGTTTGGAACAAGAATACAAATAGAGACCCATGAACTGCATGTCCAAATACTTAGAAATCCTAAGTCAAGTTAATAATTTGTTGCTAAGTAATATATGTTCTACCTTTCTCCCTTGAAGAGTATTCCTTTATGACAATCTAGAAGATGAGATCCGAATTTAGAATTATTGGACTCCTTGGAGTGCTAAGGCAGAACATGGCAGTAGGGAAAGAACCTGTCCTCGCTCCCTGCCATTCTCAAGTTGCTGCTGGCCACTTTCTCCTCCCACACCAGCTCCACTGGCACTAGGTGGCCTGACCTGTGTGGGTGCAGGTACTTTAGTCTATATGTCTAGGCTTTATCCAAATTCTCTGATAAAACATCTTTTTTTCACCTCTCAGGCACTGGGATGCACAAGCCACTCTCAGGAGGACAGTCTCAAGAAGAAGTCTCATCCATCTAGGAAGAAGGTCAAAAGTTGTTTGGGCACAAAAATCTTGAGACTATATTTAGAAGGAAGGATACACAAGTAACAAATGGTCATATTAACTTTTAACCACTAAACGTTAAACAGGCATAGCAAAATTTTTAAGAGTTTATTTGAGCAAAAATCAATTTGTATTAGGCAGCATCCAATCTAGCAGAGAGAAAGGAGCTCTAAGGAACTATACAAAGTAAAAAAAAACTTTTATAGGCAGAAAGGAGCAGGAACAAGGAAGTTATACTGGCAAAAAAGTGGACTGATTATTGCTGTTAGTTTCCTTTAAGGGAGGGCAGGGGTCTATCAGGTAGATTATCTAACTATATTAATCAGGTGATTCTTGATTGACTGGCTTTAGGGTTCCATTTCTGGGAGAGCTGAAATTGTAATTAAGTGAAGTCACAGCTTGGTGACACAGGGCTTAATGCAAACAACTCCATTTGGAGCCTAATGTGTTGTTTTTAACCAAGTACAGGTCCTTAGACCCATAGGGAGGGTACAATTGGAACAAAGCCAAAGGTGGGACCCTCAAAGGAAGAGGGTAAGGTGTATAACCAAGATTACAGATTTTAGAATCCCTTAGAATTTGCACAGTATAAGTGCCGCCAGCTCAGTGAGAATGAACTTTGAGATCTTGAAAAGTTATTTTCTTTCTTTGAGATACAATCTCCTTATCTTTGGAATGACATAGAGGGTACAGTGGCCCTCTGCCTAGGGGGCTTGGGAGCTTTTTCAGGCAACAGGATGACTGAGCAATCAGACTGGAAGAGAAGGTGCTCAGTGATTCACCCAGTGAGTGTGGGCGCTCCTTGCTGAGCAGGCAATGAAGTGGCAGATGCATTTGGGAACCCTCCAGAAGCCCAGCAGTGGGGAGGGGTGTGGATTTTGGATGCACACTGGGCCTGCAGAGGAAGTAGGAAGCTGGGCAATGAATGTGAAGGAAATGGCATCTGGATTTACCCTCCCCTGGCCACCCCAAAACCAGCCCTGCTCAGGCCCAACTGAATGACATAATGGCCAATAAGCCCTTTTAGAAAACCCATGTGATCTAGTTTACTACATAAGACAGGGAAACTATTATGACTTGGAGACTGATAGCCCTGATCTCCTTCACTGTCACGCCCACTCCCCAGGCCTGCTGTCAGTCTTTTCAGAACATCAGAATTCTCTCTCCCTTCCCAGCCCAGCCAGGATATTCTGCCTGGGTTTCCTCTGATATTCCTTCACTGTCTACCAGTGCTAGTTATTCCTCACAATTCTAAAAATGTCATCAGTTCTATTCTTCATTCCAAATGGTTCTGCTTGGAATAATAATATTCTTTAAGTGCACGTAGGGGACGTTAAGACTTTAAGAATTTATTTCATTAAAAGCTTCATTCAACTGAGCTTAAATGAAACTGAACTGACAACTAATCCAGCTTATTTCTAGTTCATTCTAGTTTTGTAGAAACACCTCTTACTTTTCTGATTCAGGCAACAGTTTAGACAGCATATTGAGGTGGTGACAAAATATTTCTCCCCCCAAACTAACCAGCATGAATGTGGGATTAATATTTGCAGAGACCTATGTCCCCTGCAATGCATTGGATATTTTCAGCTTGTAAAGGAACTTGCCCAAATACATGCAGTTTTTGATCATTAGAACACCCATGTGAGGGGTGCCTGGGTGTCTCAGTTGGTTGAGCAACTGCTTTCGGCTCAGGTCATGATCCTTAAGTTCCGGGATCGAGTCCCACATTACGCTCCCAGCTCCATGGGGAGTCTGCTTCTTCCTCTAACTTTCTCTCCTCTCATGCTCTCTCTCACTTTCTCGTCTCTCAAATAAATAAATAAAATCTTAAAAAAAAACCACACACACATGTGAGGATAGATACAGATATTAGTTCCCTCATTACGCAAATGGGAAAATGGAACACAAAGAAATCAGCTGAGTTCCTCAAGGCCACATGGCCAGTGAGGCAAAACTGGGCCTGGGCCTTAATCAATATGCCATGCAATCACTCCTTAACCTTTGTAGGTTGACCACCCAAGATTTCTGTCCACAGGACCATATATTAGTGCAAAGCTCTCTATTTATATAGAAAGAGTTCATAATTTTAGCAATTATTTTAGCATAATTTTAGTAATGAAGCACTGAGGAATCAAATGCACACAGAGCTGTCATGGAGCAACTTAGTCTTTCAAGAATCTCTCCAGAATGCTTCTGACACAAGTAGTTGTCATTCAGTTGATAAACCTCACATACCTGCTATATGTGCCATGCACTGTGTCAGGCCCTGTTTAACTGTTGTGCTAAATGGATATGGTCCATGCACTACAGAATTTGGTAGAACAAAGGCACCAAACAATCCTTAAAATAAAACCACAATTATAGAGCATAACAAACTCCTTCTTCTTTCTGTCGAAATCATTTGAAAATTAAGAGTGAAATGAGAAAATAAAGAAAAGGCCCTCGGCTGACTTTCCTTGGATCAATAACATTGCTCAAAAAATAAGGGAATCATTAGCAAACCAAATTGTTTTAAGATTCCTGGAGGATACTAAGCAGAAAGGATCATACTGATTAAGAAATAAGAGGGGGAAAAAATCTTGCATAGCCTAAAATACGCCCAGGAGAAAACTAAAGCAGAAAAATGCCAAATACCATGGATAGCCTGAGCTGAGTCAGTGAATGTAAAGGGGACCAGGCCATGGCCAACCTTCAATTATGTGGTGAAGCTTCCATGCTAACCCATATCTGATTACCTCTCCTTCCTCAGCACTTGGGGAAACTAGTCCTCCTAGCTGTTCGCAAGATGGGGCTGTGTGATTTCTGTCCAATAGAGTGGGAAGAAAAATAATTTCAGCATCCACGCATCACTTCTGGCCAGAGACAGAACACAGTAGGAGTGAGTCCCTGTACTCTCTTCCCCTGCTGCCACAGGGAAGGGGTGTGTCAACATGGCAGGGCCACGTAATGGAGCGGAGCAGACTACGTCTCTAAGTAACTGGGTGGAGGCCAGTTTGCTGGGAATATTCCCTGGTCAAGCATCAGAATTTAAATGAGTGACAAATAAGCCATTGTTTTGTTAAGCCACAGAGATGGACAGTTTTAATTTGTTCCTCAGCATGTTTAGGCTATTCTATATGATGTAGGCATTTACTGAAACAGGCTGGAACCCTTCTCCCTTGTGTACACTGAGCTTCAAAGACTAGTAGTGTTTAGACTCAAACCCCCAGTACTGTTTTCTAAACAAAATTATAAATCTTCCTGGAGAAAAATCCTTGTAGAATCTGTGGCCTATGAGAAAAGCCAGAGCAGAGCAGAGCCTGGATACTGAATGCTAGATTCCCAGTCAGATATAAAGGAGAAAATAGGCAGCCACTCCAATTAGGAGAGAAACACAGTGCATCCCTACTTACCTGGGCAGTGGGTCTTTCTACCCTACACCCACACACCCTAAACCAAAGCTAACCAGGAGTCACCCTGCGGCTCACAAGGCCCACAGACTGGATTTCAGTCTAGTGAGGGAATTGTTGCAACAGATGCAAACTGAAGAGAACCATGCCACCTGCTTGGCTCATCAATGTCTCCAGTATCCACCACCACAGTGCTGTGCTGGCATAGCTCCTTTGATTTCAGCACCTGTGTGCAACTCTTCCCATAACCCTGCATACTGTCAAGGACCCATCATTCCACCATACACCTCATCCCTGGAGGGACCATTCTGGATCTCAGGTGGAATACACACTCTTCAGTCTATGGTTTTCCCAACCTCTCAGGCCTTATCTTGGCCACCCTCCCCACCAGACATACCCTGGGTCACCTTGTCACCTTACTATCTCCCTAAACACATGTTCTCACTTTTCTTTGGAACCTCACTGTCCTCTCTGCCTTAATTCTTGCTTATACTCTTATTTGTATGATGGGACCTGCTCCTTCTTACAGACCCACCTCAAGGTCTTTTCCAGGGCTTCACACTCTCTGTCCCTGACTGTAAGGTGTTGTCCCTCTTCCATGTACTGTCTCACCCCAGGCCACCCTTATGGTGCTCATGTCTCCACCCCACTGGATTGCCATTAACTGTTTGCTTGTTTCTCTCTTCCCTGAGACTAAGGAACTCCTTAATATCAATCCCTTTGCTCTTCTTGGTGTGCTGATTATTAAGGACAGTGACCTGCACAGATCAGTGATTATTCAAAATTCAAAGACAGAGGAAAGGAAGGAAGGAGAGAGAGGAAGACACAGGGAGGAAATCTGGAGGAAGGAAGCAGGATAAAACATCTTACTAAAATGCCTGATACTGAGGTACCTGGGTAGCCAATTAGTTAAGCGTCTGCCTTCAGCTCATGTCATGATCCTAGGGTCCCAGGATCAAGTCCTGTGTCAGGCTCTCTGCTCAGCATGAAATCTGCTTCTCTCTCTCCCTCTGCCTATCCCCTTATTTGTGCTCTCTCTTTCTCTCAAATAAATAAATAAAATATTTAGAAGTATATATATATATATATATATATATATATATATAAACAATATTATAATAAAATCAAATAAACAAGGGCAGTTCAGTCTATTGTTACTTATCACACATTTCTGTAAGAGAACAGAACTTATAAAGACTGATCAGGATAGGTATCAAAACTCCCACAAGTCCCCTCATTCTCAGACATGGCTGAAGATGATACCAATCTCACTGCCTACTACAATAAAATTTAGTATCAGCAGAGTGCAGTCACACCTGACAGTGAGGAGAAAACAACAAAGACAAGCTGAGCTGTGGACACAGAGAGGTCAAGCTGACCCTCCTGGATCCCAAACAAATCACTTCCCAACACTCTGTCATACTTAGTGTGGCCTTGATCTGTGCTTCCATAAAAATCACAATAATGTTTGGTCAGGGAATTTCTGGTCTTCTTACTGTTAAAATCACAAGTCTGAAGACCACAGGTGTCTGTCTTGCCACCTTTAAAAAAAAAAAAAAGGCAGACCAACTAGAGTTCAGGAAAGCACTCTAAGTGCAGGGATGCAGAGCAGTTTCCCTAAAGAATACCACAAATACACTGTATCAGTGTCACAAATTTTATTAGTACAAAGCAGGCAGTCTCTGAGAACAGCTCAGAATTCCACTGAAAATGCACTATGGCATCACTAAAACTTTGTTCCCTTGGAGGTAAATGTCAGGAGTGAGATGAAATATGTGTTTACTAGGTGAGTTGTAGGTAATATTTGTATAACTTTAGCTGTAGGCATGCCTGTGCTAGACTGCTGACTTCATCATTTTCAGCAACTGGAAAAAAAAAGAAAATAAAAGTAACCCAAAACACTAGAACAAGCCAGAAAGCATGAACAAAATTAGTAGAAGAGCCAGTGCTGCTGCTGCTTCTAAGAACCCCCATGATTAATAGTCACCAAAACGAACAAAGCAGGCAGAAATGAATCTGAAGGAATGTCTGTGACTCTTGGATAAAGGGCATAGGATTCTTCTAGTCTGTGAAGGGCAGTTCATTTGCTTTAAGCAGGAAAGACAGGTAGTTGAAAGGGAGGTCATTCATTAGGTATGTGACCTTGAGCACACTTTGTGGCACAATATGTTCATCAATAACAACATGATAATCTGATGAACCTAACACTGTTCTGTGAAAGGAAAATAAGGTAAAAAAAAAAAAAAGCAGGAATTCTGGGGTGATAGACTGGGAGCCTATGTAAATTTAACCTCCCATAAAAGCAACAAAAGCAGTATCGAAAAGCATCTGAATAAACTTTTTCAGAACCTCAAAAATAAACCAATGTTTGCAACAATCTTAAGAGAATTTACTCAAGGAAAACTGATGAACCTCAATAAAACAGTGGGGCTTATGGATTCAGTTTGCCACACCCTCATCCTCCTCTCCCAAGCTCAGTGGTAGCCCAAAAACTAGGACCTTCACAAATATAATTATGACAAAAAGCAGCTTCAGAACTATTAGACAGAGTAAAATTGGATTTGGAGTGCCTCAAAAGGTCCCGTTCTCAGAGCATTGTCACTATATGGTCTATCACATTGCTCTGTAGAAAACCCCATTCCTGAAGCATTTATCAAAACATTAATGACAATTGTTTAATGTTACAACTGCTTGAGGTTGTGATACCAGTTGGGACAAATTAAACTTTGGCAAAACATTAAAAAGAAGATCTGAGAAACAAGATACCAGGAGGCAAGCAAGGTATGCTTTGAGGCACTATGATATATTCCTGAGGATCCAGTAAGGCTGTGAATATGCCCAAGTAAAACCTGAGAAAGACCCTAATCTTTCACCTACTACTAAGGTAAAGGTAGAGATGTAACTATCTGAGTGTTTCACATGTGACACAATAGTCATGGAGGGCAGCTCAGAAAAGGCTGGAATATTTCTGGTCAAGGAATTTAGGTTTCTCTCCAATTAATCCCTGAAAACCAAGCTAACTGAGCAGAGACTTCTTCACTGACTGCACAATAAAAGGAATATAGACTTTGTAGAATTAGTCCAAAAAAGTCATTGAGCAAAAAAACAGCATGACAGAAATAAAGCAATAAAAATAGCAGCAACAACAAACTATTGGGGGAAGTGAGGTGTGGTTTCCAGAACTGCCAAATTATAGTATCTGAAAGATTCAAATTTCAGCAAAAATATGTAAGACATACAAAAACAGAAACATATGGTCCTTTAAAGGAAAAATATAAGTGGTCAATAGAAGTTTTCCATGGGAGAACAGAGATGTTGAGCTTTTCAGAAAAAATACTTTAAAATAGCTATTACAAGAGCACCTTGGTGACTCAGTCAATAAGCCTTTGGACCAGGTCATGATCCCAGGGTCCTAGGGCTGAGCCCCATATCAGGCTCCTTGCTCAGCAAGAAGCCTGCTTCTCCCTTTCTCACTCCCCCTGCTTATGTTCCCTGTCTCTCTGTCTATCTCTCTGTCAAATAAATAAATCTAAAGAGTCTAACAGCTAGAGTTATGGAGACAGAGGATAGAATTAGTGATCTAGAGAATAAAATGGTTGAGAAGAAAGGCCAGGAGGAGAGCTGGAGCAAACTGCTCAGGAAACATGAGAACAGACTTAGGGAAATAATTGACACCAAGAAACGTTGCAACGTCAGAATTATTGGAATCCCAAAGGGGATAGAGAAAGACAGAAGACTAGAAGATATAGCTGAAAAGATTCTGAATGAAAATTTCCCCAATCTGCAGAATGGAACAAGTGTTCATGTCCTAGAGGCAGAAAGAACACCAGCCATGATGAATGAGTCTAGAAAGTCACCCAGAAACATAATCATAAAATGTGCAAATTACAATTTTAGACAGGAGTTCCTGAGGAGAGCCAGGGGGAAGAGAATCCTTACATACGGAAGAAGGCCCATCAAAATAACATGAGACCTGTCCACAGAAACCTGGCAAAGCAGAAAGGGCTGGAATGATATATTCAGGTCACTAAATGAGAAGAATAGGCAGGCAAGAATACTTTATCCAGCAAGGCTGACATTCAGAATGGATGGAGAGATAAAGAGATTCCAAGACTGACAAGGATTAAAAGAGTATGTGACCACCAAGCCGGCACTCCAGGAAATATTAAAGGGGGTTCTATAAAAGTAGAAAGAACACATGAGTGCCTTAGAACAGAAATTTGTCATCTATTGAAAAAGGACTTCACAGGCAACATGATGTCAATAAACACTTATATTTCAATAATGACTGTCAATGTAAATGGCCTAAATACTCCCATAAAATGGCACAGGGTTGCAGAATGGATAAAACAACAGGACCTGTCCATATGCTGTCTAAAAGAGACACATTTGGAACCAAAATACACATCCCAACAGAAAGTGAAAGGATGGAAAACCCTCATGCCAACAGTCCTCAAAAGAAAGTTGGGGTAGCGATTCTCATATCATAAATTAGACTTTAAAGGGTCTATCCTCCAAGAAGATCTAACAATTGTAAACATTTATGCCCCCAATACAGGAGCAGCCAACTACATAAGCCAACTGTTAATAACAAAAAGAGCCATATAGATATGAATACATTAATAGGAGGAGATCTTAACACGCCACTCTCAGTAACTGAAACATCATCTAAACAGAAAATCAATAAAGAAACAAGAGCTTTGAATGACACATTAAACCACATGCACCTCAAAAACATACACAGAACAGATAATCACATCAAAAAATGGGCAGAAGACATGAACAGACACTTCTCCAAAGAAGACGTACAAATGACTAACAGACACATGAAAAAATGTTCATCATCTTTAGCCATCAGAGAGATTCCAATCAAAACCACACTGAGATACCACCTTACACCAGTTAAAATGGTCAAAATCAACAAGACAGTAAACAACAAATGCTGGAGAGGATGTGGAGAAAGGGGAACCCTCCTCCACTGATGGTGGGAATGCAAGTTGGTGCAGCCACTTTGGAAAATAGTACAGAGATTCCTCAGGAAATTAAATATACAACTACCCTATGACCCTGCAATTGCACTACTCGGTGTTTACCCCAAAGAAGCAGATGCAGTACAAAGAAGGGCCACATGTACCCCAATGTTCCTAGCTGCAATGGCCATAATAGCCAAACTGTGGAAAGAACCAAAATGCCCTTCAAAAGATGAGTGGATAAGGAAGAGTGGTACATCTATACAATGGAATATTATGCCTCCATCAGAAAGGATGAATATCCAACTTTTGTATCAACATGGACAGGACTAGAAGAGATTATGCGGAGTGAAATAAGCCAAGCAGAGAGAGCCAATTATCTTATGGTCTCACTTACGTGTGGAGTATAAAGAAAATCATGGAGGGCATTGTGAGAAGGAAGGGATGGGTGAATGGGGGAAATCGGAGGGGGTGATGAACCATGAGAGACTGTGAACTCCGAGCAACAAACTGAGGGTTTTGGAGGGGAGGGGCTGGGGGTGGTGGGCGAGCCTGGTGGTGGGTATTGAGAAGGGCACGTATTGCATGGAGCACTGGGTGTGGTGCATGAACAATCAATCTTGTAAAACTGAAAAATTAAAATAAACATTTTTGGGGAGAAAAAAAAAGAAAAAAAATATACAGAGCATTCGACCCTAAAACAAGAGAATACATATTCTTCTCGAGCGCACATGGAACTTTCTCCAGCATAGACCACATACTAGGCCACGAATCAGTTCTCAACCAACACCAAAAGATTGAGATGATAACTTGCATTATCCCAGACCACAAGGCTTTAAAACTGGAACTCAACCACAAGAAAAAGTTTGGAAAGAATTCAAACACGTGGAGGCTAAAGACCAACCTGCTCAAGAATAGTGCAATCAACAAGGAAATCAAAGATGAACTTAACAATTCGTGAAGACCATGAGAATGAAGAGACATCGATCCAAGATCTATGGGATATGACAAAGGCGGTCCTAAAAGGGAAATACATAACCATCCGATCCTCACTCAAAAAAATTTAAAAATCCGAAATACACCAGCTCTCTTTACATCTTAAAGAACTAGAAAATCCATAACAAATCAAGCCAAACCCATGCACAAGAAGGGAAATAATCAAGATTAGAGCAGAGATCAATGAGTTAAAAACTAAAGAAATAGTAGAACACGTCAATGAATCCAGAAGTTGGTTTTTTGAAAGAATCAATAAGATCGTTAAACCACTGGCCAATCTAATTCAGAAGAAAAGAGAGAGGACCCTAATTAACAAAATTATGAATGACAGGGTAGACATCACGACTAAAACAAAGGAATAGAAACAGTCATCAAAAATTATTATCAACAGCTATATGCCAATAAGGTAAAGAACCTAGAAGAAATGGAAGCATTCCCGGAAATCCAAAATCTTCCAAGACTGAAATAGGAAGAAACTGACAACGTGAATAGACCAATATCTAGTAATGATATTGAAGCAGTGATCAAAAATATCCCATAAAAGAATAGTGCAGGGCCTGATGTATTCCCTGGGGAATTCTACCAAACATTCAAAGAAGAAATAATACCTATTCTCCTGAAATTGTTTCAAAAAATAGAAACAGAAGGAAAACTCCCAGATCCTTTCTATGAATCCAGCATTACCCTGACCCACAAACCAGGCAAAGACTCCATCAAAAAGGAGAATTTCAGACCAATAACCCTGATGAATATGGATGCCAAGATTCTCAACAAGATCCTAGCTAATAGGATCCAACAGCACATTGAAAAGATTAATCATCATAGCCAGGTGGGATTTAATCCTGGGATGCAAGGGTGGTTCAACATTCACAAACCAATCCATGTGATAGAACAAATGAACAAGAGAAGAGAGAAGAACAATGTGGTCCTCTCAATTGATGCAGAAAAGGCATTTGACAAATTCAGCATCCGTTCATGATTAAAACTCTTCAAAGTATAGGAATAGAAGGAACATTACTCAACAGCAAAAAGTCTATCTATGAAAAGCCCACAGCAAATATCATTCTCCATGGGGAAAAACTGAAAGCCTTCCCTTTGAGATCAGGAACATGACAAGGAGGCCCACTGTCACCACTCTTGTTCAACATAGTACTATAAGTCCTGGCGACAACAATCAGACAACAAAAGGAAATAAAAGGTATTCAAATTGGCAATGAAGAAGTCAAACTCTCACTCTTTGCAGATGACATGATACTTTACATGGAAAACCCAAAAGACTCCACCCTCAAACTACTAGAACTCATACAGCAATTCAGTAATGTCTCAGGATACAAAATCAATGCACAGAAATCAGGTGCTTTCCTATACACGAACAATGAAAATATGGAAAGGGAAATTAGAGAATCGATTCCATTTACTGTACCACCAAGAACCATTAGATACCTGGGTATAAACCTAACCAAAGAGGTAAAGGAGTGGTACTCAAGGAACTACAGAACACTCATGAAAGAAATTGAAGAAGACACAAAAAGGTGGAAAAGCATTCCATGCTCATGGATCGGAAGAATAAACATTGTTAAAATGTCTATATTGCCCAGAGCAATCTATACTTTCAATGCCATCCCAATCAAAATTCCACCAGCTTTTTTCAAAGAGCTGGAACAAACAATCCTAAAATTTGTATCGAATCAGAAAATACCACGAATTGCTAAGGAAATGTTGATAAGGAAAAACAAAGCTGGGGGCATCACATTGCCTGATGTCAAACTTAACTACAAAGGTGTGATTGCCAAGACAGCATGGTACTGGCACAAAAGCAGACACATAGATCAGTGGAACAGAATAGAGAGCCCAGAGATGGAACCACAACTCTATGGTCAAATAGTCTTTGACAAAACAGGCAAAAATATCCAGTGGAAAAAAGACAGTCTCTTCAATAAATGGTGCTGGAAAAATTGGACAGTTATATGTAGAAGAATGAAACTTGACCATTCTTTTACACTATACACAAAGATAAACTCAAAATGGATAAAAGACCTTAATGTGAGACAGGAACCTATCAAAACCATAGAGAAGAACATAGGCCGAGCAATTTCTTTCAGGACATGCCTCCAAAAGCAAAAGAAACAAAACCAAAAATGAACTTTTGGGACTTCATCAAGAGAGAAAGCTTCCGCACAGCAAAGGATACAGTCAAAAAAAAAAAACAGGCAACCCACACATTGGGAGAAGATATTTGCAAATGACACTACAGACAAAGGGTTAATATCCAAGATCTATAAGGAACTCCTCAATCTCAACACTCACAAAACGGATAATCACATCAAAAACTGGGCCGAAGATGTGAATAGACACTTCTGTAAAGAAGACATACAAATGCCTAAGAGACACATGAAAAAATGTTCATCATCTTTAGTCATCTGAGAGATTCGAATCAAAACCACACTGAGATACCACCTTACACCAGTTAAAATGGTCAAAATCAACAAGACAGTAAACAACAAATGCTGGAGAGGATGTAGAGAAGAGGGAACCCTCCTCCACTTTTGGTGGGAATGCACGTTGGTGCAGCCACTTTGGAAAACAGTGTGGAGATTTCTCAAGAAATTAAAAATAGAAATACCCTGTGACCCTAGAATTGCATTACTCTGTATTTACCCAAAAGTAGCAGATGCAGTACAACGAAGGGCCACATGTACCCCAATGTTCATGGCTGCAATGGCCAAAATCGCCAGACTGTGGAAAGAACCAAAATGTCCTTCAACAGATGATTGGATCAGGAAGTTGTGCTACCACTTTACAATGGGATATTATGCCTCCATCAGAAAGGATGAATATCCAACTTTTGTATCAACATGGTCGGGACTAGAAGAAATTATGCAGAGTGAAATAAGTCACATGGGAGAGAGTCAATTATCTTATGGTCTCACGTGTGGAGTACAAGGAAAATGATGGGGGGCATTGTGAGAAGAAAGAGTAGTGTGAATGGGGGGAAATCGGAGGGGGTGGTGAACCATGAGAGACTGTGGGCTCTGCACAACAAACTGAGGATTTGGAGGTGCGGGGGTGGAAGGGTTGGGCGAGCCTGATGTTTGGTATTGAGAAGGGCATGTATTGTATGGAGTACTGGGTATAGTGCATGAACAATCAATCATGTAAAACTGAAAAAATAAAACAATCACAGCAAAGGAAACAGTCAACAAAACAAACAGGCAACCCACAGAATGGGAGAAGATATTCGCAAATGACACTACAGACAAAGGGCTGATATCTAAGATCTACAAAGAACTCTTCAAACTCAACACTCACAAAACAGATAATCACATCAAAAAATGGGCAGAAGACATGAACAGACACTTCTCCAAAGAAGACATACAAATGGCTAACAGACACATGAAAAAATGTTCATCATCTTTAGCCATCAGAGAGATTCCAATCAAAACCACACTGAGATACCACCTTACACCAGTTAGAATGGCCAAAATCAACAAGACAGTAAACAACAAATGCTGGAGAGGATGTGGAGAAAGGGGAACCCTCCTCCACTGTTGGTGGGGATGTAAGTTGGTGCAGCCACTTTGGAAAAC
>CM052810.1:73348308-73373938 GCA_028533885.1 Nasua narica | reverse complement strand
CTACACTATGACCCTGCAATTGCACTAATTGGTGTTTACCCCAAAGAAGCAGATGCAGTACAAAGAAGGGCCACATGTACCCCAATGTTCATAGCCGCAATTGCCACAATAGCCAAACTGTGGAAAGAACCAAAATGCCCTTCAGCTGATGAATGGATAAGGAAGAGTGGTACATCTATACAATGGAATACTATGCCTCCATCAGAAAGGATGAATATCCAACTTTTGTATCAACATGGACAGGACTAGAAGAGATTATGCGGAGTGAAATAAGTCAAGCGGAGAGAGGCAATTATCTTATGGTCTCACTTACGTGTGGTGTATAAAGAAAATCATCGTGAGAAGGAAGGGAAGGGCGAATGGGGGGAAATCAGAGGGGGTGTTGAACCATGAGAGACTGTGAACTCTAAGCAACAAACTGAGGGTTTTGGAGGGAAGGGGGTGGGGGGGTGAGCCTGGTGGTGGGTATCGAGAGGGGCATGTACTGCATGGAGCACTGGGTGTGGTGCATGAACAATCAATCCTGTAACACTGAAAAATTAAAATAAACAAATTTGGGGAAAAAAATTTAAAAAATAAAACAGCTCTTAAAATTATGTTCAAAAGACTTAAGAAAACCATATGTAAATAGAAGGAAAATATGACATTAGTGACTAATTAATAGACCATCAATGAAGAGATAAATATATATTTTTAAAATATCAAATAGAAATTTGGGAGTTGAAAATTACATGACTAAAATGAAATAATTCCTAGAGAATTACAACAGGAGATCTGAGTTACAGAAGAAAGAACTGGTGAATTTGAAGATGAGTCACATGAAATTATATAATACAAAAAGCAGGGGAAAAAAGAGTAATGAGAAATGAATAAACCTCAGAGAACTTTAGATTACAATGAAGTATTTTTTGCACAATAAGAACCAGAAAGGGAGAGAGAATGCAGAAAGAACATTTGAAGAAATAATTGCTAGAATCTTCCTAATTTGATTACAAACATTAACCTGCATGTCTAAGAACCTCAATGTATTTCTATTAGAATACACACAAGCACATTCATAACTTAACACATCATAGTAAAACTTTCAAAATATTTTAAAAGATTTATTTATTTATTCTTGGGAGTTAGGGAGAGACTGAGTAGGGGGGAAGGCAGAGGGAGGGAAACTTTAAGCAGTCTCCCCACTGTATCCAGAGCCTGATGATGCAGGCCTTAATCCCATGACCCATGAGATCATGACCTGAGCTGAAACCAAGAGTCTGATGCTCAACAAACTGAGTCACCCAGGCACCGCTGTCAAGAAAATTTTGAAAAATAAAAAAAAAAAAAATTCATCATGTAAAAGATTTCCTCATAAGACTAACAGCTGTCTTATCATAAAAAAAAAAGGAGCTTACAAGAAAATGGAATGATATATTCAAACTGCTGCAAACTGCTGAAATGAAAACCTGTCAACCAATAACTCTTTATCCAAACAGCCTCTATTTCAAAAACAGAAAAGAAATTTAGATGTCCCAGATAGACAAAAATAGAATTTGTCACTAGCCCAATTGCCTTACAAATACAATAAAAATTCATTCCGGTTGAAAAGACATTAGACAATAACTCAGATGTTCACAAAAGAAATAAGAGCACCAGTAAAGACAGCTACATGAGCAAATATAAAGACATTATAAATATATTTTTGTAACTCTTCTATCTAGTATAAAAGACAACATGAGGCAATTATTAAAATGTTATATTAATTGATTTAGGCTCTATAAAGATGTAATTTTTATATAACAATAATAGCATAAGAGAGTAAGGAAAAAATAAGACCATAATTGAAATGAAAACAAGACAAAGATATCACCAGAAAAGAAAAATATACGCAAATATATCATATAAATATGAAGCAGATATCCTCAAGAATATAGTAGCAAAGTAAGTCCAGCAATATATAAAAAAGATTATGTATCAAAACCAAGCCCAATTGCAGCCAAGGAAAACATCAACAAAACAAAAAGGCAACATACTGAATGGCAATGAATATTCACAAATTATATATCCAATAATGAGCTAATATGAAAAATATATAAAGAGCTTATTAACCCAACACAAACAATAACAATAATAATCTGATTAAAAATGGACAGAAGACAAGAATAGACATTTTTCCAAAAAAGTCATACAGATAGGCAATAACCACACAAAGTGATGCTCAATATCACCAACATCAGGAAATGCAAATCAAACCCACATTGAACAGTCATCAGAAATTATTAACAGCTATATGCTGATAAGTTAAACAACCTAGAAGAAATGGATGCAGTCCTGGAAAACTATAACTTCCGAGACTGAAACAAGAAGAAATTGACAACCTGAATAGACCAATATCTAGTAACAAGATTAAAACAGTGATCAAAACCTCGCAAAAAAGAAAAGCATAGGAGCTGAAAGATTCCCTGGGGAATTCTACCAAACATTCAAGGAAGAAATAATACCTATTCTCCTGAAACCATTTCAAAAAATAGAAACGGAAAGAAAATTTTCAGACTCTTTACATGAAGTCAGCATTACCTTGATCCCCAAACCAGGCAAAGGAGAATTTCAGACCAATATCCCTGTTGAATATGGTTGCCAAGATTCCCAACAAGATCCTAGCTAATAGGATCCAACAGCACATTAAAAAGATTATTCATCATGACCAGGTGGGATTTATCCCTGGGACTCAAGGGTGGTTCAACATTTGCAAATCAATCAATACCATAGAACAAATCAATAAGAGAAGAGAGAAGAACCACAAGGTCCTCTCAACTGATACAGAAAAAGCATTTGACAAAATTTAGCATCCATTCCTGATTAAAACTCTTCAAAGTATAGGGATAGAGTGAACATTCCTCAACTTCATAAAATCTATCTATGAAGCCCACAGCGAATGTCATTCTCAATGTCAAAAGCTGACAGCCTTCCCTTTGAGATCAGGAACACAAGGATGCCCCACTCTCGCCACTCTTGCTCAACACAGTACTAGAAGTCTTAGCAACAGCAATCAGACAACAAAAAGAAATAAAACTATTCACATTGTGAAAGAAGAAGTCAAACTCTCTCTCCACAGATAACATGATACTTTATATGGAAAATGCAAAAGACTCCACCCTCAAACTACTAGAACTTATACAGCAATTCAGTAATGTGGCAGGATACAAAACCAATGCACAGAAATCAGTTGTTTTCTCATACACTAACAAGGAAAAAATGGAAGGAAAATTAGAGAATCGATTTTATTTACTATAGCACTAAAAACCATAAGATACCTGGGAGTAAACCTAATCAAAGAGATAGAGGATCTGTACTCGAGGAATTACAGAACACTGATAAAAGAAATTGAAGACACAAAAAGGTGGAAAAGCATTCCATACTCATGGATCAGAAGAATAAAAATTATTTTTTTTCACTTAACATTTTTTTTTTAAGATTTTATTATTTATTTATTTGACAGAGAGAGAGAGATCACAAGTAGTCAAAGAGTCATGCAGGCGGGTGGGGAGGCAGGATCCCCGCTGAGCAGAGAGCCTGATGCAGGGCTCAACTCCAGAACCCTGATATCATGACCTGAGCTGAAGGCAGAGGCTTTAACCCACTGAGCCACCCAGGCAATCCAAGAATAAACAGTGTACAAATGTCTATATTGCCCAGAGCAATCTATACTTTCAGTGCCATCCCGATCAAAATTCCACCAGGTTTTTTTCAAAGTGCTGGCACAAACAATCCTAAAATTTGTACATAACCAGAAAAGACCCCGAATTGCTAAGGAAATGTTGAAAAAGAAAAACAAAGCTGGGGGCATCACATTGCCTGATTTCAAACTTTACTACAAAGCGGTGATCACCAAGACAGCATGGTACTGGCACAAAAACAGACACATAGACCGGTGGAACAGAGTAGAGACCGCAGATATGGACCTGTCACTCTATGGTCAAATAATCTTTGACAAAGCAGGAAAAAATATCCAGTGGAAGAAAGACAGTCTCTTCAATAAATGGTGCTGGGAAAATTGGACAGCTATATATAGAAGAATGAAACTTGACCGTTCTCTTACACCACATAGAAAAAGAAACTTGAAATAAATAAAAGACCTCAATGTGAGGCAAGAATCTGTCAATATCCTAGAGGAGAACATAGGCAGTAACTCTGGCATGTTGGCCACAGCAACTTTTTTCAAGACATGTCTCCAAAGGCAAAAGAAGTTAAAGTGAAAATGAACTTTTGGGACTTCATCAAGATAAAAAATCTTCTGCACAGCAAAGGAAACAGTCAATAAAATAAAGAGGCAACCCATGGAATGACAGAAGATACTCGCTAATGACACTACAGACAAAGGTCTGATATCTAAGATCTATAAAGAACTCCTTTACATAAAGAGCTCCTTTATAACTGAACACTCAATAAGCAGATAATCACGTCAAAAAATGAGAAGAAGATATGAACAGACATTTCTCCAAAGAAGATATGCAAATGAATAATGGACACATGAAAAAATGCTCATCATCACTAGCCATCAGGGAGACTCAACTCAAAACCACATTGGGATACCACCTCACACCAATTAAAATGGCCAAAATCAAAAAGACAGTAAACAACAAATGTTGGACAGGATATGGAGAAAGGGAAACTTTCTTCCTCTGTTGGTGGGAATGCAAGTTGGTGCAGCCATTTTGGAAAACAGTGTGGAGATTCCTGAAAAAATTAAAAATAGAACTACCATATGACCCTTCTGTTGCACTACTTGATATTTACCCCAAAGATACAGATGTACTGAAAAGAAGGGCCACATGTACCCCAATGTTCATAACAGCAATGGCCACAATAGCCAAACTGTGGAAAGAACCAAGATGCCCTTCAAGAGATGATCAGATAAAAAAGAAATGGTCCATCTATACAGTGGAATATTATGCCTCCATCAGAAAGGATGAATACCCAACTTTTGTATCAACATGGACTGGACTGGAAGAGATTATGCTAAATAAAATAAGTCAAGCAGAGAGAATCAATTATCATATGGTTTCACCTACGTGTGGAGCATAAGGAAAAATATGGAGAACATTGGGAGAATGAAAGGAAGGCGAATTGGGGGAAATCAGAGGGGGAGAACAAACTTGAGAGACTGTGGACTCTGAGAAACAAACTGAGGGTTTTGGAAGGGAGGGGGTGGTGTATGTGGGTGTCTGGTGGTATTTATTGAGGAGCGCACATAATGCATGGAGCACTGGGTGTGGTGCATGAACAATGAGTCTTGGTACACTGTAAAAATAAAATTAAATAAAAAAAATAAAATTGAACTCATGTCTTCCCATCTCAAATTGTTCTAAGATTGTCTGTGTTGGTGAATGACACTTCCTTCCAAAGCCATCCAACCTGAAACCCTAGGAAAATCAGCATAGTTTCTTCCTTTATTTCACTCCCCATAAGTATCCCTAGACTGTATTCTTGTTGAGAGCAAGGGCATGTCTTAATCACTGCTGCATGCTCAGCACCTGATATGATGCCCATCATTCTCTAAACATTTTGAATGAGTGAATTTGACTATATCCCTTGCCTACTGTTGCTCAGATTCAATGCTCTTAGCAATGGGTTCTGATCCTGATACCTGCTAGCCCTCATAGGGACACACTATTGTCTATTCATGCGCCTAGGGCCCAAGGTTAAAATCAAGGGCTTTGAAATCACGCAGTCATTATCATGCTTCCCTTAATATTGAGAAGTGACAAAAATTTTTTGAGAAACAATAACAAACCTGGAGGCATCACAATTCCTAATGTCAAAATATATTACAAAGTTGCAATAATTAAAACAATAAGGTATTTGCATTAAGACAGACATATAGACCAATGCTGCAGAATAGGAAAAAAGGGGGGGTCCACATGTTTTCAATCAACTGATCAACAATATTGCTAAGAATACACAATAGAGAAAGGATGGGCTCATCAACAAATAGAGTTGGTAAAACTGAATATTCACCTGCAAAAGATTGAAATTGGGCCTCTTTGCTACACAATACACAAAAAATCAAGACAAATGAAGACTTCATCATAAGACCTAAAACTATAAAACTACTAGAAAAAAGCATAGGGGTAGAGTACCTCGATGGCTCAGTCAGTTAAGCATCTGCCTTTGGCTCAGGTCATGATCTCCAGGTCCTGGGATCAAGCCCCATGTTGGGCTTCCAGCTCAGTGGGGAGTCTGCTTCTCCCTCTCCCTCTCTCTCTCTGCCTCTCACCCTGCTTGTGCGCTCTCGTGCTCTCTCTCTCTCTCGCTCTCTCCCTCTCTCGCTCTCTACCTCTCAAATGAATAAATAAAATCTATAATAAAAATAAATAACAGAAGGAAAGAAAAAAATAGGGGAAAAGCCTCATGACATTGGTCTCAGCAATGACTTCATGGATATTACACTAAAAGCACAAACGACTAAAATAAAAACAAACTGATAAGGTTTTGCACAGTGAAGGAAAAAATCAACTGTGAAAATGCAACCTATATTCTAGGAGAAAATATTTGCATACTATATATCTGATAAGGGGTTAATTTCCAGAATATATAAGGAACTGCTACAGGTCAATAGCAAAACAACAAAAACAACAACTAATAAGCTGATTGGAATAATGAGCTGAAGACTTGAATAAACACTTCTTCAAAGAAAATATACAAATACCCAACAAGTATATTTAAAAAGATGCTCAATGTTACTAATAATCAAGGAAATGGAAATCAAAACTACAGTAAGATATCACCTCACACCAACTAGCATGGCTATTAGTTTAAAAAAAAAAAGTGTTGGAAAAGATGTGGAGAAATCGAAATCCTTGTATGCTATTGGCAGTAATATAAAATGGTACAGCAACTGTGAAAAGTAGTGTGTCACTTACCCCAATATTAAAAATATAACTACCTGGGGTGCCTGCATGGCTCAGATGGTTAAGCATCTGCCTTTGGCTCAGGTCATGGTCTCCAGATCCTCGGATCAAGACCCATGTTGGGCTCCCAGCTCAGCAGGCAGTCTTCTCCCTCTCCTTCTGCCTCTCCCCCTCATTGTGCTCTCTCAATCTCTCTATGTCTCTCTCAAATGAATAAATATATAGATGATGATGATTATAGATAGATAGATGATAGATAGATGATAGATAGATAGATAGATAGATAGATGATAGATAGATAGATGATAGATAGATAGATAGATAGATAGATAGATAGATAGATGATATAGATATAAATATTACCAAACAAAACAACATATATATTCATCATATGAATATGATGCAACATCCCACCTAAAATAATTGAAATAATGATCTCAAAGAAATATTAGCACTCATGTCCATTTTCAGCACTACTTACCAAAACCAAGATGTGCAAACAACCTAAATGTTTATCAGTAGAAGAATAGATAAAGAAAATATATCTGTATACAGATAATGGAATATTACTTAATCTTTAAAGAGAAGGAAATCGTGGTGCCTGGGTGGCTCCATGGGTTAAGCCTCTGTCTTCAGCTCAGATCATGATCCAGGTTTCTGGGATCAAGCCCCATATTGGGCTCTCTGCTCAGCAGGGAGCCTGCTTCCCCCTCTCTCTGCCTGCCTCTCTGCCTACTTGTGATCCCTCTCTCCCTGTCAAATAAATAAATAAAATCTTTAAAAAATAATAAAAATAAAAAGAAGGAAATCCTGCAATATACAACATGGATGAAACTTGATGACATTATGCTAAGTGAAATAAGCCAGTTACTGAAGAAAAGCTACTGAATAATTTTATTTATAGGAAGTGTGTAAAATAATCAAACTCATAAACAGAGAGTAGAATGCTGGTTTCCAGGGACTGGGGGAAGAGGGAAAATGGGGAAGTGCCACACAATGGGTATGAAGATTCAGATATTCATTATTAATAAGTTCTAGATATATGCTGTACAATATTGTGCCTATAGTTAGCAATACTCTATTATACACTTAAAAATCTGCTGAGAATAGATCTCATGTTAAATATTCTTACCATAGAATAAAAAAGAAAAAGATTTGGAGCAAGGCAAGAATATTTCTTCTCATGGTCCCTATTTAACATCATAGTGGAAGTTCTAGCCCATGGAATAAAATAACAAAAAGAAATAGCAATATTGCAGACCACAATGGGGAAAAAATGAAATTCTCTTTACTCAGATTATACAATTACCTATGGACAAGACAACAAAGAATCTAAAAAACCACCATGGATTAAAGAGCAAATATGGGGAGAGTTTCAGTTCCTATGAAGTGGGAAAACTCTGAACTCACCTCTTCCATAAAACACACAAAATTATGCTTATTAACGTGACAATAAAATATGACAACATATACATAAAACCTGAAGATGGAAGCACAAAGAGAAGGGGAAAAGAAAATGAAAAAAAAAAAGTTTCTTCAGCTTACTGTTTTTCTCCCCAAATATGTTTATTTTAATTTTTCAGTGTTACAAGATTGATTGTTCATGCACCACACCCAGTGCTCCATGCAATACATGCCCTTCTCAATACGCACAACCAGGCTCACCCACCACCCCACCCCATTCCCTCCAAAACCCTCAGTTTGTTGCTCATAGTCCACAGTCTCTTCTGGTTCATCACCCCCTCCGATTTCCCCCCATTCACCCTTCCTTCCTACTCACAATGCCTTCCATGATTTTCTTTATACTGCACACGTGAGACCATAAGATAATTGACACTCTCCGCTTGACTTACTTCACTCCACAGAATCTCTTCTAGTCCTGTCCATGTTGATACAAAAGTTGGATATTCATCCTTTCTGATGGAGGCATAATATTCCATTGTATAGATGTACCACATCTTCCTTATCCCCTCATCTGTTAAAGGGCATTTTGGTTCTTTCCACAGTTTGGCGATTGTGGCCATGGCGGCTATGAATATTGGGGTACATGTGGCCCTTCTTTGTATTGCATCTGCTTCTTTGGGGTAAACACCGAGTAGTGCAATTGCAGGGTCATAGGGTAGCTGTATATTTAATTTCCTGAGGATTCTCCATACTGTTTTCCAAAGTGGCTGCACCAACTTGCATTCCCACCAACAGTGGAGGAGGATTCCCCTTTCTCCACATCCTCTCCAGCATTTGTTGTTTACTGTCTTGTTGATTTGGGCCATTCAATTGGGGTAAGGTGGTATCTCAGTGTGGTTTTGATTCGAATCTCTCTGATGGCTAAAGATGATGAAATTTTTTTCATGTGTCTGTTAGCCATTTGTATGTCTTCTTTGGAGAAGTGTCTGTTCATGTCTTCTGCCCATTTTTTGATGTGATTATCTGTTTTGTAAGTGTTGAGTTTGAGTTCTTTATAGACCTTACATATCAGACCTTAGTCTGTAATGTCATTTGTGACTATCTTCTCCGATTCTGTGGGTTGCCTGTTTGTTTTATTGACTATTTCCTTCGCCGTGCAGAAGCTTTTTATCTTGATGAAGTCCCAAAAGTTCATTTTCGCTTTTGTTTCCTTTGCCTTTGGAGACATGTCCTGAAAGAAGTGGCTGTGGCTAATGTCATAGAGGTTACTACTGATTTTCTTCTCTAGAGTTTTGATAGATTCCTGCCTCACATTGAGGTCTTTTATCCATTTCAAGTTTAACTTTTGATATGGTGTAAGAGAATGGTCAAGTTTCATTCTTCTACATATAGCTGTCCAGTTTTCACACCACCATTTATTGAAGGGACTGTCTTTTTTTTACTTGATATTTTTTCCTGTTTTGTCAAAGATAATTTGACCATAGAGTTGTGGGTCCATCTCTGGGCTCTCTATTCTGTCTCACTCGTTTATGTGTCTGTGTTTGTGCCAGTACCATGCTCTCTTGGTGATTACCGCTTTGTAGTAAAGCTTGAAATCAGGCAATGTGATGCCCCCAGCTTTGTTTTTCTTTTTCAACTTTTCCTTAGCAATTCAGGGTATTTTCTGGTTCCAAAGAAATTTTAGGATTGTTTGTTCCAGCTCTTTGAAAAAAAACTGGTGGAATTTTGATTGGGATGGCCTTCAAAGTATAGATTGCTCTGGGCAGTATAGACATTTTAACAATGTTTATTCTTCCGATACATTAGCATGGAATGCTTTTCACCATTTTGTGTCTTCTTCAATTTCTTTCATAAGCATTCTGTGTTCCTCAAGTACAGATCCTTTACCTCTTTGGTTAGGTTTATACCCAGGTATCTTACGGTTCTTGGTCCAACAGTAACTGGAATTGATTCTCTAATTTCCCTTTCCATATTTTCATTGTTAGTGTATAGGAAAGCAACTGATTTTTGTGCATCGATGTTGTATCCTGAAACATTACTGTATTGCTTTATGAATTCTAGTAGTTTGGGGGTGGAGTATTTTGAGTTTTCCATATAAAGTAACATGTCATCTGTGAAGAGAGAGAGTTTGACTTCTTCATTTCCAATTTGAATACCTTTTATTTCTTTCTGTTGTCTGATTTCTGTCGTTAGGACTTCTAGTAGTATGTTGAACAACAGTGGTGAGAGTGGACATCCTTGTCGTGTTCCTCATCTCAAAGGGAAGGATGTCAGCTTTTCCCAATTGAGAATAATATTTGCTGTGGGCTTTTCATAGATAGACTTGATGATGTTGAGGAATGTTCCTTCTACCCCTATACTTTGAAGGGTTTTAATCAGGAACAGATGCTGAATTTTGTCAAATGCTTTTTCTGCATTAATTGAGAGGATCATGTGGTTCTTCTCTCTTCTCTTTTTGATTTGTTCTATCTCACGGATTGATTTGCGAATGTTGAACCACCCTTGCATCCCAGGGATAAATCCCACATGATCATGTTGAATAATCTTTTTAATGTGCTGTTGGATCCTATTAGCCAGGATCTTTTTGAGAATCTTGGCATCCATATTCATCAGGGATATTGGTCTGAAATTCACATTTTTAATGGGGTCTTTGCCTGGTTTGGGGTTCAGGGTAATGCTGGCTTCATAGAAAGTGTCTGTAAGTTTTCCTCCTGTTTCTATTTTTTGAAACAGTTTCAGGAGAATAGGTATTATTTTTTCCTTGAATGTTTGGTAGAATTCCCCAGGGAATCCTTCAGGTCCTGGACTCTTCTTTTTTGGGAGGTTTTTGATCACTGCTTCAATCTCATTACTAGATATAGTTCTATTTGGGATGTCAATTTCTTCCTGTTTCAGTCTTGTAAGATTATGGGTTTCTGGGAACACATCCATTTCTTCTGGGTTGTTTAGCTTATTGGCATATAGCTGTTGGTGATAATTTTTGATGATTGTTTATATTTCCTTTGAATTAGTCATGATGTATACCCTTTTCTGCATAATTTTGTTAATTAGGGTTTCTCTCTTTTCTTTGGATGAGTTTGCCCAATGGCTTATTGATCTTATTGATTCTTTCAAAAAACCAACTTCTGGATTCATTGATGCATTCTACTGTTTCTTTAGTTTCTAACTTGTTGATCTATGCTCTAATCTTGATTATTTCCCTTCTTGTGCATGTGGTTAGCTTGATTTCTTGTTGGTTTTCCAGTTCTTTAAGGTGTAATAAGAGCAGTTGTATTTGAGATTTTTCAATTTTTTTTTGAGTGAGGCTTGGGTGGCTATAAATTTCCCCCTTAGGAACACCTTTGCCATATCTCATAGGTTTTGGATCGATGTGTCTTCATTCTCATTGGTCTCCATGATTTGTTTAAGCTCATTTTTGATTTCCTGGTTGATCCCAGCATTCTTGAGCAGGTTGGTCTTTATCCTCCACGTGTTTGAATTCCTTCCAAACTTTTTCTTGTGGTTGACTTCCAGTTTTAAAGCATTGTGGTCTGAGAAAATTCAGGGAATCATCTCAATCTTTTGGTATTGGTTGAGTCCTGATTAGTGGCCCAGTATGTGGTCTCTTCTGGAGAAAGTTCCATGTGCGCTCGAGAAGAATGAGTATTCTATTGTTTTAGGGTGGAATGTTCTGTATATATCTATGAGGTGCATGTGGTCCAAAGTGTCATTCAAAGCTCTTGTTTCTTTATTGGTTTTCTGTTTAGATGATCTGTTAGTTACCGAGAGTTGCATATTAATATCTCTTACTCTTAATGTATTCATATCAATATGACTTTTATTTTGATTAACAGTTGGCTTATGTAGTTGGGTGCTCCTATACTGGGGGCATAAATGTTTAAAATTGTTAGATCTTCTTATAGGATAGACACTTTGAGAATGATGTAGTGTCCTTCTGTATCTCTGACTACAGTCTTTAGCTTAATATCTAATTTATCTGATATAACAACCGCTACCCCATCTCTCTTTTAAGGTCCATTGGCATGAAAGATTATTATCCATCCTTTCACTTTCAGTCTGGATGTATCTTTAGATTACAAATGCATGTTGTAGAGAGCATATGGACAGTTCCTGTCGTTTTATCCATTCTGCAACCCTGTGCTGTTTTATGGGAGTATTTAAGCCATTTACATTGAGAATGATAATTGAAATATAAATGTTTATTGAGATCATGTTGCCTATGAAGTCCTTGTTTCTATAGATGGCAAATTTCTGTTCTAAGTCACTCATGTGTTCTTTATACTTTTATAGAACCCCCTTTAATATTTCTCGGTGTGCCAGCTTGGTGGTCACATACTCTTTTAATCTTTGCCGGTCTTGGAAGCTCTATTTCTCCACCCATTTTGAATGTCAGCCTTGCTGGATAAAGTATTCTTGGCTGTTTGTTCTTTTCATTTAGTGACCTGAATATATCATGCCAGCCCTTTCTGGCTTGCCAGGTTTCTGTGGACAGGTCAGATATTATTTTGATGGGCCTTCCTCCATGTGTAAGGAATCTCTTTCCCCTAGCTGCCATTAAAAACTCTTGTCTAAAAGTATAATTTGCAAATTTCACTATGATATGTCTCTCTGATTTTCTAGACTCATTGATCTTGGGTAGTGTTCTTGCTGTCTCTAGGACACGAATACTTGTTCCATTTCTCAGATTGGGGAAATTGTCATTCAGAATTTGGTCAGCTATATCTTCTAGTCTTCTGCTTTTCTCTATCTCCTCTGGGATGCAATAATTCTGATGTTGCAATGTTTCATGACATCATTTATTTCCCTAAGTCTGTTCTCATGATTCCTGAGCAGTTTGTTCTAGCTCTCCTCCTGATCTTTCTTCTCAACCATTTGATCCTCTAGATCACTAATTCTATCCTCTGTCTCCATAACTCTAGCTGTTAGACTATTTAGATTGGATTGGATCTCATTGATAGCACTTGTTACATCAGCTATACTGGATCTCATTTCTGCCTTTAGAGATTCTATGTTGTCATTAATGTTTTTCTCCATTCTAGCCATTGCCTGGATAATTGTCACCCTGAATTCCCTTTCTGACATACTGTTTTTGTCCATGTCCAATAGTTCTAAGGGAGAAGGTGCAGTCTCTGGGTTTTCCTCTGTTGGGGTTCCTCCTCCTAATCATTTTGATGAGAAGTGGATGAGAGGATATATCACCCGCGATCCAGGCAGGGTTCACCCTGGAAGGTTTTGGAGCAATTGGGATTCACACCAAAAATAAAGAATAAGGATAAAAAAAGATAGAGAGAAAGAGAAAGAGAGGAAATCCCAACCAGAATGGGCCCCAAAATAAGATTAATAAGGTATGTAAACAAACATGAACAAAGATATAGACCAACAAATATAAATGAGAAACAATAACAGAACCTAGTCAGAATGAACCCCAAGAATAAGATTTATATAATACCTGAACAAAAGCAAATACATAGAAACAGTGACAGAAGGATAAGATGGGACGGTGGTTATAACTTTTAGCAGGCAAGGAAGGTTATTTCAGGTCTTCTTTGGTTTATAGTTGTATTAAGCCTCTAGTTAACTACATGTTAAGTAGTTAAAAAAATAATAACAAGTGAAAAAAAAGAACAAGAAATTTGAAAGCAAGTGAATTTTTAAAAAAAGAGAATAAGAAAGAAATAAAAAACTTGTATCTATGAAATATACAGGTTTGAGGGTATTATCAGGAGCTTAATATATTGATTTCCCCTGATGTTGGGGGTTTAAAATTTTATGGGGACCCTGTGTTTATAGTCCTTTTGTTTTTTGATTGGTCTTCTGGGGGCAGGGCCTGCCGCATTGTTTTCTAATCAGTTTTGCTTGGGTTGAGTCACCCTACCCCCTGGTCAAGGGGTTGAGCTCTGTGGAAACTGGTTTCTCAGTCTTTCACCCTCTGAAAGCTTTTGTCCTTTCATAGCTTTTTCACCTTTTCAGAGAGTCCAAGCAAAGAATCTGCCCCGAAGCACTCAGACCTCCACATTGCTTAGAAGCTTGAGTCTGCTCCCCTCGGGGTGGTCAAGAACACACACTCCCCTCCCCAAAATTCTGCTCACAGCATAGCCTGTCCCAGGTGGCATGTAACCACAGACACTTTTCTGCAGCTCCGTGAGTGTGGACCAGGGAGATTAGGCTGCCTGCCTGAGTTCTCTCTGGAGCCAGCTGGGATCACCCAGATGCTGCAGTGGCCCACAAATGTCCCGACCCCAGTTGCCTTTCTGTGGCTCCATGAGTGTGGACCAGGGAGATAGGCCACCTTCCCGTGTTCTCTCCAGGGTACGCCAGGACTCCCCAGACCCTGCAGTGGACCAGGCTCCAGGGGTGTGGACTGTGGAGATAGGCCGCCTGATCTTGTTCTCTCCAGGGCCCGCTGGGATCACCCACACCCTGCAGTGGGCCACAAATGTCCATTCTAGAATGCAGGGCACACAGAGAAAAGGTGCCACTCCTGGAGCACAGCAGACTTTCTAGAAGTGCTTGCAGGTGTGCACCTCGATCACAAAATGTTACAGAGAGTGGAAAGCAAAGGGGTAAAGGATCTGTACTTGAGAAATTACTGAAGGTTCATGAAGAAATTGAGGAAGACACTAAAAAGGGAAAAAGTAGTCCATGCTCATGGATCAGTGTTAAAATGTCTATACTGCCCAGAACTATCTTTACTTTCAATGCCATCCCAATCAAAAATCCACTGGCAGTTTTCAAAGTGCTGGAACAAACAATCCTAAAATTTGTATGGAACCAGAAAAGACCCCGAATTGCTAAGGAAATGTTGAAAAAGAAAAACAAAGCTGGGGGCATCACATTGCCTGATTTCAAGCTTTACTACAAAATAGTGATCACCAAGAGAGCATGGTACTGGCACAAAAACAGACACATAGAGCAGTGGAACAGAATGGAAAGCCCAGATATAGACCCACAATTCTATGGTCAAATCATCTTTGACAAAACAGGCAAAAATATCCAGTGGAAAAAAGTCTCTTCACGATATGGTACTGGGAAAATTGGATGGCTGCATGTAGAAGAATGAAACTTGACCATTCTTTTACACCATAGATGAAGATAAACTCAAAATGGATAGAAGACCTCAATGTGAGGCAGGGATCTATCAAAACCCTAAAGAACATAGGCATTAACCTCTTCGACATCAGCCACAGCAACTTCTTTCAGAACATGTCTCTAAAGGCAAAGGAAACAAAAGCGAAAATGTACTTTTGGGACTTGATCAAGATAAAAAGTTTCTAAGTAACATCATAAGTTTTGATGTAGTATTCAATGATTCATTCATTGCATATATCACCTACTGCTAATCACAACACATAATACCCATCATCTTGTTACCACATCCTTCCCTTCTATAACCCTCAGTCTGTTTTCCAAAGTCCAGAGTCTCTCATGGTATTTCCTACTTTTCTTAATTACTCCTTGTCTTTCTTTCCACTTAAAGAGTCCCTTTTTTCATTTCTTGTAGTTCTAGTTCAGTTGTCATAAACTCCTTTAGCTTCTAAGAAATTCTATCTCTCTTGTGCTGAATAAAAACCTTGCTGGATAGAGTCTTCTTGTCTGTAGATTGGTTTCCTTTCTGCACTTTGAATACATCACACCACTCTTTTCTGGTCTACAAAATTTCTGCAGAAAAATCTGCTGATAACCTTGGGTTCCTTTGTATGCAAGTGTCTTTTTTTTTTTTCGTTTTGCTGCTTTTTTTAACCACTACATTTTGCCATTCTAATTACTATGTATCTTGGTGTGGACTTTCTTAGGTTTACTTTGTTGGGGAATCTCTTTGCCTCCTGGATCTGGATATGTATTTCCTTCTGCTGACTGGAGAAGTTTTTAACTATTGTTTCTTCAAATAAATTTTCTGTCCCCTTTTCTCTCTCCACCTCTTCTTTCGGGATCCCTATAATATGAATGATATTGTGCTCAATGGAATCACTGACTCCCTAAATCTATTCTCATTTTGCAAAATTATTTTTCTCTCCTTTGCTCAGCTTAATTAATTTTCATTACTCTGTCTTCCATGTCATTAATTTGTTCCTTTGCTTGCTCTAGTCTGTTATTTATTTCACCAACTGTATTATTAAATTTATTTATTGAGTCCTTCATCTCTTGTTCTTTTTTTTAAAGATTTTATTTATTTATTTGACACACAGAGAGGTATAGATCACAAGGAGGCAGAGAGGCAGGCAGAGAGAGAGGAGGAAGCAGGCTCCCTGCTGAGCAGAGAGCCCAATGCAGGGCTCTATCCCAGGACCCTGAGATCATGACCTGAGCCAAAGGCAGAGGCTTTAACCCACTGAGCCACCCAGGCGCCCCTCATCTCTTGTTCTTTTTTTTATGTTTTCCATCTCTTGTTAAGGGTCTTACTGATGGCTTCCACTTTTTTCTCAGTCCAATATCTGTGATCATTACTTTAAATTCTCTATTGGGTATATTACTTATATCCCTCTCACTTAGGTCTCTTACTATTGTTTTGTTGTTCTTTCATTTAGGACATATTCCTCTGACTCCTCATTTTATCTACCTCTCTGAAACTGCTTCTGTGTGTCAGGAAAAACAGCTATGTCGCATGCACTGGAAAGTAGTAGTCTTATGAAGAAGAGCCCTGATGTGTAGTGTCCCCTGTTCACCAGAACCAATGCTTTGGGTATCTGCCATGTGTGATGTATGTTCACTGCTATTGTGACTGAGCTGCTTTTTCCTTCAGTCCAGTTTCTTTCAATGGCTCTCTTTGCCTTTTGTGGGCAGTGTTTGGTCCCTGTGGTGTTAGTGGGCCAGTTAGGGAATACCTGGGGTTTGAGATGAGTTAGACCAGGCATTTGCCAGAGATGCAGTATCACCAAACTACAGAATGCTTTCCCTGTGTTGTCCTGAGAAACTTTCATTGATGGGTGGGGCCTGCAGTCAGACCAGCTATATGCCTCTAGCCCATTGCTAGGGCCTCTGTCTGACTGGTGTGTGTAGCTAACTTCTCTCTCTGAGAGTGGAGTGGTTCTGGCCACTGTAGGAGTTGTTAGCAAATTGGCAGGCCTGCAGAACTGCCCTGTATGGGTTCAGGCTGAAGGTGTATTAGAAAGTGTGGATCCCGCAAAGCACAGCATGTGGGGGTGCTGCAAAGGGGCAGCAGTGGTAACCAGTTTTGGGTGCTAAGGTCCCTGCAGTCCCTGCAGCACAGGGACTGAGGCACCATCTGAAGGGATGGATCTTTGGAAGTACAGTACAGGGGGTGGGGTGGTGGTGCCAGCAAGCTTTGCACACACTGCATCTTCTGCAGGAGGGATCCTGTAGCACCAGGACTGAAGCACAGTGGTTCCTCTACTTGAGGGGCCCTGCCATAGGGGATTGAGGCAGGCCATCCAGAAGGAAGCACATCTTGTGGGGGTGGGGCAGCAGTGCTAGCAAGTAGGTAGCCATCCCTCAGGTGTTATGTTTAAGCTGGGAGGCAGAGGAAGGAAATGGTGATTGCATGTTCTTTTGTTCATAGAAGAGTTACCCAGGGATTTCTGTCTCTCTAGGAAAGGCCCTGAAATGAGTAAATAACTCTAACCCACAGTATGCTCTAGGTACATTTCAGAATGCTACTTATATGCTCTATTTCTATGGTCTGCTTGTTGTACTGTCTCTTGTGGGTAGAAACTCAGTTTCCTCTCACCCACTGGCTCTCCCAGAGCTGAGCCCACTGATATTTTAAATCCTGCTGTTTGTAGTAATTCATGAAACCAGACCTTTCTGGTTTTTAAAGCCAAACATTATGGGGATTCAGCTTCCTCTTGTGGGAGCCCTGGTGTGGGAGTCTGCTTCTCTCCCTTTCCATGCCCAGTGTCCCTCTCACCTACAGATAGTCCTGTCAGTCCATTTAGGTCCAAACCTTGTATCTGCCCTTCCTACCCCTTTCATTGTGACCTCTTCTCTACATGTGGTTGTGGAGTTTATTCAGCAGTCTTCAGGTCATTTCCTGAGTGTTCTTTAGTTGTATCCATATGATGAGGTGAGCTTAGGCTTTTTTCCAACTCTGTTGTCTTCCCTGGAAATTGAGGGAAGGTTTTTGATAAATTAACCTACTGTACCCTTTATCTCAAGCCATTTTATAAATATCATAGTAAAGCCTATATGTGTTTTCTTTGTCCTCAGTTTTATGGGAAAACATAGCCCCTAAATTCCTGGATGAAATTCCCCTGGGAGCCAGAAGTCAACATACCCTTTTCCCAGAGAGCTGTGTTATAGATGTTTCCAGGATCTATTGATACATGTTGGGACAAACACCTATGATAGAATAAACATCAACCACTCATGACAAAAATGACACTGATGCCATTAGACATCATTTTGGGAGGATACAGAAGGGAAGGAGAGAAGCATAATGGAGAAAAAAAAAAAACATAATCACCCCTGGATTTAGAATGAGTGTAGGATAATCAGGGAAAGCACAGGGAAAGCATTCTGTAGTTTGGTGATACTGCATCTCTGGCAAATGCCTGGTCTAACTCATCTCAAACCCCAGGTATTCCCTAACTGGCCCACTAACACCACAGGGACCAAACACTGCCCACAAAAGGCAAAGAGAGCCATTGAAAGAAACTGGACTGAAGGAAAAAGCAGCTCAGTCACAATAGCAGTGAACATACATCACACATGGCAGATACCCAAAGCATTGGTTCTGGTGAACAGGGGACACTACACATCAGGGCTCTTCTTCATAAGACTACTACTTTCCAGTGCATGCGACATAGCTGTTTTTCCTGACACACAGAAGCAGTTTCAGAGAGGTAGATAAAATGAGGAGTCAGAGGAATATGTCCTAAATGAAAGAACAACAAAACAATAGTAAGAGACCTAAGTGAGAGGGATATAAGTAATATACCCAATAGAGAATTTAAAGTAATGATCACAGATATTGGACTGAGAAAAAAGTGGAAGCCATCAGTAAGACCCTTAACAAGAGATGGAAAACATAAGAAAAGAACAAGAGATGAAGGACTCAATAAATAAATTTAATAATACAGTTGGTGAAATAAATAACAGACTAGAGCAAGCAGAGGAACAAATTAATGACATGGAAGACAGAGTAATGAAAATTAATCAATTAATTAGTTTTTAATAATTCATTAGTTATGTGTGACACCCAGGACACATTACAACACATGCCCTCCTTAATATCCATCACCCTGTTACACCCTCCTCCCACCTCCTTCCCCTCTGAGACCCCAGTTTATTTCCCAGGGTCCATAGTATCTCATGGTTCTCATGGTTCATCTCCTTCTCTGATTTCTCCCCTTCAGATGTTACTCCCTTCCCCTATGGTCTTCTGTGCTATTGTTTATGTTTCACATATAAGTGAAACCATATGAAAGTTTCTTATACCAATCAAGCACATTAAGAAGCAGATGGCTCATCTATTTGGGTTATTTGGGATGTGTTCCTAAAGGGACTATTTACAAAAGTGTGGTCATGGTATAGGAAAAGCACAAAGGGGTATGGTACCCTAGGGCTAGTAATTACAGTCAAGTGAGCCTAACAGGGCAAAGGAAATAAATGGTTCTTGACTCCAAGAGGGTGGCCTGAGGGCAGCTTGCACTGTATGAAACAAAGGGAGGAGTGAATGAATGAGAATGAATACCCCAACTTCACTCACCTGTCATCTTCAAATATCCTGGTGCCTCCCATTGACTGAACCAATTGGAAGCAAGAGCCCATTCCAAGCGAGGCATAAAGAAAACTGACTGTAGTGGAATGTCTTGTTATATAAGAAACTAACACAACCAACAGCTTAAAACAATATGTATTTGTTATCTTACACTTTCTGCAAGTCACAGGCTTAGGCATAGATTAGCTGGATTCTCTGGTTCAGGGTCCCATCAGGCCACCATCTAGCTGTCAGCCAGAGCTGGGCTGTCATCAAAGGTTCAACTGAGGAAATATGTATTCCTTCAGATTGTTGGTTGAACTACTTTCTCTGGGTATTGTTGGCTGTTAGTCAATGTCTATTATCAGTTACTAGAGTTCTCTCTCATATGACCTTTCACAGGCCTCCCACCACAAGGCAACTTATTTCTCCAACACCAGCAAGGGGGAGTTTCTTGTTCCATTCTGCTAAGGTGGAGTCTTAGACAACACAACATACCATGGAAGGAAAAATCCATCACCTTTACCATACTCTTTTGGTTAGAAGCAAGTCACAAGTTAAATCTACATCAAGGGGGGGAAATAATACAAAGGTATGGACACAGTGAGTATTATTTGGCATCCCCCAAGGCTTTGTCTAACCCAGTGAATAAGAGTAGAAAAAGATGGAGAATAAACCCCAAAGAATCACCACACAATGTTCAGCTACTTGATGACTGACTCTTCCAAATGTTGAATCACAGACATAGTTGAGATCTATTTCATGGGGTCTTGAAACCCATGTGAACTCAACTACTAACTTTGGAACTGACAAGCCTGAGGCAAAGAGGGACACTAGTTTTTTTCAGGATCAGAGAGCCAAAAACCATTCCCACTTGTTCTTCCCATCTTACTATATTTCACAGTGATTTCCTATCAAAACCCAAATTAGAAACCAGTCACATGGTCTTTCAGCTCATGGGTGTTTCCCATACTTCACCTCATGATCAAGAAGTTGGATGGGAAGGGGACTTGGGATTCAAAATTAGTTGTTAATTCTATATGGAAAACATTATTCCAGAGGGTATAATTTTTATGTACTTTCATCTCTTCTTTCTGCTAAAAAGTTCTTAAATCTCATCATTCAACTTCCTGATTGTAGTCAACTCATTCTTTCCCAAAACACATAGATGAGAATTTTCTCCTCCTCTCAAGCCAGCCAAGGAAATTTTTGATCTGTGTGTTTATAGTTTTCTCCATATTCCAATCACACAGTTACAAGCTGTCTTGCCAACCTTCTTTGGTAATTTGGGCTTACAAAACTTTTCATGATTACAAGAATTTTCACAAAACCTATAATAATTGACTTGCTTTAGCAGGATATAGGGGCTTATTGTGGTTTTTCTGTTTTGTTTTGTTTTGCTTTTTGAGAAGGAAAAGAAAGGGAGACATTTTGCATTCCTTATACTCTTACCTTTCCATATTTTCCATCAAATTTTCCCTGGCTGTTTCCTGGAGGAAGACCTACACAGAGATAAAGAAACAGCCATAAATGATGTGGGTTCCTAACGATACAAATGGCCTCAGGCTACATAAAAATGAATCACCAAACTTGGCAGCTACTTCCTCATTGCTATTCCAACATCCCTTCTGGACAGGTTTTCAAATAAAGTACAGGGAAAGAAAAAGACATACATTGTATGCATATGCTCCCACAGGGAACATATGATTGCTTAAGAAAAGAAGTAAGACAGGTAAGGGGTTTGAAATCAACTTGTCATTAGTTTCTAAATTTACTTTCTATTTCATCTTTCTTCACACTCTTTTCTGATAAAGATTTTCAAATTTTTGACACATATGGAATGAAGGGGGAGAGGGGAAGCAGCACTATCATATCCCACAAAGAACAGAAGTTTTTCATAATCTAGTTTCCAGTGATCACAAATTTTTTTCTAAAGATAAAATGTTTTTAAGATAAAAGATAAGAGAAATGTTTTTAAAGCTCTGGGGTGCTTGCATAGCAGTCACTTGAGAGTCACAAGACTCTTGGTTTTGGCTCAGGTCTGATCTCAGGGTCCTGAGATCAATCCTTGTGTTAAGCTCTGCATTCTGTTCAGAGTTGTTTGTGTTTCTCTCTCCTTCTTCCCCTGCCACTCCCCCCTGCACACTCTTTTTCTCTTTCTCTAAAATAAAATAAATTTTAAGTGTGCTTTAGTTCTCATTTCATAATTATAGAAACTAAGTATTGTCATGGAACATACACGATCTCTTTTATAATGTTCTAGTGAAATTGATAGGCAACAAATTATTTATTAATTAACAAAGATTTCTTTCACATCTACTACTTCTAGATACTTTTTGAGTTGAAACATATAGTTTCCTATTTGTGATGTTAATTTTATGTATTAATTACTAGTCTATGTTGTGCAATTGTCAGATCAAATATTACTGTAATCCAAATATTACTATCAAGGTAATTTTTAGATGTGATTACTATTTCTATTGGTAAACTTTGAGTAAACAGATTATCCTTCATAATGTGTGTGGTTCTCATTTAATTATTTGAAGATCTTAAGAGAAAAGACTGAGACTTTCTGAAGAAGTTCTCATCAAGATTGCAACATAGAAGCCCTGCATAATTTTCCAGATTCCTGCCCTCTGGAATTTAGATTAAAGAATAACTAGGGGCACCTGGGTGGCTCAGGGGGCTAAAGCCTCTGCCTTTGGCTCAGGTCATGATCTCAGGGTTTTGGGATTGAGCCCCGCGTTGGGCTCTCTGCTCAGCGGGGAGCCTGCTTCCTCCTCTCTCTCTGCCTGCCTCTCTGCCTACTTGTGATCTCTTTCTGTCAAATAAATAAAATCTTAAAAAAAAAGGATAACTAAATCTCTACCTCATGAACTGTCCTATGGATTTTAGGTTTGTCATTTCCCACAATTGCATGAGCTGATTCCTTAAAAGAGAGAGAGAGAGAGGAAAAAAGAGAGAGAAGTAAAAGGAGATGTATAAATGCATAAACATGTATATCTCTTGTTGGTTTTTTTCTCTAGAGAATCTGACTACTCTAGAGAATCTGACTAAATTTTGATACTGGGAGTGGTTCTGAAAGAGCAAACTCTTAAGGCTGAATTGTCTCAGTTGGTTCTAGGGCTCCTGGAGTTGCTTCTCTAAGTTGATTAGATTTAAAGAGATCAATTAATCTATTTTCAGTAGCAAAGAGAGCACTAATAGCCCAGGTGTAATGTGACAATAGAAATGTACAAAATAAAGTGATGTCACCAAGATGATAACATAAGTCATTACTAACTTCACTCCCCTCACCAGAAGGATTAGTAACATCTATTCAAGAACAAAGGAAGAGAGGGAATCCTAGAACACCAGGGTAAAGCTGAAACACCTCTCTGCACTACAGAGACTAAACAGACTATTAGAAGGGTAATAGAAGCAGCTAAATGTTCACCATGTTGTCTGTACCCAGACAAGTTCAGCACCTTGTGGATATATACCCCCTTGACCGTCTGATTTCTCCAATAGGAAAAGATAACTCAAAGGGAGAAACCAGTCTCCCCCAGAAATATATGTCACTTTGTGGGAGCCCCTCTTCTGATCTTGCATCACAGGTACTACAGAGGGATCTACAGCAACAAGACATTGGGAATCTTCCCATAACATAGTAGTGAGGAGAGACTTACAACAGCCAGTATACAGATCCTAGAAGACCAACTTTTTACCTATGGAACCAAAGTAGTAATTCCAACGTGGGTTTGCTCATGTATAAAATGAAGTCCGGGGCATACTATGACCAATGAACTGGTAAAGAATACAGATCTATCTGATTTGAATCCTCAAGGAGTTTTTCTGGCTCTAGACCCCAGCTTGCCCATGCCCAGACAAGGTGCTGAGTCATAGCCACACCCACTATGGAGAATGCCTTCCAGTCCCAGAAGGGGGCTGACAAAAAGGGCCGGCAACAACTCCTGGAATCAGTATGGCCAAGTGGTGTTTGAGCAAAAAGGTTGGAAGGCAGAGGTGATTGTCCCCAGAATAAAATCAGTACTAGATGTGGAGGCTTTCCATGCTACGCACAGGAAGGGAAAATTAATTTATAGACAAGACCAAGGGTAGTTCCTAGCCCCTCCAAAGTGGGAAGTTTATTTGGGAAATTGAGAGTAGCCTTGAGTGGTCACTCTTCCTCTACCTCAGGCAAGGGAGTTAAGATACAGTCCTGCCTGCTGTGGAGAGTGTCTCCTAGCCCCATGGCTATAAAGGCTGATGAAAATACCTGAAAGGTGTGAACCAGCAGTGTTTGAGCTCAGAGAACAGCAGACATAGCAGAGAGTTTTCAGAACAAAGCCAATGATTCTGGTTAGCCATGTAACTTGGAGTGTGGATTGGCTTGTGTTGACAACAAAGAGCTTTACTGGTTTTAGAGTTGCTTTTTGTATTGTATTGTATTTTGTAATTCCTATCACTGCTGAATATAGCCTTCAGCCTCTATGACAAGAGAACCTAACCAGAGTACACAGGAAGTTGTGTAGCCCATTCAACAGTTCTATGTACAATGGCAATTGAATAGAGATCATAGCCCATGGCTTCCCCAGCTACAGAGAAAAACTAGTCATCTTTCTTAACCAAAAAATTTAGTGGACACTCAGCCCTTATTTGAGCCTCCAAACAATGAGCTTCCAGGACCTGGTTTTTGGACTGTCACCCTGTCAGGGCAAGGAAGCTAATTCATATCCCCATCTATTACTAAAAATAGTATCCAATCTAGAATGCTCAGTAAACCTAACCAGAGAATTCATACAACCATGAAGCCCATGCTTCAGTTTCATTTGGTAGTGAACAAAGCCAGCAGTTTGATTCAACTATTCTCAGCCAGTGGAACACTCCTCACCACCATCCTCAGAGCTAAGAGAGTTACCTTACGTCAAAATAGACCATAATAGCAGGCCTCACCTACCTAAGGAAATTCCCAGCAGAAACACACAGAAACCCCAAATTAGCTGACTGGTAAAGAGCTGTCTCTGCCAAAGAAACCTGAAAAGTCTGGAAAAGGACCTATTATTCAAATGTACATATACCAAGAGAAGTAATTAAAAATCACAAAAAGCAGGTCACTATGACACCACCAAATGAAATAAAGAAGCTCAACTAAATGATGCTAAATAATGGAGCTCTATGAACTGTCAAAGAATTCAGAATGATTCTGTTGTGGAAGTTAAAGAACTATGGGGAAACAAGAAAACCAACTAAACAAAATTAGGAAAAAAATGTCTGAACAAGAACAGAAGTTTGAAGTCTATCTATGAAAAGCCCACAGCAAATATCATTCTCAAAGGGGAAGAGCTGACAGCCTTCCCGTTGAGATCAGGAAGACCACAAGGATGCCCAATCTCACCACTCTTGTTCAACATAGTACTAGAAGTCCTAGCAACAGAAATCAGACAACAAAAAGAAATAAAAGGCATTCAAATTGGAAATGAAGAAGTCAAACTCTCTCTCTTTGCAGATGACGTGATACTTTACATGGAAAACCCAAAAGACTCCACCCCCAAACTACTAGAACTCATACAGCAATTCAGTAATGGATCAGGATACAAAATCAATGCACAGAAATCAGTTGCTTTCCTATACACTCACAATGAAAATATGGAAAGGGAAATTAGAGAATCGATTCCATTTACTGTAGCACCAAGAA
>CM052810.1:73299281-73348208 GCA_028533885.1 Nasua narica | reverse complement strand
CACAAAAGGTGGAAAAGCATTCCATGCTCATGGATCGGAAAAATAAACATTGTTAAAACGTCTATACTGCTCAGAGCAATCTATACTTTCAATGCCATCCCAATCAAAATTCCACCAGTTTTTTTCAAAGAGCTGGAACAAACATCCAAAAATTTGTATCGAACCAGAAAAGACCCCGAATTGCTAAGGAAATGTTGAAAAAGAAAAACAAACCTGGGGGCATCACATTGCTTGATTTCAAACTTTGCTACAAAGCTGTGATCACCAAGATAGCATGGTACTGGCACAAAAACAGACACATAGACCAGTGGAACAGAATAGAGAGCCCAGAGATGGACCCACAACTCTATGGTCAAATCATCTTTGACAAAACAGGCAAAAATATCCAGTGGAAAAAAGACAGTCTCTTCAGGAAAGGAAACAGTCAACAAAACAAACAGGCAACCCACAGAATGGAAGAAGTTCTTCGCAAATGACACTACAGACAAAGGGCTGATATCTAAGATATATAAAGAACTCCTCAAACTCAACACTCACGAAACAGATAATCACATCAAAAAATGGGCAGAAGACATGAACAGACACTTCTCCAAAGAAGACATACAAATGGCTAGCAGACACATGAAAAAACGTTCATCATCTTTAGCCATCAGAGAGATTCCAATCAAAAACACACTGAGTTACCACCTTACACCAGTTAAAATGGCCAAAATCAATAAGACAGTAAACAACAAATGCTGGAGAGGATGTGGAGAACGGGGAACCCTCCTCCACTGTTGGTGGGAATGCAAGTTGTTGCAGCCACTTTGGAAAACGGTATGGAGATTCCTCAGGAAATTAAATATACAACTACCCTATGACCCTGCAATTGCACTACTCGGTGTTTACCCCAAAGAAGCAGATGCAGTACAAAGAAGGGCCACATGTACCCCAATGTTCATAGCCGCGATGGCCACAATTGCCAAACTGTGGAAAGAACCAAAATGCCCTTCAAAAGATGAGTGGATAAGGAAGAGTGGTACATCTATACAATGGAATATTATGCCTCCATCAGAAAGGATGAATATCCAACTTTTGTATCACCTTGGACAGTACTAGAAGAGATTATGCAGAGTGAAATAAGTCAAAAGGAGAGAGTCAATTTTCTCATGGTCTTACTTACGTGTGGAGTATAAAGAAAATCATGGAGGGCATCGTGAGAAGGAAGGGAAGGGTGAATGGGGGGAAATCAGAGGGGAGAGGCTGTGGACTCTGAGCAACAAACTGAAGGTTTTGGAGGGAAGGAGTAGGGGGATGGGCGAGCCTGGTGGTGGGTATTGAGAAGGGCACATATTGCATGGAGCACTGGGTGTGGTGCATGAACAACCAATCTTGTAACACTGAAAAATTAAAGTAAACATATTTGGGGAGAAAAAAAAAACAGAAGTTTGACAAGGAAATAGAAACCATTGAATAAAACCAAACAGAAATTCTAGATTCTAAAATTATAACTGAACTAAAGAATTCAGTAGAGAATTTCAAAAATAGATTTCACTATGCAAAAGAATCAGTGACCTTAAGGAGTTTTTCAGTCAGAAAAACAAAACAAAACTAAAAAGAATGAAAAGAACAAAGAAGGAGGGAGGAGCAAGATGGTGGAGGAGTAGGAGATCTAAATATTATCTGGTCCCAGGAATTCAACTAGATAGTTATCATACCATTCTGAACCTCTACAAACCCAACAGGAGTTTGATGAAAGGAATAGCAGCAATTCTATGAACAGAAAAGTGACCACTTTCTGGAAGAATGACAAAGCGGAAAAATTCATCTCAAAACAAAACAAAACAAAAAAGAACAAGAGACAGTACTGACTGCAAGAGTCATTCAGTCAAAACAGATATTAGTAAGATGTTGGAACTAGAGTTCAGAATGATAATTATAAAGATACTAACTGGGCTTAAAAAAAGGCATAGAATATACGAAAGAATCAATTTCTGGAGAAATAAAAGAATTAAAATCTAACCAAGGTGAAATAAAAAAAGCACATATTGCTTGGAGCATTCAGTGTGGTGCATAAACAATGAATCTTTGAATGCTGAAGAAAATAAAATTAAATTTAAAAAAATCAATCTACAAGGAGACAAAACTGATATTAACTAAGTTATTTAAAAAAGCCTATTAATGAGGTACAATAAAAAATGGGAGATTTTTACTACTATGATAAAAGAGGCAGAAGAGAGAGTTAGTGATGTAGAAGACCAAGTGATGGACATTAAAGAAGCTGAGAAAAAGAGAGATAAACAACTACTGCATCACCAGGGGAGAATTCAAGAGATAAGCGATACTATAAGACAAAACAGTATGAGAATAATTGGGATCCCAGAAGAAGAAAAGAGAGAGGAGGGCATAAAGTACATTGGAGAAAATTATAGCAGAGAACTTCCATAATCTGGGGTAGGAAACAGGCACCAAAATCTAGGAGACACAAAGAACACCCCTCAAAATCAATAAAAATAGATCAACAACCTGTCATCTAATAGTAAAACTTACTAGTCTGATTTGAATCCAACTAGAGACAAAGAGAAAATCCTGAAAGCAGCTCAAGACAAAAGGTCTGTAACCTACAATGATAGAAATATTTTATTGGCAGAAAACTTATCTACAGAGACATGGCAGGACAGAAAGGACTGGCATGATATATTCAGAGCAGTAAATAAGAAAAAAATGTAGCCAAGAATACTATATCCAGCTAGGCTGTCATTGAAAATAGAAAGAGAAATAAAAAGCTTCGAGGACAAACAAAAACTAAAAGAATCTGCAAACACCAAGCCAGCCCTGCAGGAAATATTTAAAGGGTCCTCTAAGCAAAGATAGAGCCTAAAAGTAACATATACCCAAAAGGAACAGAGACAATATACAGAAACAGTTACCTTACAGGCAATACAATGGCACTGAATTCATATCTTTCAGTAGTTACCCTGAAACTAAATGGGCTAAATGCCTCAATCAAAAAACACAGATTATCAGAATGGATAAAAAAGCAGATATGCTATCTGCAAAAGACTCATTTTTAGACCCAAAGACACCTCCAGATTTAAAGTGAGGGAGTGGAAAACCATTTACCATGCTAATGGACATCAAAAGAAAGCTCTGGTGGCAATCCTTATATCAGACAAATTAGATTTTAAACCAAAGACAATAATAAGAGATGAGGAAAGACACTTTATCATACTTAAAGGGACCATACAACAAGAAGATCTAACAATTTTAAATGTCTATGCCCCTAACATGGGAGCAGCCAATTACATAAGACAATGGAATAATATGCAGCCATAAAAAATGAAATCTTGTCATTTACAATGACGTGGATGGAACTAGAGAGTATTATGCTAAGCAAAATAAGTCAGACAGAGAAAGATAATTATCATATGATCTCTCTGATGTGAGGAATTTGAAAGGCAGAGTGGGGAGTCGTGGAGGGAAGAGAGGGAAAAAAATGAAACAAGATGGTTCCAGGGAGGGAGACAAACCATAAGAGACTCTTAATCTCAGGAAACGAACTGAGTGTTTCTGGGTAGTGGGGGTGGGGATAAGATGGCTGGGTTATGGACGTTGGAGAGGTCATGTGCTATGGTGAGTGCTGTGAATTCTGTAAGTCTGATGATTCATAGGTCTGTAGCCCTGAAGCAAATAATACATTGTATGTTAATGATTTTTTTAATTAAAAAAAGAAAGGAAAGAAAAAATAACAAAATCAAAGAAAAACGTTGACAACAATACAATAATAGTAGGGGACTTTAACACCCCCCTCATTGAAATGAACTGATCATTTAAGCAAAGACAAACAAGGAAATAAAGTCTTTAAATGACACACTGGACCAGATGGACACCACAGATATATTCAGAACATTCCTTCCATCGCAAAGAAACAGAATACACATTCTTCTCTAGTGCACATAGAACATTCTCCAGAATAGATCACATGCTGGATTACAAATCAGTCTCAACTAGTACCAAAATATTGGAATCATTCTCTACATATTTTCAGACCACAATGCTTTGAAACTAGAACTCAATCACAAAAGGAAAGTTGGAAAGAACTCAGATACGAGGAGCCTAAATAGCATCCTACTAAAGAATGAATATGCCAACCAGAAAATTAAAGAATTTTTAAAAATCATGGAAACAAATTGAAATGAAAACACAACAGTTCAAGATCTTTGGGATGCAGCAAAGGTAATCCTAAGAGAAAAGTATATACAAATAAAGGTTTTTCTCAGGAAACAAGAAAGGTCTCAAATATACAACCTAACCCTATACTTAAAGGATATTGAGAAAGAAGAGCAAAGAAAGCTTAAACCTAGCAGGAGATGAGAAATAATAAAAATCAGAGCAGAAATCAATGAAATAGAAACTAAAATCACCATAGAACAGATCAGTGAAACTAAGCTGGTACTTGGAAGGAATTAATATTGATTAACCCCTGGCCAGACTTATCAAAAAGAAAAGAGAAAGGACCCAAATTAATAAAATAATTAATGAAGAGGGAGCAATCACAACCAACACCAAAAAAATACAAACAATTATGAGAACATATTATGAGCAACTATATGCCAGAAAATTAGACAATCTGGAAGAAATGGATGCCTTCTTAGAGATGTAGAAACTACCAAAACTGAGCCAGGAAGAAATAGAAAACCTGAACAAATAAACAGTAAGGAAATTTAAGCATTATTCAAAATTTTCCCAACAAAGAGGAGCCCAGGGCCAGATGGCTTCCCAGGGGAATTCTACTAAACCTTTAAAGAAGTATTAAACTTAAAACTCTTCCAAAAATAGAAGTGGAAGGAAAACTTTCCAACTCATTTTATGAAGCCAGCATTACATTGATCCCAAAACGAGGCAAAGACCCCACAAATAGGAGAATTACAGGTCAATATCTCTGAAGAATATGGATGCAGAAATTCTCACCAAAATACTAGCAAATAAGATTCAACAGTACTTCAAAAGGGTTATTCACCACGACCAAGTGGGATTTATTCCTGGGCTGCAAGGTTGGTTCAACCTTAATCCCCAAAACCATCAAAATGATACAATACATTAATAAAAGAAAGAACAAGAATCATATGACACTCTCAATAGATTCAGGAAAAGAAGCATTGACAGAGTACAGCATCCTTCAATAATCAAAACTCTCCAGAGTGTAGGAATAGAGAGTATATACCTCAATATCATAAAAATTATCTATGAAAAACTGACAGCAAATATCATTCTCGATGGGGAAAAACTGAGAGCTTTTCCCTTAAAGTCAGGAACATGGCTTTAAGTTCATGGTCCACTATCACCACTGCTATTCAACATAGTGCTAGATGTCCTAGCCTCAGCAATCAGACAACAAAGAGAAATAAAAGGCATTCAAATCAGCAAAGAAGAAGTCAAACTCTCACTCTTTGAAAATGATATAATTCTTTACATGGAAAACCCAAAAGACTCCACCCCAAAACTGCTAGAACTCATTGAGGAATTCAGTAAAGTGTCAGAATGTAAAATCAATGCACAGAAATCAGTTGCATCTCTATACGCCAACAACAAGAGAGAAGAAAGAGAAATTAAGGAGTCAATCCCATTTACAATTGCACCCAAAACCATAAGATACCAAAGAATAAATGTAACCAAAGAGGCAAAAAATCTCTACTCAGAAAACTGTGAAGTACTCATGAAAGAAATTGAAGAAGACACAAAGAAATGGGAAAACTTTCCATGCTCATGGACTGGAAGAACAAATATTGTGAAAACGTCTATGCTACCTAGAGCAATCTATACATATAATGCAATCCCTATCAAAATACCTTCAACTTTTTTCAAACAAATGGAACATATAATCCTAAAATTTATATGGACCCATAAAAGACTACAAATAGCCAGAAGAATGTTGAAAAAGAAAACCAAAGCTGGTGGCATCACAATTCCAGACTTCAAGTTCTATTAAAAAGCTGTAATCATCAAGACAGTATGGTACTGGCACAAAAATAGACACATAGATCAATGGTACAGAATAGATAGCCCAGAAATGGACTGTCAACTCTGTGGTTAATTAATCTTCAATGAAGCAAGAAAGAATGTCCAATGGAAAAGAGACAGTCTCTTCAACAAATGGTGTTGGAAAAATTGGACAGCGACATGCTGAAGCATGACTGGACCATTGTCCTATACCTTACACAAAAATAATAGACTAAAAATGGATGAAAAATCTCAGTGTGAGACGGGACTCCATCAAAATCCCGGAGGAGAAAACAGGCAACAACCTCTTGACCTCAGTCACAGAAACTTCTTCCTAGAAACCACCAAAGGCAAAGGAAGCAAAAACAAAAGTGAAGTATTGGGACTTTATCAAGATAAAAGTCTTTGACGGGGCCCCTGGGTGGCGCAGTTGGTTGAGCGACTGCCTTCGGCTCAGGTCATGGTCCCGGAGTCCCGGGATCAAGTCCCACATCGGGCTCCCAGCTCCATGGGGAGTCCGCTTCTCACTCTGACCTTCTCCCTTCTCATGCTCTCTCTCACTCTCTCTCTCTTTCCTAATAAATAAATAAATAAAATCTTTAAAAAAAAAAAAAAGTCTTTGACACAGCAAAGGAAACAGTCAACAAAACCAAAAGACAACTGACAGAATGAGAGAAGATATTTGCAAATGACATTACATGTTAAGAGCTAGTATTGAAAAAAGAACTTATCAAATTCAATACCCAAAAAACAAATAATCCAATCAAGAAATGGGCAGAAGACACGAACAGACATTTCTGCAAAGAATACATCCAAGTGGCCAATACACACATGAAAATGTGCTCAACGTCACTTGGCATCAGGGAAATATAAATCAAAACCATACTGAGATACCACCTAATACGGGTCAGAATGGCTAAAATTAACAAGTCAGGAAATGATAGGTGCAGAGAAAGGGGAGGCCTCCTACACTCTTGATGAGAATGCAAGCTAGGGAGTCATTCTGGAAAACAGTATGAGGGTTCCTCACAAAATTGAAAATAGAACTACCCTACGACCCAGCAATGACACTACTATAAATTACCCCAAGGATACAAATGTAGTAATCTGAAGGGGCACGTGCATCTAAATGTTTATAGCAGCAATGTCCACAATAACCAAACTATGGAAAGAGTTTAGATGTACATTAACAGATGAATAGGTAGAGAATATGTGAGATAGATAGATATAGATAGATACACACACACACACAATGGGTTATTAAGCAGCCATCAAAAAACCCGAAATCTTGCCATTTGCAATGACGTGCATGGACTAAAGGGTGCTAATTGAAAAGCCAATCAGAGAAACACAATTATCTATAACTTCACTAATATGAGGAATTTGAGAAACAATACAGAAAATCTTAGTGGAAGAGAAAAATGAAACAAGATGAAACCAGAGAGGGAGACAAACCATAAGAGACTCTTGATCTTAGGAAACAAACTGAGGTTTGCTGGAGTGGAGGGTGGGTAGGAGTGATGAGGTACCTGGGTGATGGACATTGGGGAGGGTAGGTGCCATGGTGAGTATTGTGAATTATGTGAGACTGATGAATCACAGACCTCTATCCCTGAAACAAATAATACATTATATTGTAATTAAAAAAAAAAAAAGGCAAGCAAAGCCTCCAGGAATTATGAGGCACAATGAAAAGAAATGCTATTCTTATGGGAATTCCAGAAGGTAGAGAAAGAGAAAGACAGAAAAGTTATATTTGAAGCAATAACAATGGGGGTGTTTGGGTAGCTCAGTTAATTGAACATCTGACTCTTGATTTTGGCTCAGGTCGTGACCTCAGATTCATGAGATTGAGCCCCACATTGGACTCTGTACTGGGCATGGAGCCTTCTTTAAGATTCTCTCTCTCACTTCCCCTGTGCTCCTCCCCCAATCTCTCACTCTACCTCTCTAAAAATATATATTAATAATAAAGTTATAACAGCTGAAAACTTCCTGAACCTGGAGGGAAATGGAAATAAAGATCCAGGATATACAAAGGATTCAAAATAGATTGAACCCAAATAGGATAAATCAAGACACATTCTAATTAAATTATCAAAAATCAAGGGCAAAAACAGAAACTTAAGAGCAGCAAGAGAAAAGAAATAACATACAAGGGAAACCCCACAAGATTATTAGCAGATTTCTTAACAGAAACTTTTCAGGCCAAGAATGAATGGGATAACATATTCAAAATATTGAAAGAAAAAAAAATCAGCCAAGATTTCTATATTCAGTGAAGTTATCTTTATAAGTTTAAAATATTTAATGTAAGCCTCATGGTAAACACAAGGGAAAATCTTGTCGTAATTACATAAAACGGCATGATAAATAAGCTAAAACATACTTATACCAAAAGATATTTAAAACCCAAAAAGAGACAGTCGGGTAAGAAATAAGGAAAAAATGGATATACAAAACAACCAGAAAATAGTTAACTAAGTGGCAATACTAAGTCCTGGTTATCAATAGTTACTTTAAACATAATGGATACATTTTTCCATCAAAAGACATAGAATGGCTGAGGGAATAAATACAAACAAGATCCAACAATATTCTAAGTACAAGAGACTCTAGCTTTTTTTTTTTAAGATTTTATTTCTTTGACAGAGAGTGAGAGAGATCACAAGTAGGCAGAGAGGCAGGCAGAGAGAGGGGGGGAAGCAGGCTCCCCACCAAGCAGAGAGCCCGATGTGGGGCTCGATCCCAGGACCCTGAGACCATGACCTGAGCTGAAGGCAGAGGCCTTAACCCACTAAGCCACCCAGGTACCCCAAGACTTACTTTAGCTTTAAAGACACTTACAAACTGAGAATGAAGGGATGGAAATAGACATTTTAAGTAAATAGTAACTCAGAAGAAGAAAAGAAGAGGAGGAGGAGGAGGAGGAAGGAGAAGAGGAAGAAGAAGAAGAAGAAGAAGAAGAAGAAGAAGAAGAAGAAGAAGAAGAAGAAGAAGAAGAAGAAGAAGAAGAAGAAGGAGAAGAAGGAGAAGAAGAAGAAGAAAAGAAAGAAGGAGGAGGAAGAAGAGGAGGAGGAGAAAAAGGAGGAGGAGGGAGAGGAAGAGGAGGGAGAGGAGGGGGAGAGAATGAAAAGGGGAGGAGTGTCACTTATTGAAGAAAAAAATAGGCTTTAACTAAAATGGTAAAGAGATACATGTCATTATATAGTGATAAATCTATCAAGAAGATATAACAAATATGTTATATATTTTATGTTATGTTTTATATATAAATAGGTCAATCTATCAAGAATATATAACAAATATGAATATTTATGTGTCAGCATTTAACACCCAAATATATAAAACAAAAACAAATGGAGCTAAAAGTTGAAATAAATAATAATACATTAGTCATTGGAAACTTTAAAACACCACTCTCAACAATGGATATATCATGCAGAAAATCATTAAGGAAACAGAAAAATAGAAAAATTATTAGAAACATACTATTTATCAAGACTAACTCAGGAATAAAAAGAAAATCCTAACTGATCAATTACTATAAGGATATTGAGTTAGTGACAAAAAATCTCCCAATGAATAAAAGCCCAGAGCCATATGGCTTCATGGGTGAATTTTACCAAACATTAAGAATTAACACCAATCATTCTCAAACTCTCCTAAAAAGTCAAAGAGGAAGGAACAGTTTCATACTCATTTTATTAGGCAGATTTATTCTGATAACCAAATCAGAAAAGTAAACTACTAGAAAATACTGGTCCTGATAAATATAGCTGCAAAAACTCTTGAAAAAACACTCAAACCAAATTCAGAAGCACATTAAAAGGACCATTCTCCATGATCTAGTAGAATTCATTCTTGGGAAGCAAGGATGGTTCAACATATGCAAACAAATCAGTGTTATACATCACATTAACAGAATGAAAAGAATTATACAGTCATCAGGGTGCCTGGGTGGCTCAGTGGGTTGAAGCTACTGCCTTCAGCTTGGGTCATGGTCTCAGGGTCCTGGGATCAAGCCCCGCATCAGGCTCTCTGCTCAGCAGGGGGCCTGCCCCCTTTCTTTCTGCATGCCTCTTTGCCTACTTGTGCTCTCTCTCTCTGTCAAATAAATAAATAAAATCTTTAAAAAAAAACAAAAAAAAGAATTATACAGTCATCTTAATATTTATTTAAAAGCGCACAAAATTCAATATCCATTCATGATAAAACTCTTAACAAACTAGGCATATAAGGAACATATCACAATATACTAGAGCCATATATGATAAATCCATAGCCAACATTATATTCACTGGTAAAAGAATGAAAACTTTTCCTCTGTGATCAAGAACAAGATAGGGGTGTCCACTATCACCACTCCTATTAAACAAAGAAAATAGAACTAACATATAGGAACTCCACTTCTGAGTATTTATCCAAGGGAAAGCAAAACAAAACGTTAACAAAAAAGAAATATCACCCACATGTCACTACAGCAATATATACAATAGCCAGATATGATAACAATCCAATTGTCCACTAATGGATGAATGGATAAGGAAACTGTGGTATATACATATACAATGAAATATTATTCAGCCATTAAAAAAAAGCAAATCCTGCAATTTGTGACATGAATGGACCTTGAATGCATTATCCTAAGTTAAGTAAGTCAGACAAATTTGTCAGAGAAACCCAAATATTGAATCTTCTAACTTACATATGGAATTTTTGAGAAGATAAAACTTTTAGAAAAGGAGATCAGATTTGTAGTTACCATAGGAGGAGATAAGGAAAGGAGGAATTGGAGAAAATAATCAAAAGTACAAACTTACAGTTATAAGATAAATAAGTACTATGAATGTAATGTAAAACATGATGACTACAGCAAACACTACTACGTGACATACAGGGAGGTTGTTAAGACTGAATCCTGAAAGATCTCTTCATGAGGAGAAAACTATTTTTTTCTTCTTTATTTTCTTTCTATTGTAGCCACATGAGAAGATAAATGTTAGTTGAACCTATTGTTGTAATTATTTCATGATGTATGTAAATCAAACCATTGTGCTGTGTGCCTTAAATTTATATAGTAATGTATGTCACTTATATCTCAATAAAACCTTGGGGGGGAGATTTTTGGGGAAAAGTTGCATGGAGAAACAATAGATCATTACTCTTTTTATACTGAATATGGACCATGAAGATGAAAAGTAACTGATGATAAGATTTCATTCTTTTTTATGGCTGAGTAATATTCAATTGTATATATGCACAATGCATCTTCTTTATCCATTTATCAGTTGATGGACATTTGGGCTCTATCCATAATTTGACTATTGCTGATAATGCTACTATAAGCATCAGGTTGCCTGTGTTCATTCAAATTAGTAATTTGTATCTTCTGTTAAATATCTAGTAGTGTAATTGCAATAATATAGATGAAGCTAGAGATTATGCTAAGCTAAATATCAGTAAAAAAAAAAAGACAAACCATATGATTTCATTCATATGTGGAATTTAAGAAACAAAACAAACTAACATAGATTGGGGAAAGAAAGGTAAACCAAGAAAGACTCTTACCTATAGAGAATAAATTGATGCTTACCAGAGGGGAGGTGGGCAGGGGAATGAGTTAAATAGATAATGGAGATTAAGGAGTTCACTTGTCATGATGAGCACTGGGTCTTGTATGTAAGTGATGAATCACTAAATCTATAAGAAAAACCAATATTATACTGCATATTAACTAACTGGAATTTATTTTTTTAAAGATTTTTATTTATTTGACAAAGAGAGAAAGAGATCACTAGTAGGCAGAGAGGCAGGCAGAGAGAGAGGGGGAAGCAGGCTCCCTGCTGAGCAGAAAGCCCAATGTGGGGCTCGATCCCAGGACCCTGTAATCATGACCTGAGCTGAAGGCAGAGGCTTAAGGGACTGAGCCACCCAGGCACCCACTAACTGCAATTTAAATAAAAATTTGGAGGAAATAAAAGAAGCATGGAAAAAGATTTAAGCTTACCTCATTAAAACTACACTGTGTCAGAACAAACTTCTTTCAAATAACATTATCATTAAAATATGTGTTCATTTAAAAAAAAGTAGCTCAAGAGTAAAGGGAATAGGAATTCTAAAAGAAAGAACTGAACAAAATACCACCATTGGATAATCCTAATCAAATACTCTTGCGAAGTAAGACTTTGAGTCACTATGTATTTGATAATTTAGAACATTTTTGTCAAATTAACAAGCATAATGAGACTGACTGTTTGCCCCTAACTGGACTATAGTAGAAAAAGAACCATATGAGCTCAGGGATTCAAATTCCCAAATGAAGCACCACATAAATGACCTGAAAACTTCTATGTATGCCCTGAAATAAAGTCATCTCCTGCAGCTGCATAGATGGCATTGCTGAAAAACAAACCAAGAGTCTAATCCTGCAAATGGCTAAACTATAACACAAATTGAATCCCCACCCCTGGATATCTGGTCTTAAAGTGAGTACATGATTAGGAAGGAATAGAATCATGAGAGTTGGAATGAGGAAATGCAGGAAGACTGATGAAGCTAGAGAATCTATAAATTCTGATGAGTCTATAAATTCTGATGAGTCTTCCTTGCCAGTAAGAGCAGCCTCCCCACCCCTGTATGAAATTAACCCTGCTTTGCCTGAGGAAACTGTAATATTTCTCTTGAGATATTTATCTTACAAGAGACACTGATGGTTTTCCTCAGAACCCAACCACCCCCTCTCGTTTTTGGTTCTATATCAAAGACTACACTTAAGTCTTAGCAAGCTTTAAAAGGTGAGGGAGAAAGTGTGGTCAATGAGGACATACAGCACACTTCTAAAGAACTACATGGTGTTTCCAGTTGATACCAGCAGAAATATGGAGAATGTGTGAAAATGACTACTAAAACTGTGGGTTAATGTAATCCTCATAGTTTATTTTTGCTTTTGTCTCTCTTCCCTTAGGAGACATATCTAGAAAAATATTGCTATCACTGGTATCAAAGAGATTACTGCCCATGTTTTTATGGTTTCATGTCTCATATTTAAGTCTCAAATCCATTTTGAGTTTATTTTTCTATTTGATGTTTAGAATTTAGAATTGCTGTTTAGAATCTATTTAGAAAACTTCATACTTTTGCATGTAGCTGTCCAGTTTTCCCAGTACCATTTATTGACAAGATTGTCTTTCCCCATTGTATATTCTTGCCTCCTTTGTCATGATTAATTGACCATATATAAGCACGAGTTTATTTCTTGACTCTCTATTCTGTACCATTGATCTATGTGTCTATTTTGTGCCAGTCTCGTACTGTTTTGATTACTACCTGTTTGTAGCATATAATGAAATCTGAGACTGTGATACCTCCAGTTTGCTCTTCTTTCTCAAGATTGCTTTGGCTATTCAGGGTATTTTGTGGTTCCATACAAATTTTAGTAGTAAAAAGCTTTTGCACAGCAAAGGAAAACATCAATAAAACAAAAAGGCAAACTACTGAATAAGATGAAATATTTATAAGTGATATATACAATTAGAGGTTAATAACCCAAATATATAAAAACTTAAACAACTCGACACAAACACATACTCATGCACGAACACACACACCCAACTTAAAAAATGGGTAGAGGTCCTGAATAGAAATTTTTCCAAAGAAGACATAAAAATGGTCAGTAAACACATGAAAAGATACTCAACATCAATTATCATCAGGAAAATGCAAATCAAAACTACAATAAGACATGATCTTACACCTGACAGAATGGCTAAAATCACAAAAACAGTTAATAACAAGTATTGGTGAGGATGCCGGGGAAAAGTAACTCTCATGCAAAATGGTGCATGAAATGTTTTTTCATGCAAAATGGTACATGAAAACATGTTTGCATGAAATGCAAAGTGGTGCAGCCACCGTGGAAAACAGTATAAAGGTTCCTCAAAAATTAAAAATATAAATACTATATGATTGATTAATTCCCCTAATGGGTATTTACCCAAGAAAATGAAAAAGATATAGGCCTCCCTACATTTATTGCAGGATTGTTTACAATAGCTAAGATACAAAATCAACCTAAGCGTCTTTTGATAGATGAGTGGATAAAGGTGTGTAGGGGGGGAGCGGAAAGGAGGGAGGGAGGGAAGGAGGGAGGGGGAGAGAGATGAAATATTACACAGTTATAAAAAAAAAGAATGAGATCTTGCCATTTGCAAATGGATGGACCTAGAGGATATTATGCTAACTGAAATAGGTTAGACAGAGAAAGACAAATACCACATGAAATACATATACTCATATGTAGAATCTAAAAACAAATAAATAAACCAGAATCAGACCCATAAGTACAGAGAACAAACTGATGGTTGCCAGAGGAAAGGGGATGGGAGGACTGGCAAAATGGGTAAAGGGGAGTGAGACATGTAGGTTTCCAGTTTGGGAATGAAGAAGTGACAGGGATAAAAGAAACAACATATCAGTGATATCATATGGTATTTTATGGTGACACCTGTGGTGAGCGTAATAGAGATGTTGAATCACTGTTGTATACCTGAAACTAATGTAACATTGTGTCAACCATACTAGAAAGAAAGAAAGAAAGAAAGAAAGAAAGAAAGAAAGAAAGAAAGAAAGAAAGAAAGAAAGAAAGAGAAAAGGAAGGAAGGAAGGAAGGAAGGAAGGAAGGAAGGAAGGAAGGAAGGAAGGAAGGAAGGAAGAAAGAAAGAAAGAAAGAAAGAAAGAAAGAAAGAAAGAAAGAAAGAACTTTACAAAAAAGGAGTGTGGGGGAAATGTTACAAGGAACATAAAGTTACACCAAGCCAAATTTGCATATATGAGCCCACTAAGCAGAGATTCTGGATTAATTTTGCAGTTTGGGAGGTTAGAAAATATTTAATCATTTGGTTGGTTGATGGAAATATGAACCAAAATTTAGTCTACACTAAATGAAGTTGAAGTGGTGACTTGCCTTGGTATAAGGTAAAGAAAAAGATTCAAAGTCTTGGATAGTGGTATGGTAGAATGGATTTTATCATTTAAGACATGCTCACTCACCCCAAAAGGATACAGAGGACACATCTTTCACCATGACTGTGAGAAATATATATTTGTGAGGGGAGTCTTAGAATCTTTGAAGGGTTCTGTGCTTGTTCTTGTCCGTAGGCTAGAAATTACAAAGAGAATTGTTGCTATTGGATTGAGAAACCTAGGCATAATGGGGTAATTGGACCCCAGGGTGGCAGGGGCCAACTGATGCCACTTAAAGAAAAGGTGGGCACAGTTACTATAATGGATAGCACAATTAAAATAGTATTCAGTATAGTCTAATTCACAGAGACTTACTGCATTGGCTAGATGATTATAGTGTCCTCAGAAGCAAAATTATGGCAGTCTAGTAAATTCTTAATCCATGTAAGTAGAAGAGTCCTAAGTCAAGGGAACTAAAGTCTAACTTGAATTATAAAAGCAGAGTCATCAGCCCTCAATCTATTCCAAGAATTGTGACAGTTTACAGATCCAGAACCCCTGAATAAAGGGGAACTGGGTCCCCTTAAGGAAGGATCTTGGGACACTGTCAGAAATCTATACTTTTTTTTTAATCATTGCATTTCCTTTGGGTTTTCTTTCTTCTAATTTTATCTTTTCCCCAAATACGTTTATTTTATTTTTTCAGTGTTACAAGATTAATTGTTCATGCACCACACCCAGTGCTCCATGCAATACTTTTAATCTTTCTTCTAGCATTTCCTCAATTGATTACAGCCTTTTTCCAGGGCGACTGCATTGAAGGAAATAAAATAACCATACTTTGGGGGTATTACAGGACACTGGTTCTGTACTGACAGTAAACTTAGAAGGCTAAAAATGTTACTGTGGTCCTCCAGTCAGAATATGGATTTTTGGAGGTCACACGACCAATGAAGTTTTAACTCAAGTCCATTTCACATGATCTTAAGTGTCCCCAAACCCATCCTGTGGTTATTTCCACAATTCCAGAATGTCTGATTGGACTTGATACTCAGCAATTGGCAGAATTCCTGTTTTGATTCTATAATCTATGGAGTGAGAGCTATTAAAATTTAAAAGAAGCAGAAGCAGAAGCCGAAGAAGAAGAAGAAGAAGAAGAAGAAGAAGAAGAAGAAGAAGAAGAAGAAGAAGAAGAAGAAAGAAGAAGAAAGAAGAAGAAAGAAGAAGAAGAAGAAGAAGAAGAAGAAGAAGAAGAAGAAGAAGCAGCAGCAGCTGCCAGGACTTTTCTCTGCCTAAAATAATAATAAACCAAAAACAATACTGCATTTATGAAGGGATTAAGAGATTAGTGCCATCATCTAGGACTTACCTTTAAGTCATTGAGTCCTGCAGGAATGTTAATTCCCACCACATACCCATTCAGCTCACTTGTGTGACCCATGCAGAAAACAAGTAGATCTTAAAGAAAGAAAGTGGATTATCATAAACTTAACCAGGTGATGGCTCAATAGCAGCTGCAATACCAGGTGTTTCCATTGCTTGAGCAAATTAACACATCCCCTGGTACTTGGTATGCAGCTATTGTTTATGACAATTTTTTTTTCTCCATACCTGTTAATATAAACCATATTTGCTTCTGGCTGACAAGACTAGAAATATGCCTTCACGGTCTTATGTCAGGGGTATATCAACTTTTTAGCCCTTTGTCATAATTTAGTCCATGGGAATCTTTTTTTTTAAGATTTTATTTATTTATTTGACAGAGAGAGAAAGAGATCACTAGTAGGCAGAGAGGCACGCAGAGAGAGAGGGAGAAGCAGGCTCCCTGCTGAGCAGAAAGCCCAATGTGGGGCTCAATCCCAGGATCCTGAGATCATGACCTGAGCCAAAGGCAGAGGCTTTAACCCATTGAGCCACCCAGGAGCCCTGTCCATGGGAATCCTGATTAACTTTCTCTTCCTAGAGATATCATACTAGTTCATTACATTAATGGCATTATGCTCAATGGACCTAGTGACCAAAAAATAGCTGGTGCTATTTTTGATTTATTGGTAAGATATTTGTATGTCAGAGGATAGGGAATAAATCTGACAAAAATTCAGCAGTCCTCTATCAGTAAAATACATAAGGGCTCCATAAGCTCCAATTCTGTCCCCTTGATCTAGTAGATCATATGTAGCCCAACTATCAAAGATGACTTTTGAAATGCTCAAAAAGGTATCTTTGTGACATCACTACAACCTCTGGGTTCCAAGCCCTCACTATTTCTATCACAATCTCCTGGAAAATTAGCATTTGTCAATACCACTCTGGAGGTAATGTGGCAAAGTGGTTTGAAGCCCTCATACTCTGGCATCATGAAAATGTGGGCTGTGATCATATTCTACTACTGCACTTTGTGACTTTGAGCAAGTTGTTTAAGTTTTCAGTGACAAAATCCCTACATTTTAAAAATCAAAATAATAGTACTCACCACTAGAGCTGTTGGCTAGATTAAATGAGAAAATACATAAGTAGCTCTTCCTGAGTTTCCAGGCTTAATAAATGTTATACTCTCATTATGATGTAGGAAAGATGTTAGGGTTTGAAGCTGCTAGCCAAGAAAGAATGCTTGAGATGTCTTTGGTGCAAAAGGGTGGTTTTGTTAAAGAATGGGAACAATACCCACAGGCAGAAATTGCTATAGTGGGGTCATGAGGAGTGGCTCATTATATACTTTCAAGTTGGGAAGGGGTTAGGGATACCATCAGTCTCTAAGGAGTTTTGAAAGCAAAACCTTTTGGATCTTGAGGGGGCTAGCTATTATTAGGATAAGGTCATTTATTACTACCTAATAAAACCTTAGTCATGAGGCCCTTCAGATATATATATCGGTGGATCTATGCTTGGGGGATGATTGCCAATATATATCTTGACAAGGTGGAGATAAAAGAAATTTCCAAAGGAATTTTTTTTTTAAGATTTTATTTATTTATTTATTTATTTATTAGGAAAGAGAGAGAGTGAGAGAGAGAAGGTCAGAGTGAGAAGCGGACTCTCCATGGAGCTGGGAGCCCGATGTGGGACTCGATCCCGGGACTCCGGGATCATGACCTGAGCCGAAGGCAGTAGCTCAACCAACTGCGCCACCCAGGGGCCCTCCAAAGGAATTTTTATATGTTAAAGTAGACTTACAGGATCTTAGGGGTCCAGCTAAGATTGCCTTTTGCCCTTAGCAAAATATTAACATTGAGGCAACTGAGTTCATAGAGGAATGCTACTCTACCTGTCTCAAGGACTTGTGAATGGGCTATAAGTAGTAAGGAAATCTAATATTTATTTTACATTTGTTTCCCACATCTATTATATAAAACAAAAGAAATGAACATAGCTCCCCCAACAAAATGAAACCAAGAACCTTCCTCTCATAGTCTGATATATATAAACATTTAGTTGCTATTAATGAAATTTAAATTTTATCTATTTTTAACAATCACTATACACTACTAATTCACATTGGAAATAAAAAAATTTTGAGTTTGCACACCAGTGATGCCAACCTATGTTTCCACACAATACTTGAATCTCTATTTTTTCCAAATACAAATGTTTAATTCATGCATATGTCAAAAAAAAAATCACGTGTGTAATGGAATTTAGTGGGTTTCTATTAAGATGATTTTGTATTCCTAATCAAATTTTCCCTATTCTCGTCCATAAAAGTGACCACAAGGATCAAATTTTTATGTTCTTCCAAAGAAAGATACTAGATACTCTTTCTCCTTCACTCTTCCTTTTCTTACATTATCAGTTCCATGGTATTCTCACTGATCTGCATTTTGATTATAATATATTTATCAAGAAATTGATACATAAAAGTTCACTTTAATCTTTTCAGATCTACATGATATTCTAATAATATCCTTTTTTCCCAAATACTTTTCTTTTATTTTTTCAGTGTTATGAGATTCATTGTTCATGCACCACACCAATTGCTCCATGCAATACATGCCATCCTCAATACCCACCACCAGCCTCGACCAACCCCCCACTCTCTCCCCTCCAAAACCCTCAGTTTATTGCTCAGAGTCCACAGTCTCTCATGGTTCATCGCCCTCTCTGATTTCCCCCCATTCACCTTTCCTTTCCTTCTCAAAATGCCCTCCATGATTTCCCTTAAGATAATTGAATCTCTCTGCTTAACTTATTTCACTCCACATAATCTCTTCCAGTCCCGTCCATGTTGATACAAATTGGTTACTCATCCTTTCTGATGGAGGTATAATATTCCATTGTATATATGGACCATATCTTCTTTATCCATTCGTCTGTTGAAGGGCATCTTTTCTCTTTCCACGGTTTGATGATTGTGGCCACTGCTGCCATGAATATTGGGGTACATGTGGCCCTTCTTTGTACTGCATCTGCTTCTTTGGGGTAAATATCCAGGAGTGCAATTGCAGGGTCATAGGGTAGTTCTATTTTTAATTTCTAGAGGAATCTCCACATTATTTGCCAAAGTGGCTGCACCAACTTGCATTCCCACCAACAGTGGAAGAAGGTTCCCCTTTCTCCACATCCTCTCCAACATTTGTTGTTTACTGTCTGGTTGATTTTGGCCATTTTAACTGGTGTAAGTTGGTATCTCAAAGTGGTTTTGATTTGAATCTCTCTGACGGCTAAAGATGATGCAATTTTTTTCATGTGTCTGTTAGCCATTTGTATATCTTCTTTGGAGAAGTGTCTGTTCATGTCTTCTGCCCATTTTTTGATATGATTATCTGTTTTGTGAGTGTTGAGTTTGAGGAGTTCTTTATAAATCTTAGATATCAGACCTTTGTAGTGTCATTTGAGAATATCTTCTCTCATTCTGTGGGTTGCTTCTTTGTTTTGTTGACTGTTTCCTTTGCTGTGCAGAAGCTTTTAACTTGATGAAGTCCCAAAAGTTCATTTTTGCTTTTGTTTCCTTTGCCTTTGGAGACATGTCCTGAAAGAAGTTGCTGTGGCTGATGTCAAAGAGGTTACTGCTTATGTTATTCTCTAGGGTTTTCATAGATTTCTGCCTCACGTTGAGGTCTTTTATCTGTTTCCAGTTTATCTTTATGTATGGTTTAAGAGAATGGTCAAGTTTCATTCTTCTACGTATAGTTGTCCAGTTTTCCCAGCACCATTTCTTAAAGAGACTGTCTTTTTTCCACTGGATATTTTTGCCTGTTTTTTCAAAGATGATTTGACCATAGAGTTGCAGGTCCATCTCTGGGCTCTCAATTCTGTTCCACTCGTCTATGTGTCTGTTTTTGTGCCAGTACCATGCTGTCTTGGTGATCACAGCTTTGTAGTAAAGCTTGAAATCAGGCAATGTGATGCCCCCAGCTTTGTTTTTCTTTTTCAACATTTCCTTAGCAATTCAGGGTCTTTTCTGGTTCCATACAAATTTTAGGATGGTTTTTTCCAGCACTTTGGAAAAAAAGGTGGAATTTTGATCGGGATGGCATTGAAAGTATAGATTGCTCTGGGCAGTATAGACATTTTAACAATGTTTATTCTTCCAATCCATGAGCATGGAATGCTTTTCCACCTTTTTGGTCTTCTTCAATTTTTTTCATGAGTGTTCTGTAGTTCTTCAAGTACATATCCTTTACTTCTTTGGTTAAGTTTATTCCCTGGTATCTTACGGTTCTTGGTGCTACAGTAAATGGAATTGATTCTCTAATTTCCCTTTCCATATTTTCATTGTTAGTGTATAGGAAAGCAGTTGATTACTGTGCATTGATTTTGGATCCTGCCACATTACTGAATTCCTGTATGAGTTCTAATAGTTTGGGGGTGGAGTCTTTCGGATTTTCAACATAAAGTATCATGTCATCTGTGAAGAGAGAATTTGACTTCTTCACTGTCAATTTGAATACCTTTTATTTCTTTCTGTGGTTTGATTGCTGTCGCTAGGACTTCTAGTACTATGTTGAACAAGAGTGGTGAGAGTGGTCACCCTTGTGTTCCTGATCTCAAAGGGAAGGCTGCCAGCTTTTTCCCATTGAAAATACTATTTGCTGTGGGGTTTTCATAGATAGGCTTTATGATGTTGAGGAATGTGCCTTCTCTCCCTATAGTTTGAATAGTTTTAATCAGGAATGGATGCTGAACTTTGTCAAATGCTTTTTCCCCATCAATTGAGAGGACCATGTGATTCTTCTCTCTTCTCTTATTGATTTGTTCTATCACACTGATTGATTTGCAAATGTTGAACCACCCTTGCATCCCAAGGATAAATCTTATCTGATCCTGGTGAGTAATCATTTTAATGTGCTGTTGAATTCTATTAGCTAGGATCTTGTTGAAAATCTTGGCATCCATATTCTTCAGGGATATTGGTCTGAAGTTCTCCTTTTGGATAGCGTCTTTGCCTGGTTTGAGGATCAGGGTAATGCTGGCTTCATAGAAAGAGTCTGGAAATTTTCCTCCTGTTTCTATTTTTTTGAAACAGTTTGAGGAGAATAGGTATTATTTCTTCCTCGAATGTTTGGTAGAATTTCCCAGGGAATCCATCAGGTCTAGGACTCTGTTATAAGAATATCTTATTTGGGGACCTAGGTGTCTCAGTCCATTAAGCATCTGTCTTTGGTTCACGTCATGATCCCAGGGTCCTGGGATCAAGCCCTGAGTTGGACTCCTTGCTAAGTGGGGAGCCTACTTCTCTCTCTCCTCTGCTGCTCCCCCTGCTTACATATTTTCTCTTTCTGTCAAATAAGTAAAATCATTTTTTGAAAGAATATCTTATTTATTTTTGTTTCCATTTTTTGCTACTAAACATTGTTTAATATTGTATACATATATTTTCACACATATGTCCCTGTAGGAAAATTCTTAGAACTAACAATATAGGATATAAGTATTATATTTTTTCCAAAATGGGATATAAGAATTTTTATTCTTACTATAAGTTTAAGGAATATGGATTTTCCACAACTCTCATCATTAAAATAAGCAATCAAATTTTTTCACCTTGGGTGCCTGGGTGGCTCAGTTGGTTGAGCAACTGCCTTCGGCTCAGGTCATGATCCTTGAGTTCCAGGATCGAGTCCCACATTGGGCTCCCAGCTCCATGGGGAGTCTGCTTCTTCCTCTGGCCTTCTCTGCTCTCATGCTCTCTCTTACTTTCTTTGCCTCTCAAGTAAATAAATAAAATCTTTAAAAAAATTTTTTTCACCTTGATTTTATTTTATTTTTTAATTTAATTTTATTTTTTCAGTGTTCCAAGATTCATTGTTCATGTAACACACCCAGTGCTCCAAGCAATACATGTCCCCCTCAATACCCACCACCAGGCTCACCCAATCCCCCACCCCCACCCCTCCAAAACCCTCAATTTAACAGAGTCCACAGTCTCTCATGGTTCATCTCCCCCTCCAATTTCTGCCCATTCAGGCTTCTTTTCCTTTTCCCAATCTCCTCCATGTTTTTCCTTATGCTCCACACGTAAGTGAGACCATAAGATAATTGACTCTCTCTGGTTGACTTATTCCACTTAGCATAATTTCTTCCAGTCCTGTCCATGTAGATATAAAAGTTGGGTATTCATCCTTTTTGATGGAGGCATAATATTCCATTTTATTAATGAACCATATCTTCTTTATCCATTCATCTGTTGAAGGACATCTTGGCTCTTTCTACAGTTTGGCGATTGTGGCCATTGCTGCTATGAACATTGGTGTACATGTGGCCCTTCTTTGTACTGCATCTGCATCCTTGGGGTAAATATCCAGGAGTGCAATTGCAGGGTCATAGAGTAGCTCTATTTTTAATATGGAAAACCCAAAAGACTCCACCCCCAAACTACTAGAACTCATACAGCAATTCAGTATTGTGGCAGGATACAAAATCAATGCACAGAAATCAGTTCCTTTCTTATACACTAGCAATCAATTTTTAAGCAATTAAATAGATGAAAATGCTATCTCAATAAATGAATTTATTAAAGTCTCAGGATACAAGGTCATGATACAGAAATATGTTACATTTCTGTATACTAACAATGAAGCAGCAGTAAGAGAAATTAAGAAAACCATCTCATTTACAATTGGGCCAAAAATAATAAAGTACCCAGGAATAAACTTAACCAAAGAGGTTAAACATCTGTAAACTATAAAATATTGATGAAATAAATTTAAAAAGACAGAAAGCAATGGAAAGATCTTCCTGCTCATGCATTGGAAGAACAAATATTATTAAAATATCTGTATTACCTAAAGCAATCTTTAATGCAATCTTTATCAAAATATCACCAGCAGTTTTCACAGAACTAGAACAATCTTAAAACTTGTATGGAACCACAAAATGCCTTAATAGCTGAAGCATTCTTGAAAAGGAAAGCAAAGCTGGATGTATCACCATTTCTAGACATCATATTATACTACAAGTCTGTAATAATCAAAGTATCACGATTTCTAGACATCAAATTATACTACAAGTCTGTAATAATCAAAGTATTATGCTATCAGCACAAATATAGACACATAGATCTGATGGAGCTGAATCGAAAACCCAGAAATGAACCCACAATTACATGGTCAATTAATCTTTGAGAAAGCTGGAAATAATACCCAATGGGAAAAAGGCAGTCTCTTCAAAAAGACAGTGTTGGGAAAACTGGACAGCTACATGCAAAAGAATGAAACGACCGTTTTCCTACACCATATACAAAAACAAATCCAAAATGAATTAAAGACCTAAATGTGATATCTGAAACCATAAAAATCCTAGAACACAGCACAGGCAGTAATTTCTCTGACATTGGCTATTGCAACAATTTTCTAGATATATCCCCTGAAGCAAAGGAAACAAAAGAAAAATAAACCATTGAGACTACCTCAAAACAAAAAGCTTCTGCACAACAAAGGAACGATCAACAAAACTAAAATGCAACCTACCAAATGGGATAAGGGATTTGCAATTTACATACTCGAAAAGGGGTCAGTACCCAAAATATATAAGGAACTTCTACAACTCAACATCAACAACAACAAAAAAAGTCAAATAAAAATGGGGCAGAATACATAAACAGACATTTCTTCATAAAGAAGACATACAGATGATGAACAGACACATGAAAAGGTGCTCAATATCACTGACTATCAGGGAACTCAAAAAACTGCAATGAGATATCACCTTATACCTTTCAGAATGGCTAAAATTAAAAACAAGAGAAACAAGGTTGGTGAGCATGTAGAGAGAAAAGGAAACATCATTCAGTGTTGATGGGAGTGCAAACTGATGAGGCCACTGGAAAACAGTACGGAGGTTCCTCAAATAGTTAAAAATAGAACTATTCTATGATCCAGTAATTACATTATTGGATATTTAGCCAAAAAAATTAGTTCAAAGAGATACATGTACCCCATGTTTATAGCAGTATTATCTACAATAACCAAATTATGGAAGTGCCTCTAGGGTCTATCAATAGATGAATGTCTATGCTACCAAAGCAATCTACACATTTAATGCAAGCCCCATCAAAATACCATCAGCATTTTTCACAAAGCCAGAACAATCTTAAAATTTGTATGTAACCACAAAAGGCCCAGAATAGCCAAGGCAATCCTGAAAAAGAAAAACAAAGCTGGAGGTATCACAATTCTGGACTTTTAAGTTATATTACAAAGCTGTAGTGATCAAGACAGTATGGTAATAGCACAAAAATTGGCACATAGATCAATGGAACAAAATTAAAAACTCAGAAATGAACCCAAAACTATATGGGCAATTAATCTTTGACAAAGCAGGAAAGAATATCCAATGGAAAAAAGACAGTCTCTTCAACAAATGGTGTTGGAAAAACTGGACAGCAGCATGCAAAAGGATGAAACTGGACCACTTTCTTACCCCATACATAAAAATATTTTTTTTTAATTTTATGTATAAAAAATAAAAATTTTATACAATTTTATTTGTATAAAAATATAATTTTTTATTTTTAAATTTAATTTTAAATTTAAAATTAAATTTAAAATTTTAATTTTAATTTAATTTAATCTAAATTTTTAAATTTAAATTAAATGAAAGATGAAAGAACTAAATGTGAGACAGGAAAACATCAAAATCCTAGAGGAACTTAAAAAAAAAAAAAATCCTAGAGGAGAATATAGACAGCAACCTCTTTGACATTGGCTATAGCAAATTCTTTCTAGATATTTCTGTTAGTGAAACAAAAGCAAATCTGAACTATTAGGACTTCATGAAAATAAAAAATTTTATTTGCAACAATGTGGATGGACCTAGAGAATATTGTGCTAAACAAAATAAGTCAGAAAAAGACAAATACCACATGATTTCACTCATATGTAGAATTTAAGAAACAAAACAAATGAACATAGATTTTAAAAGAGAGAGAGAGGCAAACCAGGAAACAAACTCAACTATAGAGATGGTTACCAGAGGGGAGGTCTGTGGGGAGATAGGTTAATTAGGTAATGGGAATTAAGTAATGCACTTGTGACTAGCACTGGGTATTGTATGGAAGTGATGAATCACTATATTCTATACCTGAAACTAATATTATATTGTATGTAAACTAGCTGGAATTTAAATAAAAACTTGGAAAATAAAACAAAACAAATATAAAAATAAAGTAAATAATACTAAAATAAAATAAATAAATAAATAAATAAAATAAAATGCATGTGCTGATAATCACACAGCTAAAGACTCAAAGGGACCCTTTGCAGCTCTCTTGAACACTCTTGATGTGACTCTCTCCTTTTTTTGGTACTCTTTCCTGCTAATCTAGCAACTTCAGACTCCCTGGTCTCGCAGAGCTGTTTCCTTAACTTAGAACGGCTTCACCTGAGTTTACCCTTCTAATTGCTGATTGTTGGTAATAGTATAGGAAAGCTATTGCTTTTTCTACTTACTATGCTTTCACACTCATTATCCCTACATTCCTGACTTTTGTTGGATTGATCATGTTTTCTTTGTCCTGCTTTCCCCCCTACAATGGCCTTTGTTTGGCTGTTGAGAAGGTCTCAGCTGTGTGCTCATGCTTCATCTTGCGGTTCCTTGCAGTCTGTCTATGAGGTGCATCTGTGTACAGTCTTGTGTTCAAGAAGGGTAGTATGTGCCAGCAGCCATCTTTTCCATGGTAACAGCTTGAATCTGGGTAGTCCGTGCTTCATTCCAGCCCCAGAAATGGAAGACTTTAGTGAATCTGACTTGGCATGAGTGAGAGGAAATTTAGGGGAGGACCACTCTCCACCTTGATGTTCGCCCCAGGTCCCCTAACACACTGTGGACACATGTCCCTCTTGTTGACTCAACATTATCTTTCCCACAGTGGCTATTCCAAGCCCATCCACACACTTCAAGATTCCTTTTAAAGATTTTATTTATTTATTTGAGAGAGAGAAAGAGATCACAAGTAAGCAGAGAGGCAGGCAGAGAGAAAGGGGGAAGCAGGCTCCCCGCTGAGCAAAGAGCCCGATGTGGGGCTTGATCCCAGGACCCTGAGATCATGACCTGAGCTGAAGGCAGAGGATTAACCTACTGAGCCACCCAGGCACCCCCACACTTCAAGATTTCTAACTCTCCCTTCCCTAAGGTGCCTCTTAGTATTTGAACTTCCCTAAAGAGACACATTCTCCCATGTGAAATTGCCCCAAATCTTTTCTGTAGCTATGGATTTAGGTCAGCTAGAAAGAAATTTCCATCAAGCTCTGCTAAATGAGTACTTTTTCTACTGTCAGTCCTCATGGTGATCTCATCATAGATGTGAGCCCTCTGGCCACAATCACCTGCCCAGTGGGATAACTCAGAGAGAAGCCTCCACTGGGTGGAGGTCTCTACAGCTGTGAGGCATGAGAAAAGACCCTCTCTTCATCTTTAAGTAGGACAACAAGAACCATTTTGGACAAAGTTTCTAGTAGTTCTGATAATTTTTCTCAGCAATCCCCAATACTTACTTCTGCTCAAAGATTCTATTTGATACTAATCCCCAAACCTGAAACTACCACTCAGATGCCTTTCTATTGTTTGGTATTAATTAGAATTAGAACACACTGATTTACCATTCTCCATACAAAAAGAATTTGAAATCATATAAAAATCATTTTGAATGTGTGATTTGTGCTAATTGAGAAAGGATTTTAAAATATATGATAGTATGAAGAGAGAAAAAATAGTCCAAATTTCAACCCCACATCCAAAATAACCACTATTAACATTCTGCTGTGTTTCCACCTATTTCTGTGCCTGGCTGTGCATGTGTGCAGTTCTACATAAATTAAATACTATTGTACAGACTGTGCTTGCCTGTTGACTCAACACTGCTCTATGGACAGCACTCCACACCAATACAGGGAGATGCTTAACTTGGTAATAGAAGGCTTTTAAGTCACACACTGTGTCCTGATATCTTTTATGTCTGTGGGTGTTTTAGATAGAATTATCTAATTCTTAATTTGTTATGTTCCCTGTAGAAGTTCTGGAAATACGTTTCAGTCCTAGTCCCTGGTTTGTTTTAAACCAGAAGATCCTGTGAACTGTGAGTGACCAATTAGGGGTATTTTAGGAAGCAGTAAGTGAAGATCTTACATCAGAAACCACCTGCAGCTGAAAATAAGACAATCCACCTTTTTTTTTTTTTTTTCCAATTTTGGCTTCTCAAGCTCAAAATGAGTGTGTATAAGAAATACAGGAAAAGGAGCATGTAAGGAAGATAAAGAGAAAGGGTATGAGTGTGAGCTCCTAGAAGACATTACCAAAGGTGCTACTTTGTGTCAAAAAGAGAGCTCTTGTTACAAAGTGGGACTAAAGTGAGGTAAGAGAGACACTAGCCTTGGGCACAAAATTTAAGGGAGTGACAAAAAAATGTATGAATAGTATTTCAACACAGAATTCAAAATTAATGCAAAAAATCCATGAGGAAAATATCACTTTTTTAAAAAAAGATAGGATTGGGGCACGTGGGTGGCTCAGTTGTTAAGCGTCTGCCTTCAGCTCAGGTCATGATCTCAGGGTCCTGGGATTGAGCACCACATCAGACTCCCTGTTTTGTGGGAAGTCTCCCACTCTCCCTGCTTGTTTTCCCTCTCTAGCTATGTTTCTCTCTGTCAAATAAATAAATAAAATCTTAAAAATAAAAAAAAAATGGAAAAAAAATAAGATCTCTAATAGATCTATGACAAGCCACACTGCAGCCTGGGACAAAGGAGAAAAACATTCCACTGGAGTGCCTGGGTGGTTCAGTGGGTTAAGTCTCTGCCTTTGGCTCAGGTCATGAACTCGGTGTCCTGGGATCGAGCCCCACATCTGGCTCTCTGCTCGGCAGGGAGTCTGCTTCCCCCTCTCCTTCTGCCTACCTCTCTGCCTACTTATGATCTCTTTCTCTCAGTCAAATAAATAAAATCTTAAATTAAAAAAAAATCCACTCACCCTATAATTTTTGTACTGATTCTAATTTTTAAAAAATTAAATAAAATATATTTTATTTTGATTTTTGAGTTTTTCAGTACTCTCTTAAATTTTGCATCCAAGAAAGAAACCCACTGTCCTTGCCTAGCCCACTCATTGTCTGTGATGTGGGTTAAAAGCATCAACCTTCTCAGACACTGAGGTTCTATTTCCTCATCCTGGCTCAATGCCTGACCCCCTGTGTGATCTGGAAAAGGCCTATGAGCAAAGGAGATGGATGGACCAGGTGACAGCTACATCTCCTTCCAACTCAAACACTGATGGTCTACACTAATGAGAATGTTCTTCAATACCATATCTGGAAACAGCCAACCAAGGGAGAAAAGATAGTTTCTTTTGCATCATAAAAACAAAACCAAATAAAACAAAATAGCATGGTGGTAATGCCTTGTATAATAACTCTTCTCAGAAGAAATATCTTTATTTTAAAAGTTAGAAGTTGAAACTTTCCCTCACAATATAATTTTTCTTGCTTTTGCTTAATGTTGAGCATAATCCCAAAAACCTGGGCATCTGGAGTTAACAACAGCATTTCACTGATAATTATTCAATGTTCCCTGCACTGCATGCACAGGTCCTTCAATACCTCTTTGTAGTGCATCAAGTGTAGCAATAACGATGCTGCAGCCTCATTGTTTTAGCAGCCTCTGGGAGGGTCCTGCCAACACCAGTGCGGACCCATGTTCAAGGTACATGGGGCATTATCATCACTCAGAGGTTCTCAGTAGCAAACTGTAGCACTCTTGTTTCCTGACAAACAGGTAGATTCTGAATGCATTATTGCTCATGAGAGTTAAAGTAGTAAATTTGTCAATAATTTGATTTTGCTACTCAAGGTAAATTCAGTTTTATCCCTGTAAAATATATCTTACAAAACTAATCCTTTCTTTTTGTTAGCTCTGTTTTCTGAAAAATGGCAAAGGAGAAGAGGCAATGCTGACATACATACAAGAGCCTATGAAGAGTATGACTAATCAGATTGCTATGATACTTCCTTCCCTAAAAAGTGTCTCCCCATCTCTGGGAGTGTTGTGCACTTGAACAACATATGTCATGTCATCATGGCAGAAACAAAAAGCTTGAAATGATGCAATTAATACATCACGTGCATGCAGCTTGACCCAAGGAGTCTGACCTGGCACTGGGTGGCAGATTTTTGGAGTTTCTTTTTATCAAACCAGTGAAAGAAGAAGGCTACTGCCTGTTTTAGGATATGTTAAGTACCCGATCTTCTCTCCGGAGTTGTTTATAAGCAGACATCTCTGAGGCAAAGATGTCAATCTTTAATAGAACTAAAGATCTACTTCCTTTAGAGCAAGTCCTGAGTGTAATGGTTCATACCCCACAGGTTTATCTAGTCTAATTCTGTGCTAAAAACTGCAAGATGCTGGAAAGAAAACAGAATGACACCTAGTCCTTACACTTGGGCTTCCCTTCCAATGGGGATGTTTGCAGTAATCAGCGAGGATTATTGGACTATGTGAGAAGGAAAAAAAAAAAAGTTTCCTGTGTATCAGGTATGATCTCCATTCAGGAGCATACATGTAAGTTAGACAAAAGAAGGTGAGAGAAAGGGTTCTAGGCAGAGGGAACAGGGTGAGAAAAGGCATATAAGCAGGATGACCTCTTATTTTCCTCTGTATTATCATGACCTAGAATGCTCTCTTGTACCTAGTAGATGTTCAATGAATTTTGTTGAATACATGAAACAAAACAGAAATGTCACCAGTGGAATGTGTCAGAATCATTTTCCACATCAATTGAAAAATGCTGCTAGTAACTGAAAAATGTGTATTTACCTACTGAATCAGACATCTTTGCCTGTCAAGGACATTTTCTTTTTGAGGCTCACCTCCAGTACTGTCCATCTATCTGCCTATCAGACCTTCCTTCTTTTTTCCTTTCATTCTACATAAGGAACAGCAGATTCAAAAACCCAATGAAATGAAATGCCATGGGGACTGCGATTTATAATTTCAAGGGTTTGGATTAGTAAAGTAATCTCACTTTTAATTCAGTGAGTGATTTACTGAGCTACTATGAAAACTTGGTTGTGAACTGGATTGTCAGATCAAATTTATACTTACTGGGGCCTTATAAGAAATAAGTACAAGGTGGAAGGGTTATGAACTAACCTCCAATCATATCTCCCCTTCTTATAGGTTCCACTCCTCCTCTGTTATCCTTATCCTGCCCCAACATTTTAATATTGAACCAATGGATAGTGAAATACTCTGATCCATTGCTTTAAAGCTTATAAATGCTTATGTTCTATTTCTGTACTTGTCTCATTCCAGAGTAGTGACCCTCTCCAGTTTGGGGGCCAGCAATATTCCACAGACCACATCAGAGCAGCACTGCTCTCTAGGTTGTCTGGGTACTAGATTTAGAGGAACTGACTCTGGATGCTGCACCTGAGGAGGGGAGCCACTACACCATAACTGTTGAGTGAATGAATACACCAAAGATAAAAGAAATTGAGACTGACTGAAACTTGAACTCAAATATGCAAACTCATTCCAAGCTCCTTTCTGTCTGCCTCTCTGTTGAGAAAGATGTCTTGTACGTAAACCATTTAAATACATTGTTACATATAGTGTTACAGCATTTTACCTGCTTCTAAAAATGCCCTTCTATTTTAGAAGTTAGAGTTTATATAGTTACAATTATGTGTCTTTCTTTAGCATACCTTGCAATCATCTGGTCTTTATTTATGAAGGGAAGAAGCCAATTAGTGTTTTTCAAGCATTCAAGTGAAAATGAACCTTAATAGTTTCCTTCTAAGAACAATCTTTGACTTGAAACACAAAGGTATTCCTTTCCTTCTCCTAATGTCCTCCATGGTATTCCTTATGCTCCACAAGTAAATGAAACCATATGATAATTGACTCTTTGCTTGACTTACTTCACTCAGCATAATCTCCTCCTAGGGAAGATGAAGCATGAGAGACTGTGCACTCTGAGAAACAAACTGAGGGTTTTGGAGGGGTAGGGGTGGGGAGTTGGGTGACCTGGTGGTGGGTATTAAGGATGGCACATATTGCATGGGGCACTGGGTGTGGTGCATAAACAATGAATCTCAGAACACTGAAAAACATAAAATTTAATTTTAAAAAAGAAAAAATCAAAGATTATCAAATGTTGGTAGTTCTTGAAAAAAATGTTCAAATAAAAATGTTCAAATATGTTACAAAAAAAGAAAGAAAGAAAGAAGAAAGAAAGAAAGAAAGAAAGAAAGAAAGAAAGAAAGAAAAGAAAAGAAAAGAAAAACAAAGCTGTCCCTCCAGTGCTTCTGTTTGAAGGAAAGGTTTCAATTCTTCAGGAGTTCAACTCTGAAGACACACAATCAGTTGGTTATGTTAGGGTTGAGTGGATCCATTGCCTACTCTCTCACTCAGCCATAGTCCCAAACATAGCTCATGTGGGGGAATGGAAATCTATACCCAGTGCTCTGATGCACCTGAAAATCCCCTTCAAGCCTGGGAAACACAATTTCCAGGATTCTACTTCTAGAGTTTCTTATTCAATAGATTAGGAGTGGACCCTAGAATGTGTATTTAAACAAGCTTCCAGTGATTCTGGTGAAGGTGGTATAAAAGAAAAATTTTTCCAGCAGACATTTGTTAAAAACAGCAAGACAGATTTCTTTAAGCTATTGCAGTAGGGGAAAGAAACTTCAACATAGAACTGAGTTCAACTCAGGATACAGCAGACAGATGGGGATCTACAGCCAATGATCAGAGTGAGGGGTCAGTGGATAGAGAATTACTATTAGGAACTATTACTGAAGGGTTAGACATCAGGGGTAGGGGAATTCTTCTGAAACAGGCTTAGTAGAATACTCACTAAAGACAAGCCAAGGACTTGGACAGCATAGAGGGTGATGAGGAGCTTGACCAGCTGTCAAGGATGGAGGTATTCTCACCAAACTGACAAGATTCAGATTGGGGGAAAGGCCCAAGCCAAGGCCTAATTAAGCAGAGCACAGAGGACCCTGAAAGTGACGCTTAGATTTATGATGTATAGAAAAAAAAAAAAGTTCTGACTTTCTTCCAAGTATGGAGAGCCTACTTGTGATTCTTTTATAGACAGCGTTCATCTCTTCCTATCCCCCCCTGATCAGACTCTCTATGACATATACAAGCTCCTTAGTTGGGCTTTGTATTTTCATGAAAAGCAAGCAAATCTCTATAGGAGTCATGGATTCTCCACTTGGTTTCAGATTCTGCTTTGTATATCTGGGAGAGTTCCTTGAGATTCTCTGTCTCAAGTCCTGGATTCCCAAAGCCCAGCATGGCCGTGTCTACCTCATTCGTTCCTCAAGTCACTCCTGGATTGTGATGTTGTCAGAGGAAAGTACTGGAACAAGTGTCTATGTTGACACCATTTGTCCATCTGCATCCCATCAAATTAAATGACCTAGAAGTCACATTATCTAAGCTCTACTTTGCCCAACTGTACAATGAGGATAATACCACATATTTTCTAAGAAATTTTAAGAATTGAAAGAATTAATAGATGTCAAAATGGTTTGAAAGCTGTAAAACTCTCTGCCTCTACCAACATAATGTTTTATTGCTCTCTTTCTCCTAGATACCTTTGGACCCTTCATCAATAATTCTGCTTAGAGTCTAATGAATTCCATTTTAGTTATGAATGAAGAGGAAGGAAGAGCTCATTTATTGACAGTCTCTTGACTCATGAGGGAAAAAATAATTAAGATTCATACAAAAGTATGATTTATGGTTGTTTAGTTCTATTATGTATAGAAAAACAGTTAAATTCTGCAGGAGGTAATGCAAAGAGCCTGAGCACTTGGCACCTGATGAGCTTACTGCTCCCCAAACACACACACACACACACACACACACACAATCTTATTACTCAGACAATTTATATGTACTCTGTAAGTTAAAACTCTTACCAAAAGGTTACCTTCTTTGTGTAGTCTTTCTGAGATGGGGTCTAACTACTGTCTTTACTATGCCTCCTTGCTACATCTACAGCAGCAACAATCTCTCTGTGTTGGACTTATTTCTGTGCATGCATATTATTCTTGGACCTCTTCTGTGGGTGCAGTGAGTCTACATCAGGCTCCAATCTAGATACAGGTGGCCCAGAATGACAACATTAGTCACAACCAGAGAGGACTGGTAGGGAACAGCACATGTTTTCAAATCAAAGGGCTCGGTGTATGCTTCATTTACAGTGGGAGTGGAGTGATGACAAAAGCCAAAAACTGAATGGCTAGTGATTTCTCAAATGCCATGAGATCCCAGATGTAATATAACTGCTGCTAGTGTGACTTACAGAAGACCCAGTGGATTTCAGAATACAAGCACTGAATTGAATTCACTAGTGGTTGACCTCTTAGAGGATTCCTATCTGGACAACCTCCACATTCCACAGTTGGCTTAGTTTTTCAACCCTCTTTTTCCTGCAGGTTAGAGTCAGATTTGATTCACTTCCTTTACCCAGAAAAACTTCCCTGTTGTTCCAAGAAGCCCAGATATTTCTGAAAAAATGCTGAAAGGAAAATGAATGTGCATTTATGTCTTTTTCAAAGCACAAAACATAAGGCAGGAGGCTGTGGGAGAATCAGCCTTAAGGTTTTTGCCAATGCACACAATTGCTGTTGCTCTTTGCTCATTGGCCATACACACCCTGGGTAATTTATAAGTGCTTTGTAATTTTGGTTGGTCTTCTACTGTACTGTATGTTTTATTTTCTAGTCCTGCCAAGAATAGCAGAATTCTTTATTTAATAAAAAAAGACACCAATAGATTGTCTTTGTAAAAATGTTAATGGAAGGGATAGTTGCCAGTGCACATGCTGCCCCAACTTGCCCCCCATTTCATGAAAGAATGAGACTGGAGCTGAGGGAATAATTGCTTTATTACTGAAGGTAGACACAGAAAAGGGTGTATAACCAGGTTTACCATGCCTAGCTGTCACATTGAGGGAATAAATAATAAATGCCTTTTTATTAGGAAAAGTGTTAATGGGTTAGAAATTTCCACATGTAGGAATTAGTATGTGGCAGAATCAGTGAAGAATCAGATTGTGAGAAGGGGGGCGAATAATGCCTTGTCAATTAAGGTAAGCAGGATTGGAGGAGATAAATTGGATAGCACAGTTCCAGGGCAAAAAATATTTTGTGGACTGTGGAAACACAGATGACTGGTGAAAAGCAGATCCCTTGACTCTATTTCCCTCTACCCTCTCTGGAATCTGACTATGCCAACATTCTATGTTGAAGACCAGCCCTGATTCTCTGCTGACCTTGAAATATTGTCTAAACTCCTCATCCTCCCTCTCTCTAGCCATATATTCTGAACCAACCACATACTCTGCACCAGCTTTGCACCAGACTTATGGTTTCATATGCACAAGCCAAGTTGAAATAGTTAGAGGGTGCCTGGGTGGCTCAGTTGGTTGAGCAACTGCCTTTGGCTCAGATCATGATCCTTCAGTTCTGGGATCGAGTCCCACATCAGGCTCCCAGCTCCACAGGGAGTCTGTTTCTTCATCTAACTTTCTCTCCTCTCACGCTTTCTCTCACTTTCTCTGTATCTCAAATACATAAATAAAATCTTTAAAAAAAAAAAGAAAGAAAGAAATAGAAACATTATGGATTTTCCACTTTTTTCCAAATATTTTTATTTTTTCAGTGTTACAAGATTCATTGTTCCTGTACCACACCCAGTGCTCCATGTAAAACATGCCCTCCTCAATACCCACCACCAGGATCGCCAAATCCACCACCTCTACCCTCCAAAATTCTCAGTTTGTTTCTGAGTCCACAGTCTCTTATGGTGCATCTCCCCCTCTGATTTCCCCCAATTCACCCTTCCTTTCCTTCTCACAAAGTCCTCCATGTTTTTCCTTATGCTCCACATGTGAGACCATATGATAATTGACTCTCTCCACTTGACTTATTTCACTCTGTATAATTTCTTCCAGCCCCGTCCATGTTGATACAAAAGTTGGCTAGTCATTCTTTCTGATGGACGCATAATATTCCATTGTATATATGGACCATATCTTCTTTATCCATTCGTCTGTTGAGGGGCATCTTAGCTCTTTCCACAATTTGGCGATTGTGGCCATTGATGTTATGAACATTGGGGTACGTGTGGCCCTTCTTTGTACTGCATCTGCATCTTTGGGGTAATACCCAGGAATGCAATTGCAGAGTCATAAGGTAGCTCTATTTTTAATTTCTTGAGGAATCTCCATACTGATTTCCAAGTGGCTGCACCAACTTGCATTCCCACCAACAGTGGAAGAGGGTTCCCCTTGCTCCACATTCTCTCCAACATTTGTTGCTTACTGTCTTGTTGATTTTGGCCATTCTAACTGGTGTAAGGTGGTATCTCAGTGTGGTTTTGATTTAAATCTCCCTGATTGTTAATGATGATGAACATTCTTCATGTATCTGTTATCATTTGTATCTCTTCTTTGGGGAAGTGTCTGTTCACGTCTTCTGCCCTATTCATGATGTGATTATCTGGTTTTTTTTTAATGTTGACTTTGAGTTCATTATAGATCTTAGATATCAGACCTTTATCTGTAGTGTCATTTGCGAATATCTTCTCCCATTCTGTGGGTTGCCTGTTTGTTTTGTTGACTGTTTCCTTTGCTGTGCAGAAGCTTTTTATCTTGACAAAGTCCCAAAGTTTCATTTTTGTTTTTGTTTCCTTTGCCTTTGGAGACATGTCCTGAAAGAAGTTGCTGTGGCTGATGTCGAAGGGGTTACTGCCTATGTTCTCCTCTGGGGTTTTGATAGATTCCTGCCTCACGTTGAGGTCTTTTATCCATTTCGAGTTTATCTTTGTGTATGGTGTAAGAGAATGGTCAAGTTTCATTCTTTTACATATAGCTGTCCAGTTTTTCCAACACCATTTATTGAAGAGACTGTCTTTTTTTCACTGGATATTTTTGCCTGTTTTGTCAAAGATGATTTGACCATAGTGTTATGGGTCCATATCTGGGCTCTCTATTCTGTTTCATTGGTTATGTGTCTGTTTTTGTGCCAGAACCAAGTTGTCTTGGTGATCACTGCTTTTTAGTAAAGATTGAAATCAGGCAAAGTGATAGCCCCAGCTTTGTTTTTCTTTTTCAACATTTCCTTAGCAAATCGGGGTCTTTTCTGGTTCCATACAAATTTTAGGATTGTTTGTTCCAGCTCTTTGAAAAATGCTGGTGGATTTTCCATCATTAAAAAAAATTATTTGATGGGGTGCCTGGATGGCTCAGTCTGTTAAAGACTCTGCCTTTGGCTCAGGTCATGATCTCAGGGTTCTGTGATTGTGTCCTGCATCAGGTCCTCTGCTCAGCAGGGACCTCGTTTCCCCCTGTCTCTTTGCCTGCCTCTCTGCCTCCTTGATATCTCTCTCTCTCCCTGTGTCAAATAAATAAATAAAATCTTAGAAAAAATATTTGAGTAGATTTGACACACAACGTTGCCTTAATTTAAGATATACAGCATAGTGATTCAACTTGTCTATATATTATACTGCAGTCACTACAAGTGTAGCTATCATCTGTCATCATACAACACTATTACAATATCATTGGCTATATTACCAATGCTATGTCTTCTATTCCTGTGATGTATTCAGTTCATAATGAAATGGAAGTCTGTACCTCCCAGTCTCCTTCACCCATTTTGCCCATCCCCTATTCCTCCTCTCTGCCAACCATCAGTTTGTTTTGCTGTATTTACAGGTCTATTTCTGCTTTTTGTTTGTTTATTCATTTGTTTTGTTTTGTTTTGTTTTCTTTTAGATTCCACATACGAGTGAAATCGTGTTTTATTTGTCTTTCTCAGTCTGACTTTTTTCATTTGGCAATAATATCCATCACTTTTGAGAGTTTAAATGAAGATGTGGTACATCTATACAATGGAATATTATGCCTCCATCAGAAAGGATGAATATCCATCTTTTGTATCAACATGGACGGTACTAGAAGAGATTATGCAGAGTGAAGTAAGTCAAGTGGAGAGAGTCAATTATCTTATGGTCTCACTTACGTGCGGAGTATAAAGAAAATTATGGAGGGCATTGTGAGTAGGAAGGGAAGGGTGAACGGGGGGAAATCGGAGGGGGTGATGAACCAGGAGAGACTGTGGAGTCTGAGCAACAAACTGAGGGTTTTGGAGGGGAGAACGGGGGTGGGCGAGCCTGGTGGTGGGTATTGAGAAGGGCATGTATTGCATGGAGCACTGGGTGTGGTGCATGAACAATCAATCTTGTAACACTGAAAAATTAAAATAAACATATTTGGGGATAAAAAAAAGAAAGAAACATAATTCACATACTATACAATTCATTAGTTTTTCAATATATTCACAGATACGTGTAATCATCACCACAGTCAACTCTAGAACATTTTCATGAAATGCTATAGCCTTTTAGCTATCACCTTTTTAGATGTCCCCACTTTTCCTTCTCTCCTTAGTAACCATTCATCTATTTCCTGTCATTATAGATTTCCCTGTTCTGGAGATAATATATGAAGGAAATCATATAATATGTTATGTCCTATGACTGGATTCTTTCATTTAGCATGTGTTCAAGTTTTATCCCTGTGGTAGCATGTATCAATAATTCATTACTTTTTTTCTCCTTATTATCTTTTTTATTTTTTCTTCATTCATTTTTATAACCAAATAATATTCCATTGTATATATACACCATATATTGCTTACCAATTCATCAGTTGACAAGTATTTGTGTTTTTTACATCTTTTGGCTATTAAAAATAACATTGCTATAAACATTCATGTACAAGGTTTTGTGTAGACATAATGTTATTTCTCTCAGGTATATAAGTGGTGTGGAATTGCTGTGCCACAAAGTAACTCTGTACTTGATCATTTGAGGAATTCTCATACTGTTTTCTTTTCTTTTTTTTTTCTTTTTTTTCTGAAATATGTTTATTTTATTTTTTCAGCGTTACAAGATTGATTGTTAATACCCCACACCCAGTGCTCCATGCCATACTGTTTTCTAAAGTAGCTATACCATTTAGCATTCCTACCAATAGGGATTCTCCTCCTCATCACCAACACTTGCTATTATCTAACTTTTTTAAGCTCTAATAATGCTAGTGGTTGTGAAAAATAGTATCTCACTGCAGTTTCGATTTGCATTTTTGTGATAATAAAGCTGCACATCTTTTCATGTACTTATCGGCCACTTGTGTATTTTCCTTGGAGAAAAGTCTATTCAGATCCTTTGTGCATTTTTTAATGGCCTTATTTGTCATTTCAAAACTGACTTGAAAGAATCATTTATATATTCTGGATACATGTTGTTTTTCAAATATATGATTTGCTGATATTTTCTTCCATTTGGTAGGTTATTTTTTCATGCTCTTGATGGTTTATTTGAGGCATAAAAATTTTTACTTTTGATGAAATTAAATTTACCTTTTTTTTATTGCCCATCATTTTGATATAATCATATCTAAGAATCTTTTGCCAGACCCAAGTTTATGCAGATCGACCCTATTTTTCTTGTAATATTTCTATATTTTTGCCTTTTATATTTAGGTCTTTGACCCACTCAATTTAATTTTTAATAATATATAAAGTAAGGCTTAAAAAAAAATTTTTTTTTTGGCATGTGGCTATCCATTTCTCCCAGCAGCATGTGTTGAAAAGCCTATTCCTTCCTCCTTGAATGGTCTTAGCACCCTTGTCAAAAGTCACCTGATTATAGATATATGAGTTTTTTTTTCTGGACTCTTAATTCCATTCCACTGATCTATATGTCTACTTTTATGCTAGTATCACAGTGTATTGATTACTGTCGCTTTGTTGTAAGTTTTTAACTAGGGAAGTATAAGTCTTTTTCTCTTTTTTTTTCAAGATTTTTGTTTATTCAGCGTCTCTTGCAATTCTGTCTGAATTTAGAACCAGTTCTTCAATTTCTTTTGTTTATTGTTTTTATTTTTAATTCCAATATTGTTAACATGCCATGTTACATTAGTTCCAGAGGTTCGATATAGTGATTCAACAATTCCATATATATTACTTGGTGCTCATCATAAGCAATCTCTGGATCCCCATCATCTATTTCACCCATTCCAGCCCACTTCCCATCTGATAACTATCAGTTTGGTCTCTATAGTTAAGATGAGTTAAGATAATAATATACCTTAGCTCCAATCACATCACTGCAAATAGCAAGGTTTCATTCAGGGTAGTATAGAATGCTTTCTCTGGGTAGTATAGAAATTTTTAACAATATTTGTTCTTCCAATCCATAATTAGCATCTCAATTTCTATAAAGAAATCAGCTTAGATTCTTATGGGGATTGTGTTGAATCTGTGGATCAATTTAGTATCGGCATCTTAACAATGCTAGTCTTCTCATGGGAAGGGGAGATGAACCATGAGAGACTATGGACTCTGACCAACAAACTGAGGATTTTGGAGGGGAGGGGAGTGGGGGGTTGGGCGAGGCTGGTGGTTGGTATTGAGGAGGGCACGTATTGCATGGAGCACTGGGTGTGGTGTATGAATAATCTTGTAACACTGAAAAAATAAAATAAAAGTATTTAGGAAAAAAAAACAACAATGCTAGTCTTGCAATCCAGGAGCATGGGTTTTTTCTACTACTTAGATTTTCTTTAATTTCCTTCACCAATCTTTTGTAGTTCATTTCTCACTGGAGCCCTCACTCTTTCCTATTTGTGTTGCTCTAGGAGATGAAGGAGCTTTATCTGGCCGACTGCCTATTGTCTCTAGGTGAGAGAAACAGAGACTCAAGAGATCCCTCTTGCACATTACCCTGGGCCACAAGTGTCCCTGGATGAGGGAGGGGAGTCTCAGGACTGGTGGGGAAGGGCAACACTTCCTGGACTGAAGCTGTTTCTTATAGCAGGATCTTCCTTCCTGATCTCTTTCTTCAATCTTGATATGGTTGACAGCAAAAGGTTATTTAGAATATCTTGATGATTAATGCAAAACATAAACTCAAGCATTTATTCCAGAAATTTTTAATATCATGTTTGTAAAGATGCAGAGGCAGTGTTTCCAATGTATCAAACACTATGGGATCAGCTCCTCTTGACCAGTGTCTACTGGTCAAGACAGATCCAGATCCAGCAGTGTCTGCTGATCAAGACAGATGTGTGAGGGACACATCCCTCACAAGTACCCCAAACAGATTGAGTGGAGTTGCTTTCCTTGTGAGTCAACAAGTGTGAAAATGGTCTCTCTCTCTCCCTCTCTCTCTCCAAGTCATCTTCCATCTACCTAGGATGTCATTATTAACCACAGGGAACACCTGCTGCACCATGCAGGAAAAGAGTCTTCAGGTGTGGAATACAAACAGCAAGTCCTGCACAGGTTTGAAGAGGGCAGAGAGTGTTGAGGCTGCAGAGAACTGCCTTCCACACACACTTCCTGAGCCTCTCTTCAGTGTGAGGCCTTGTCTTTGGGGTTGGGATGTGGTTATAAAAGCCATGCCTGCTTGCCTTAAATGATTTCTCATTCCAGTGAGAAAGAAAGATAATGTGGCCAGAACTATGAAAAAACAAACACGGGATGGTGAGGCATTATGATAGAAAAGAAGAATAGGTATAATCAGAGGTTTTTTCAAAATAAGTACTCTTCAATTGAGTCTTTAAAAGACAAAAAGTGACTGTCACAAACAAAGGGAAAGAATGCATTCCAGGCTGAAAGGGCAGCAGGAGTGAAAACATGGGAAACTGCATGGCTTATGTGAGGAGAGGTGCAGACAAGACAGCAGAGGAGGGGGAGGGTACCTCTATATCTTGAACTGCACTGAATGTAGGACAGTCACTGAGCTGAGACTTCCCAAAAGGGAAGCATTGGGCTGGTAGAAGTAAGGAAAGCATGTCACTCTAGGCACCAAAACAATATGGGGTATAAATGAGTATGCTCTGCTGCAGCGTAGTCCCCCTTATGAATGGCTGCTGAGATCCTCTGCCATGAGAAAGAATAATAGGAAAGCTCTTATCTCAGCAATGTTTCCAAATGCCCCTTCTTTCCATTTTAATTCATGTTTCTTTTTAAGTCCCTATCCTTTTTTCAGGTTAAAATTTGAATCCGTTAAGAACTATAGGCTCTCTTTGTGGATAAATACATATATTCATCATATAAATACACACACAATTTTTATACAATTTCAGAAGTTTCATGGTCTTGCTGAAATGTGTCCATAATCATCAGGATCAACCGTTGTAACCTGAAAATTGAACTCCAGTAAGTTTCTATGCTCAGTTATCCTCTCAGTGGACATCAAGAATGCAACCAACATCCACACGAAGGGAGATAGAAAGACAGACAAATGTTAGATACAGATGATAGATAAATAGGTGGGTAAGTAGTAGATAAGTGTCTGTGTGTTATTAAGTCATGACAGTGTCTAAAAGAAAGGAAAAATTTTTATCACTGTACATGACTAATCATATTCTTTGTTTTCCATCCTGATAGTTTGTCTATGTACACATGCCTTTCATGTTCTGAAAGCACAGGGTTTTTTTCCCCCCAAATATGTTTATTTTATTTTTTCAGTGTTACAAGATTGATTGTTCATGCACCACACCCAGTGCGCCATGAAATACATGCCCTTCTCCATACCCACCAGCAGACTCGCCCAACCCCCCACCCTCTCCCCTCCAAACACCTCAGTTCATTGCTCAGAGTCCACAGTCTCTCCTGGTTCATCACCCCCTCCGATTTCCCCCCATTCACCCTTCCCTTCCTTCTCACAATGCCTTCCATGGTTTTCTTTATACTCCACATGTAAGTGAGACCATAAGATAATTGACTCTCTCCGCCTGACTTACTTCACTCCGCATAATCTCTTCTAGTCCTGTCCATGTTGATACAAAGGATGGATATTCATCCTTTCTGATGGAGGCATAATATTCCATTGTATAGATGTACCACATCTTCCTTATCCACTCATCTGTTGAAGGGCATTTTGGTTCTTTCCACAGTTTGGTGATTGTGGCCATTGCGGCTAGGAACATTGGGGTACATGTGGCCCTTCTTTGTACTGCATCTGCTTCTTTGAGGTAAATACCCAGTAGTGAAAGCACAGTTTTTTAAATAGAATCCGATATGCCTCTCCTGACCCAGGGTGGAAAGTGGGAATATTTCCTCTACCTACACAGCATAAGATGAGGTTTTAGTATGATGGTATTTTGCAATCAATCAAGGAGCTGGAGTAAAATCAACCTGGGGATGGCTGTACTGTCATGGATACAGGAAGATTCATATTTTGGTAATTATCTTAATGTCATTAAGGTACCTAATGCAGATGATGTCTGAGTTAATATGAATCAAGACACCTTCTTTCTTATGTTTTTAACAAGTCGTGTGTGTGTGTGTGTGTGTGTGTGTGTGTGTGTGTGTGTTGAGAAACTAGGATTGAAAGAGCAAATGATTTTAGATTCCACATGCAGAAAGCATTATTTGCATCTACTGCTTCTCTGCTCTGGTATATATCAATAATTATTGTTAATTCAATGTCAATCTGACCTTACTTTTTTAGTCAATATATGCTTCTTAGAGCAATAAATCTCCATAACCACCACAGTTTAAATCAATATCTGTTTATTATCTATTTATCTTCTATGAGTCAGCCTTTGTACATTTCAGGCACTTGGTCACTAGATTTCTAAGGATGGACCTCTACAGAGATCACTATTGAGATTAAAGGCTTCATATTACCAGCTTTTAAAGCTGAATGTAGAAACTGAAATAAAAGCAATACAACAAGAAAGGCTTATAAGTGGTTTGATGGGCCAGAAAATAGTTGAGTTGTAAAATATTTGCAGCAGAAGAGACCTACAAATTTATTTAAGTATATCCACACAGTATATCCTTTAATAATAGGATCGGCCTCTATCTGGCTGTGGAGATGAAGTGACCTAAAAACATATTTAGCAACATATAACATCAGGGTTGGCTTTTCCCACCATAATATTCTTACTTCAGGTTGTAAGAGTTATGTTAAGGATGGAACCATGACCAAATCAGATCATGCCTCCTGAAAATGGCTTCTTCATGGCTTCAGGAGGTAATTGGGCTCACACCAGGGTCTGATTCAGTGAACCCTGAGTCACCACAGAGATCTGAGTCAGTAATGACATACAGTTGTGCTGATTCTAGACTCTAAGAGCTCCTCAGTCCTGGCAGCTCATCCCTGCAAGTGCATCCTTTAGAGGACTCACACTGGCTTTAGTTTCTTCTTTAATGCATGGATTACTTAAAAGGGAACTGCTTAGGGTGCCTGGGTGGCTCAGTTGGTTGAGCAACTGCCTTCGGCTCAGGTCATGATCCCGGAGTCCCGGGATCGAGTCCCACATCGGGCACCCAGCTCCATGGGGAGTCTGCTTCTCACTCTGACCTTCTCCCTTCTCATGCTCTTTCTCACTCCCTCTCTCTTTCCTAATAAATAAATAAATAAATAATCTAAAAAAAAGGGAACTGCTTAATCTCCAAATATTTGGGGATTTTCTAGTTTCATTTCTGTTGAGTTTTAATTGATTCGAGTTTTAATTTGACTCCATTGTGGAAAAAGGACATACTGATATAATTTCAATACTTTAGATTTTGTTACAATGTGTTTTATAACCTAGCCTGTGATCTCCTCTGATAAACATTTAAGATATTGAAATATCTTGACTATGTTTACTCTAAAGTTGTTGGTATGTCCTCCCAGGTCAATTGGTTCAAGTTTGTTTATTGTATTGTTTAAATATTCAATAATTTTACTGTTTTGTGTATGTGTATTGTATCAGTACAGAACTTCGTTGAAATCTCCAAGTATTATTTTTCTTTTAACGCCATAAATTTTTGCTTTTTATTTTTAAGGTTCAGATCTATATAGATATAAAATGTTTACATATTTCAGTTAAATTGATGCACTTATTGGGGCACCTGGGTGGCACTGTCAGTTAAGCGTCAGATTCTTGGTTTCTGCCTGAGCAGAAACCTGATCTCAGGATCTTGTGATCAACCCACATCAGGCTCCTCCCGTCAGTGAGGAGTCTGCTTGAGATTCTTTCTCTTCCTCTCCCTCAGCCTCTCTTTTCTTTAAAATAAATAAGCAAATCTCTAGAAAAATAGAAATTGGGACACTTATCATCATAGACTGTCCCTTTTTATCTTTATTAATACCTCCTAAAGTCTACTTTTTATGATGTTAATAAAAGGATAATGACATTCTTGCTGTATACTTTTTCTTCCTGTTATTTTCAACCTTTCTCTGTCTTTATAAATTCTATCATTTGAATACAGCCAATAACATTTTTATCTTATCTGACTTTTATCTTTTATTTTTTTTTTATTTTAGATATACATTCAGTAATTGGGCACATACCTTAATTAAACGTTTCCATGAATTTTCACGAAATGAATGCCCCTGTATACCAAGCACACAGATCAAAATATAGACCATTCTGGCACTCCAGGAGCCCTCCTTGCTCCTTCCTAGGCACTGCCTTCTTGCAAAACATACCACTATTTTTCCTTCTAGCACCATACATTAGTTTTACCTGGATTGAGAATTTATAGAAATGAAATAATATAATACTAGGTCTTGTGTGCTTCTTTCACTGACTATATGTCTTTGAAATGTATTCATATCATTGCATATAAGAGTAGTTGGTTTTTTTCTTTCTGTTAGTACTCTGTTATGTGAATATATAACAATTTAATTATGTATTGCTATGATTTGAATGTTTGTGTCCCACAAAATATATACATTGAAAACCTAATGCCGGGGCTCCTGGGTGGCTCAGTGGGTTAAAGCCTCTGCCTTTGGCTTGGGTCATGATCTCAGGGTCCTGGGATGGAGTCCCGCATTGGACTCTCTGCTCAGCAGGGAGTATGCTTCTCTCTCTCTCTGCCTGCCTTTCTGCTTACTTGTGATCTTTCTTTCTGTCAAATAAATACATTAAAAAATATTTTAAAAAAAGAGAAAAAAAGAAAACCTAATGTCCAAGGTGATAGGATTGGAAGATGAGGCCTTTGGGAGGTGATTAGATCATAAGAGCAGAGGACTCATGAGTAGGATTGGTGCCTCTGTAAAAGAGACTCCATAGTTCGCTAGTGCCTTCCAGCATGTGAGGTGAAGACAAAGCAAGAAATCAGTAGTCTGCACCCCAGGAGTGGGTTTTCACCAAAACCTGACCATGCAGGCATCCCAGTCTCGGACTTACAGCCTCTAGAACTGTAAGGAATAAATTTCTGTTGCTTACAAGCCCCCCAGTCTGTTCTATTTTGTTATTGCTGCCTGAACTAAGACACCCATTTTCCTACTGAACATTTTCATATTTCCAGTTTGGGGCCTATACAAATAGTGCTGCAATTAATATTTTCTATACTTTTTATAAACACATACATAAGTTTCTTCTCCGCATATACTTAGGAGTATAATTGCTGGGTCTTCTGTTTATTTCATTCTCAGTAGATAGCACTAAATAATTATCCCAAGTGTTAGTTTCTGTTGCTAATCCCTCCAGCAGTGTAACCAAGTTCTTGAGCTTCACATCCTTGCCAACATATGGCATGTGTCTTTTTAACTGTGCTCAATACAGTAGTGTTTCATGAATAAAATTTCAATTAATCCAATGACTAGTAAAGTGAGGTAAGTCTCATATATTTATTATTGAGATATACTATTTTGTGAAATGCCTAGTACAGTACTTTTGCTCATTTTTCAGTTAAGATGCCTCTCTTTTTCTAAATGGCTTGTAAGAATTATTTTTTGTATTCTACATATGAGTCCTTTAGCAGCTATATCTTTTGACGATGTCTTCCAGTCTGGGGTTTGCTTTTTTCCCATTCATTTCATGATGATTTTCCATCAACAGACTATTTTTTTAATTTTTGTTAATGCAAGACTTTAAATCATCCGTGTGTGTGTGTGTGTGTGTGTAGCTGACACAAGACGTTACATTACTTTCAGTTGTATATAATAGTAATTCCACAAATCTGTACATTATGCTCTGCTCACCACAAGCATAGCTACCATCTGTCCCCATATAATACTCCTCAATGACTATATGCGCTATATTGCACCTTTCGTCTCCATGACTATTAATTTCATAATGGGAAGGCTATATCTCCCACTGCCCTTCACCCATCTTACCCATCCCCCAATGTTGGGAAACAGAGGAGTTGTGGAGAGCCACGGTAACCGTACTGAGACCCACTGAAGACAGGAAGAGCTGTGCTTTGAGGGTAGGGAAAACTGGGAACATTCAGAACAACAGAGCCTGAACCACACCTCAACCGCATTAGGTGATGTGCCCTAGGCCACCAGCCTCTCAGAAGGACAACTCCTCCCTGGAGGAGTTTTTTCCACACTTATTTCATACACGGTATATGGGTATTTAGAAAATGTTACCAGGCATATCAAAAAACAGGACCAAAGACTCCAAGTTCACAGAGAAACAAAACAAAACAAAACAAATAGACAATGGAAACAATCCAGATATTGGAGTTACCAGAACTTTAAAAGGGCTGTAATTAATATGTTCATGAAAATAGATAAAATTATGGATAAATCTGGAGTGCCTGTGTAGTTCAGTTAGTTAAGTGTTGGCCTTTGGTTTAGGTCACTGGGAATGAGCCCTGCATTAGACTCCCATCTCAGTGGGAATTCTGCTTCTCCTTATGCCATTATCCCTACCCCCCTGCCCCTTGCTCGTGTGCTCTCTCTCTCTCACTTGCTCACTCTCAAATAAATCAGTAAGATCTTTTAAAAAAATTCTGGATAATTCCATCAAAATTTATTGAAAAATAAAATAACTATATTATAAATGAAAAATATAATTGAAATTAAGAATTTTAAAAATAATGTCGTGTGTTTTTAGCAGATTATTCCTAGCAAGCTAGGCACAAGAAAATGAACTGATTCCATTCATCAATTGATCTGAGCTCCTTTCATATCTTGACTATTATAAATAATGCTGCTATAAACAAGAGTGAATGTATCCACGTATCCCTCTGAATTAATATTTTTGTATTTGGGGTAAATATCCAATAGTGTGATTACTGGATCATAGGGTAATTCTATTTTTAACTTTTTGAGGAAACTACATACTGTTTTTCAGATTGGCTGCACCAGTTTCTATTCCCACCAACAGTGCAAGACGGTTCTCGTTTCTCCACATCCTCACCAATACTATTGTTTCTCAGGCTGTTGATTTTAGCCATTCTGGCAAGTGTGAGGTGTTACCTCATTATTTTCCTTCCTTTTCTATCTTCTGGAATAGTTTGAGAAGAATAGCTATTAACTCTTCTTTCAATGTTTGGTAGAATTCACTTATAAAGCCATCTGGAACAGGACTTTGGTTTTTTGAGGGAGTTTTTTGATTACTGATTCAACTTCTTTGCTGACTATTGGTCTGTTCAAATTTTCTGTTTCTTCTTGTTTCAGTTTTGGTAGTTTATGTTTCCAGGACTTGATCCACTTCTTCTAGGTTGTTCAATTTGTTGGCATATAGTTTTCCATCATATTTTCATATAATTATTTGTATTTCTGTGGTGTTGGTTGTTATTTTTCATCTCTCATTTGTTATTTTATTTGAGTCTTTTCTCTTTTTTCTTGATAATCTGGCTAGAGGTCTATCAATTTTTGTTGATCTTTTCAAAAAAATCACTTCCTAGTTTCGTTGATATGTTCTACTGTTTTTTAGTTTCTGTATCATTTATTTCTGCTCTAGTCATTATTTTCCTCTTCCTGCTGCTTTTAGGTTTTGTTTGTTGTTCTTTTTCTAACTTCTTTAGGTGTATGGTTAAGTTGTCTATTTGAGATTTTTCTTGTTTCTTGGAGTAGGCTTGTACTACAGCTCCATGTGCACTAGAATAAAAATGTATATTCTGCTGTTTTAGAACTGAATGCTGTTAAAATCTGTGTTAAGTCCATCTGGTCCAGTGTGTCATTCAAAGCCATTATTCTCTTGTTAATTTTCTGTTTAGATGATCTGTCCATTGATGTTAGTGTGATATTAAAGTGCCCAAAGGTTATTGTATTATCAATGATTCCTTTCCGTTTGTTATTAATTGTTTTATATATTTGGGTACTCCTATGTTGACTGCATAAATATTTATGATTGCTATATCTTCTTGTTGGATTGTCCCATTTATTATTACATAGTGTCTTTCTTTGTCTCTTGTTACAGTCTTTGTTTTAAAGTCTATCTTGTCCGATATAACTATTGCTGTCCTGACTTTCTTTTGACCTCCATTTCCATAATAAATATTTCTCTTTCCCCTAACTTTCAATTTGTAGATGTATAGGTCTACAATGATTCCCTCACAGGCACATATTGATGGGTGTTGTTATTTTATACATTCTGTCACCTTATGTCTTTTGATCGGAGCATTTAGTCCATTTAAAATTATTCAAAGTAATTATTTATTTTTTTTCCCAAATTTATTTTAATTTTTCAGTGTTACAAGATTGATTGTTCATGCACCACACCCAGTGCTCCATGCAGTATGTGCCCCTCTCAAAACCCACGACCAGGATCACCCCCCCC
>CM052810.1:73273006-73298781 GCA_028533885.1 Nasua narica | reverse complement strand
TTTTACGGGAGCATTTAGGCCATTCACGTTGAGAGTGATTATTGAAAGATATGTGTTTATTGACATCATGTTGCCTGTGAAGTCGTTGTTTCTATAGGTGGAAAATTTCTGTTCTAAGTCACTCATGTGTTCTTTCTGCTTTTATCAAAGTAATTATTAATAAATAGATATTTATTGTCATTTTGTTATTTCTTTTGTTGTTGTTTCTGAAGATTTTCTCTGGTCCTTTCTTGTCTTCTTTCATGGTTTGCTGATTATCTCTAATGATGTATTGGGATTTCTTTCTCTTTTTTTGTTGCATATTTGTTAGTGGTTTTGATATATGGTTACCAATAGGTTTGTATACAACCTCTGCTGAATACAGCAGTCTATATGAAGTCGATGGTGTTTTAAGTTTGAACCCATACTTTTCTTCTATCTTCTGCATGGTTTAAGTATATGTTATTATATTTTACATCTTTTTGTGAGTTCCTTGACTAATTTTTACAGAAATATTTCATTTCTACTGCTTTGTGTTTACTACCTTATTCTTCATTTTGGTTTCTATCCTTTCCACTCAGAGTCCCCTTTAATATTTCTTGCAGGACTAGTTTAGCAGTGATGACCACCTTTAGATTTTCTTTGTCTGGAAAACTTCTATCTCTACTTCTATCCTGAATGATAGCATTGCTGGATAGAGTATTCTTGGCTGCAGATTTATCCCATTCAGCACTTTGAATATGTCATGCTACTCCCTTCTGGCTCACAAAGTTTCTCCTCAAACATCTCCTGCTAGCCTTATGAGTTTTCTTTTGCAAGGTGCAAACTACTATTGTTTTTGCTGCTTTTAAACCTTTTTCTCTATTACTATTATTTACCAATTTAAATACACTATGTTGGGGCACCTGGGTGGCTCAGTGAGTTAACCCTCTGCCATAGGCTCAGGTCATGATCTCAGGGTCCTGGTATCGAGCCCTGCATCAGGTCCTCTCCTTTTGTCTGCTTCTCTGCCTATGTGATCTTTCTCTCTGCCAAATAAATAAATAAAATCTTTGACAATAAATAAATAAATACACTATGTCTTGGTGTGATTTTGCTTTTGTTGATTTTGCTGGAAGTTTTCTTTGCCTTCTGGATTTGAATATCTGTTTCCTCTCCCAGATCAAGGAAGTTATTATTTCTTCAAATAAATTTTCTGCCACCTTTTCTCTCTTCTTCTTCTTTTGGGACACCTATAATATGAATGTTACTACATTTGATAGAGCCATTAAATTTCTTAAGTCTATTCTTGTTTTGCATAATTATTTTTTTTCTCCTTAGTTCAGCTTGATTACTTTCCATTACTCTATCTTCTTGGTCACTTATTCATTCTTCTGTTTCTTCCACCTTGCTGTTCATTCCATCAAGTGTGTTTCTCATTCATTTATCTCTGTGTCTCATTCATATCTTCACTCTTTTGTCAAGTCCAGTGAGTATTCTTATGATCATTGTTTTAAATTATCTTCACCCATGATACTTAATATATGTTTCACGTAGATGTCTGACTGTGGCCCTGTCCTCTTCTTTCATTTGAGATAAATTTCTCTGACTGCTATTTTGTCTGCTTCTCTGTGTCTGTTACTGTATGTTAAGAAAGTCATCTATATCTTCTGCTCTTGAAAGTAGTAACTTTAAGAAGAGGTCCTACAGTGCCCTGCAGTACAGTGTCCCCTATTCACCTGAACCTGGCACTTCAGAAGAGCATCCTATGTGTGTCATTTATGCCTCTGTGTTGTGTCTGAGTCATTTTTCCTCTCAGTTCCATTGTCTTCACTGACTTCCGGCCTGTGGTGATTTGTGCTTGCTCTTTGTGGTGTTTATGGGACCTACATAGTCCAGCTCTGAGGGGGCATGCCCCCTGGGAACTTGAGAGCAGAGCAGTGGTGTTAGCAAAGTTTGCCCTGGGCCACTAGTCCTATATTGGATTCTCTCAAACCACTACAGTGTCTGGAGACTCATTCTGGAGCAGCCAGGATGCGAAGCTGGGGGTGGTACATGGCAATACCTGGGCATGGCTAGGCCTGGCAGGTGTTGTTGGCCAGGGGCATGTGGCAGGGTTTTTGGGGTAGTAAGAGTGCCTAGGCATAGCGTGGTGGCGGGGCACAACGTGATGGCAACTGTGCACCTGGTGGCTGGGCAGAGTGCTCTCTGAAAAAATTTATCCTGAGCCCAGATCTGAGGCTAGTAGGTTTGGAGCAGGTGAGTCCTCAGGAAAACTCTTGGGCATGGCACACTGCTAACAGATTAGGTAGCAAGGGTCTGTGCAACACTGCCTCCCACAGGTGTCCTTATGCTTATGCTTGGGAGGGGGAAGGAAAATGGTACCTGATAAGTCCCTTGTTTTTGCAGAAGTCCCCCAATATGCTCTAAAATCAGTATGAACAGATCTCTCGCACATTTGCTCCAGGTGTTGTGTAAACTGCTATTTTTTTTCACTTGTTCACTTTTTTTATTTTTTCCCAAATACGTTTATTTTTTCAGTGTTACAAGATTAATTGTTCATGTGCGACACCCAGTGCTCCATGCAATACATGCCCTCCTCAATACCCCCCACCAGGTTCGCCCAATCCCCCACCTACTCCCCTCCAAAACCCTCAGTTTGTTGCTCAGAGTCATGGTTCATCACCCCTCTGATTTCCCCCCATTCACCTTTTCTTTCCTTCTCACAATGCCCTCCATGGTTTTCCTTATGCCCAACACGTAAGTGAGACCATAAGATAATTGACTCTCTCCACTTGATTTATTTCACTCCACATAATCTATTCCAGAGTCATCCATGTTGATATAAAAGTTGGGTATTCATCCTTTCTGATGGAGGCATAATATTCCATTGTAAATTGCTATTTTTTATGTTGCCTCTCTGCACACTGCTATCCCTTTAAGTGTGGCAACTCAGGTATCACTTGCCCTTCTGGCTCACTCAGCTGATTTTGCTTACCCCCAAACCTGTAGGCTCCATATCCCACTGATTTTATAAACTCATGGAATTCAGCCTCTCCAATATTTAAAGCTATATGTTATGGGGATTAGTCTTCCCCATGTGAGCTCTCTTGTGCATTTCTCTGCTCTCTCCACACATAGCACCCTCCCTCATTCAGGGAGCTTCCTTCCACCTTTCTAAACTGACCTTTCTAAACTTTCAGCTGCAACTTCTTCTCTAATATTTAATTGTGTAGTTTATTCTACCAGTCTTTGAATTGCTCTCTAAGTTATTGACTTGGATATGGATCTTATCTAGTTGTAAGCATTGGATAGGTGAGTCCAGGATCCTCTTGTTCCACCATCTTCCCAAACTCTTTTGGAGTTAATTTGTATGAAATGTGAAGAAGAGGGGATGAAAGTTACTTATAACAGCTGCACTCACTTTGAAACTCTAAGTATGTTAGAGTTTTCAACAACTTTTGTTTGTTTTGATACATGTATGAAAAACTAAATTTAATATTGGAGACTTCTAGAAGAATTATAATTGTGAATCAAGAGAGCGTTTATGATAATCAAGCACATTAAGTGCATAGTATACCTTTTAAACATTTCTTTTTCCCAGTGAAAATGGAAATTTATTTTTCCTGACTGATAATGTGTACACTTCAACAGTTCCTGAATCTTATTTATTGTTGGTTTTAAGAATGTCCCCAGGTCATTTCTTAGAATACAGTAGAATTAGTTAATGTAGATATCTTATCTGCCATAGGCAGAACTGCTGGGTGGAATATAATTTAAAATAGGAGGTATTAAAAGAAAGAGAGATCTTCAAGTAGCAGAAATAAATAAAGATCGTATAGCCAATAATCCAAGTAGGCGAGCTAATGCCTCTGAGGCCCAGAGGGAGAAAAAAGTGAACATAGGGAATAGGAACAGGGTTTGACCAACCAAATGACAATAAAAGAGGTTGTCTTGGACCCATGCAAGGCAAGAAGGTAACCCTGAGAATTCTGCAGAAACCTGGTAGTGATGTATCATTGTTATTTACAATTTTTATACATGAGGCAATGTCCTACATGTTTCATATATATTAATTTATTTCATTCTCATAATAGCTATGCATGTATTAGGTAGGATGGCTCTATTTCAAAGATGCCAAAGCATGTAAAATTGTTCCAGTGTTTTATTCTGCCTCCAGTAGGAGTATTGGATTGTATAGATATTGGCAGGATGGTCTTTGTCCTTAGAATCAGAGTCCAGTTGATGGAAACTCTGCTATCTTCAAACTTGCTTTCCAATATCATATTGAAATTAGTCTCTATTCCAGACAACAGACTAGAGAAAGAAGAGGAAAGGTACCAATAGAAGGTTTGTGTGGGTCAGGCTGGATGTGGTTCACATCACTTATGCCCATATTCCATTGGCTAACCTCAGTTACATGGCTGCAACCAACACCAAAGAAGGCTAGGAAGTATATTCTAACTTTGTACCCTGGAAGAGCAGAAAACAGGTTTGGTGAAGATCCAGAACTCTCCACTGTAAACCTATGAGATAGGTCATATTATTAACATTATTTCACATATAAGGAACTTGAGTACAGAGCAACTAACTAACTGAAGTTACAGAGCATTTGGGATTGAAATCCACATTGTGTGATTCCCAATCCTACAGTATTCTTACCTATTTGGAACACACCATTATACTATACTAACTTTCTTCATAAAAGAGGAAATTAGAAACTATAACTACCAAACCAGGAAAATAGGGGGGAAAAATACACCTCCTCTGGTAGGAAAAGCAGACTCACAAACACAAACACAGACACAGATACACGCACACACACACAAAACTCCTGACCATGCTATGTGCTGATGTTAACTTTACATTTGCATGGCTACATTGTATAAGACTTAAAACTAAAAACTAAGTAACTAAATAATAATAATGCATAAACTGGCTCTTAACTTTAAGAAGACTTTGAGATGTTCAGCAAAAGCAAAAGTAAAATGAATTTGAAGGTCCCCTGCCACAATGTAGGATTTATGTGAATAACAAAAGGGAAAAAAACATTGAGGATGAGTTCATCTGAAGTTACTCAAGGAAACCAACTCAAGGTAAAGATAAGTTCAAAGGTACAAATATAAGATTCCCTGTTAATACGTTTCATATGGACAATAAAAGTTTCTCAGAACTTTTAGGTAGGGGACTGACCAGCAGTAAACCCACACATAGCATGTCTCAAGAAGAAATGAATATGAATTTTAATTTGAGATATATATCTCAAATTATACTAGCTTGATCTAAAAAGAACTACACTTCAAAATAAGTGGTTTCTGAGCCTTCAACATTCTATGGGAAGAAGAGAGTTTAAAGGGGCATCTGGGTGGATCGGTCAGTTCAGTGTCTGACTTTGGCTCAGATCATGATTCTGGAGTCCTGGGACTAAGCCCCACATTGGGCTCTCTGCTTGGATGAGAATCTGCTTCTCCCACTTTCTCTGCCCCTCACCCTGCTGGTGTTCTCTTTTCTTGCTCTCTGTCTCTCAAATAATAAATAAAATCTATCTATGAAAGTCCCACAGTGAATATCATCCTCAATGGGGAAAAGCTGACAGCCTTCCCTTTGAGATCAGGAACAGGAAAAGGATGCCCAATCTAACCATTCTTGTTCAACATAGTACTAGAAATCCTAGCGACAGCAATCAGATGACAAAAAGAAATAAAAGGTATTCGAATTGGCAATGAAGAAGTCAAACTTTCTCTCTTCGCAGATGACATGATACTTTATATGGAAAACCCAAAAGACTCCACCTCAAAATACTAGAACTCATACAGTAATTCAGTAATGTGGCAGGATACAAAATCAATGCACAGAAATCAGTTGCTTCCCTATACACTAACAATGAAAATATGGAAAAGGAAAAAAAGAAAGAAAGAAAATATGGAAAGGTAAATTAGAGAATCAATTCCATTTACTGTAGCACCAAGAATCATAAGATACCTGGAAATAAAGCTAACCAAGGAGGTAAAGCATCTGTACTCAAAATAGAGAACACTCATGAAAGAAATTGAAGAAGACACAAAAAGGTGGAAAATCAGTCCATGTTCATAGATCAGAAGAATAAACATTGTTGGGCATTTGGGTGGGCTCGATTAAGCAACTGCCTTTGGCTCAGGTCATGATCCTGGAGTTCTGGGATCAAGTCCTGCATCAGGCTCCCAGCTCAATGGGGTGTCTGTTCTCCCTCTAACCTTCTACCCTCTCATGTTCTTTCTTACTCTCTCTTGCTCAAATAAATAAATAAATTCTTTAAAAAAAATGAAGAAAAAACATTGTTAAAATGTCTATACTTCCCAGGATAATCTATACTTTCAATGCCATCCCGATCAAAATTCCACCATTTTTTTTTTCAAAAGACTGGAACAAACAATCCTAAAATTTGTATGGAACCAGAAAAGACCCTGAATTGCCAAGGAAATGTTGGAAAAGAAAAACAAATCTGAGGGCATCACATTGCCTGATTTCAAGCTTTACTACAAAGAGGTGATCACCAAGGCAACATGTTACTGGCACAAAAACAGACACATAGACCAGTAGAACAGAATAGAGAGCCCAGATATGGACCCATAACTCTATGGTCAAATAATCTCTGGAAAAAAAAAAAAAAAACAGGAAAAAATACCCTGTGGAAGAAAGACAGTCTCTTCAATAAATGGTGCTGGGAAAACTGGACAGCTATATGTAGAGAAATGAAATGTGACCATTCTCTTACACCATACATGATGATAAACTCAAAATGGATAAAAGACCTCAACATGAGGCAGGAATCTATCAAAACCCTAGAGAAGAACATAGGCAGTAACCTCTATGACATCAGCCACAGCAACTTCTTTCAGGATATGTCTCCAAAGGCAAAGGAAACAAAAGTGAAAATGAACTTTGGGGACTTCATCAAGATAAAAAGCTTCTGCACAGCAAAGGAAACAATCAACAAAACAAACAGGCAACCCACAGAATGGGAGAACATATTCGCAAATGACACTACAGACAAAGGTCTGATACCTAAGATATACAAAGAATTCCTCAAACTCAACACTCACAAAACAGATAATCACATTTAAAAAATGGGCAGAAGACATGAACAGACACTTCTCCAAAGAAGACATACAAATGGCTAACAAACACAAGAAAAAATGTTCATCATCATTAGCCATCAGGGAGATTCAAATCAAAAGCACACTGAGAGACCATCTTATACCATTATAATGGCAAAAATCAGCAAGACAGTAAAAAACAAATGTTAGAGAAGATGTGGAGAAAGGGGAACCCTCTTCCACTGTTGGTGGGAATGCAAGTTCGTGTAGCCACTTTGGAAAACAGTGTGGAGATTCCTCAGGAGATTAAAAATAGAGCCACCTTATGACCCTGCGATTGAACTACTGGGTATTTACCCCAAAGATCTAGACGCAATACAAAGAAGGGCCACATGTACCCCAATATTCATAGCAGCAATGGCCATAATCACCAAACTATGGAAAGAGACAAGATGCCCTTCAACAGATGAATGGATAAAGAAGATATGTTCTATATATACAATGGAATATTATGCTTCCATCAGAAAGGATGAATACCCAACTTTTGTATCAACATGAACAGGACTGGAAGAGATTATATGGAGTGAAATAAGTCAAGTGGAGAGAGTCAATTATCTTATGGTCTCACTTATGTGTGGAGCATAAGGGAAATCATTGAGGGCATTGTGAGAAGGAAAGGAAAGGTGAATGGGAGGAAATCAGAGGGGGAGATGAACCAGGAGAGACTGTGGACTCTGAGCAACAAACTGAGGGTTTTGGAGAGGAGAGGAGGGGGGTTGGGTGAGGCTGGTGGTGGGTATTGAGGAAGGCACATATTGCATGAAGCACTGGGTGTGGTGCATGAACAATGAATCTTGTAACATAGAAAAAATAAAATAAAAGTATTTAGGAAAAATAAATAAATAAAAATAAAAATATAAAATCTTTTTAAAAAGAAATAATAAAACAGTTTAAGAATGCTACTCAACTGCAAACGGAAGCATTTCTTGAGTATTTTTTGTTTATATGTTTTTGAAGAAGCAATTCTTATGGAAAAAGAAGAAGAATTCACAGGGCCATGGAGAACTATTCCCAGGGACCAGGACTAGAAATGTGTACTGAATCAATTCCAAAACTAATATGGATCAGTGACTGACATATGACTTCTCTTCCACAACATTTTTCTTAATAATTGTCTGTTGTGATTGACCGATCTCTGGCTCATCACATGTTAGGTGATATTTCTGTGTCTCTTTACTTCACAGGTCTTCCATTTAGGAAGGGCAATACCTGAGGTGTGCTTGAGGGACAGTATCCAAATAGCTTTATGCACATCTGGATCTGATTTGAGTGACAAGATCCTGGCTTCAGGCCTAAACACAAAACCTCACTGGAATAAGATTTGGGGATTTTTGGAGGAGATGAGCATACTTTGTATGTGAGAGGATTATGAGTCTTAAATGCCAGAGAGAGAACCATGAAAGCTAGTTGGCAGACATGCCTGCAACGACACATGCCCTTCCCTCACTGAATCTCTGATGACTTATAATGACGTATTAACCAATAGAATTGTGGCAGAAATGATGCTGTGTCAATTATAGGTCTCAGCCTTCAAAATGCATAGTGGTTTCTGTTTTGCGTTTTTGGGAGCCTTGAGCTGTCACGTAGAAAGTCTAGCTACCTTATGTAAGAGACCATCTAGAGATCAAATGGGGAAGCTAAGAAGCAAAGGAGAGGCCTTGAAACTACATGGCAGAAAAGAGTAGTCTAGACACATCACAAGCATCCCAACCGAGCCTAAACTTCCAGCTATCTCCACTAAGGTGCCAGACACGGTACTAAACTATCTTATGCATTCCAGCCCAGTTGGTCACCTAGATAATTACATCTATAGGCAACCGTATATGGAGCAGAGAAGTGACCTGATTGAACCCCCAAATAAAATGGTTGTACTTTTTAAACCATTGTTTTTGGGAATGGATTTTTATGCAGCAATAGAAAACCAAAATAGCTGATGGTTTAATCTACTCTATACTAGAAGTTCCCAGGATCATTGTGCAAATTGATTCACCCTCTGGTTCTCCAACTTATTCTCCCTCTTTTCTTCCAGTTGGTCTTCATAGCTTCTACACAGGCAATGAACTAGCTACCTCTGTATCTTGATTGATATAAAACCTCTTCCCCTATTTTAGGGAAGCTCTTGTATTTCCCCCAAAGATGCAATAATAAGTTGCATCTTTGTTTCAAAACTAAGAAAGGAACAATAAAAACAGGATAAAATCAGGTGCCCCAATGATTAAATAAAAGAGACAGATTAAAGGAGAGGGGGGAGGGTGGGGGAGAATCTGCTATAGGAATATTAAGCAATGAATCAATATGTGTCACCTAGTAAATGTGAATTTATGTATATGAATTTATAGTAAATGTTTTTTTTTTATTTTGCTGTTTATTCTTTTGATTAGTGGTGTGTCCCTGTGTGACATACTACTTCTCAAAACTTGCTGGTTTAAAACCACCCATATTTGCTATATCACAGTTTCTTTGGGTCAGGATTTGAAAGCATATTTTTTTTCTTTTTTTTCCCCCCCAAATATGTTTATTATATTTTTTCAGTGTTACAAGATTAATTGTTCATGCACCACACCCAGTGATTTATAGTAAATGTTATGGTCCATTTGAAGAAGGCTGTCCACCTGCCAGGAGGTGTACTTATTTGAAATGGCCAGATGTCTCTACCTAAACCCAGAAAGCAATTTTGGAGCCACGAAAAGCCAATTGAGGTGGAGTTCACTTGCAAAGATAACTCTTATTTGAAAGATTTCAACTTCATTCTAACTTAAATTGTTTTAGAAATACAAAATAATGAGATAATTAAGTGTATGGAAAACACTAAATTAATCTGAAAGCCAGATACCTATGAAGGCATGAGTCAACCACTTATAAAATATATTTTGGACATTTTTAATTTTGAAAATTTCAAAAATATGCAAATTCAAATGAATATTATAATGAATTTCCTTGTACTCATCTGTTTGGTCCAAAAATCACTCACTCTTGGTCAATTTTGTTTTATTTATTCACTCACCCACTTTTGTACTTGACAAATTATTCTAAAAAAGATCCAGAGAGAGTGGCATCACCAAAATAGTAGAATAGAGGCTCTCTTCTGTCTTCCACCCAAAGAACACTGATTTTGACAGTCACCCAAGATAAGAGTGCTTCTGTGGAAGTTCAGGAGTACAACTGAGAAGTTTCAACATGCTACTGCAACAACAAAAAAACAACTCAAAATTGAAGGCAAAGATGATGGTAAGGGAACATTTTCACATTACCTTTGTCACCATTTCCCCAAGATGGTATAGCTCAGGGCCAAAAGAAACCTTCTTGTTCTACATTTTCTCTTACAGAGAAAAGCAAGAGCATATGAGTAAGCCAAGGTTCCCCAGCTGTGTGAGAGTCTACACACTCTTTCTCAGCACCACCTGAGAAGGACTACCTTTTTCGCATCCCATTCAGAGTACTGAGGAGTGTTGCACAACTGTAGAGAAAGAAAGGGCTAGGAAGACAGCAACCTGGGCCCTCAGAGGGAGCAAAGGGACACAGATGTACTAAATATTTCATGAAGTCCATCAGGAATCCTCCCATGGGCTACCAAGGATGCTTTACAGAAGATTCCCCAACTGGCACAAAAGCACCCCACACTCCATTTGCCCCATCCTGAAATACCGGTTTGGAATGTGTGCCCTGTATGGTGGCAAGTGTACACTTAGCAGACGGTTAGTGATCAAATGTGGAAAGCTGGCCTGACAATGTGGGATTGGGAGGAAGCACACAAATTTGATCTTTAAGCAATGCCTTAATAAGAGCAAATGGGAGTTTATTGGCACCTGCAGCCTTTGCAGGACTGAGAAGGGCAAAAAATAAAAATCCTCCCAAGGAGAAAAAGAAGTGTGGAGTAGGCATATCAACAGACAAGGTTTGGGATAGCTTCAAAATCCCTGACTGATAGAAGGTTTTTCTCTCAAAAACCAATCAGTAAAGATGGGGTAGTTAATTGCTTCAGTTGTGAAAACATTAATGTAAAACTTCAAAGAACAACAAAAAAAATTCGAGAAAATATGACAACACCAAAGGAAGACAATGATTTTCTTGTAACTGACCTGAAAGAAATGGAGACTTACAATATGCCTAATACAGATTTCAAGATTGTTTCAAGGAAGCTTGATGAGCTGCAATAAAACAAAGTAAGATAATTTAACAAAATCAGGGGGAATACAATACATGAATTAAAAATCTAACCAAGTTGTAACCAAAAAGGCTATTGAAGAGGTGAAAAAAAATGGAGGCTCTTACTGTCAGGATAAATGAAGCATAAGAGAGAATTAGTGATATAAAAGACCAAATGATGGAGAATAAAGAAATTGAGAAAAAAAGAGAAAAACAACTATAGGGAAATAAATGATGCCATGAAACGTTCCAACATCAAATATTGGAATCCCAGAGGGGCTAGAGAAAGAAGACTAGAAGATATAGTCTTCTGACCAAATTTTGATTGAAAATATCCCCAATCTGGGGAATGGAACAAGTGCTCTTGTCTTAGAGGCTGAAAGGACACCTGCCAAAATCAATGAGTCTAGAAAGACGCCAAGAAAATAATTATGAAATTTGCAAATTATAATTTTAGACAAGAGGTCCTGAGGGCAGCTAGGGAGAAGAGATTCCTTACATACAGAGGAAGGCTCATCAGAATGATGTCAGATCTGTCACAGAAAACTGGTAAGCCAGAACGGGCTGGCATGATATATTCAGGGCACTAAACAAGAAGAACATGCAGGCAAGAATATTTTATCCAGCAAGGCTGACATTCAAAATGGATGAAGAGATAAAGAGCTTCCAAGACCAGCAAGGATTAAAAGAGTATGTGACCACTGAGCGGGCATTACACGAAATTTTAAGGGGGGTTATATAAAAGTAGTAAGAATTCATGAGTGATTTAGAAGAGAAATTTACAATCTATAGAAACGACGACTACACAGGCAACGCGATGTCAATAAACACTTAACTTTCAATAATCACTCTCAACGTGAATGGCCTAAATGCCCCCATAAAACAGCACAGGGTTGCAATGGATAAAACGACAGGACCTGTCCATATGCTGTCTACAAGGGACACATTTGGAAACTAAAGATACATTCAGACTGAAAGTGAAAGGATGGTGAACCATCTTTCATGCCAACGGGCCTCAAAAGAAAACTCGGGTAGCGATTCTTAAATCAGATGAATTAAATTTTAAGCTAAAGACAGTAGTCAGAGATACAGAAGGACACTACATCATTCTTAAAGGGTCTATCCTCCAAGAAGATCATTTATGGGGACGCCTGGGTGGCTCAGTTGGTTGAGGCGCTGCCTTTGGCTCAGGTCGTGATCCCGGCATCCTGGGATCGAGTCCAATGTTGGGCTTCTTGCTCAGCAGGGAGCCTGCTCCTATCTCCGACTCTGCCTGCCTCTCTGCCTGCTTGTGTTCTCTCTCTGTTAAATAAATAAATAAAATCTTTTTTTTTTAAAAGAATATCATTTATGCCCCCAATATAGAAGCAGCCAATTACATAACCCATTTGTTAATCAAAATAGAGTCATACTGATATGAATACATTTATAGTAGGAGATCTTAACACACCACACTCAAGAACAGACAGATCATCTAAATGGAAAATCAATAAAGAAGCAAGAGCTTTGAATGACAGATTGGACCAGAAGGACCTCATAGATATATACAGAACATTCCACCCTAAACAACAGAACACTCATTCTTCTCGAGCACACATGGAACTTTCTCCACCATAGACCACATACTGGGCCACGAATCAGGACTCAAACGATTCCAAAAGATTGAGATGATTCCCTGCATTTTATCAGACAACAATGCTTTGAAATTGGAACTCAAACACAAGAAAAAGTTTGAAAGTAATTCAACACTTGAATGATAAAACCAATCTGCTCAAGAATCCTGGGATCAGAGAGAAGGAGCAAGATGGCAGAGAAGTAGGATGTTGAGATAGAGTCAGATCCCAGAAGTTTATCTATATAGTTATCAAATTATTTTAAAAGCCAGCATACTCAACAGGAGAGAGAAGAGAGGAAGAAGAGCAATTCTAGGAGCAGAAAATTGAACACTTACTGAAAGGTAGGACGTTTGGAAAAGTGAATCCAAAGCGAGGGGAAGAGAGACCACGGGGGGAGGGGCCAGCTCGCTGCAGTCACAGAGCCCTGGAGCACAAAATCAGAAATTTTAGAGTCTGCTCCACTGAGGGACATTGCTCCAGAGGCTAAGCAGGAGGTTTAGCCCTCACGGAAACAGTGGTTTCAGGTCCCATGAGGTCACAAAGAGACCAAGGGTGTCTGAATGTGGCAGAGCTCCCAGGTATAGGGGCAGAGAAGCCGGTGACAGAGAAAGAGCCACGCAGTGCATTTTCAACTGGGGCTTACCCTAGACTGCGGCCACAGCTCTTCGAGTGGGGACCACATAAGGCATTCCAGAGAGCCCCCTTCTTTCTCCTCGGAGAAGAGCAGCACAGGAGCGCGTAGCAGGAATCTGCTGGGTTTGGAGACTCCAGACAGGGCCTTGCACCAGAGATAGAAACGCTCCGCTATTGGTGGATGAGCCCGGAGCTTGGGCGGGGACCTGGGAGACAGGAGTGATTGACTGCTTTCCTCTGAGGGCCCGCTGAAGGAGCAGGGACTTGAGAGCTCAGCTCCTCCAGCTGGAGACTGAGAGTAGCAATTTGCATTCCTGGCCTCCAGGGCAGTACAGAAAGCACTAAGGGAACAAAGACTCCCAAGAGCAAACCTGAGCAAATTGCTTGGCCCCTCCCTGGGCAAGGGTGGGGCTATTGCACCTCAAGCAAAGACATCTGAGAGCCAAGTTGAAAAGGCCCCTCCCCAGAAGATCAGTGAGAATATCCAGCCAAGCCCAAATTCATCAATCAGTGAAAACTGTGGAACTCGAGAGTACTTTTCTCTCTCACTCTATTCTTAGCTCAATAAAAGGACAAGGCAGAAAAACCACCACAAAACAAAGAATAAGAGAGTATAGACAGCTAGAGACCTAGTTAATACAGACATCAGTAATATGTCATAAATAGAGTTCAAAATGACAGTTGTCAAGGTGGTAGCCGGGCTCGAAAAAAGCATGGAAGAGATTAAAGAATCCCTTTTGGGAGAAATAAAACCCCTTTCAGGAGAAATAAAAGAAATAAAATCTAACCAAGTGGAAATCAAAAAAGCTATTAATAAGGTTCAAACAAAAATGGAGGCCTTTAATGCTAGAATAAATGAGGCAGAAGAAAGAATTAGTGACATAGAAGACTAAATGACAAAGAATAAAGAAGCTGAGAAAAAGAGAAACAACTATTGGACCACGAGGGAAGAATTCGAGAGATAAGTGATACCATAAGATGCAACAATATTAGAATAATTGGGATTCCAGAAGGAGAAGAAAGGTATAATGGAACAAATTACTGTAGAGGATTTCCCTAATCTGCTGAGGCAAACAAGCATCAAAACCCAGGAAACACAAAGAAACCCCCTCAAAATCAATAAAAAAAGGTCTACACCCCATCATCTAATAGTAAAACTTACAAGTCTTACTAACAAAGAGAAAATCCTGAAAGCAGCTCGAGACAAGAAATTGGTAACATACAGAGGCAGGAATGTTAGATTGGCAGCAGACCTAACCACGGAGACCTGCCAGGCCAGAAAGGACTGGCATGATATATTCAGAGCACTAAATGAGAAAAATATACAGCCAAGAATACCATACCCAGCTAGGCTGTCACTGAAAATTGACAGATAAAAATCTTCCACGACAAACAAAAACTAAGGGAATTTGCAAACACCAAACCAGCCCTACAAGAAATATTGAAAGGGGTACTCTAAGCAAAGAGAGAGCCTAAAAGGAACATAGACCAGAAAAGAGGAGAGACAATATACAGTTAACAGTCACCATACGGGTAATGCAATGGCACTAAATTCATATCTGTCAATAGTTACCCTGAATGTAAATGGGCTAAATGCCCCCAAAAAAGGACACAGAGTATCAGAATGGATAAAAAAAACTAGACCCACTGATATGCTGTCTACAAGAAACTCATCTTAGACCCAAAGACACGTCCAGCTATAAAGTGAGGGGTGGAAAACAATTTACCATGCTAATGGACATCAAAAGAAAGCTGGGGTGGCAATCCTTATATCAGATAAATTAGATTTTAAGCCAAAGAATATAATAAGAGATGAGGAAAGACAATATATCATACTTAAAGGGACTGCCAACAAGAAGATCTAACAATTGTAAACATCTATGCCCCTAACACGGGAGCAGCCAATTATATAAACCAATTAATAACAAAATCAAAGAAACACATCAACAATAATACAATAATAGTAGGGGACTTTAATACCCCCCTCACTGAAATGGACAGATCATCTAAACAAAAGACCAACAAGGAAATAAAGGCTCTAAAACACACCGGACCAGATGGACATCACAGACATATTCAAAACATTTCATCACAAAGCAACAGAATACACTTTCTTCTCTAGTGCACATGGAATATTCTCCAGAATAGATCACACCCTGGAACACAAATCAGGTCTCAATTGGTGCCAAAAGATTGGGATCATTCCCTGCATATTTTCGGACCACAATGCCATGAAACTAGAACTCAATCACAAGGGGAAAGTTGGAAAGAACTCAAATACATGGAGGCTAAAGAGCATCCTACTAAAGAATGAATGGGTTAACCAGGAAATTAAAGAAGAATTTAAAAAATTCATGGAAAAAAATGAAAATGAAAACACAACTGTTCAGAATCTCTGGGACACAGCAAAGACGGTCCTGAAATGAAAATATATAGCAATACAAGCCTTTCTCAGGATACAAGAAAGATCTCAAATACATAACCTAACCCTACACCTCAAGGAGCTGGAGAAAGAACAACAGGTAAAACCTAAACCAAGCAGAAGAAAAGAAATAACAAAGATCAGAGCAGAAATCAATGAAATAGAAAACAAAAGAGCAGTAGAACAAATCAACGAAACTAGGAGCTTTTTTTTGTGAAAGAATTAATAAAATTAATAAACACTTGGTCAGACCTATCAAAAAGAAAAGAGAAAGGACCCAAATTAATAAAATCATGAATGAAAAAGGAGAAATCACAACCAACACCAAGGAAATACAAACAATTATAAGAACATATTATGAGCAATTGTACGCTAGCAAACTAGACAATCTTGAAGAAATGGATGCATTCCTAGAGACACACAAACTACCAAAACTGAACCAGGAAGAAATAGAAAACCTGAATAGACCCATAACCAGTAGGGAGATTGAAACAGTCCTCAAAAATCTCCTAATAAACAAGAGCCCAGGGCCAGATGGCTTCCCAGGGGAATTCTACCAAACATTTAAAGAAGAATTAATACCTATACCCTTGAAATTGTTCCAAAAAATAGAAATGGAAGGGAAATTCCCATACTCATTTTCTGAGGCCAGCATTACCTTGACCCAAAACTAGACAAAGACCCCATTAAAAAGGAAAATTATAGACCAATATCCTTAATGAACACGGATGTAAAAAATCTCACCAAAATACTAGCCAATAGGATCCAACACTACATTAAAAGGATTATTCACCACGACCAAGTGGGATTTATTCCTGAAATGCAAGGTTAGTTCAACATTAGCAAATCAATCAATGTAATACAATACATTAATAAAAGAAAGAACAAGAACCATAGTATAATCTCACTTGATGCTGAAAAAGCATTTGACAAAGTAAAACATCCTTTCCTGATCAAAACTCTTCACAGTGTAGGCATAGAGGGCACATTCCCCATCATCAAAGCAAAAGTCATAAATGAAAAATCCACAGCGAATATCATTATCAATGGGGAAAAGCTGGGAGCTTTTTACCTGAGATCAGGAACACGGCAGGGATGCCCACTATCTGCATTGCTGTTCAACATAGTCCTAGAAGTCCTAGCCTCAGCAATCAGACAACAAAAAGAAATAAAAGGCATCCAAATTGCCAAAGAAGATGTCGAACTCTCATTCTTTCAGATGATATGATACTTTATGTGGAAAACCCAAAAAACTCCATTCCAAGACTGCTCAAACTTATACAGAAATTCAATCCTGTGTCAGGATATAAAATTAATGCACAGAAATCAGTTTCATTTCGATACAACAACAGCAAGACAAAAAAAAAAGAGAAATTAAGGAGTCAATTCCATTTGCAATTGCACCCAAAACCATAAGATACCTAGGAATACACCTAACAAAAGAGGCAAAGAATCTGTACTCAGAAAACTACAAAGTGCTCATGAAAGAATTTGAGCAAGACACAAAGAAATGGAAAAACGTGCCATGCTCATGGATTGGAAGAACAAATATTGTGAAAATGTCTATGCTACCTAAAGCAATCTATATATTTAATGCAATCCCTATCAATATACCATCAATTTATTTCAAAGAAATGGAACGAATAATCCTACAATTTATATGGAACAAGGAAAGACCATGAATAGCCAGAGAAATGTTGAAAAAGAAAACCAAAGTTGGTGGCATCACAATTGCAGACTTCAAGCTCTATTACAAAGCTGTAATCATCAAGACAGTGTGGTACTGGCACAAAAACAGACACATAGATCAATGGAACAGAATAGAGAGCCCAGAAATGGAATCTCAACTCTATGGTCAACTAATCTTAGACAAAGCAGGAAAGAATATTCAATGGAAAAAAGACAGTCTCTTCAACAAATGGTGTTGGGAAAACTGGACAGCCACATGCAAAAGAATGAATCTGGACCATTTCTTTACACCGCACACAAAAATAGACTCAAAATGGATCAAAGACCTTAATGTGAGACAAGACTTCATCAAAATCCTGGAGGAGAACATGGGGAGCAACCTCTTCGACCTCAGCCACAACAACTTCTTCCTAGAAACATCTCCAAAGGCAAGGGAAGCAAGGGCAAAAATGAACTATTGGGACTTCATCAAGATCAAAAGCTTTTGCACAGCAAAGGATACTGTCAACAACACCAAAAGACAACTGACAGAATGGGAGAAGATATTCACAAATGACATATCAGATAAAGGGTTAGTATCCAAAATCTATAAAGAACTTCTCAAACTCAACACTCAAAGAACAAATAATCCAATCAAGAAATGGGCAGAAGATATGAACAGACTTTTCAGTAAAGAAGACATCCAAATGGCGAACAGACACAGTAAGAAATCCTCAACATCACTCGGCATCAGAGAAATACAAATCAAAACCAAGTGAAATACCGCTTCACACCATTCAGAATGGCTAAAATTAGCACTTCGGGGAATGACAGATGTTGGCGAAGATGCGGAGAAAGGGGAACCCTCCTACACTGTTGGTGGGAATGCAAGTTGGTACAACCACTCTGGAAAACAGTATGGAGGTTCCTCAAAATGTTGAAAATAGATATTCCCTATGACCCAGCAATCGCACTACTGGGTATTTACCCTCAAGATACAAATGTAGTGATCGAAGTGACACATGCACCCGAATGTTTATAGCAGCAATGTCCACAATAGTCAAATTATGGAAAGAACCTAGATGTCCATCAACAGATGAATGGATAAAGAAGAAGTGGTATATATATACAATGGAATACTATGCAGCCATCAAGAGAAATGAAATCTTGTCATTTGCAATGACGTGGATGGAACTAGATGGTATTATGCTAAGCAAAATAATTGTCAATAAGACAATTGAAAGACAATTGTCACATGATCACTGATAGGAAGAATTTGAGAGGCAGGATAGGAGGTTATGGGGGGGTGGGGAAGAGAAATGAAACAAGATGGGATGGGGAAGGAGACAAACCATAAGAGACTCCTAAACTCACGAAAAAAAGTGAGGGTCGCTGGGATGTAGGGGAGATAGGGTTATGAACATTCGGGAGGGTATGTGCTATGGTAAATGCAGTGAAATGTGTAAGCCTGATGATTCAAAGACATGTACCCTGGGGCAAATAATATAATAAAGTTAATAAAAAGTTAAAAAAAAAGAATGCAGGGATCAACCAGGAAATCAAAAATGAACTTAAATAATTCATGGTCACCAATGAGAATGAATACACATCAATTCAAAACCTATGAGACATGGCAAAGGACGTCCTTTCAAGGAAAACATAGTCATCCAAGACTCACTCAAAAAAATTGAAAAATCTCGAATACACAAGCTCTCTTTACACCTTAAAGAACTGAAAAATCAATAACAAATTAAGCCAACTCCATAAACAAGAAGGAAAATAATCAAGATTAGAGCAGCGATCAACAAGTTAAAAACTAGAGAAACAGTAGAACACATCAATGAATCCAGAAGTTGGTTTTCTGAAAGTAACAATAAGATAGATAAACCACTAGTCCAAAGTAATACAAAAGAAAAGACAGAGGACGCTAATTAACAAAATTATGAATGAAATTGTGAGAGATCATGACTAACCCAAAGGAAATATAAACAATCATCAGAAATTATTATCAACAGCTATATGCCAATAAGCTAAACAACCTAGAAGAAATGGATGCATTCCAGGAATAATATAAACTTCCAAGACTGAAACAGGAAGAAATTGACAACCTGAATAGGCCAATATCTAGTAATAAGATTGAAGCAGTGATCAAAAACCTCCCAAGAAACAAGAGTCGAGGACCTGACGGATTCCCTGGGGAATTCTACCAAACTTTCTAGGAAGAAATAACACCTATTCTCCTGAAACTGTTTCAAAAAATAGAAACAGAAGGAAAATTTCCAGACTCTTTCTATGAAGCCAGCATTACCCGGTTCCCCAAACCAAGCAAAGACTCCACTGACAAGAAGGATTTCAGACGAATATCCCTGATGAATATGAGTGCCAAGATTCTTAACAAGATCCTAGATAATAATATCCAACAGCACATTAAAAAGATTATTCATCCTGATAAGGTGGGATTTGTCCCTGGGAGCAAGGGTGGTTCAACATTCACAAATCAATCAATGTGATAGAACAAATCAACAAGAGAAGAGAGAAGAACCACATGGTCCTCTCAATTCATGCAGAAAAAGCTTTTGATCAAATTCAGAATCCGTTCCTGATAAAAACTCTTCAAAGTATAGGCATAGAAGGAACATTCCTCACCATCATAAAATTTATCTATGAAAAGTCGACAGCAAATATCATTCTCAACGGGGAAAAGCTGACAGCCTTCCCTTTGAGATCAGGAACACGTCAAGGATGCCCACTCTCACTACTCTCGTTCAACATAGTACTAGAAGTTCCAGCAACAGCAATCAGAAAACAGAAAGAAATAAAAGGTATTCAAATTGGCAATGAGAAGTCAAACTCTCTCTCTTCGCAGATGACATGATACTTTATAGGGAAAACCCAAAAATTTCACCCCAAACCACTAGAACTCATATACAATTCAGTAATGTAACAGGAAACAAAATCAATGCACAGAAATCAGTTGCTTTCCTATACACTAACAATAAAAATATGGAAAGGGAAATTAGAGAATCGATTCCATTTACTGTAGCACCAAGGACCATAAGATTCCTGGGAATAAACCTAACCAAACAGCAGGATCTGTACTTGAGGAACTATAGAACGCTCATGAAAGAAATTGAAGACACAAAAAGGTGAAAAAGCATTCCATGATCATGGATTGGAGGAATAAACATTGTTAAAATGTCTATACTTCCCAGTGTAGTGTATACATTCAATGCCATCCCAATCAAAATTCCACTGTTTTTTTAAAGGGCCAGAACAAACAATCCTAAAATTTGTATGGAACCAGAAAAGACCCTGAATTCCCAAGGAAATGTTGAAAAAGAAAAACAAAGCTGGGGGCATCACATTGTCTGATTTCAAACTTTACTACAAAGTTGTGATCACCAAGACAGTATGGTACTGGCACCAAAACAGACACATAGACGAGTGAGACAGAATAGAGAGCCCAGAGATGGACCCACAACTCTATGGTCAAATAATCTTTGACAAAACAGGAAAAAATATCCAGTGGAAGAAAGACAGTCTCTTCAATAGATGTTGTTGGGAAGATTGGACAGCTATATGTAGAAGAATGAAACTTGACCATTTTCTTACACTATATGCTAAGATAAAATTAAAATGGATAGAAGACCTCAATGTGAGGCAGGAATCTATCAAAACCCTAGAGAAGTACATAGGCAGTAATCTCTTTGACATCAGCCACGGTAAGTTCTTTCAGAACATGTCTCCAAAGGCAATGGAAACAAAAGCGAAAAAGAATTTTTGAGACTTCATCAAGAGAAAAAGCTTCCACACAGCAAAGGAAACAGTCAACAAAACAAACAGCAACCTACAATATTGGAGAAGATATTCACAAATGACACTACAGATAAAAGTCTGATATCTAAGATCTATAAAGAACTCCTCAAACTCAACACACACAAAACAGATAGTCACATCAAAAAATGGGCAGAAGACATGAACAGACACTTCTCCAAAGAAGACATACAAATGGCTAACAGACACATGAAAAAATATTCATCATCATTAGCCATCAGGGAGATTCAAATCAAAAGCACACTAAGAAACCACCTTACACCATTAGAATGGCCAAAATCAACAATACAGTAAACAGCAAATTTTGGAGAGGATGTGGATAAAGGGGAACCCTCTTCCACTGTTGGTGGGAATGCAAGTTGGTGCAGCCACTTTGGAAAACAGTATGGAGATTCCTCAGGAAATTCAAAATAGAGCTACCTTTTGACCCTACAATTGTACCACTGGATATTTACCCCAAAGAAGCAGATGCAGTGTAAAGAAGGGCCACATGTACCCCAATGTTCACAGCAGCAATGGCCACAGTTGCCAAACTGTGGAAAGAACCAAGATATTTTTCAACAGATGGTTGGGTAAAGAAGATATGTTTCATATATACAATGGAATATTTTTTTTTCTCCCCAATATGTTTATTTTATACCTCCACCAGAAAGGATGAATACTCAAGTTTTGTTTCAACATGGACGGGCTGGAAAGAGATTATGTGGAGTGAAAATAGTCAAGCGGAGAGAGTCAATTATCTTATGGTCTCACTTATGTGTGAAGCATAAAGAAAATCATGGAGGGCATTGTGAGATGGCAGGGAAGGGTGAATGGGGGGAACTCAGAGGAGGCGATGAACCATGAGAGGCTGTGGACTCTGAGAAACAAACTGAGGGACTTGGAGGGTGGGATTGGGAGTTTGAAAGAGCCTGGTGGTGCGTATTGAGGAGGGCATGTATTGCATGGAGCCCTGGGTGTGGCACATGAACAATTAATCTTGTAACATTGAAAAAATAGAATTAACGTATTTGTGGGAAATAATCATTTATTTATTTATTTATTTATTTATTTATTTATTTTAAAGAATGAAAAACAACTATGGGATCATTAGGGGAGAATTTGAGAAAGTTAGACCATAAAACATCAATTTGAGATTAATTGGGATCCCAGAAGAATACAGAGAAAAGGAAGCAGAAGGTATATTGGAGTAAATTATAGTGGAGAACATCCCTAATTTGGGAAAGGAAATAGGCATCAAAACCCATGAAGCACGGAGAACCCCCCTCAAAATAAATAAAAATATCTCAACACACCATCATCTGATATTAAATCTTACAAATTTCAGAGACAAAGTAAAAGTCCTGAAAGCAGCTCAGGACAAGAAGTTTGTAACTTACAATGGGAGAAATATTAGATTGGCAGAAGGCCTATTCACAAAGATCTGGCAGGGCACAAAGGAATGACATGATATATTTAGATCACTAAACGAGAAATATATGCAACCAAGAATACTATGTTCTGTTTGGTTATCATTGAAAATAGAAGGAGAAATCAAAAGCTTCCAGGACAAACAAAAACTAAAAGAACTTGCAAACACCAAACCAGGCCTGCAGGAAATATTGAATGGGGTCCCCTAAGAAAAGGGAGAGCCTGAAAGTAACATAGACCAAAGAGGAACAGAGACAATATACAGGAACAGTCACCTTACAGGCAGCATAATGGCACTCAACTCATATCTTTCAGTAGTTACCTTGAATGTAAATGAACTAAATGTCCCAATCAAAAGACACAGCACATCAGATTGGATAAGAAAAACCCAGACCCATCAATATGATGTCAGCAAGCGACTCACGTTAGACCCAAAGATACCTCCTGATTTAAAGTGAGGGGGTGGAAAAAATTTACCATGCCAAATGGACATCAAAAGAAAGCTGGGGTGGCAGTCCTTATATCAAACAAATTAGATTTTAAACAAAATACTATAATAAGAGGAAGGATGCTATATAACACTTAAAAGGTCTGTCCAGAAAAAATCTAATAATTTAAAATATATAATCCCCTAACATGGGAACAGCCAATTATATAAGCAAATTAATAACAAAACAAAGAAACACATCAACAATAACACAATAATAGTAGGAGAATTTAACATACCCCTCACTGAAATGGACAGATCACCTAAGCAAAAGATCAACAAGGAAATAAAGGCTTTATTTTTTTAAAGATTTTATTTATTTATTTGATAGAGAGAGAGAAAGAGAGATCACAAGTAGGCAGAGAGGCAGGCAAAGAGTGAAGGGGAAGCAGGCTCCCTGCTGAGCAGAGAGCCCAATGTGGGGCTCAATCCCAGGACCCTGAGATCACGACCTGAGCTGAAGGCAGAGACTTTAACCCACTGAGCCACCCAGGTGCCCCAAGAAATAAAGGCTTTAAATGACACATTGGACCAGATGGACATCACAGATATTTTCAGAACATTCCATACCAAAACAGCAGAATACACATTCTTCTCTAGTGCACATGGAACATTCTTCAAAATAGATCACATCCTGGGTCACAAATCAGTCTCAACTGGTACAAAAGATTGGAATCATTCTGTGCATATTTTCAGACTAGAACGCTTTGAAACTAGAACTCAATCACAAAAGGAAAGCTAAAAAGAACACAAATACATGTAGGCTAAAGAGCATCCTACTAAAGAATGAATGGGTGAACCAGGAAATTAAAAAAAAATTTAAAATTCATGGAAACAAATGAAAATGAAAACAAAACTGTTCAAAATCTTCAGGATGCAGCAAAGGTTGTCCTAAGTGGAAAGCATATAGCAATACAAGTGTTTCTCAAGAAACAAGAAATGTCTCAAATACACAACCTAACCCTAAACCTAAAGGAGTTGGAGAAAGAAGAGCAAAGAAATCCTAAACCCAGTGGGAGAAGAGAAATAAAAAAGATCAGAGCAGAAATCAATAAAATTGATTCCAAATTTTTGATGTTCCAAAAGAACAGGAGAACAGAGCAACAAAAGTAGAAGCTGGTTCTTTGAAAGAATTAAAGTTGATAAATCCCTGGTCATATTTATCAAAAGGAAAAGAGAAAGGGCCCAGATTAATAAAATCATGAATGAAAGAGGAGAGATCACAACCAACATCAAAGAAATACAAACAATTATAAGAATATACAATGAGCAACTATATGTTAGCAAATTAGACAATCTGAAAGAAATGGATGCATTCTTAGAGATGTAGAAACTACCAAAGCAAAACCAAGAAGAAATATAAAACCTGAACAGACCTATAACCAGTAAGGAAATTGAGGCAATAGCCAAAAGACTCCCAACAAATAAAAGTCCAGGACCAGAAGGCTTCCCAGGCGAATTCTACCAAACATTTAAAGAAGAATTAATACCTATTCTCCTGAAACTGTTTCAAAAAATAGAAATGGAAGGAGAACATCCAAACTCATTTTTTGGGGCCAGCATTACCTTGATCCCAAAACCAGACAAAGACCCCATCAAAAAAGAGAATTACAAATCAATATCCCTGATGAAAATGGATGCAAAAATTCTCACCAAAACACTAGCCAGTCAATCCAAAAGTACATTGAAAGGATTATTCACCAAGACTAAGTGGGATTTATTCCTTGGCTTCAAGGTTGGTACACCATCCCCAAATCAATCAATGTGATATAATACATTACTAAAAGAAATAAAAATAACCATATGATACTCTCAATGGATGTAGAAAAACCATTTGACAAAATACAGCATCCTTTCCTGGTCAAAACTTTTCACAATGTAGGGTTAGAGGGTACATACCTCAATATCATGGAAGCCATCTATGAAAACCCACAGTGAATACCATTCTCACTGGGGAAAAACTGAGAGCTTTTCCCCTAAAGTCAGAAACATGGCAGGGGTGTCCACTATCACCACTACCATTCAACATAACACTATAAGTCAGAGCTTCAGCAATCAGACAACAAAAAGAACTAAAAGGGCAACTTCTTTCAGGACATGTCTCTAAAGGCAAAGGAAACACAAGCGAAAATGAACTTTTGGGACTTCATCAAGATAAAAAGCTTCTGCACAGCAAAGGAAACAGTCAACAAAACAAACAGGCAACCCACAGAACGGGAGAAGATATTCGCAAATGACACTACAGACAAAGGCCTGATATCTAAGTTCTACAAAGAACTCCTCAAACTCAACACTCACAAAACAGATAATCACGTCAAAAAATGAGCAGAAGACATGAACAGACACTTCTCCAAAGAAGACATACAAATGGCTAACAGACAAATGAAAAAATGTTCATCATCTTTAGCCATCAGAGAGATTCAAATCAAAACCACACTGAGATACCACCTTACGCCAGTTAGAAT
>CM052810.1:73221253-73272506 GCA_028533885.1 Nasua narica | reverse complement strand
CCACACGTAAGTGAGACCATAAGATAATTGCCTCTCTCTGGTTGACTTATTTCACTCCGCATAATCTCTTCTAGTCCTGTCCATGTTGATACAAAAGTTGGATATTCATCCTTTCTCATGGAGGCATAATATTCCATTGTATAGATGTACCACATCTTCCTTATCCATTCATCTGTTGTCTTTTTAAAGATTTTTTTTCTTATTCTTTTTTTTTCTTTTTTCAATTAATTTTATTTTATTTTTTCAGTGTTCCAAGATTCATCAAATTTGGGTTTTTTTCAAGTTTTTATTTAAATTCCAGAGAGTTAACATATAGTGCAATATTAGTGTCAGGGGTAGAATTTAGTAGCTCATCACTCACATGTGACACCCAGTGCACATCACAGCAAGTTCCCTTCCTTAATAGCCATCATTCATTTGATCCATCCTCCTGCCCAACTACACTTCTAGCAACTCCCAGTTTGTTTTCTATAGTTAAGTGGCTGTTTTATGGTTTTCCTTGCTCTTTTTCCCCCCTAGGTTCATCTATTCATTTCTTAAATTCCACTATGAGCAAAATCATGTATTTGTCTTTCTCTGATTTACTTATTTCACTTACCATAATACTTTTCAGATCCATCTATATCATTGCAAATGGCAAGATGTCATTCTTTATGATGGGTTATATATGTATACCATATATGTATATGTATTTATGTATACCAATTCTTCTTTATTTATCAGTCAATGGAAATTTGGACTCTTTACATAATTTGGCTATTATAGATAATGTGGCTGTAAATATTGGGGTGCATGTAGTCCCTTCCCTATCCCCTTTACCCCACTCCACCCCACCTTCTTGACCACATTCCCCCATATCATCAGAGAACCCATTTAAGCTTCCACTCCCATTGCATCAATGAGGCTGAATAGCTACTCAGTACTCTACTCCTCCCAACCCAAGTAAGTGGGGTATAGTGGAGATCTGAGCCTCAAGTCATACTGAGTTTCAGTTGAGCAGTGAGTGGTAGGAGCTGGGGACTGTTGACACTCTTCTCCATCCTCTATAAGAGAGGACCATTAGGGAACTGAACTAGAATCCCCACTCAGAAGCCAAAAGTCTGCACAATTAGTGCCCCACTTTGACTAGGAGAGTTCCCAGGGACCACCTGCATTTCCATGCATACTGAAAGACAATGAGGTTGCACAAATTTGAAAGTACACAATACAACAGGCACATAATATAGTATTTGAAACTTCTAGGATACAATAAAAAAAATTATCCATCATACCAAGAACAAAGAAAGTCATAAATGAACACACACTAACACTGAGATGAATCAGATGTTAGAACTATTTGACAAAGATTTTAAAGTAGCCTTTACAAAAAAATAATAATAAATTACAAACTATCTCCAAACAAATGAAAAATAGCGATCTAAACAAAAAGGTAGAAGTTATTGTTTAAAATGCCAAGTAGAAATTATAGAACAGAAAATTATAGTCATTGGAATAAAAGACTTTCTGAATGGGCTTAAAATAGTAGAGTGACGAAAACAAAGAATAGAATCAGAAAACTGCATATCAATAGAACTTACCCAATATAAACAGGGACACAATAGATTGGGGGAAATAATTAGAGTTTCAGGGATCTGACCATAATAAAATTTATAGCACTCAACTCATAGGACTCTCAGAATAAAGGGGGGGCGAAAAGAGTAGACTAATAAAGTTTTCAAAGAAATAATGGCCAGAAACTTCCAAAAGGTTTAGAACCTGTATGTATACAGATTCAGGAAACTAAACAAACCTCAAATAGGACAAATATAAACATGTTCATGCCAAACATTATAATTAAACTTCAGAAAACTAAAGAAAAAATTTAAAAATGTTGAAGGCAGCCAGAGAAAAATGACATATTACTCACAAGAGAATACCAATTTGAATGCCAGCTGAGTACTCATGTGAAACATAGAAAGCAGAAATATGGTGACTGTATTTTTCAATATATTTTTATATTGAGAAAAAATATATTTCAAGTGTTTAATATCTGGCAAAAATCCCTTTAAGGCATAAAAGAAAACAAAGACATTATCAAACAAAGGGAAACCAAGAAAATGTGTTTCCAGTAACCTATCCTTAAACTGTAACCAAAAGAAATTCTCTAAGTAGAAAAGAAAAGCTAACAATCAACACAGCAAAACCTTGGCACTTCAGAAATGAAAGAAATACATTGGAATGGATAAAAATTGAGGTAACTATAATAAAATATCCTTAAAACCATGAGTTTATTAAATCATAGTTGAAAGTTAATGCAAAATTATAGCATCTGATATGATTTTAAATGTATGAAAATAAAGCATCTGAACTTCACTCAGATGGTAAAACATGGGGACCTGTAACTGTGATAAGTATGCAAATGTTTTATAATATCTAGAGCAACAACCAAAAACTACACAAAACAGTATATTCAACATTACTATAAATAATTCAAGATGAAATATTAAAAAACAAAACAACAAAAACAACAAAAAGAAAGTCTGAGTCATCCACACGAGGCAGGAAGGCAAAGAGAAACAGAGTTGAAAAACCCTGATATAATGTCAAATGTGAACTCTACCACATTATTTAAATGTAAACAGTCTAAATATGGCAGTTAGAAGATAGATTGACAACACCTGAAACTAATACAGCACTGTATGTTAACAATCCTGAAATTTAAAATAAAATTAAATTAAAATTTAAAGTCAGGTAAATTGGCAGAGTAGATAGACACATGATCCAATAAAATGTCATCTATAAGAAATTCATTTCAAATTCAATAAAGTAGAAAGGTTGAAAGTGAAAGGAAGGAAAAATATATACTTGCAGGCATCAGTCAAAAAAGTGGGAAGGGAGGGAAAACTGAATGGGAAGAAATCAGAGAGGGAGACAAACCATGGTGAGACTCTGGACTCCAGAAAAAAACTGAGGGTTACAGAAAGGAGTGGGTTGGGGGAATGAGATAATCAGGTGATGGGTATTAAGGAGGGCATGTATTGTGATGGCTACTGGGTATTATACATAACTAATGAATCTTTGAACACTACACCAAAAACTAATGGTGTACAACATATTGGCTAACTGAACATAATAATAAAAAAATAAGAGAAAATAAAATAAAATATCAAAGTAGGTTCTGGGGCATAGAAAAACCACTTGATACAAAGGAAGACATTAAATAATGATAAAAAGATCACTCCACAATGAAGAAATTATGATTTTAAATATACATGCTCCAAAACATAGCCTCAAAATATATAAAGAGTGCTAAAAGGAGAAATAGATAATTTCACAGTTTTAGTTGAGAACTCTAACATTCCCTCCACAGGAACTGATAGAACCACTAAACAGGAAATTAGCAAAGATGTGGAAGGTATGAAAAGAGCCAAGATGCCCTTCAACGGATGAATGGATAAAAAAGAGACAGTCCATAAATACAATAGAATATTTTGCCTTCATCAGAAAGGATGGTACCCAACTTTTGTATCAACATGGATGGGACTGGAGGAAATTATGCTGAGTGAAATAAGTGAAGGAGAGAAAGTCAATTATCATATGGTTTCGCTTACTTGTGGAACATAATAACTTAGAGGACATTAGGGGAAGGAAAGGAAAGTGAATTGGGAGAAATTGGAGGGGGAGATGAAGGATGAGAGACTGTGGACTCTGAGAAACAAATTGAGGGTTTTGGAAGGGAGGAGGTTGGGGATGGGTGAGCTTGGTGGAGGGTATTAAGGAGGGTACGTATTACATGGAGCACTGGGTGTAGTGCATAAACAATGAATCTTGGAACACTGAAAAAGTTAAATTAAATTAAAAAAAAAGATGGAGAATCTATGAACAATGCAAACAAAGTGATCTAGAAGACATACATAGAAAACACACCCACCACCAACAGCAGAACACATGGAGCACTCATGGAACATTTACCAAGATGTGCAACATTCTAGGTGGTCAAATAAACCTCAAATAGTTTAAAATAATTGAAACTATGCAAAGTGTGTTCTCTGAGCATAATAGTATCAAACTAGAAATCAATACAAAACAACAGGAAATCCCCAATGCAGTTGAAAATTAAACAAAATACTTCTAAATAACTCATGCCAGAAAGACTATAATAAAATAAATATAAATATAATTATGATATAAAATAAATATATGTAATATAAAATAAATATAAAATTAAAATATGGTATCATAAAATATGATATCAAAAAAACTGTGAGGGAAATTGATGGCACTAATAGCTTACATGAAAAATTTTAAAATGTCTCAAATCAGTAATCTAAGTAATTACTTCACAAACTTAGAAAAAGGTGAGCCTGATGGTGGGTATTGAGGAGGGCATGTATTGCATGGAGCACTGGGTGTGGTGCACCAGATGTTCTACAGAAATGAATCACTGCATTGCACACCTTAAACTAATATTACACTGTATATGATACTGTACTTTAAATAAAAACTTAAAAAATAAAAATAAAAAAAAACAAACAAAAAGTAAAAAGAGAAAGGAAGGAAGAAAAAAAGAAAAAGAAATAAAAAAGAAAGACAGAGACTCCAAACTCCTTTTATGAGGCTAGTATTACCCTTATACCAAAACTAGTAAAGACTGTACAGTAAAAACTATGTGTATTCCTCATGTATTTAGAAGAAAACACCTTCAATAAGATATTAGGAAATTGATCCAACAATGTATAAGTGTATAGAAGAGTGACACAGTTCTCAAATCAAAATCAACACATAAAACATAAAAATCAATATTTCTATATTTTCATTATGCTCAATTAACCTACATATCATTAGTTTTTGATGTAGTGTTCAACAATTCATTAGTTGCATACAACACCCAGTGCTCATCACAACACATGCCCTCCTTGATACCCATCACCAGGTTACCCCATTCCCCCAACCTGCTCCCTTCTGCGATCCTGGAGTTTGTTTCCTGGAGTTCAGAGTCACTCATGGTTTTTCCCCCTCTCTGATTCAGTTTTCATTCCATTCACCTGTGGTACTCCACGCTATTCCTTGTGTTCCACATATGAGTGAAACAATATGATAATTGCCTTTCTGTGCTTGACATATTTTATTTAGCACAATCACCTCCAGTTCCGTCCATGGTGGGTATTCATCCTTCTGATGCCTCAGTAATATTACAGTGTATATATGAACCACATCTTCTTTATCCATTCACCCCCTGAAGGACATCTCAGCTCCTTCCACAGTTTGGTCATTGTGGACATTGCTGCTATAAACACTGAGGTGCATGTGCCCCTTTTTTTCACTTTTCTGCATCTTTGGGGTAATACGTAGTAGTGCAATTGCTGGGTCATAAAGTAGGTATATTTTTAACGTCTTGAATAACCTCCATATTGTTTTACAAATTGGCTGTACCAGCTTGCGTTCTCACCAACAGTGTGAGAGGGTTCCCCTTTCTCCATATTCTCGCCAACTCTTGTGGTTTCCTGTCTTGTTAATTTTTGACATTCTAACTGGTGTAAAGTAACATCTCATTGCAGTTTCAATTTTTATTTCCCTGATGCCAAAGATGTGGAACATTTTTTCATGTGTTATTGGCCATTTGTATATCTTCTTTGGAGAAGTGTCTATTTGTGTCTTCTGCACATTTATTGATTGGATTATTTGTTTTTTTAGGTGTTAAGTTTGAAAGGTTCTTCATAGATCTTAGATACCAGCCTTTTATCTGTAATGTAATTTGTAAATATCTCCTCCCATTTCGTCGGTTGCCTCTTACTTTTATTGATGGTTTCCTTTGCTGTGCAAAAGCTTTAAAAAAAAAAAAAAAAAAAAAACCTTTTATCTTGATGAAGTCCCAAAAGTTCATTTTTGCTTTTGTTTTCCTTGCCTTTAGAGACATGACTTGAAATATATGAACCAATGTCTAATAGGTTACTGCCTACGTTCTTCTTTAGGGTTTTGATGGATTCATGTCTCAGATTGAGGTCTTTCATCCATTTTGAGTTTGTCTTTGAGTATGGCGTATGAGAATGGTCCAGTTGCATTCTTCTGCATGTGGCTGTCCAATTTAACCAGCACCATTTATTGAAGAGACTGTCTTTACTCCATTGGATATTCTTTCCTGCTTTGTCAAAAATTAGTTGACCACAGAATTGTGGGTCTATTTCTGGGGTCTCTATTCTGTTCGATTGATCTAGGTATCTGCTATTGTGTCAATACCATGTTGTCTTGATAATCACAGCTTTGTAATACAACTTGAAGTCCCAAATTGTGATGTCCCCAGCTTTGATTTTCTTTTTCAACAATCCCCTGGTGATTCAGGGTCTTTTCTGGTTCCATACAAATTTTAGGACTTTTTGTTCCAGCTCTGTGAAAAATGTCAATGTTATTTTTATAAGAATGGCATTGAAAGTGTAAATTGCCTGGGCAGCATAAACATTATAACAATGTTTATTCTTCCAGTTCATGAGCATGGAATCTTTATCCAACTCTTTGTGGCTTCCTCAATTTTTTCTTAAGTGTTCTGTAGTTTCTAGAGCACAGATCCTTTACTCTCTGGATAAGTTTATTCCAAGGTATCTTATGTTTTTTGGTGCAATTATAAATGGGATAGATTCCTTAATTTCTCATCCTTCAGTTACATTGTTAGTGTATAGAAAAGTAACTGATTTGGTGCATTGATTTTGTATCCTGCCACGTTGCTGAATTGCTATATGAGTGCTAGTAATATGGGGATGGAAACTTTTGTGTTTTCCACAAAAAATATCATGTCATTAGTGAGGAGAGGAAGATTGACTCCATCTTTGCCAGTTTGAATGACTTTTAGTTCTTTTATTTTTTAATATCTAATGTTTTCTTTCCCAAATATATTTTATTTTTTCAGTGTTACAAGATTGATTGTTAATGCAAAACACCTAGGGCTCCATGGAATACCTGCCCTTCTCAATACCCACCACCAGGGTCTCCCAGCTCCCCACCCCAGCTCCACCAAACCCCTCAGTTTGTTGCTCAGAGTCCAAAGTCTCTCATGGTTCATGGCTTCCTCTGATTTTCCCCCATTCACCCTTTCCTTCCTCCTCACAATGCCCTCCATGATTTTCCTTCTGCTCCACATGTAAGTAAGACCATAAGATAATTCCTCCCCTGGGCTTATTTCACTCCGTGTAATCTCCTCCAGTCCTGTCCATGTTGATACAAAAGTTGCATATTCATCCTTTCTGATGGAGGCATAAAATTCCATTGCGTAGATGTACCACATCTTCCTTATCCACTCATCTATTGAAGGGCATTTTGGTTCTTTCAACAGTTTAGCAATAGTGGCCATTGCTGCTATGAACATTGGGGTACATGTGGCCCTTTTTTGTACTGCATCTGCTTCTTTGGGGTAAACACCGAGTAGTGCAATTGCAGGGTCATAGGGTAGCTGTATATTTAATTTCCTGAGGAATCTCCATATGATTTTTCAAAGTGGGTGCACCAACTTGCATTCCCACCAAGAGTGGAAGAGGTTGCCCTTTCTCCACATCCTCCCCAACATTTGTTGTTAACTGTCTTGATGATTTTGGCCATTCTAACTGGTGTAAGGTGGTATCTCAGTGTGGTTTTGATTTGATCTCCCTAATGGCTAAAAATGATGAACATTTTTCTCATTTGTCTGTTAGCCATTTGTATGTCGTTTTTGTTAGCCATTTGTATGTCTTCTTTGTAGAAGTGTTCATGTCTGTTCATGTCTTCTTCCCATTTTTTAATGTGATTATCTGTTTTGTGAGTGTTGGGTTTGAGGAGTTCTTTATAAATTTTTGATATCAGACATCTGTCTGTAGTGTCATTTGCGAATATGTTCTCCCATTCTGTGGGTTGCCTGTTCGTTTTGTTGACTGTTTTCTTCGCTGTGCAGAAGCTTTTTATCTTGACAGTCACAAAAGTTCATTTTCGATTTTGTTTCCTTTGCCTTTGGAGACATGTCCTGAAAGAAGTTCCTGTGGCTAATGTCAAAGAGGTGACTGCCTATGTTCTTCTCTAGAGTTTTGATAGATTACTGCCTCACGTCGAGGTCTTTTATCCATTTCGAGTTTATCTTCCTGAATGGTGTAAGAGAATGGTCAAATTTCATTCTTCTACATATAGGTGTCCAATTTTCCTAGCACCATTTCTTAAAGACAATGTCTTTTTTCCACTGGATATTTTTGCCTGTTTTGTCAAAGATGATTTGACCATAGAGTTGTGGGTCCATCTCTGGGCTCTCTATTCTGTTCCACTGGTCTATGTGTCTGTTTTTGTGCCAGTACCATGCTGTCTTGGTGATCACCAGTTTTTAGTGAAGCTTGAAATCAGACAATGTGATGCCCCTAGCTTTGTTTTTCTTTTTCAACATTTCCTTAGAAATTCGGGGTCTTTTCTGGTTCCATACAAATTTTAGGATTGTTTGCTCCAGCCCTTTGAAAAAACCGGTGGAATTTTGATTGGGATGGCATTGAACTTATAGATTTCCCTGGGCAGTATAGACATTTTAACAATGTTTATTCTTTCGATCCATGAGAATGGAATACTTTTCCACCTTTTTGTGTCTTCTTCAATTTCTTTCATGAGTGTTCTGTAGTTCCTTGAGTACAGATCCTTTACTTCTTTGATTAGGTTTATTCCCAGGGATCTTATGGTTCTTGGTGGTACAGTTAATGGACTCGATTCTCTAATTTCTCTTTCCATATTTTCGTTGTTAGTGTATAGAAAAGCAACTGATGTTTGTGCATTGATGTTGTATCCTGACACGTTAGTGAATTGCTGTTTAAGTTCTAGTAGTTTAGGGGTGGAGTCTTTTGGGTTTTCCATATAAAGTATCATGTCATGTGCGAAGAGAGAGAGTTTGACTTCTTCATTGCCAATTTGAATACCTTTTATTTCTTTCTGTTTTCTGATTGCTGTCCCTGGAACTTCTAGTACTCTGTTGAACACGAGTGGTGAGAGTGGGCATCCTTGACGTGTTCCTGATCTCAAAGGGAAGGCTGTCAGCTTTTCCCCATTGAGAATTATATTTGCTGTGGGCTTTTTGTAGACTTTATGATGTCGAGGAGTGTTCCTTCAATCCCTATACTCTGAAGAGTTTTAATCAGGAATGGATGCTGAATTTTGTCAAATACTTTTTCTGCATCAATTGAGAGCACCATGTGGTTCTTCTCTCTTCTTTTATTGATTTGTTAGCAATCAATCAATTGGCAATCACATGGATTGATTTGCTGAAGATGAAGCTCCCTTGCATCCCAGAGATAAATCCCACCTGGTCATGATAAATAATCTTTTTAATGTGTGGATCCCATTACCTAGGATCTTGTTGAGAATCTTGGCAACCACATTCATCAGAGATATTGGTCGGAAATTCTCCTTTTGGACGGGGTCTTTGCCTGGTTTGGGGATCAGGGTAAGGCTGGCTTCATAGAAAGTCTGGAAGTTTTCCATCTGTTTCTATTTTTTGAAACAGTCTCAGGAGAATAGGTATTATTCTTTCCTTGAATGTTTGGTAGAATTACACAGGGAATCTGTCAGGTCCTGGACTCTTGTTTTTGGGGAGGTTTTTGATCACTGCTTCAATCTCATTGCTAGATATTGGTCTATTCAGGTTGTCAATTTCTTCCTGTTTAGTCATGGAAGATTATGGGTTTACAGGAATGCATCCATTTCTTCTAGGTTGTTTAGCTTATTGGCATATAGCTGTTGATAATAATTTTTGATGATTGTTTCTATTTCCTTTGGATTAGTCATGATCTCCCCCCTTTCCTAAAGGGGAATTTCATAGCCATCAAAGCCTCACTCAAAAAAAATTAAAAAATCTCAAATATACCAGCTCTCTTTACACTGTAAAGAACTGCAATATCAACAGCAAATCAAGCCAACCCCATGCACAAGATGGGAAATAATATTAGAGCAGAGATCTATGAATTAGAAACTAAAGAAACAGTAGAATTCATCAATGAATCCAGAAGTTGGTTTTTTGAAAGAACCAAGACAATTGATAAGCCACTGGCCAAACTCATCCAAAGGAAAAGAGAGAGGACCCTAATTAACAAAATTACAAATGACTTTTATTTCTTTTTGTTGTCTGATTACTGAAGCTAGGACTTCTATTATTATATTCAAAAATAATGGTTGGTATCCCTGTCACGTTCCTGACTTAAGGGAAAAGGTCCCAGTTTGTCCCCATTGAGAATGATATTTGCTGTTGGCTTTTCACAGATGGCTTTTATGATATTGAGGTATGTTCCCTATATTCCTATACTTTGAAGAGTTTTGACCAAGAAAAGATGCTGTATTTTGTCAAATGCTTTTTCTGCATCAATTGAGAAAATTATCTAGTTTTTGTGTCTTTTTTTGTTAATGTGTTCTATCACAGTGATTGATTTCCAAATGTTGAACCACCCTTGCATCCCAGAAATAAATCCCACCTGGACTTGCCGAATAATCTTTTTAATGTTCTGTTGGATCCTGTTGGCTAGGATCTTGTTGAGTATTTTGGCATCCATGTTCATAAGGGATATTTCTCTATAATTCTTTTTGATGGGTTCTTTGTCTGGTTTTGGGAACAGAGTAATGTTGCCTTCATAGAACAAGTTTGGAACTTTTTCTTCTCTTTCTATTTTTTGAAATAGCTTATTTAGAATTAGGCACGTTGGGTAGAATTCCCCTGGGATGCCATGTGGCCCTGAATTCTTGTTTTTTTTTTTTATGTTTATGTTTTGGAGAATTTAATGTTCTTTATTTTTTTAATCTTGATTTTATTTTTTATTAACATATAATGTATTATTTGCCTCAGGTTACATGTCTGTGAATTATCAGGCTTACACATTTCACAGTACTTACTAGAGCACATACGGTCCCCAATGTCCATAACCCAGCCACTCTATCCCTACCCTCCCTACCTCCCAGCCACCCTCAGTTTGTTTCAAGAGTTTGGAACCTCTTATGGTTTGTCTCCTTCCAGATCCCATTTTGTTTCATTTCCCTCCCCCACACCCCCATGACGCCCCACACTGCATTTCAAATTCTTCATATTAGAGAGATCATGTGATAATTGTCTTTCTCTGACTGAGTTATTTCGCTTAGCATAATATACTCTACTTCCATCCATGTCGTTGCAAATTGCAAGATTTAGTTTCTCTTGATGGCTTCATAGTATTCCATTGTGTGTGTGTGTGTGTGTGTATACACATGTATATATACATGTGTGAGATATATATATATATATATATATATATATATATATATATATATCACATCTTCTTTATCCATTCATCTATTGATGGACATCTAGGTTCTTTCCACAGTTGGGCTATTGTGACATTGCTGCTATAAACATTCGGGTGCGTGTGACCCTTCAGATCACTACATTTGTATCTTTAGGGTAAATACCCAGTAATGCAATTGCTGGGTCATAGGGTAGCTCTCTTTCCAACTTTTTGAGGAACCTCCATACTATTTTCCAGAATGGCTGTACCAGCTTGCAATCCCACCAACAGCGTAGGAGGGTTCCCCTTTCTCTGCATCCTCAGCAACATCTGTCATTCCCTGACGTGCTAATTTTAGCCTTTCTGACTGATGTGAAGTGGTATTTTACTGTGGTTTTGATTTGTATTTCTCTAACGCCGAGTGATGTTGAGCACTTTTTCATGTGTCTGTTGGCCATTTGGATGTCCTTTTTGCAGTAATGTCTGTTCATATCTTCTTATTTGTACTTTGGGTGTTGAATTTCAGAAGTTCTTTATAGATTTTGGATACTAGCCCTTAATATGATATGTCATTTGTGAATATCTTCTCCTATTCTGTCATTTGTCTTTTGGTTTTGTTGACAGTTTCCTTTGCTGTGCAAAAGCTTTTGATCTTGATGAAGTCCCAATAGTTCATTTTTGCCCTTGCTTCCCTTGCCTTTGGAGATGCTTCTAGGAAGTTGTTGTGGCTGAGGTCAAAGAGGTTGCTCCCTGTGTTCTCCTCCAGGATTTTGATGGAGTCTTATTGCTTCAATTTCCTTGCTGGTTATTGGTCTGTTCATATTTTCTACCTCTTCCTGTTTCAGTCTTGGCAGTTTATGAATTTCTGGGAATTCATCCATTTTTTATAGATTGCCTAATATTTTTTCATATGGCATATAATATGGCATATTCATAATATGTTCTTGTAATTGTATTTCCTTGGTGTTGATCATGATCTCTCCCCTTTGATTCATGATTTTATTAATCTGGGTCTTACTCTTTTCTTTTGGATAAATCTGGCCAGAGGTTTATTGATCTTATTAATTATTTCAAGGAACCAGCTTCTAGTTTCATTGATCTGTTTTACTCTTGTTGTTGTTTTTTGTCTCTATTTCAATGATTTCTGCTCTGATATTTATTATTTCTCTTCTCCTGCTTTCGCTTAGGCTTTATTTGCTGCTCTTTCTCCAGGTCCTTTCAGTGTACAGTTAGCTTGTGCATTCGGGATATTTTCTAATTTTTTGAGAGGTGCTTGTGTGGCTGTGTACTTCCCTCTGAGGACCAGCTTTTCTCTTTCCTGTAGGTTTTTAATCAATGTGTTTTCTTTCTTTTTAATTTCCAAGAATTTCTTAAATTCTTTAATATCCTGGTTGACTCATTCATTTTTTATCAGGATGCTCTTTAACCTCAAAGTCTTTGAGTTCCTTCCAAATATTTGCTTTTGACTGAGTTCCAGTTTCAAAGCATTGTGGTCTGATAACAAGGAGGGAGATTAGTCAAGAACTAATTTGAGATCCTGTATGTGATCTATTCTGGAGAAAGTTCAATGTGCACTCGAGAAGAATGAATATTATGTTGTCTTAGGCTAGAATGTTCTGTATATATCTGTGAAGTTCATCTGGTCCAGTGTGTCATTTAAAATCCTTGTTTCTTTCTTTCTTCCCCATTCTTTTTTTTTCCTGAATAAATAAAAACTGAGTTTACAACCCAAAAAAAAAAATCCTTGTTTCTTTGTTGATCCTCTGCTTAGATAATCTGTCCATTTCTGTGAGTGGAGTCTTGAAGTCCCCTTCTATTAATGTATTATATCAATATATTTCTTTATTTTGTTTATTAATTGGCTTATTAATTGGCTGTTCCCCTATTTTGGGAATAAATATTTTTAATTGTTAAATCCTTTGTTGGATATAGTCTTTACATATAATACAGTGTCCTTCTATGCCTCTTTTTATGGTCTTTGGTTTAAAATCTAATTTGTCTGATATGAGGATTGCTACCCCAGCTTTCTTTTGAGGTCCATTAGCATGGTAGGTTGTTCTCCATCTCCTCATTTTCAATCTGAAGGTGTCTTTAGTTTTAAAATGAGTCTCTTGTAGACAACATATGGATGGGTACTGCTTTTTTACCCAACCTGAAGTCTGGTCTCTTTTCATGGGGGCATTCAGCCCATTTACATTCAGAGTAACTCTTGAGATATATGAATTTAGTGTCATTGTATTGCCTTTATTTATTTTTTGTTGTTGTTATTCACCATACAGTATATCATTAGTTTTTTTTTTTTAAAGATTCTTGTAACACTGAAAAATTAAAATAAACATATTTGGGGAAGAAAAAAAATAAAGATTTTATTTATTTATTTGAGAGACAGAGAAAGTGAGAGAGAGCATGAGGGGAGAGAAGGTCAGAGGAAGAAACAGACTCCCCGTGGAGCTGGGAGCCGATGTGGGACTCGATCCCGGAACTCAAGGATCATGACCTGAGCCGACGGCAGTTGCTCAACCAACTGAGCCACCCAGGCGCCCCATCATTAGTTTTTGATATAGTGTCCAACGATTCATTGTTTGCATATAACACCCAGTGCTCCATGCAGTGTGTGCCCTCCTTAATAGCCATCATTGGGCTAACCCATCTCCCAATCCCTCTCCCCTCTAAAATGCTCAGTTTTTTTCCTGGAGTCCATAGTATCCCAATGTACTGCTTTTAAAGTCCCTGTATCTGTAGACTATTTCTGTTAATTTCTGGTCTAGATTACTCTTGGGGTCCCTTGCTTAGAGAATCCCCCTTAATATTTCTTGCAGGGATGACTTGGTGGTCACATATTCTTTCAGTTTCTGCTTGTCTTATAAGTTCTTTACCTCTCTATCCATTCTGAATGACAGCTTTGCTGGTAAAGTATTCTTGGCTGCATGTTTTTCTCATATAGTATTCTGACTATGTCTACCAGCCCTTCTGGCTTGCCAGTTCTCTGTGAATAGATCTGATGTTATTCTGATGTTTCTCCCTCTATATGTAAGGAACCTCCTCTCCCAAGCTATTCTCAGGATACATTATTTGGTTGAAAGATTTTCAACTTCGCTATTTTATGTCAGGGTGTTGATCTATTTTGATTTTGAGAGGGATACTCTCTACCTCTTGGACACAAATGTTTGTTTCATTCCCCACATTAGGGAAGTTCTCAGCTATGATTTGCTCGATTATGCCTTCTAGGCCTTTCTCTTTCTCTCTCCACCTCCTCAGGGATCCCAAACAATTCTGACACTGGAACATTTTGTGACATCATTTATCTCTCTAAGTCTATTTTCATGGGCTATTAGCTGTTTTCCTCAACTTCCTTCCTTTCCATCAGTTTATCATTTAGATCACTGATTATCTGTCCCATTTGTTAGAGTATCCAGTTTAGACTACATCTCATTCATAGGATTTTTAAGTTTGGCCTGATCTCATTTCTGCCCTCAGAGATTCTAGTCACTAATGCTTTTTTCAAACCTAGCTTTTGAATTTATGATTGCTATCTTCAATTCTATCTCTGACATCTTGCTTATATCCATTAGTTCTGTGGCAGAGGACATTGTCTCTGTTTCTTTTCTTTGTTTAGAGTTCCTTCTTCTAGTCATTCTGTTGAAGGTTGGTTAAGTGAATGAACAGAGTCCAAATTATCAACCACGACCCAAGCAAAATGGACCCTAAATAACATCCAATGGGGTCTGAAGTTACACAGATATGCAACCAAAGCCAAGGTGATCTAAAACAATCTAAAAGGTGTGTGTGTGTTGGGGCAGAGATTATAATCTCTCAAGGTGGACAAATCAGGGTGATCTTCCTGTTCCTGTTTGATTTTTGGTCTGTGTGTTAAAAGACGCTATATCCCGGGGTGCCTGGGTGGCTCAGTGGGTTAAAGTGTCTGCCTTTGGCCCAGGCCATGATCTCAGGGTCCTGGGATTGAGTCCCACATCAGGCTCTCTGCTTGATGGGGAGCCTGCTTCCCCTCCTCTCTCTGCCTGCCTCTCTGCCTACTTGTGATCTCTCTCTCTGTCAAATAAATTTTTAAAAAATTTTTAAAATCTTCTAAATAAAAGAAGACACTATATACCCAAATTGCAAAGAAATCAGAAAAAATCTATATAATATATATCTATATATATAAAGATAAAATTGAATAGAGTGAAAAATGGGCTTAGGACATAAGTCTATAAAACATAAATGTAAAAAATTTAAGTTAGAAATCTACTTAAAAACATAAGTTGGAAAATAATAATCTATTTGTAAGGGGAGCAGGATAAAAAAGGGGGAGGCTCAGTGGGTTAAAGCCTCTGCCTTTTGCTCAGGTCATGATCTCAGGGGCCTGGGGTTGAGCCCCGCATCGGGCTCTCTGCTCAGCAGGAAGCCTGCTTCTGCCTGCCTCTCTACTTACTAATGGTCTCTCTCTCTCTGTCAAATAAATAAATAAAATATTAAGAAGAAGAAGAAGAAGAAGAAGAAGAAGAAGAAGAAGAAGAAGAAGAAAAAGAAGAAAAAGAAATGTAAAATTTTAGCCTGAGTTATAAACGAGTCATGAGGGAACATCTAAGGTTCCTTATATTATTTCCCCCTATTGCTGGGGTTTTACAATCTTGTGGGAAACAAGTTTATCATTCATCTGTTCTTCTAGTCTGTCTTCTGTGGGAGGAATCTACCTCTGGGCTTCAGGCATCCTTGAGTGGGTGGAATTGCTCCACTCCTTATCAGGGGGATGGGCTTAATATGAGCTAGTTGGCTCTGTGACTTTTTTTCCTTGACATTTTTCCATTTCTCTTTAGTGGGACAGAGCAAATATGGCTTTGCTGAAATCTCTGGCCCATAGCCACAAGATCAAAGTCCCCTTTCTTCAAGAAAACCTTCATATCAAACCATCTCCACGTCTATGTGTACCAAACTCCACAGACTCACACTATTCTGCCTGCTGCAGATCTCCTGGGTTAAATTCTAGGGACTCATGAGCATATTTGTGCTTTGTGACTTTGCAATTGCTAGCAGCTGTGGACTCATGTGTGCACCTTCTTCTGCACCTTCCAGATTACACTGGGTGTTGTTCCACTGTCCTTTCAGGGGTCACACACCCCTGAGAGCTGTTGCCCTATTGTGAGTGCAGCCTCTTTGTGTGCCAAACCACCAAATTCATTGGTTCCTATTCCACTGCACCTCTCCCAGAGGAGATAGAGGGACCTGTAAGTGTCTCTGTGCTTTACAATTTGTAATTGCTAGCAGCCGTTTGTTCACATGTGCACCCTCTTCTGCAGCTCTTAGGTCATGCTGGTGCTGGTCCAGTTTCTTTTTATGGGCCACACTGAGAGCTTTTTCCCTGTCATGGGCACAACCGTTTTATATCTCCCCTGAAATGTTAAACGGTCCAAACTTTCTAGTCCTTTTTAGGGTGTTCAGGTAGAAAGTGGTCTCCCTACCACCCAGCTTGAAGTTTATGGTGACCAGAGCTGAGAGTCCCTACTGGGATCACAGATCATAACCAGTCTCACTGCTCCACTGCTTGGGCACTTTATCATTTCAGGATTCCCCTTTCTTTCCTAGTCTCCTGGAATCTTGAGACCACAATGATCCACCTAGAATTCTTCCCTATTCATCCCCTGTACCCCTTTCAGAAAGTGGTGTCTCTCCCTGAAGCTGATTTCCAATATCCAATATCCAGATATGCTGCTAAATTCAAGGGACCAGATGAAACGAGTTCCCCTATTCTGCTTCTATCTTGCCCCCCCCCACCGCAGACATCTTGTTTATATTGCCATTATTTTCAGGAGTGGAAATACAACAGACTAACCTAACAACAACAACAAAATAGTGACCCAGACAAAATGACAAAACAGGTTAATTCACTGCAAAATCAATACAGATACAAGCAAGATGTCTGAAACAGAATTTAAAACAATGCCATAAGGTCACTAGCTGGGCTGGAGAAAAGTATAGAAGACACTGGAGACTCTTTTAGTGCAGAGATAAAAATAATAATAATAAACTAGTCAAGCCAAAATAAAACATGCTACAACCTAGATGCAAAACCAAGTGGATATAATGTCAATGAGGATGGACGAAACAGAGAAACAAATCAGTGATAAAGATAAAATTATGGAAAACAAAGAAGCTAGAAAAAAAGGAAAGGAAAATATTGGATAACAAATGTAGATTTAGGTGACTCAGCAACTCCTTGAAGCATAATATTTGAATCACAGGGATAACAAAAGAAGAAGAGAAAGAAAAAGGGGCAGAAGATTTATTGGAGCAAGTTATAACTGAAAAAGTCCTTAATCTGTGGAAGGAAACAAACATCAAAATCCAAGAAATACAGAAAGCTCCCATTAAATTCAACAAAAAGGCAGCAGGATGATGCACTCAGTTTAGCATCTGACTCTTGGTTTCAGCTCAAGTCATGATCTCAGTGTTGTGAGATCAAGCCTCATAACAGACTACTTGCTCAGCACAGAATCTCCTTGAGATTCTCTCTCCCTCTGCCCCTCCTGCCCATGCCCTCTCTTAAATAGATAGATAGATAGATAGATAGATATAGATAGATATAGATATAGATATGTATTTTTTTTCAACAAAATCTGGCCATTACCAAGAAATATCATAGCCAAGTTCAGAAAATACAGAGACAAGGAAAGAATCCTGAAAGTAGCAAGGGAAAAAAGTCCCTAAACTAGAAGGAAAGCCAGATCAGGATCACAGCACATCCATCCACAGAAACATCAAAAACATGACAGGCCAGAGACAGTGGCAGGATATATTGAACATAGTCAGTGAGAAAACTATACAACCCAGAATATTTTATCCAGCAAGGCTGTCATTCAGAAAAGAAGAGATAAAGAGTTTTCCAAACAACTAAACAAACTAAGTTTGTGACCATTTAACCAGCCATTCAAGAAATATTAAAGGGGACTCTTGAAGGGGGAAGACAAAAGCAACAAAAACTAGAAAGAAACAGAATACATTGGCACTAAATTAATATCTATGAATAATCATTGAATATAAATGGACTAAATGCACCAATTAAAAGACATAGTGTATTAGAATGGATTTAAAAAAAAAAAGACCCATCTATATGCTACCTACAAGGACAAATTTTAGACATAAGACATTGGCAGGTTGAAAGAAAAGTCATGGAGAGCAATCTACCATGCTAAAATGGACATAAAAACAAAAGCTAGAGTAGCCATACTTTTATCATGCAAATGAGATTTTAAACCAAAGATTGGAACAAGAGATGAAAAATGCTACTATATCATAATTAAGTAGTTTATGCATCAAGAAGATCTAATAATTATAAATATTTATGCACCCAAATTGGGAGGACCCAAAAATATAAATCAATTAATTATAAACATAAGGAAATTCATTGATAATAATGCAGTAATATTAGGGAACTTTAACACTCCACTCACAAAAAGAAAAAGATCATCTAAGCAGAAAATAAACAAGGAAACTATGACTTTGAATGACACCCATGACCAGACCAAATTAACAAACATATTCAGAACATTTCATCCTAAATCAGTAGGATAAACACCTAACCAGACTTAACAAAAGAAAAGAGAAGGGTGATCACAGCTTTGTAGTAAACTGAAATCAGGCAGTGTGATACCCCCAGCTTTTTTTTTTCTTTTTCAACATTTCCATAGCAATTGGGGGTCTTTTCTGGTTCCATACAAGTTTTAGGGTTGTTTGTTCCAGCTCTTTGAAAAAAAAAAAACTGGTGGAATTTTGATCGGGATGGCATTGAAAGTATAGATTGCTCTGAGCAATATAAACATTTTAACAATGTTTATTCTTCTGATCCATGAGCATGGAATGCTTTTCCACATTTTTGTGACTTCTTCAATTTCTTTCATGAGTGTTCTGTAGTTCCTGGAGTACATATCCTTTACCTCTTTGGTTAGGTATACTACAAAGTTGTGATCACCAAGACAGCATGGTACTGGCATAAAAACCGACACATAGACCAGTGGAACAGAATAGAGACCCAGAGATGGACCCACAACTCTATGGTCAAATCATCTTTGACAAAACAGGCAAAATATCCAGTGGAAAAAAGGCAGTCTCTTCAATAAATTATGCTGGGAAAACTGGACAGCTATATGTAGAAGACTGAAACTTGACCGTTCTCTTACACCATACACAAAGATAAACTCGAAATGGATAAAAGACCTCAACGTGAGGCAGGAATCTATCAAAACCCTAGAGGAGTACATAGGCAGTAACCTCTATGACATTAGCCACAGCAACTTCTTTCAGGACATGTCTCCAAAGGCAAAGGAAACAAAAGCAAAAATAAACTCATAGGAATTCATCAAGATAAAAAGCTTCTGCACAGTGAAGGAAAGAGTCCACAAAACAAACAGGCAACCCACAGAATGGGAGAAGATATTCACAAATGACACTACAGACAAAGGTCTGATATCTAAGATCTATAAAGAACTCCTCAAACTCAACACTCACAAAACAGATAATCACATTAAAAAATGGGCAGAAGACATGAACAGACACTTCTCCAAAGAAGACATACAAATGGCTAACAAACACATGGAAAAAATGTTCATCATCTTTAGCCATCAGAGAGATTCAAATCAAAACCACACTGAGATACCACCTTACACCAGTTAGAATGGCCAAAATCAACAAGACAGTAAACAACAAATGTTGGAGAGGATGTGGAGAAAGGGGAACCCTCCTCCACTGTTGGTGGGAATGCAAGTTAGTGCAGCCACTTTGGAAAATAGTGTGAAGATTCCAAAAGAAATTAAAAATAAAACTACCCTATGACCTTGCAATTGCACTACTGGGTATTTACCTCAAAGATGCAGATGCAGTACAAAGAAGGGCCACATGTACCCCAATGTTCATAGCTGCAATGGCCACAATCGCCAAACTGTGGAAAGAACCAAAATGCCCTTCAACAGATGAGTGAATAAGGAAGATGTGGTACATCTATACAATGGAATATTATGCCTCCATCAGAAAGGATGAATATACAACTTTTGTATCAACATGGACAGGACTAGAACAGACTATGCAGAGTGAAGTAAGTAAAGCGGGGAGAATCAATTATCTTATGGTCTCACTTACGTGTGGAGTATAAAGAAAATCATGGAGGGCATTGTGAGAAGGAAGGGAAGGGTGAATGAGGGGAAATAGTAGGGGACAATGAACCAGGAGAGACTGTGGGCTCTGAGCAACAAACTGGGGGGTTTGGAGGGGTGGGGGTGGGTTGTTGGGCTAGTCTGGTGGTGGGTATTGAGAAGGGCATGTATTGCATGGAGCACTGGGTGTGGTGTATGAACAATTAATCTTGAAACACTGAAAAAAATAAAATAAACATATTTGGGGGGAAAAAAACATCATAAAATCTATCTATGAAAAGGCCACAGCAAATATCATTCTCAATGGGGAAAAGCTGCCACTTTCCCTTTGAGATCAGTAACACGGCAAGGATGCCCACTCTCACCACTCTTGTTCAACATAGTACTAGAAGTCCTAGCGACAGCAATCAGACAACAAAAAGAAATAAAAAGTATTTAAATTGGCAGTGAAGAAGTCAGACTCTCTCTCTTTGCACATGACATGATACTTTATTTGGAAAACCCAAAAGACTCCACCCCCAAACTACTTGAACTCATAGGGCAATTCAGTAATGAGGCAGAATACAAAATCAATGCACAGAAATCAGTTGCTTTCTTATACACTAAGAAAGAAAATATGGAACGGGAAATTAGAAAATCTATTCCATTTACTATAGGACCAAGAACCATAAGATACTGGAAATAAACCTAACCAAAGAGGTAAAGGGTCAGTACTCAAGGAACTACAGAATGCTCATGAAAGAAATTGAAGAAGTCACAACAATGTGCAAAAGCATCCCATGCTCATGAATCGGAAGAATAAACATTGTTAAAATGTCTCTACTGCCCAGAGCGATCCATACTTTCTATGCCATCCCGATTAAAATTCCACCAGCATTTTTCAAAGGACTGGAATAAACAATCCTAAAATTTGTATGGAACTGGAAAAGACCGTGAATTTCTATGGAAATGATGAAAAAGACAAAGCTTGGAGCATTATATTCCCTGATTCAAGCTTTACTACGTAGCTGTGATCAACACAACAGCATGGTAATGGCACTAAAACAGACTCATCAACCAACAGAACAGAGTATATAGTCAAGATATGGACCCTCAACTCTATGGTCAAATAATCTTCAACAAAGTAGGAAAAAATATCCTGTGGAAAAACGACAGTCTCTTCAATAAATGGTGCTGGAAATATTGGACAGCTATCTGTTGAAGAATGAAACTTGACCATTCTCTTACACCATACAGAAAGAGAAACTTGAAATGGATAAAAACCCTCAACATGATGCAGGAATCTATTAAAATCCTAGAGGAGAGCATAGGCAGTAAGGTCTTGGACATTGGCCACAGCAACTTCTTTCAGAACTTGTCTCCAAAGGCAAGTGAACAAAAGTGACAATGAACTTTGGGGACTTCATCAAGATAAAAAGCTTCTGCATAGCAAGGAAACAGTCAACAAAACAAACAGGCAACCCACAGAATGAGAGATGATATTAATGAATGACACTGCAGACAAAGGTCTGATATCTAAGATCTATAAAGAACTCAAATTCAATACTCACAAAACAGATTATCACATCAAAAAATGGACAGAAGACATGAACAGAGACTTCTCCAAAGAAGACATACAAATGGCTAACAGACACATGAAAAATGTTCATCATCATTAGCCATCAGTAAGATTCAAATCAAAACTACATTGAGATACCACTTTATACCAGGTAGAATAGCCAAAATCAACAGACAGTAAATTACAAGTCTTGGAGAGGTTGTGGCAAAAGGGGAACCCTCTTACATTGTTGGTGGGATTGCTAGTTGTTGCAGCCACTTTGGAAAACACTGTGGAGATTTCTTAAGAAATTAAAAATGGAACTAACCTATGACCCTGCAATTGCACTACTGGGTGTGTACCCCAAATATACAGATGCAGTGAAAAGAAGGTCCATATGTACCCTAATGTTCATAGAAGCAATGGCCAGAATTGTCAAACTGAAAAAAGTCAAGATGCCCTTCAACAGACGAAATGATAAAGAAATGGTCTATATATACAAGGGAATATTATTCCTCCATCAGAAAGGATGGAAAAGTTAGGTAACTTTTGTATCAACAATGATGGGACTGGAGGATATTATGCTGAGTGAAATAAGTCAGAGAAAGTTAATTATCATATGATTCCACTTAATTATGGAGCATAAGGTATAGCATGGAGGCCATTAGGGGAAGGAAAGGAAAAGTGAATTGGGGGAAATTGGAGGGGGAAGTGAACCATGAGAGACTCTGGGCTCTGAGAAACAAACTGATGGTTTTGGAGGGGAGAGGATGGAGGGATGGGTGAGCCTGGTGTTGGGTAATAGGAGGGCCACTCTTGCATGGGTCACTGGGTGTGGTGCATAAACAATGAATCTTGAAACACTGAAAAAATCAAATTAATTTTAAAATGCAAAATTTGGTTTAGTAGCACAATCCTTTTCATCATTCATTGACACTTCTCCCTCATTCCTTCTACATTGTGAGTAGAGTAAGTCAGGCTAATAGCTTATTGGCCATTGTTCAGATGTGATATCTCCCACATGCCTAAACAGAGAATAATCCATCAAAAATGTTCTGTGATTTATAGTCAGAACATGTCACACACTCATTTACCCAACCAGGGGGCTAAAGAAAATCCCACAGTGCTATCACTTTTTCCTCTCTCTCTTCACTGGGATTCGTTTTTAGTTTTTAATAAACTTTTAGGTTCAAAATAGTCTTAAATTTACAGGAAAGATGTGAAGATAGACTGAGTTCCCACATCACACTCAGTCCCTATTATTAATATCTTATGTTAATATGGTACAGTTTTTATAATTAGTGAACCAATGTCAACATGTTATTAGTGACTAAAATCCATAGTTTATTCAAATTTCCTTACTTTTCATCAAATATTATTTTTCTGCTCAAGGACTCCATCCAGGATACCACATTACATTCAGTTATCATGTTCCCTTGGACTCTTCTCAGTTGTGGCAGTTTCTTAGATTTTCTTTGTTTTGGATGATCTTGACAATTTTGGGTACTGGTCAGGTATTTAGTAGACTGTCCATTCATTGGGATTTTCCCCACAATTAGACTGAAGTTATATGTTTTTAGGAGAAAGGTCACAGAGATAAAGTACCTTTCTCATTGTATACAAGGGTACATATTATGAACATGAAATACTGTTGCTACTGATTTTGGTCACCTGGATAAGGTCGTTTCATCAGATTTCTCCACTGCGGACATATTCTTTGTTCCCCTTTCTGTGATGTACTCTTTGGAAGGAAGTTATGTGATGCACACAGCCCATATTTACAGGGTCAAGATTTAAGCTTTCCTTCTCTGATGTTGGAGTATCCACATAAATCATCTGGAATTCTTCTGCAAGGAGATCTGTCTCCCATTTATCTATTATGTCATTTATTTATATCAGTATGGACACATGAAACATTTTATACTTTGAGTACCAATAGTATTTATTTTCATTTTCAGTTTGTTCTAGTTTTTTTAATTAATTTTATTTAATTTTTTCAGTGTTCCAAGATTTATTGTTCATGTACCACACCCAGTGCTGCATGCAATATGTGCCCTCCACAACACCCAACATCAGGCTCAGCCAACTCCCACACTCCTCCCCTCCAAAACCCTCAGTTTGTGGCTCAAACTCCACAATTTGATAGGGGTTGCATCAAATCTGTAGATCACTGTGGATAATGGAGATATTTTAACAATATTGATTCTTTCAATCCATGAACATGGATGTCTTTTCATTTACCTGTGTCTTCTTTAATTTTCATTATTTTTTATACTTTTCATTATGAAGATCTTTCATCTCTTTGGTTGAGTTTATTTCTAAGTATTTTATTCTTTTTTGTTGCCAATGTGAATGGGATTGCTTTCTTAATTTCTTTTTTGAATAGTTAATTGCTTGTGCGTAGAAATGTGATTGCTTTTTGTATGTTGGTTTTGTAATCTGCACCTTTACTGAATTAATTTATTAGTTCTAATTGTGTGTGTGTGTGTGTGTGTGTAGCCCATAAGGTGTTCTGGATGTATGTTTATGTCATCTGTAAACAGAGATCATTTTACTTCTTTCTTTCCAGTGCCAGTGATGTTTATTTTTCTTATCCAATTGCTCTAGCTAAAACTTCCAGTAGTATGTTTAATGGAAGAGGTGAGAGTGGACGCCCTTGCCTTATGCTAGCTTTTAGAGGAGTTTTCATTTTTTCCCATTGATTATGATGGAGCTTTTCATAGATAGCCTTTATTGTGTTGAGGTAAGTTCATTCTATACTTATTTTGTCAAGTTTTTAAAATCCGGAATGGATGTTGAATTTTGTCAAATATTTTTTCTTTATTGTGATGACCATATATTTTTTTCTTTCATTTTACTAATGTGGTGTATTGCACTGATTAATTTGCTTAGGTTGAACCATCCTTGCATTCCAAGCATTAATACCTTTTGGCCATGGTGTATGATCCTTTTAATGTGCTATTCTATTCAGTTTGCTAGTATTTTGTTGAGGATTTTTGCATCTATATTCATCAGAGATATTGGCCTGTAGTTTTCTTTAATTATAGTTCTTTTGCCTGGTTTTAGTATCAGGATGATTCTGGCCTCAAAAAATGATTTTAGTAATGTTCCTTCTATTTTTATTGTAGAGTTTAAGAATATTATTAGTAATCATTGAACGTTTGGTAGACTTCATTTACGAAGTCATCTGTTCCTAGGCTTTTCTTGTTGGGAAATTTTTAATTATTTATTAGACCTCCTTATTTGTTAGCAGTCTATTTGTGATTTCAAATACTTCTTAATTTGATTCTTTAGACTATAAGTTTCTGGGAATTTATCTATTCTCAGGTACAGAATGGATACAGAATAGTTGCACTACCCTAAAGTTATCCAATTTATTGGCCTATAATTGCTCATAATAATCTCGCCATGATTTCTTTTATTCTGAGACATCCATTGCAATGTCCCTCTTTCTTTCCTGATTTTACTTATTTGAGTCTTCTCCTTTTCTCTTAGTCCAGCTAAGGGTTTGTCTGTTTTGTTGATATTTTCAAAAAAAAAACCTTTAGTTTTTTCTATTCTCTACTTGATCTAGTGCCTTTTTAAAAAATATTTTATTTATTTATTTGACAAAGAGAGAGAGACCACAGATAGGGGAAGCAGCAGGCAGAGGGAAAGGGAGAAGCAGGTTTTCCACAAAACAGGGAGCCTGAAGTGGATCTCAATCCCAGCACCCTGATATCATGACCCAACCCAGAGGCAGACACTTAACCAACTGAGCCACCCAGGTAACCCTACTCAGTATATTTCTGCCCTAATCTTCACCTCATTCTTCTTTTTGATAAATTTGAACTTGGTTTGATATTTTTCTCTAGTTCCCTGAAGAGTAAAGTTATGTTTTATTTGAGATCTTTCTTCTTTTTTTTTAAGGAGACATTCCACACTATAAACTTCCCTTGTAGTATACTTTTGTTGTACCCCATAGTTTTTGGTATGTTGTGTTATCATTATCATCTGTCTTGAGATACTTTTAAAATTTCCTCTTGATTCCGTTTTTGACTCAATTGTTTTTCAATGTGCATTGTTTAGTTTCCACATATTTTTGAATTCTTTTGTTTTCTTAAAGTTATTGATTTCTAATTTCATGCCATTGTGGTAAGAAACACTTGGAATAATTATGATTTTCTTAAATGTCTTAAGGCTTGCCTTGTTGCCTAATTTGTGTTCTATCATGAAGAATGTCCATGTGCACTCGAGAATAATGAGTATTCTACTTTGTGGTAAATTTGGTATATATCCATTTGGACTATGGTGAAGTTCTACCTTGTTTTCTTATTGATTTTCTTTCTGAATATTCTATGATTACTGAAAGTATGGTACTATTACCATTATATTTCTGCCAATTTCTCCCTTCTTGTCTGTCAATATTTGTTTAATATTTGTAGGTGTTCTGATATTGGTTGTGTATACACTTATTGTTATATCATCCTTTTGAATTGAACTGACTCATTTTTTCTGTATATCATATCCTTATTTAGCTTTAAAAGCATTGTGAGGAGGAAAGGAAGGGCGAATGGGGGAATTCAGAGGGAACGATGAACCATGAGAGACTGTAGACTCCGTGCAACAAACTGAGGGTTTTGGAGGGAAGGGGGTAGAGGGTTGGGCAAGCCTGGTGGTGGGTATTGAGTAGGGCACATATTACATGGAGCACTGGGTGTGGTGCATGAACAATTAATCTTGTAACACTGAAAAAATAAAATAAAGGTATTTGGGGGAAAATAATAAGAATAATAAAAATATACTCTCAAACACCTAAAATACATAAACAAACAAACAAACAAATAAGTAAGTAAAATAAAGACAGTTTTCACATAGGCTCTTTTGTCTAAGTTTAACCAGCCCTGTTTTCTTTTGGTTACCACTTGCATGGCATATCCTTTTCCATCCCTTCACTTTCAGCCTATGTATGTCCTTAATTCTAAAGTGAGTCTCCAAAAGCCATCTTGAGGTAAAACAAAGCTGAATGTACTACTGAATGTACTACTACTACTTCATGATTTCAAGCTACTAAAAAGCTATAATAATCAAAACAGTATGGTGTCGACATAAAAGCAGATATGTAGATACATGGAACAAAATAGTCCAGAAATAAATCCCCACATATTCAATCAATTAATTATGACAAAGGACCAAAAATATGCATTGATGAAGGACAAGTCTCTTCAGTGAATGATGTTAGTAAAAATTAACAGCTACATACAAAAGAATGATCTTAAACCATATCTTAAACCACTATCTTAAACCATACACAGAAACTAACTCAAAGTGGATTACAGACTTGAATGTGACACCTGAAACCATGAAACTTTGAGAAAAAATTTTTGCATTAATATCCTTGACAAGGTTCTTGGCATTGATTTTTCTGGGCTTGACACCAATACAAAGATAACAAAAGCAAAAATAAACACGTGGGACCACATCAAACTAAAATATTTATACACAGGAAAGGAAACCATCAACAAAATGAAAAAGCAACCTAATGAATGGGATAAAATATTTGTAAACCATCTATCTGATAAGGGGTTAATATCCAGAATATAAAGAACTCATATAACTCAATAGGAAAAAACAAACAATCCAATTTAAAAGATCTAAATAGATGTTTTTCAGAAAAGACATGCCGATGGCTCACATGTACATGAAAAGGTGCTCAGTATCACTAATCATCAAGGAAATACAAATCAAAACCACTATGAGATGTCACCTCACACCTGTTAGAATGGCTATTATTATTATTATTAAAAAGACAAGAAATTGTTGATAAGGATATGAAGAGAAAAGAAATCTTGTGCCTTGACTGTGGAAATGTAAATTGGCACAGCTTCTACAGAAAACAGTATGGTGGTTGCTCAAAAACTTATAAACAGAATTATCATATGATTCAGGAATTCTACTTCTGAGCATTTATACTAAGAAAGTAAAAGCATTAATTCAAAAATATATATGTACTCTTATGTTTATTTAGCATTGTTTAAAGTGTCCATTGATGAATGGGGGGATAAAGAAAATGTGAGATATATATATATATATATATATATATATTACATAAAATGGCAATAGTATATACATTATTTAGCCATAAAAAAGAATGAAATATTGTCATTTTAACAACATGGATGATCCTTGAGTGCATTATGCTCAGTGAAATAAGTCAGACAGAGAAAGACAAATATTGTAAGATCTACTTACATGTGAAATCTTAAAAAAAATTAAAAAGGGACTGGAAGAGATTATGCTGAGTGAAATAAGTCAAACAGAAAGCATCAATTATCATATGGTTTCACTTACATGTGGCGCATAAGGAAAAATATGGAGAGGAAACATAAGGAAACATAAGGAAAAACATTATGAGACAGAAAGGAAGGGTGAATTGGGGGGAAATAAGTGATTTTAATAGTTCAGAGAACCCCAAAAGTTTATTTAATGAAATGTTTAGGTATTGAATTTTTACTTCCCAAGGAGGTTGATTAACATACACATCAGTATGCACACAATGTCAACATCTACCATTTACTGGGGACTTGGAAACCCAAAGCCCCAAACCTGAAAAAAATGATCAACATTTAATCTAAAAGTTCAGTAGTGTGTATGATTTAAGACTGTGCCCTAAGCATAAGGAAAAACATGGAAGGCATTGTGAGAAGGAAAGGAAGGGTGAATGGGGGGAAATCGGAGGGGGGGATGAACCTTGAGAGACTGTGGACTCTGAGCAACAAACTGAAGGTTTTGGAGGGGAGGGGGTGGGGGTTGGGTGAGCCTGGTGGTGGGTATTGAGGAGGGCACATATTGCATGGAGCACTGGGTGTGGTACATGAACAGTGAATCTTGGAACACTGAAAAAATAAAATAAAAAAAACAATAAAAAAAGAAGAAAAAAAAGAAAGGAAAACCCAGCAAGCTCATATACACAGAGAATGGATTGAGGTTGCTAGAGGTAGGAGATGCAGGAAGGGTGAAATCAGTGAAGGGAGTCAAATGGTACAAGCTACCACTTCTAAAATAAATAAGTCATGGGGATTTAGTGATAATAGTTAATAATTATCATATAGAGATTGATAATTAATAATACTGTAGTGCATATTTGGAGGTTCCTAAGAGAGTAAATCTTAAAACATTTTATCAAAAAAAAATTCTTTATGTATCATGACAGATGTTAACTAGAGTTATTGTGATGACTTTTTCAGAATATTTACAAATATCAAATCATTGTGTTTTACACCCAAAAAATAAACTTTTGGTTTTATAATGAAAACTAGTGGAAAGCAAAGATTAAAAAAATATATTTGATTTGATTCTGGTGTTGTTTGGTTCTGACTTTAGAAAAATACATATTTGTTAGAGAAAACTAAAAATTCTGAAGAAAGGAAAAATAAACAGAAAAACAATTTAAAATCAACTATAACCCCAAACCAATGGTGACTCTTGCTGTCACTTTTCTTTTGCCACTCTCAAAATTCTCTTAATCCCTTGACTTTTGACACTGTCATTATACTGTCTCATTGTAATCTTTAATTTGATCCTCTTGGGGATACATTGAGTTCCATGAATCTGGGTGTTTATTGCTCCCAAAATTTGGAAAGTTTTCAACCATTACTTCTTTAAATAAGCTTTCTGTTCCTTCTTTCTCTTTTCTCCATCTGAGATTCCCTTAATGTATATATTGATTTTTCTGATAGTTTCCATAAAACTCATAGGCTTCACTTTTTTTACATTCTCTTTTCCTCTTTTCTCCACTGACTGGATAATTTTAAATGACTTGTTTTCAGATCCACTGATTTTTTTAATCTAAAAATCCAGTTGTTTGTTGGTTTGTTTTATTTTTTGCTTGATCAAGTCTTTTTTTTCCCCAAATACATTTATGTTATTTTTTCAGTGTTACAATATTAATTGGTCAAGTCTTATATTGAAGTTCTCTTTACATTTTTCATTTTGTTCATTGTATTCTTCAGCTCCAGAATTTCTATTTATATATTTCTTTTTTGTGTGATTTCTATCTTTTTGTTGAACTTATTTTGTAAATGTATTGTTTTCCTGATTTTGTTGCATTATTTGTCTGTGTTCTTTCATAATTCATTGAATTTCTTTTTTAAAATTTTATTTATTTATTTGACACAGAGATAGAGAGATCACAAGTAGGCAGAGAGAGAGAGTGGGGGGAAGCAGGCTCCCCACCGAGCAGAAAGCCTGATGCAGGGCTCAATCCCAGTACCCTGGGATCACGACCTGAGCTGAAGGCAGAGGCTTAAGCCACTGAGCCACCCAGGTGCCCCTGAATTTCTTTAAAATAATTATTTTTACTATGTCAGGCAGTTCACAGATACTCAGTTCTTTGGGATCAGTTATCAGAAATTGATTGTGTTCCTTTAGTAATATCATGTATCCTTAATTTTTCATGTCCCTTATAACTTTGGTTCAATGGCTGTTCATTTGAAAATGTAAACTTTCCAGACTTTATAGACTTTATGGAGTGAGTATAGATCTTCACCGATGTGTGGGCACAAAAGCACTGTCTAAATGGGATGTATAACAGTGCCAGGTCTGAGAACATGCAAGTACAATAGTTTCGTGGGCATGTGGGGGCTTCGTTTCCAGAAAAACATGGTGGTTCTGGGCAGAAGAATGAAAAGCAGTGACTAGCTCTGGGAAGACAGCAGTGGTGGTGGCTTTGGCTCTAGGACTGTGCAATAATGGCTCCAGCTCCAGGAGAGCATAACAGCATAGACTCCAGCAGCTCCATCTGCTGAGGTTAGTGTCAGCATCAGAAAAGACGGCAAAGGTTTTAGCAACAAAGTTTGCAATTGTCTACAGTAGCAGCAAAAGCTGCCAGGGCATTCAGTGACAAAAGCTGCTGGGGTCTTCCTGCTCTTTTTTTTTCTCCCATGGGAGGATGTCATGGCCAGGGGAATCCTTCTTAGTGACAAGTTGTGCCAGCCTTGGGTATTGAGTGATGAAAGTAAAAAGCTTCTTATGCTTTTCTATGAGCTATTCTTAGTTTTTATCTTCTGCTATGTTGCTTCAACTTATTATTCTACTCCAGAGCTCTCCCAGAGCTATCTTCATGTATAAGTACTTGTTAAATCATTGTTTTGGTGAAGGCAAGAGGGCTGAGATGTTTTAGTGTACCATCTTGCTGATGTCACTCTTGATACAACCAGTGGTAGAGTGAAAATGGGAGGACTTGGAACCAAAAGACCCCTAGATGGGCCTATGATGGTTCAAATGGTAAAAAGAATTAAATAAGTAATTTGGTTGAGGTCCTGTGCAGAGTAATTCCCCCAAAACCAGAGAAAAATTCACCTCTGACTTGTATATTGGCTATGTTATAAATCACAGCATCTTCCCTACAAAAAGCGCAGTGAGGGGCACCTGGATGGCTCAGTGGGTTAGGCATCTGCCTTCAGCTCAGGTCATGATCCCAGAGTCTTGGAATTGAGCCCCATGTCAGGCTCCTTGCTCAGCAGGGAACCTACTTCTCCCTCTATCTCTTCTTTTCCCCCTCAAATAAATAAATAAAATCTTAAAAAAAAAAAAAAGCCCAGCATAAGCCACTGGCACAACAGCTATAGTCAGAACCTGAGAGCTCAGGCAGCTTTATCCCCTCAGTGAGTTTTCCCATCTGTGGGCCCCCTGGACCAGCCACACTCCCTAACCACCCTATGACTTCCAAGTGCACAAGTTAGTCACAATGACATGACTACTAAACCTACTGAATTCATGATAGAAAAATAATATTATCATGTGAAAATACTTTGAAAAAGATCAAACACTTTTATAAATGTAAAAGATCTTGCATAATAATTTATTAGTAATTAAATTTTCATTTGATTGGTCAGTCACCACTCTACTTTTTCCAACTAGTTTGTATTGAAGCTGGAATGAAGAAATGAAGTAAAATATGCAGAATGTCCAGAACTAGAAGCACATAAATAACAGCCACACTAAACCAGAAGATGCCTTGAAAAAAGACTACTGTGCATTAGCATTCAGGCCAAATTCTCTGGAAGTAACTTATGGAAAGATAAGTGCTAGAATGGAGTGTGCAATAAAGTCCCTCAAAATGAGATAATTCATAAGAAGTACTTAGAACAGTGCTTGGTACATAGTAAGTGTCCAATCAATATTAGCTATTATTGTTACAAATATTAAAGTCCGTTTTACACTCAGAAAGTAGTCTGTATGTCTTTAAATGACATTATTCTCATTTACAGAGCAGTGAATGATGTCTTTTCTGTTGTTTACATCTGCTGTCTTTTTCTTTTTTTAGTTTTGTGTGATATCACTAGTATGGCTTTGGGAGTCAGGCATATCTGAATTCATTCCCTGCCCTCCCACATGTTAGCTCTGCAACCCCAATGACCCTGTTTACTCCTAGGTAAAAGGGGAACAAATGCAGGTGGTCTTTTCTTCAAAGATGAGGTTGTTGTTCTCAATCTGCTTCCCTCTATATGTCTGCTTCACTTTTCTCTCTGCCAACTCATCTCCCCAACTTATCCCTTGTTAGTGCTCCTTCATATTTCTAGCTTGGCCATGTTCTTTGCTCACCAACATTAGCAATTCTTGCTCCTCATTCAAGAAAGATACTTTCTCTTTTTCCTCTGCCCAAGTTAGAGGACTTTGCTCTCAGATTATGTACTCACTTCAGTGACAGCTGGACTTAACTGGTGGAGTAGGGGAGGAAGGAAGTGGCATTTGGCAAGGGATATGACTATCTAAGACTATGGGGCTGTTGCTAGCCAAGTAGATAAACCACATCTATCCCTTCCACACCCATATCCTAATTTCAACCATTTCTTTGTCCACTTACACTCTTAGCTGATTTTCTGCCTTGGACTCTTCCACTTTTTCTTCAAAGATCAACTCCTATGTCCTTTCCTTTTTGAAATCTTCCTTGAATCTCCCTACCCAGCTGACCCAATGGCTGCACCATTGTCTGTTATTCTAGAATCCCATTCACAAGACATATCTACTTATCTCCCTTGTGGAGCTCTTTGTTGCATAATAGCAGGAACCATGTAAATGCCTGGCACATAAAACGTTCTCTATATCACTTGCTTTCTAGGTAGGAAGTGGAAAGTCCATTCTTGCTTCACATCCTATGTTCTTGAAGGTATGGAAATTTTAGGTAAGAAGATATAAACTCCAAAAATGACTAAACTTAAAAAAAAAAAAAACTCGAAGGGTGGACAGGCAGGTAAACAGCATGAGGGTGTTGAGAACACAGGAGATAGAGCAGTAAGGGAGAAACTCAAAAGAAGTGATTAATTTAAAAGAAGAAGAAGTGATTAATACTAAATTAATTCAGTTATCCAACAAAATATTTAGTGAATGCCAGGTATAACCCAGACACTTTGCTAAAGAGAGAGATTTTTGCAATTGTTTTGTTCTGGAGATATACAAAATGATGAAATAGACTATACTCTCAAAGGTTTATAGTATAATATCAGAAGATGAGAATGGGTGATAGTCAAATGGACTAGAAGGGGCTCCCTTAGGTTCTCAACTCTTAGAACAAAAGTCTCTAACTTGTGTCACAAATTTGGCCTTACTGCCTCTACTTTTTAATATTTCATTTTTGATGGTTAATTGACTTTGAGTGACACTGGATTTCTTATTATCATTGAATCTTGCCCATTTGCTTGGGTGATTGGGGTACAATTAGATAGTGAGATAGGCTTCTTTGCCTTCTTTGCTGTGAAAGACTGATTTGATCTTGCTGTTTGCTTTGTCTCCTGATGCTGGCAAATGATGAGGCTGGACAGTCTGTAAGAAGTATTCTCAGATCCAGAGGGGAGAGTGGACCTGAAAAACCAGGCTGGCTCCTTGGTGCTCCCATCCTAACTCAGTAGGGACCACAAGACCAACCAATGAGAAACTTGAGAGCAAACACATCTCATTTGCTGATAAAGGTTCCCCAACAATTAAGTGGCATGGATGACATAGTGATGAACTAGACATGCAGATACTGAGTTAAAAGTGTACTTTATTTTTTTTTAAGATTGTATTTATTTATTTGACAGAGAGGAGAGAGATCTCAAGTAGGCAGAGAGGCAGGCAGAGAGAGAGGGGGAAGCAGGCTCCTTGCTGAGCAGAGAGCCTGATGCGGGGCTAGATCCCAGGACCCTGAGATCGTGACCTGAGCCGAAGGCAGAGGCTTTAACCCACTGAGCCACCCAGGCACCCCTAAAAGTGGAATTTAAAAAGTGATACAATTTGAAAGTACAGGGATGGTATGTACAGTAAAAAATATAGTCTTTCTAAGCTGTCACATTAAGCTGCCCATTAAGCATCATGAATTCAGTAGGCCTAGGAAGAATCTATAAGCCAGACTGGTTCCTGATTTTCATGGTCATAATTTCTGAGTTGGCTTCTAATGTCAGTAATAGTAAATGACACAGGGACATTACTCTAGGGCAGAGGATGCACAAAAGTCTGAGGGAACACAAAGTAGGGATCATCTAGCCAAGCAGAAGAGAGGACTGGAGAACCACACCTTCAGTGTGGAGACACTGACTTAATCCAAAATAATTGATTGGGAATAATTCAGTTAAATCAAAAGTGGGCAGGATGTTCTGGGAAGGTAGCAGAGCCTGTGCGAAGGTATTAAATAAGATATTACGTGGTAAAGTCAGGAATCTGCAAGGAATTTGTATGGCTTTGTATGGCTATTGGTTGTGTGGGAATGGACGTGGTGAAGTGTAATGCTAAGGAAAAAAATTCTAATGATGGAGAAGTGAGCTGGGTCTCAGAGGGCCTCCACCTGCTATACCTAATAATTCCCCAGGAACACTGGGAAGTCAGTGGGAGTATTAAATACAATAAGTAACAATGATCAATTTGATTTTGGCAAAGATGATCATTTTAGTTGTTTCAGCTGAAAACAGTTAAAAGTCCTGATTTATTTTATTTAAATATAAAGAAAAGATCTCACATATAACAAAAAGTCTTGAAATAGTGGTTGGTTAATACAGAAGCTCAAAAATATCATCAACAACCCAGATTCTTTTTGCCTTTTTACTCTATATGTTGGGTTGTTCTCATGTGAAAATTCCTCATGGTTGCAAGGCGGGTGCAATATTTTCAGCCTTCACACGTTATCACCTAATATCCAATGCTATTATTTCTTATAAGAGGGAAAAATATTTCTCAAGCACACACACCCCTGTAGACTTCTTGTGTCTCCTTGCCAGATTTATATCCCACTCTTATGCCTAAATGGCTCATTAGTAAGGAGTATTAAATTGATGTGGTTGACTTAACATTAATCCAGACACACTCCTTGAGACTAGATAGGCCATGGATTCATGGAGAATGATGAATACCTCAAAAAATGGAATTCTCTTCAAAAGGAAAAGGAGTGGGATGGCTGTTAAGAAGCTGGGTCTGCCACAATCACTTGAGGTACATTTACACTGGAGGCAAGAATATCTTATTCCTGTTTAAAGTGTCCTAACCTCTGCTTTTGCCTCAGGTCATGATCTCAGGGTCCTGGGATCAAGCCCCGCAGTGGGCTCTCTACTCAGCAGGGAGCCTGCTTCCCCCTCTCTCTGCCTGCCTCTCTGCCTACTTGTGATCTCTCTCTCTCTTTCTCTCTCTGTCAAATAAATAAATGAAATACTTAAAAAAAAGGGGGTCCTAACAATATGTGTGGTCACAGAGGTAAAGAAAAAAAGGAAAATTAGGGAGATTTTTAGAGAAATCAAATGACTTTGCAGGAGGATTTATGCAGACACACCACCAAATAGCAGTTGCCTCCATCAGAGCTAGTTTGGCACCCATCACTTTTACATATTTTTAGTAAACTTGGGACGAGAGAGACACGTCCAGAAGATGCTTAGTATGAAACTCCCTTAGCAGGAGACTGGAAGGTGTTCAGAAGGCTAGAAGGACCTCAGTCTGGAGGATGCTAATGTGTTTTTTTTTTTTTTTATCTAGCAATTTGATAATGACAATCTTGGGAGAATCACTACTACATGATTTGCAGATAGAGTACATTCAGCCTCAAAATCTGAATGTATCTATAATTACTGTATGCCATGTGAATGCAGGCAAACACTGTTTATATAAACACAATAAAGACAGAGTTTTCACTGCATGCAATTTACATTGGTGAATATAATTTTACTAATACTGTCAAACTCCAACATTTATAAGTGCAAATAACTTAACCAAAATCAGGTGCCTCTGCATCCTAGTTGCTTAATTAAAGCAATATTTGGATTATTCAACTCTCACTCAAACCTAAATCAAATCTTCATTTTAAAAATACCCTTTTATACAATTTTATTCAACTTAAATACTAGTTTTCTCCTATTTCTTATTTTCATAGAGTTAAATGTGTAAATATGACTGAACTGTCCCTTTTTTTCCTGATTACCAGGGGCAGGAAGCATAGATTTCTCTTTCAGAGCTGTAAGAACCTGACTCAAAAATTGGCTAGCAAAAGGTGCTAAAAACATCAGAAGTCTTCTACAATGCATAAGGGAAACCTGGTGCCCATGTAATATGTGAACTCCACAGTTCCTAAGGGACACCTTCAGTTTGGGGAACAAATAAACCCAATAGACTCCAAGTATCTAGTGTAACATGGTCATCACAATTAAAGTCAGTCCATACAAATTAAAATAACAGAAACTAAGAGATTTCAACTGTAATTTTTTTCACATTTGTTTTCTCTTCAGTGAAGATACAAACCCATGCTTCTTGTAGGAATATTTTACTTCAAAATGCCATTTTTCTTGGAGTATAAGTGAGTTTTTTTTTTTTTTTTGTATGTGACAAGTAATACATGTCCCCCTGCCTGGAGTCAAACACACATTCCGCTGCCATCTGTGAAGCCATTCTCAAAACATAATCTGAGCCAGCCTAACAGCTATAAATAGCTCCTCTCCACTCTGGGAACCAACATTGTGTTGGGACAATATGTTTCTCCATAATTTCATCTAATTTCTTCAGCCATACTTAAATTCAATTGTTAAATACTTGGTTTGCTTTCAATGTAGGCAGTGGTTTATTTTTGGTATTAGTGCTTACTGTGAAAAGAAGAATATCCATTAGGAATAATGCTTGCTTTTACAACACACCATCCATAATGACAACATTTTTAGTCCAAGATGATAAAGGGAAAACGAGGCCAAATACTCTCTATCAAGTGCATTTCTGGATGATACCATAGAAAGATGCTAAGGCAGGGCTAGAGTAGGGATACTTCCATGATCCAGACAAATGTGCTGGATGGCCACATGTCTTAGAGTCCAATGCCAGTTGCACACTGCAGAAAGTTGAGTGCAGAGAGGCATTCCTTCAGCACAGAGTACAGATTCTTTGCTTCCCCTATATCCTGTGGTTCAGAGTATTTATGGGAAAAATAATCTCGCAAGTATGGAGATTGGTAGCAAAAAATGATGATTATTCAACTCCCCGGATCTCCTGCAAGGACTAAGAATTACTTGTTTATCCTCAGTGATGGTTCTACTCTGCCTCCTCTGAAAGCTCCACACCCTCAGGCAGGTATATAGCATCACATCCCTCAGCAGAAACAAACACAAAACAAAGACAGACCCCAAGGTGTGAGCCCTTTTCTCACGTGTAATACATCTGTGTTTCTGTGGCAGTGACCCTCCATTGCCAAGTGATTCTTAATTTGGGGTCCCTTTCTATTTGCTCCATTTATTATTCTAATTTCTTCTGTATATTCAGTTTTCCAAATGCCTCTCATCCCTATCTCTAAATGTGCTCAACTCTCTCCATCTTAAAAAAGTGAGATTTCCCTCTATTTGGAGTTCCTTCTAATTATACTCTTATTTCACTCCCCATTAAACCCACATTTTATTTATTCATTTATTTCTTTATTCAATGGTTATTAAGCATCTCTGTGTTAGACATTTTTCTAGATTTGGAGGACATGGGCAAACATTCTGCCCTGTGGAATTTGCATTAGAGAGGCGAAAGCAAACACCACCCTACCTGCTCCTGTCCAGCTCCATTAGGACACCAGCTTGTTAGAAAAAAATACTCAAAGCACAAAAAAACAAAAGAAAAAATAGACAAGTGGTCCTTTTGCAAAATTAAAAGCTCTGTTCTTCAAAAATCATAGCAATCAAGAAAAGAAAAGATAGCAATGATAAAGGGAAAATTTATTTCAAACTATTTGAAAAGGGACTTGCATTGAGAATATAGGAAGAACTCTTTTTTTCCCCAAATATGTTTATTTTATTTTTTCAGTGTTAAAAGATTGATTGTTCATGCACCACACCCAGTGCTTCATGCACTACGTGCCCTTCTCAATACCCTCCACCAGGCTCGCCCAAACCCCCACCCTCACACCTCCAAACCTCTCAGTTTGTTGCTCAGAGTTCAGAGTCTCTCATGGTTGATCACCCCCTCAAATTTCCCCCCATACACCCTTCCTTTCTTTCTCACAATGACCTTCATGTTTTTCCTTATGCTCCACACGTAAGTGGAACCATAAGATAATTGATTCTCTCCACTTGACTTAATTCACTCCATATAATCTCTTCTAGCCCTATCCATGTTGATATAAAAGTTGGATATTCATCCTTTCTGATGGAGGCATAATATTCCATTGTATAGATGTACCACATCTTCCTTCTTTTTGGGGAGATTTTTGATCACTGCTTCAATCTTGTTACTAGATATTTGTTTATTTAGGTTGTCAATTTCTTCCTGTTTCTGTCTTGGAAGTTTATATGTTTCCAGGAATGCATCCATTTCTTCTAGATTGTTTAACTTATTGGCATATAACTGTTGATAATAATTTTTGATGATTGTTCCTATTTCCTTAGGATTAGTCATGATTTCTCCCTTTTCATTCACAATTTTATTAATTTGGGTTCTCTCTCTTTTCTTTTGGATTCATTTGGCTAGTGATTTATTGATCTTATTGATTCTTTCAAAAAACGAACTTCTGGATTCATTGATGCATTCTACTGTTTCTCTGGTTTCTAACTCGTTGATCTCTGCTCTAATATTGATTGTGCATGGGGTTGGCTTATTTTTTTGTTGATTTTCCACTTCTGTAAAGAGGTGTAAAGAGAGCTGGCATAAATGAGATTTTTCAATTTTTTTGAGTGAATCTTGGATGGCTATGTATTTCCCCCTTAGGACTGCCTTTGCCATGTCCCATAGGTTTTGCATTGATGTGTCTTCATTCTCATTGGTCTCCATGAATTGTTTAAGTTCATCTTTGATTTCCTGGTTGATCGCAGCATTCTTGAGCAGGTTGGTCTTTAGCTTCCAAGTGTTTGAATTCCTTCCAAAATTTTTTTGTGGTTGAGTTTCAGTTTCAAAGCGTTGTAGTCTGATAATATGTGGGGAATCATTTCAATCTTTTGGTGTTGGTTGGGTCCTGATTTGTGACCCAGTATGTAGTCTATTGTGGAGAAAGTTCCATGTGTACTTGAGAAGAATGAGTATCTGTTGTTTTAGGGTGGAATGTTCTGTATATGTCTATGAGGTCCATGTGGTCCAATGTGTCATTCAAAGTTCTTGTTTCTTTATTGATTTACTGTTCAGATTATCTGTCTGTTACTGAGAGTGGCATGTTAAGATCTCCTACAGTTAATGTATTTATATCTGTGTGACTATTTTGATTAATAGTTGGCTTAAATAAGGGTTCTATATTGGGGTTCTTCTTCTATATTGGGGGCATAAATGTTTACAATTTTTAGATCTTCATGGAGGATATACCCTTTAAGAATGATGTAGTGTCCTTCTGTATCTCTGACTAGTCTTTAGCTTAAAATCTAATTATCTGATATGAGAATCGCTACCCCAGCTTTCTTTCAAGGCCCGTTGGAATGAAAGATGGTTCTCCATCCCTTCACTTTCAGTGTGGATGTTTCTTTAGGTTCCTATTGTGTCTCTTGTAGACAGCATATGGACAGGTCCTGTAGTTTTATCCATTCTGCAACCCTGTGCTTTGTTATGGGAGCATTTAAGCTGTTCACGTTGAAAGTGATTATTGAAAGATAAGTTTTTATTGATATCATGTTTCCTGTGAAGTCCTTGTTTCTATAGATATAAAGTTCTTGTTTTATGTAACTCATGGGTCATTTCTACTTTTATAGGACCCCCCTTTAATGTTTCTTGTAGTGCCTGCTTGGTGGTCATGTACTCTTTTAATCCTTGCAGGTCTTGGAAGCTCTTTCTCTTTCAATCCATTTTGAATGTCAGCCTTGCTGGATAAAGTATTCTTGGTTCCATGTTCTTCTCATTTAGTGCCCTCAATATGTCTTGCCAGCCCTTTTGGGTTTGCCAGGTTTCTGTGGACAGGTCTGCTGTTACTCTGATTGGTCTTCCTCTGTATGTAAGGGATCTCTTCCCCCTTCTGCTCTCAGGACCTCTTGTCTAAAATTAAAATTTGCAAATTTCACAATGATGTGTGTAGTTGATTTTCTAGACTTGTTGATCTTGGCGGGAGTCCTTTATGATTCTAGGACATGAACACTTGTTACTTTCCCCAGATTGGGGAAATTTTCATTCAAAAATTGTCAGCTATATCTACTAGTCTTCTGTCTTTCTCTAGCACTTCAGGGATTCCAATAATTCTGACATTGCAACCTTTCATGGCATCATTTATTTCCCTAAGTCTCTTCTCATGATTCCTGAGCAGTTTGTTCCAGCCCTTCTCCTGTCCTTTCCTCTCAACCATCTTATCCTCTAGATTACTAATTCTATCCTCTGTCTCTGTAACTTTAGCTGTTAGACTATTTGGATTAGATTGGATATCACTGATAGCATTTTTAACATCTACGATCCTAGTTCTCAGTTCTGCCCTTAGAGTTCTCATTAATGTCTTTCTCCATCCTAGCCATTGCCTGGATAATTGTTACACTGAATTCCCTTTCCAACATACTGTTTATGTCCATGTCCAATAGTTCTGAGGGAGAGGGCACTGTCTCTGGGTTTTTCCTTGGTTAGATGTTCTTCTTCCTAGTCATTTTGATGAGAAATGGATGAGATATATTGCTGAATATATCACCCACAATGCAGGCAGGTTCTACCCTGGAAGGTTTTGGAGAAATTGGAATTCACCACCAAAAAGAAAAAAATAAAGATTAAAAAAGAGAGAGAGTGAGAAAGAAAAAAAGAAGAATCCCCATCCAGAATGGGCCCCAAAAGTATGATTTACAAGATATATAAACAAACATGAACAAACATAAAAACCGACAAAGTAAATGACAAGAAATAAAGGAACTAGTCAAAATGAACCCCAAAAATAAGATTTATATAATATCAGAACAAAAGCAAATACACAGAAGCACTGACAGAATGGTAGGATGGGAGGGTGGTTATAACTCCTGCATTATAACAATGCAGGCAAGGAAGGTTATTTCGTGTCTTCTTGGGTTTACCATTGTATGAAGCCTCTAGTTTTAATGTTAAGTAGTTTTAAAAAAATTTTTAAAAACCAAGAATGAGTGAATAAGAAAAAAAATAAATAAAAAAATTGTATCTATGAAATATACAGGCTTTAGAGTAGTATCAGGAACTTAATATATTGAATCCCCAGGGAATTTTACAGATTTATGGGGACCCTGTGGTTATAGTCCTCTTGTTTGGGGTTGTCTTCTGGGGGAGGGGCCAGCCACGTTGTTTTCCAGTCAATCTTGCTTGGATTGAGTTGCTCTGCCCCCCAATCAAGGGTCTGGGCTTTGTGGAAACCAGTTTCTCAGACTTTTGCTCTCTGGAGGTTTTTGCTCTTTTGTAGCTTTTAGCCTTTTTGGAGAGTCCAGGCAAGGAATCTACCCATACCCAGACCTCCGTCTCACATAGAGGCCTCAGTCTGCTCCCATCGGGGTGGTCCAGAATCCAGTCTTCCCCTCAACAATCTACATTCACACCACAGCCTGCCACAGGTGGTGCGCACCCCCAGTCACTGTCTTAGCTAGCTTCTGTACTCTTGTGCGACTTCAGGTGGAAGTAACACTGGCCTTGGAAATCTGCTTCTGGTGACTGCAGTTGGCGGGACTGCCCTCCAGGCTCCAGGCCCGTGCCGGGTGTGCTTAGATTCCTATCCGAGATCTCCTGGAAAGAACTCAAATACATGGAAGCTAAAGAGCATCCTACTAAAGAATGAATGGGTTATCCATGAAATTAAAGAAGAATTTTTAAAAATTCACGGAAACAAATGAAAATGAAAACACAACTGTTCAAAATCTTTGGGACACAGCAAAGGCAGTCCCGAGAAGAAAGTATATAGCAATACAAGCCTTTCTCAAGAAACAAGAAAGATCTCAAATACACAACTTAACCTTACACCTTAAGGAGCTGGAGAAAGAATAGCAAAGAAAGCCTAAACCCAGCAGGGGAAGAGAAATAATAAAGATCAGAGCAGAAATCAATGAAATAGAAATCAAAAGAACAGTAGAACACATCAATAAAGTTAGGAGCTGGTTCTTTGAAAGAATTAATAAGATTGACAAACTCCTGGCCAGACTTGTCAAAAAGAAAAGAGAAAGGACCCAAATTAATAAAATCATGAATGAAAGAGGAGAAATCACAACCTATCCAAGATCTGGTGGCGCATGTTCTCTGGCACCAGCTGGGAGCACCCAGACCCTGCTGCAGGCAGCAGTTATCCTGTGGGTCTAGAGACCGCCAGCCAGGGCTCCCTCTCAGTCTCTTAGGAGCTTGCAGGAGTGCACCCAGTCCACAGAGTGCTGCACACAGAGAAAAGCTGCAGGCTCATGGACTACACCAGGCTCTCTAAAGCGCTTACAGAAGAGCTCCCCACCCATGAAATGGTGCAAGGAGCAGAAACCACTGCTGGACCACTGGCCAGTCTTTCTTTGCTTCAGATGGTGACCTTCCTGGGAATGTGGGCTTAGGTCCGTGGCCATGACCACCCACTTCCACTAGTTTCTCCTTAAGATCTTTTGCTCTTTTTAAGTGTTTTTAACCTGAATGCTGGTCCCCAAACACAGGGCACTTTCCTTTGGGGTATTACTTTCCTTGGGTCACTTCTGGTGGCTCCCTCCCCCTTCTGTTTATCCTCTGATATAGATCCGAGTGTTTTCACTCTGCTTTACCTCTCCACTGTTGCTTTCTGCCCATGTAGAGATCCAGAAGTGAATAATCTTATTTCTCAGGCTGATTTCATGGGTGTTCAGCATGTTCTGTTGATATCCAGCTCACTTTAGGGGACCAGTCATAATAGGGTCTCCTACTTCTCTGCCATCTTGCCGAGAAGCCTGTTATGTGTATTTTACCACAATAAAAAATAGCATAAAAATAAGAGTTTTTCAGTGAAAGCTGTACCAGAAATACTTAGGGCCAGAAAAATGGAAGAGAGGACATTTCCTTGTGGATGTGAGACCCTTTCCTACTTGTTTTCTGTGATTTCTCATATATAGTCCATTTGACTGATTTAGGTTACTTGTCTTGTTCCTATGAGCATTTGCAATTAGATCCAGAAAAATTGAAAGGGTATCTGAGTAAGAGACCATGTTGTCAGCAAGCACAAGCCTGAGGATCTGTGTAGGGGATCCTACACCTGTCCTAAACAGGTCCTTTGCACTATCCAAGTCATTTACACATATAGAATTAACACCTACGAAATTAAAATGTATATCATAAATATTTATATGAATGTAATATTGACACATTGAATACACTTGATTGTATGATGCCAACTATATGATAGTCTAGAAAAGCAAGATGATAGAGACAGTAAAAATTTCAGAGGTTGCCAGGTTGAGCAAGGAGGCCAGAGAGTATTTACTTAGCATAGTGAAAAGACTCTGTATTATGCTCTAATGATGCATACATGTTACTATACATTTGTCCAAACCAAGTGAACTTTCAGGCAAACAATGAACTATGGGGGATTATGATGTCAATGTAGGTTGATCAGTTGTATCAAATGTACCAGTCTGGGAGAGATGTTGATAATAAGGAAAGCTATGTATGTATGAGGGCTCTTGGACATAAGGGAACTCTCCATACGTTTCTCTCAATTTTACTGTGAACCTAAAATCTAAAATAAAGGTTTTTTTTTTAATTTTGTTTATTTATTTGACAGGGAGGAGAGAGATCACAAGTAGGTAGAGAGGCAGGCAGAGAGAGAGGAATAAGCAAGCTCCCTGCTAAGCAGAGAGTTTAATGTGGGGCTCAATCCCAGGACCCTGAGATCATGACCCGAGCCAAAGGCAGAGGCTTTAATCCACTGAACCACCCAGGCACCCCTACAATAAAATTTTTATTATGAAAAATTTTAAAAAAGAAAACTCTTTAGGAAAAAGTTAAGACTTAACTGGCTCAAAAGCAGTGAATCCAGATGCCATGAAATTCTGGGTGTAGATTTCTGTGTTGCCAACACTGAGCATGATTTCACTCTGGCTTTCAGGGCTCAGGCATAGCTGCCCTCCACACAGCTCTGAATTTCATTGTCTCAAATTTGCCCCATAAAGCAGTAAGAACAAACCTTGTTTTCATTAGGGCAAGGTATAGAATTCTACATTTCTTGACTCCAGATTTTATATATATATATATATATATATATATATATATATATATATATATATATATATATATAATACATTATATAAATATATATAATTACTTTGCCAAAACTATGCTACATTTCTACATTTGCTATATATAAAATTGCTTTGTCAAAACTATGCTCTTGTTTTTCTATTCCAACAATCCCTAAACAATTTCATTTTAGCAAGTGCTCCTTGATTTGAGAAGAGTATATTTGCTAAGTGGTCCCAAAGAAAATCTTTTTTAACCTCCTCTGTCACAAGCCACTGTTTTGCCTTGGAGAGTCATAGTGCTGTATTACATCCTGTCCCTGGAATGGAGAATGTAGCCATCAACAACATGGACTCCATAGAGTCCAGACTGTGGGGAGTATTCTGTACTTTCCCCTCAGTAGTGAAAGTCTGGAGTCATAGACACTCCAGCTAAGAAACACTCTGGTCAGCGACTGTGCATCTCTTTGTGTATTAAATAGAGCTACACAATTGGCAGTCTCTTTCTTTTGATAGTATACCTTCTCCTTCCCCTTGGTGGATACACTGGTTCAATGGAATTTCAGGATCTACCTGATGGATGCCATCATTGGCCAAGGGTTGCTTGATGCCAGAAGCCCAAAAGAGGAGGCTGAAGAGCAAACTACCAGTGGAATCTTCCAGTGCTAAAGTGCAGAGTTAATCTACATCTTCTGGTCATACACTGTTATATCACCTGAATTGAGAAGTCATAGCATTGAGAAGGCCCTGATCAGTGTGGAGGAATTGGGAAATGTGGGTATGAATGAAACATTTTTCTTTCTTATTTATGATCTAGTCAGCATGTCCCCTCTGCTAAGGAAATACCAGGGCATTTACTGAAAATGAAACAAACAAAAAATCTTTCAATATTCCATGGTCCAGAGTGTTTTTTGCTTTGTCTTGATTGATTTTCCTCAAGACTTAAAGTCCATGGTTACTGATTTGGGATTTCCAACCTGGTAACAGGGGACAGATGTTTTTAAATTGTTTTGTGTCTGATTCAGGACCAGGCATTCACCAAGCACTTAATGAATGCCAGCTGGTTGCCAGTGGGTGCTGTTTGAGATACCTGGCAAGGTTTCTGAGAAATGAAGCAAGGGAAGAAAATGTCTTTCGGAACCCAGAGCATCACTGACATCCTGAATACCTAGGCTTATCTCTCACCAAGCAGTCTTATTGGGGTAAGTGATTCAATAAAGGACTCAAAAGCCATATGCAGCCTCAGTTCTGAATGCTTTACTCAGTGTCTCTTTACATACATTTGCAGTTTCATGCTATATGGCCTTACTTGAATAAGGTTTATATCAACATGGCCACCAACATGGCCAAAGCTGGAAGCACGAAATGAGTATGTGTAGAGTAAGAGAATTTTGAGGGTGGGATGGTGATGAACATTCTACAAAGCCCTAGAATTACAGTAGAAAACAAATGCAGAACTTATATTATGAAATAAAACTTTCCATGATCTTATGGTCAGGTTCAAGAGGAGACTATTGTCCTGGATACAGTAAGATGAAAGGTCTCCTCCTTTCTTCACTGCTGTGTGGTTGGCAAAAGTAGAGGGAAGCCACGCACACTGTCTCACCACTGTGTGTGAAGAACACAGAGAATGGGGTGGGGGTGCAGGGTGAACCTGCCGGGCACCAGGCATTGGTCTACACCATCTGGCCTCATGTTGTGGGAGCCTCAGGACTTCCCTGAAGGATGTTGCTTTTATAGGATGAAGGACAGGATCCTGGGAAAAGAACAGCTGAAACAGCCTTATTAAAGAGTTTTCTTCCCTTTAAATGAGATCATATATAACATGATTAAGATGGAGACTGGAACACAGCCAGACTAAAGACATTTAAGCCCTTGGTTTTATACTCATTATTTTACAGATGACTATCTTGAGGCTCAAAGTAAGAACTGAATGACATCCAGGAAAGTACTGATTCAACCAGACCTGCCTTATTCCAACCCTTGTCTTTCCATGATGCCCTGCTTCCAAGAACAGTACATCTATAATAAAATGTTTGAAATCAGAAGTAATTTCTACTGGTTCAAAATATGTCAAGCTTACTTTAAATTATTACTCTTACTCTTTATTTTGTGTAGTTATGCCAGAATTAGTAACATTAAAGAAATTATCCATGAAATTATCCACACTTTATAATAGCACACCTGTAGAATAGTATTTTACATGTAAGTTAATAGTAAATGAGTTCAACAGTACTGTCCTTAAAATGAATCCCAAGGAATCCATAATGAGTGACTATTTATTTTAGCAATTCCAGATACTTTGCAAAGTGTGGTTAATTACTAAACACATCTGAAGGGGGAAAAAAATCTACCTTTAAGCATGCTGCAAATACACAAATGATCCCTTGAAATTTATATGTTTTCAATTTCAGGAACAGATGTCTTTATCATTTTTGCATGCATTTTCACATGTTGTTATTACTTGCTGTCTAAACACAGTGAAGATTAGTTGAAGCAACTCTTTTTAATTTAAACCTAAAAGATGGAAAATTCATCATTCTGTCTAATTGGAAGAGTGATACACTGGTCATTTAGCATCTGAACTAGTGGATAATGTACATAATTGGAACAAAATGACCAGAAATCAGAGGCATTGATGAAGTAAGTAAAGTTGATGAAGTAAAGTTTGCCTCTCTCTTTGGTTTACTAATAGAACGCCTTAAGCCAAGCTAGGTGCTTTGGGCTAGGGGGTAGAGGGGATGGAGAATGGCAGAATCACTAACATTTTCTATAAAGTTTACAATGCCCTTTGTAATTCACATTAATTCTCACTTTGATCCTTCTATAAGATGAACAAAGAGTTTAGTCCCGTTTTATATTATAATTAAACTGAGGCCTAGAGGATAAATGATGAACTGCAAATCTCCTCCACAGGATGGACAGAGCTGGGATTTGATCACAGATCTTCTGATAACATGTGCTTTTATGTTTCTAGTTTGAAAGGTCTTAGAGCTTATTTAATCTAAATCAGTGTCTGATACAGAAATCTCCTATATTGTAAATTGAGTGTAATAAGTATTCAATAAATACTGGTTGTATAAAGAGTAAGACAGACTATCTGATCTTAAAGAACTTAGTTCTGGTAGAGCAGACAATAAGAGGACAGAGACCAAGACGGTGACTTGGAGTGGCCTGCAGTGAAGATGCAGCTCCCTTCAAAAGTGGAGCAGCAGAGGATGGAGTTGTGGGTATCTGGACAAGAAGACAAAATCCCAGGTATGTCCCAAGGAGGAAAAGGCAAACACTGGGCTGAGGAAGGGGAAATGCATGTAGAAAGAGGAAGATCAAATGGACATCACAGAAGTAAGAAATGACCAGCATGTTCAGAATAGTCAGTTAAATATTGAGACACATATCAAAGGCATGGTGTTGAGCCTGAGACATGAGGAAGAACAACATGCCAGGGCATGTGCACACTGTTTGCAGCCCAGGGAGCTTCCAGGTCAACGGTGTTATGTAGCAATGAGAGGACATGCATTTGCAGAATTCTTTTATAAAGTAGAAAGTTTTAAGAAATCCCATAAAACTTGATTCTCACCTACAATCTGAAATTTTTCTTCAGTAAGAGAAAAAGCAGGGAATTGTGTATAAGCTCTATGGTATATATTTTTAATTTTACCTTTTTTGTACTGCAGCCAGTAATGAACAATTGTTAATACTTGTGGTTAGTAAAAACTCAGAGAGCTGGTATAGACAATGGAGAACAATGGAAAACAATGAGGGATTTGATTATAAAGTACTGATTGCAGTAAGATGGTGGGAGACCAAGAGACCCAGAATGCCCTAATTCAGCTTCAAATCACAACCCTTCCTTCCAGAAGGCTCTCCATTATGGGGCCATCTCCATTTGCATGCAGCTAAGGACTTTCTCAGAAGTCAAGTCTTTCAGTGTTAAAACTGAGAAAGTCCCAGATAACCTGAGAAAAGCTGGTCATTCCATCCCCATATATACACAAAAGTCACAGCAAAAAGTAGTCAGTAATTTCTTTTTATTTGGGCATTGTTTGCTAAAACTTTACTCCTTTAGCATAAATACTGTAACAGAAGAAAAAAGGAAGTCCAGTCCCCTATTCTACAAACAAGTGCACATGAACTTCCAGCCTGTGGTGAATCTGCCCACTGGTTACTGTCTTCATAATTGGGCCAATCATTGTATCATTCCCTCTTCTTGGGGAGAAAGGACAAAGGGTAGGACAGGGCTTTTTCATCATATAGACTGGTAAGACAAGTTCACACTATTAAGATAATATTTGAAGAAATAACAAAATTGGAGCATTATGCTGAGCTGCCTAGCTCTCTGAAGAAGAATTTTAGGCAAACAGAATTACAAATGCAAAGATGTGGAAGTGGTGATGCTGATTTATCCAGGTCAGTCGGAAGGCCAGTGGCTGGGGAAAATGATGACAATGAGAACAGAGTAGAGGCTGCAGGCCGTGGTGTGAAGGGCTTCAGTGGTTTCTCTGGATACTACAAGAAGAATATGCCAGAGCTTGTCTGCTTTGCAGAGAAGTGACTGCCAGTGGAAAGGGCAGAAGTAGAGACACTGACTCGCTCTAGATGAAGAAAGGTAATAGCCATGAAGAGAGTGAGAAGTGGTTGGAGTTGGGATACTGTCTGAAGTTACAGCACACATAATTTGTTGTTGAAACTCATGTGAGGCATGAGAGAAATAGGGGCTTTATAGATGACTGTAAAGTTTTAAACAGAAGGAAAGAATTACCAAAAAGAAAAAAAGGAAGAAATTACTGTTAACTGCAATGCTGAAGACTGTGGAAGGAGGAGACTGTGGGCCACAGTAATTGGGGGTTGAGTTTTGGCTATTTTTATTTAATTTAAATTCAATTACCCAACATGCAGGATATCATTAGTTTCAGATGTAGAGTTCAGTTATTCATCAGTTGCATACAACACCCACTGCTCATCACATCACATGCCCTCCTTAATGCCCATCACCCAGTTACCCCATCCCCCCACTTGTCTCCCCTCCAGCAATCCTCAGTTTGTTTCCTATGATTAAGAGTCTCTCATGGTTTTTCTCCCTCTCTGATAACTTCCCATCCCATTTTTCCCTCCCTTCTATGATCCTCTGTGCTGTATCTTATATTCCACATATGAGTGAAAGCATATGTTAATTGTCTTTCTCTGACTTATTTTGCTCAGCTTAATCCCATTTAGTTCCATCCACATCAATGTAGATGATAAGATTTCATCCATTTTGATTTAACTCTATGATGACTTAAAAAATATCCAAATGGAGATGTAGAATAGGGAACTGGATATTCAAGTCTGAGGCAAAGGGAAGTGTCCAGGGAGAGATATAAATGGAAAGCCCTCAGCACATAGATAGCATGAAAAATTATAAACACTGATGAGGTTATTATGAGACCGGGTCCAGGACTGAGCTTTAGGCATCCCAAGATTCAGAAAAATGAGGAAGGTGCAAGGAAGGATCCCAAAATGAAGTTGTTTATGAAGTAGTTCAGAAGGCTGGGGAAAGGAGTGACCAACTGTGCCAAATATTCTAAGAGGGAAGGAGGATAGGCACTGGCACCTGACTGGCCCCATGGAAGTTCAAATTGGAAAAATGGAAGTAGAACAAACTTTTGAAGTCATCAGATGGAAATAATATAGGAATAATATACTTGGAACCTAGCTGACCTGCAGGGACATCTTTTGGAATCTCTTGCCCAATCATGGTGGTTTATGGACAAACTTCTGTCCAACCATACTCCCCTCACTTGCCATAGGAGTTGTTCTGGAGAGTGATTTCCAGTTTAATTCTTGAATGAAACCCTTATCTCCAAACCTGTTTCCATGCAACCTAACCTAAGACATCAGATAGATAAGATAGAGGGGGTAGCAAGAGATCTAACAGTGTATGCAAGAGGGTGACTATAATATTGAATCATAAAATATAAGCAGAGTAGGTCAAGAAGTAAGAACCTCAAGGCAACAAGGCAGTACAAGATAGTAAGACCAATGGGTTGCAAACATCTGATTGCCTATGGTATAGGTGCTGGAGAGTGTGAACTGGGAAGTAACAAACAGAGCTTATAGAGTGCAGTGCTCAAAATCAAATGAGTCATTGGTAATGATAAAGTCTGACAGTAGATGGCTGCAAGAAGTAGCTGAGGTGAGTTGGAGGGCAGGGTCATTGAAGGCAGGAAGGTCATGAAGCTGCGAGACTAGGGAGGATCTGGAATTGTCTAAATGCTTATTGAAATCATAGAGGGTAGGCAAAGACCCCGAAATCATCAAAAATAAGGGACTAGATAGTGGTAAAACATAGTGGTGTGCACTTCCATGGAGTGGAGCCTTATTTTGGCTTAAGGCTTTGCTTTTTTCTTTGTTCTTTTTTCCCCCACTGGTCATTCAAATATTTATTCTCATACATTTGCCTTTGGAATTTTTTTCTCCCCTAATATTTTTATTTTATTTTTTCAGCATTGGAAAGGGAAATTAGAGAATTGATTTCGTTTACTGTAGCACCAAGAACCAGAAGATACCTGGGAATAAATCTAACCAAAGAGGTAAAGGATCTGTACTCGAGGAACTACAGAACACTCATGAAAGAAATTGAAGAAGACACAAAAAGGTGGAAAAGCATTCCATGCTCATGGATCGAAAGAATAAACATTGTTAAAATGTCTATACTGCCCAGAGCAATCTATACTTTCAATGCCATCCCGATCAAAATTCCACCAGTTTTTTTTCAAAGAGCTGGAACAAACAATCCTAAAATTTGTATGGAACCAGAAAAGACCCCGAATTGCTAAGGAA
>CM052810.1:73207980-73221153 GCA_028533885.1 Nasua narica | reverse complement strand
AGGCAAAAATATCCAGTGGAAAAAAGACAGTCTCTTCAATAAATGGTGCTGGGAAAACTGGACAGCTATATGTAGAAGAATGAAACTTGACCATTCTCTTACACCATACATGAAGATAAACTCGAAATGGATAAAAGACCTCAACATGAGGCAGGAATCTATCAAAACTGTAGAGAAGAACATAGGCAGTAACCTCTATGACATTAGCACAGCAACTTCTTTCAGGACATGTCTCCAAAGGCAAAGGAAACAAAAGTAAAAAAACTTTTGTGACTTCAACAAGATAAAAAGCTTTTGCCTTTGGAATTTATGTACAGTCTCATTAGGTCTCCATAACATTTGCAATATTTCAACCTATTTACTATGTCTCTATTTTTTAATTTAATAATTATAATTTAATGTTATTTAATCAGTGTTCCAAGATCCATTGTTCATGGACCATACCCAGTGCTCCATGCAATACGTGCTATCCTCAATACACATCACCAGGCTCACCCATTCACCCACCACCCTCCCTTCCAAAACCCTGAGTTTGTTTCTCAGAGTACACAGACTCTCATATTTTGTCTCCCCCTCTGATTTCCCCCAATTCACCTTTCCATTCCTAATCCTAATGTCCTCCTGTTTTTCTTATGATCCACATGTAAGTAAAACCATATAATAATTGACTTTCTCTGCTTGACTTATTTCACTCATAATAATCTCTTCCAGTCCCATTCATGTTGATACAAAAGTTGCGTATTCATCCTTTCTGATGGAGGCATAATATTCCATTCTATATGTGAACTATATCTTCTTTACCATTCATCTGTTGAAGGGCATCTTGGCTCTTTGCATAGTTTGGCAGTAGTGGCCATTGCACTATGAACACTGGGATATATAGATCCCATAATTTCACTACATGTGTATCTTTGAAGTAAATAGTAGTGCAAATGCAGGGTCATATTTGAGGGTCTGTCTTTAATTTCTTCAGAAATCTCCACACTGTTTTCCAAAGTGGCTGCACCAACTTGCATTCCCACCAATAGTGGAAAAGGGTTCCCCTTTCTCCACATCCTCTCCAACATTTGTTGTTTACTGTCTTGTTGATTTTGATCATTCTAACTCATATGAGATGGTATCTCAATTTGGTTTTGATTTGAATCTCCCTGATGGCTAATGATGAACATTTTTTCATGTGTCTGTTAGTCATTTGTATTTCTTCTTTGGAGAAGAGTCTGTTCATGTCTTCTACCCATTTTTGGCATGATTATCTGTTTTGTGAGTGTTGAGTTTGAGGAGTTCTTTATAGATCTTAGATATCAGATCTTTGTCTGTAGTGTCTTTTGCGAAAATAACTTCTCCCATTCTCTCATTGCCTCCTTGTTTTGTTGACTGTTTCCTTTGTTGTGTAGAAGTTTTTCTCTTGGTGAAGTCCCAAAAGTTCATTTTCACCTTTATATCTATTACCATTGGAGACATGTCTTCAAAGAAGTTGCTGTGGCCCATGTCGAAGAGGTTACTACCTATGTTCTCCTCTAGGGTTTTGACAGATTCCTACCTCACGTTGAGGTCTTTCATCATTTCAAGTTTATCTTTGTGTATGGTGTAAGAGAATGGTCAAGTTTCATTCTTCTACATATAGCTGTCCAGTTTTCCCAGCAACATTTACCGAAGAGACTCTTTTTTTTCAACTGGATATTTTTTCCTGCTTTGTCAAAGATTATTTGATCATAGAGTTGTGGGTCCACCTCTGGGGTCTCTACTCAGTTCCACTGCTTTATGTGTCTGTTTTTGTGCCAGAACCATCCTCTCTTGGTTATCACAGGTTTGTAGTAAAGCTTGAAATCAGGCAACATGATGTCCCCAGCTTTGTTTTTCTTTTCCAACACTTCCTTACCATTCAGGATCTTTTCCGGTTCAACGCCAATTTTAAGATTTTTTGTTCCAGCATTTTGAAAAATGCTGGTGGAATTTTCATCAGGATGGCATTGAATGCATGGATTGCTCTGGACAGTATAGACATTTTAACAAGGCTTATTCTTCTGATCCATGAGCATGGAATGCTTTTCCACCTTTTTGTGTCTTCTTCAATTGCTTTCATGAGTGTTCCGTAGTTCCTCGAGTATAGATCCTTTACCTGTTTGGTTAGCTTTATTCTCTGGTATCTTATGGTTCTTGGTGCTATGGTAAATAGAATCAGTTCCCTAATTTCCCTTTCCTTATTTTCATTGTTAGTGTATAGGAAAGCAGTTGATTTCTGTGCACTGATTTTGTATCCTGACATATTACTGAATTGCTGTAAGAGTTCTAGTAGTTTGGGGATAGAGTCTTTGGTTTTTCCATATACAATTTCCGGTCATCTGTGAAGAGAGAGAGTACGACTTCTTCATTGCCAATATGAATACCTCTTATTTCTTTTCATTGTCTGATTTCTGTCACTAGGACTTCTAGTACTATGTTGAATAAGAATAATGAGAGTGGTGGGTATTGAGAAGGGCATGTATTGCATGGAGCACTGGGTGTGGTGCATGAACAATCAATCTTATAACACTGAAAAAATAAAATAAACATATTTGGGGAAAAAAATAATGGTGAGAGTGGGCATCTTGTCATGTTCCTGATCTCAAAGGGAAGGCTATCAGCTTTTCCCCATTGAGAATGATAATCGCTGTGGGCTTTTCATAGATGGACTTTATGAGGCTGAGGAATGTTCCTTCTACTCCTATACTTTGAAGAATTTTAATCAGGAATGGATGCTGAATTTTGTCAAATGCTTTTTCTGTATCAATTGAGAAGACCATGTGGTTCTTCTCTCTTCTATATTGATTTGTTGTATCACATTGATTGATTTGTGAATGTTTAAATGCCCTTACATCCCAGGGTTAAATCCCACCTTGTCATAGTGGATAATCTTTTTAATGTGCTGTTGGATCCTATTAGCTAGGATCTTGTTGAGAATATTGGCATCCATATACATCAGGGATATTGGTCTGAAATGCTCCATTTTTATGAGGTCTTTGCCTGGTTTGGGGAATCAGGGTAATGCTGACTTCATAGAAAGAGTATGGAAGTTTTTCCTTCTGCTTCTATTTTTTTTTTTGTAACAGTGTCAGAAAAAAAATTTTGTTCTGTGTGTGTTCAAATAAAACTTTATTTACAAAAATAGGAAGTCCAGCCTTGGTGTGTCAAGTGCTGTGGTAGAGGTGAGGCTTAGGAGCCCAAGTTCTGTCCAGAATATCAAAATATTCTGAATGGATATTCCTTGCCAAGAATTTGCTTTTTTGTGTCAGTGACATGTGTTTCACCTGCGATACTTTGGTATGAAGTTTTAGAGTGGTTTAAGAGAATACCAGTACCTTTGGTCCAGACTATTTTTTGTGAAGAATCCAAGCAGATCTACATTAGGGGGGTGTAATGTTCTATTTCCTAGTGTCTAGCAGAATTTGGGTGACACTCACATACATTTATCAAGAATAAAGTGAACAATCATAGCTGCTTGGGGATACACTTTTGTCACTGTCAAAAAGTTCCAATTTTTTTGGAATAGTGTCGGTATTATTTCCTCCTTGAATGTTTGGTAGAATTTCCCAGGGAATCTGTCAGGTCCTGGGCTCTTGTTTTTGGGGAGATTTTTGATCACTGCTTCAATCTCGTTACTAGATATTGGTCTATTCAGGTTGTCAATTTCTTCCTGTTTCAGTCTTGGAAGTTTATACGTTTCCAGGATTGCATCCATTTCTTCTAGGTTGTTTAACTTATTGGCATATAGCTGTTGATGATAATTTCTGATGATTGTTTCTATTTCCTTGGAGTTAATCGTGATCTCTTCCCTTTCATTCATAATTTTATTAATTCGTGTCCTCCCTCTTTTTGTTTGGGTGAGTTTGGCCAGTGGCTTATTGATCTTATTGATTCTTTCATAAAACCATATTCTGGTTTCGTTGATGTGTCCTACTGTATCTCTAGTTTCTAATTCATTGATCTCTACTCTAATCTTGATTACTTCCCTTCTTGTGCGTGGGGTTGGCTTAATTTGTTGGTGATGTTCCAGTTCTTTAAGGTATAAAGAGAGCTGGTGTATTCAGGACTTTTCAATTTCTTTGAGTGAGACTTGAATGGCTATGTATTTCCCCCTTCGGACCACCTTGCCATATCACATAGAGTTTGGACTGATGTGTCTTCATTCTCGTTGGTTTCCATGAATTGTTTAAGTTCTTCTTTGATTTCATGATTGATCCAAACATTCTTGAGCAGGTTGGTCTTTAGTCTCCAAGTGTTCGAATTCCTTACAAACTTTTTCTTGTGGTTGAGTTCCAGTTTCAAAGCATTGTGGTCTGAGAATATGCAGGGAATCATCTCAATATTTTGGTATCAGTTGAGCTCTGATTTGTGACCCAGTATGTGGTCTATTCTGGAGAAAGTTCTATGTGTTCTGGAGAAGAATGTGTATTCTATTGTTTTAAGGTGGAATGTTCTGTATGCATGTATGAGATCCATCTGGTCCAATGTGTCATTCAAAGTTCTTGTTTCTTTATTGATTTTCTGTTTGGATCATCTATCTGTTTCTGAGAGTGGTGTGTTAAGATCTCCGATATTTGACTCTTTATTTTGATTAACAGTTGGCTTATGTAGTTGGCTGCTCCCATGTTGGGGACATATTATGTATAATTGTTAGATCTTCTTGGAAGATAGACCCTTTAATATGATATAGTGTCCTTCTGTATCTCTGACTACAGTCTTTAGCTTAATATCTAATTTGTCTGGTATGAGTATCACTATCCCACCTTTCTTTTGAGTCCTGTTCCCATAGAAGATGGTTCTCCATCCCTTCACTTCCAGTCTGGACGTATCTTTAGGTTCCAAATGTGTCTCTTGTAGAGAGCGTATGGACAGACCCTGTCATTTTATCAGTCTGTGACACTGTGCTGTTTTATGGGAGCATTTAGGCCGTTCACATTGAGAGTGATTATTGAAAGATAAGTGTTCATTGACATCATGTTGCCTGTGAAGTCCTTGTTTCTATAGATTGTCTCTATAAGTTTCTCTTCTATGTCACTCTTGAGTTCTTTCTTCTTTTATAGAACCCCCCCCCTTAATATTTCTTGTAGTGCCAGTTTGGTGGTCACACACTCTTTTAAACCTTGTCAGTCTTAGAAGCTCTTTATCTCTCCATCCATGTTAATATCAGTCTTTCTGGATAAAGTATGCTTGGCTGCATGTTCTCATTTAGTGCCCTGGATATATCATGCCAGATTTTTCTGGCTTGCCATTTTTCTGTGGACAGGTCTGACATTATTCTGATGGGCCTTCCTCTGTACGTAGGGAATCTTCTCCCCCAAGCTGCCCTCAGAACCTCCTGCCTAGGGAGCGCCTGGGTGGCTCAGTTGGTTAAGCAACTGCCTTCAGCTCGGGTCATGATCCCAGAGTCCCGGGATCGAGTCCCACATCGGGCTCCCAGCTCCATGGGGAGTCTGCTTCTCACTCTGACCTTCTCCCTTCTCATGCTCTCTCTCTCACTCTCTCTCTCTTTCCTAATAAATAAATAAATAAATAAAATCTAAAAAAAAAAAAGAACCTCTTGCCTAAGATTATAATTTGTGAATCTCATAATCATGTGTCTCTATGTCTTTCTGATCTCATTGATCTTGGCGGGTGTCCTTTCTGCCTCTAGGATACAAACACAAGTACATTCACCAAACTGGGAAAATTTTCATCAATAATTTATTCAGCTGTATCTTCTAGTCTTCTGTCTTTCTCCACCCCCTCAGGAATTCTAATAATTCTGACACTGGAATGTTTCATGGCATCATTTATTTTCCTAAGTCTGTTCTCATGGCTTCTAAGCTGTATGTTCCAGCTCTCCTCCTGATCATACCTCTCTTTCAGCTTGTCCTCTAGATCACTAATTCTGTCATCTGCCTCAGTTACCATAGCTGTTAGAGTATTTAGATTAGGTTGGATCTCATTGATAGCATTTTCCCTTCTGCCAGATCAGCTCTCACTTCAGCCATTATAGATTCTATGTTGTCATTAATGTTTTTCTCCATCCTAGTTGCTACCTGGATAATTGTTATCCTGAATTCCCTTTCCAAGATACTGTTTATGTCCATATACAATAGTTCTGAGGGTACTGTCTCTGGGTTTTTCCTCTGTTGTGTGTTCCTCCTCCTAGTTATTCTGATGAGAATTGGTTGAGGTGACATATAGCTGAATATATTGACCACGATCCAGGCAAGTTTCACCCTGGAAAATTTTAGAGCAGTTGTAATTCACCACCAAAAATAGAAAAAAAGAACAAAAGAGAGAGAGGGAAAGAGAGAAAAGAGAATTCACAGCCAAATGAGCCTCAAAGGTAAGATTTTTAGGGTATATAAGCACATATGAACATACATAAAGACTGACAAAAGTAAAGGACAAGAAAAAAAAAGAACCCAGCCAAAATGAACCCCAAAGATGAGGTTTATATAATACCAGAACAGAACAAATACACAGAAACACTCACAGAAGAATAAGATGGGAGGGGTGGTCATTAACCCTCAATTTGGGAGAGGAAGTTTATTTCAGATCTTCCTGGATGTATTATTGTATTATACTTCTATTGGTAATGTTAAATAGTTTTTTAAAAATTAAAAGAACAAGAATCATGAGAATGAATTAAAAAAAAAAAAAACTTGTATCTATGAAATAGACAGGTTTTAGGGCAATACCAAGGGTTTACTATATATTGTTTTCTCCTGATGTTTGGGTTTTACAGTTTTATGGGGACCCTGTGGTTATTATTCTCTTGCTTTTGGTTTGTCTTCTAGGGGTGTGGCTCGCTGCATTGTTTTCCAGTCAATCTTGCTTGGGTTGAGTTGCCCTGCTGGCTATCAAGGCCCGTGGAAACCAGTTTTTCAGGCTTTTGCTCTCCGGAGGTTTTTGTTCTTTTGCAGCTTTTTGCGGCTTTTTGGAGGGTCCAAGCAAAGAATCTGCCTGTATCTAGACTTTTGCTTCAGATAGAAGCCTTAGTCTGCTCCCCTCTGGGTGGTCCAGAACACACAGACGCCCATTCTGCAAACTCTGCTGCCCAGTGCAGCCTCCCACAGGTTGTGCACACCCCCAGCCACCATCCCAGTGGTCACCCATGGCCCCTGCTCATCTTTGTACCCCTGTGCCATCAAAACCATAGGTGTTGTCATTGCCAGTACTGCCCTCTAAGGTCCAGCCCCAAGCCAGGTGCTCTCAGAACCCACAGGTTTCGGATGCCACAGAGGGGTTCCTTCCTGAGATTGTTCAGTGTTCTCTCACCATGGCCTGGGAGTGCTCAGAACCCACAGTGGGACGCAGCCAGCCTAGGTCCTAAAGAGACCTCCGGCGAGCACCTATACCAGCTCTCTTAGGTGCTTGCAAAAGCACACCCAGCCTGAGTCACGGTGCAAGCAGCAGAAAGCCACAGTTTCATGGACCATATACTGGAACCCCTGCTGGTCTCTCTCTGACATGGGTGGCCGCCCATGGTGGTGACTTTCCTGGGAACGTGGGCTTAGGCCTGCGCCCATGACCACTCACTTCCACCAGTTGCTGCTTACGATCTTTTGTTGTTTTTGAGTGTTTTTAATCAGACCCCAAGTTAATGTTGGTCCCCAATCACAGAGCACTTTCCACTGGGGTATTACTTTCCTTGTGTTGCTTCTGGTGGCTCCCTCCCCCTTCTGTTTATCCTCCGATATCAATCAGAGCATTCCCACATTATTTTACCTCTCCATTGCTGTCTCTTCCCCCTGTAGAGATCAAGAAGTGTATAATCTTACATATCAGGCTGATTTCATGTGTGTTCAGAGTGTTCTGGTTTATATAGAGCTCACTTTAGGGGACCGGTTGAAGCAGGGTCTCCTATTTCTCTGCCATCTTTCCCCTCCTTCTTTCTTGTGTTTTTTTTTAAGATTTTATTTATTTATTTGTTTGTTTATTTTTATAACTTAATTTTATTTCATTTTTTTCAGTGTTCCACGAATCATTGTTTATACACCATTCCCAGGGCTCCATGCAATACATGCTCTACTTAATACTCTCCACCAGGATCACCCATCTCCTCACCCCCTTCCCTTCCAAAACCCTCAATATTTCTCTCAAAGTCCACAGTCTCTCATGCTTTGTCTCCCCTTCCGATTTCCCCTAATTTACTTTTCCTTTCCTTTCCTAATGTCTTTCATGTTATTCCTTATGTTCCACAAGTAAGTGAAGCCATATGATAATTGATTTCTCTGCTTGACTTTTTTGCTTGACCTTTTCCACTCATTGTAATCTCCTCCAATCCCATCCATGATGATACAAAGTTGGGTATTCATCCATTATGATGACTGCAGAATATTCCATTTTATATATGGAATACATCTTTTTTATCAATTCATCTGTTGAAGGACATCTTGGTTACGTATAGAAGAATGAAACTAGACCATTCTCTCACACCGTACACAAAGATAAACTCGAAATGGATAAAAGACCTCAATGTGAGGTAGGAATGTATCAAAATCCTACAGGAGAACATAGGCAGTAACCTCTTCAACATCAGCCACAGCAACTTCTTTCAGGATACATCTTCAAAGGCAAAGGAAACAAAAGCGAAAATGAACTTTGTGGATGTCATCAAGATAAAAACCTGCACAGCGAAGGAAACAGTGAACAGAACAAACAGGAAACCCACAAAATGGGAGAAGATATTCACAAATGACACTATAGACAAAGGGCTGATATCCAAGGTCTATAGAGAACTCTTCAAACTCGCCACCAAAAAGCAGATAATTACGTCGGAAAATGGCCAGAAGACATGGATAGAGACTTTTTCAAAGAAGATTTTATTTATTTATTTGACACAGAGAGAGAGACCACGAGCAGAGGGAGCAGCAGGCGGAGGGAGAGAGAGAAGCAGACTCCCTGCTGGGCAGGCGCTAGATCCCAGGACCCTGGGATCATGACCTGAACTGAGGGCTGATGCTTAACCGACTGAGCCACCCTGGTGCCCCAAGCCTTTTTTTTTATGCTAAGCTTCCTTGGTGCTTTTAACAGACCTTTTTGTTCACAATTTCCAAGCCTTTCTTACTTCTTCTTGTACATTCTTCTTCATTGAGATTCTTCCCTTTTTACACCAACAGATGAGTAGGACATGTCTTCCCCAAAACCATAGCTTTGTTTTCACAGAACTGGAGCTTTTCCTTGAGGCAACCTGTTCTGAATCACTGATTTTGCTGCTCTTGGTGAGAAATGACTAAAATGTGAAAGGAAGTTTTAGTGGACACTGAAACATACACATTTAAGTGAACCTTATCACTTTCAAAAAAAGTTCACTTCATGAAGTTCACATGCTGCTGAGTGATACTGCCAGTGTTCAAACTCCTTGTTTTAGATGTACACCCCTATTTGAAAGTACTTCATGAATTAGATTGGAGTACTTATATACAGTTCATTTTGCTTTTAGTCTTACAGTCTTCATTCATTTTCAGTTACTTAGGTCACTTTATACATTTTAATACATTGGATTACCTTATCACATTTTGCATTCTATCCTGGGATCCTTCAACCTTCTATTTTTAATCTTTATACATTAAGATTTACACTTTCTTCTGTTTTATGAGTTTGACAAATGTGTAGTGTCATGTATCCATCATTACATTGTCATGCACAATAGTATAATACCTAAAATCCCCAGTACTTCACCTATTCAACCTCCTGCTGGAAATTCCTGGCAATAACTGATCCATTTACCATCTCTGTACTTCTGCTTTCCCAGAATGCCATATTAATGGAATAATACAGTGCATAATTTTTTACTACTGGCTTCTTTCACTTAGCAACATGAATTTCAGATTCATCATTATTTTTGCATAGCATTTAGCTTACTCCTAAAATTTTCCATATGTTTGGATAAACTTCAGTTTGTTTATCCATTCACCTAGTAAAGGATATTGTGGTTACTTTGAGTTTGGGGCAGTTATGAATAAATCTGCTATAAAAGTTTGCATATATAGGTTTTTGTGTAAATTAACATTCTCAAAACAGTTGGACAGATATTGAAAAGTAGAAGTTTACAGCAAGACTACATTTAACTTTTTAGTCAACTTCCAAATTGTCTTCCAAGTTGGCTATAACATTTTGTATCCCCACTGACAATAATGAAAGTTCTCATTGTTGTGACCTCAAGAGAAATTGGTACTGTCGGATGTGGGATTTTAGCCATACAAATAGAAATTTAGCTCTATCACTAATAGGTGAGTTCAGTGGAATCCCATTTTAATTTTCATTTCCCTAAATGACAAAGAATGTAGAGCATTTTTTAATATGCTATCTGGCATATGTATATAAAAATTCTAATATCTCAATAATAAGAAAACAAACAACCTAATATTTATAGTTATTCATTCATATCTATTGGCCATTTTTCAAATTGCATTATTATTTATTATTGAGATTTAAGATATTTGAGGTTTTAGATACAAGTCCTTTATCAGATATGGTTTTTACAAATATATTTTCTCGGTGGTGATTTTTGTTTTTCATTCATTTTCTTAACACAGTCTTTCAAAAGCAAATGTTCTAGTTTTAATAAAGTTCAGCATATCCTTTTTTAAAGATTTTATTTATTTATTTGACAGAGAGGAAAGAGATCACAAGCAGGGAAAGAGGCAAGCAGAGAGAGAAGGAATCAGGCTACCTGCTGGGTAGAGAGCCTGATGCAGGGCTAGATTCCAGGACTCTGAGATACTGACTTGAGCTGAAGGCAGAAGCTTTAACCCACTGAGCCGCACAAGAACCCCCCCATTTTTTTCTTTCCTGAATCATAACTTCCAAAGTCACATGGACATACTCTTGTTATTTTCTTAAGAAGAAGAAACTTAGTGATCTAAAAGAGTCATACATTAATAGTAGGAGATCTTAACATACCACTCTCAATAACAGACAATTCATCTACACAGAAAATTAATAAAGAAACAAGAGATTTAAATGACACATTGGACCAGATGGAACTCATATATACAGAACATTCCACCCTAAAACAACAGAATACTCATTCTTCTTGAGCGTACATGGAACATTCTCCAGAATAGACCACATACTAGGTCACAAATCAAGACTCAACTGGTACCAAAAGATTGAGATGATTCCCTGGATTTTCTCAGACCACAGTGCTTTGAAACTGGAACTCAACCGCAAGAAAAAATTTGGAAGGAATTCAAACACCTGGAGACTAAAGACCAATATGCTCAAGAATGTGGGGATCAACCAGCAAATCAAAGATGAACTTAAACAATTCATGGAGACCAATGAGAATGAAGACACATCGATCCAAAACCTATGGGATACGCAAAGGCAGGCTTAAGACGGAAATACAGAGCCATCCAAGCCTCACTCAAAAAAATTGAAAAATCTCGAAAACACCAGCTCTCGTTATGCCTTAAAGAACTGGAAAAATCAACAACAAATTAAGCCAACTCCCCTAAAAAAGAAGGGAAATGATCAAGATTAGAGCAGAGATAAATGAGTTAGAAACTAGAGAAACAGTAGAACGCATCAATGAATCCAGAAGTTCGTTTTTTGAAATAATCAATAAGATCGATAAGCCACTGACCAAACTCATCCAAAAGAAAAGAGAGAGGACCCTAATTAACAAAATTATGAATGAAAAGGGAGAGATCACGAATAATCCACAGGAAATAGAAACAATCATCAAAAATTATTATCAATAGCTATATACCAATAAGTTAAGTAAACCTAGACGAAATGGATGCATTCCTGGAAACCCATAATCTTCCAAGACTGAAACAGGAAGACATCGACAACCTGAATAGACCAATATCTAGTAATGGGATAGAAGCAGTGATCAAAAACCTCCCCAAAAAAGAAGAGTCCAGGACCTAATGGAATCCCTGGGGAATTCTACCAAACATTCAAGGAAGAAATAATACCTATACTTCTGAAACTGTTTCAAAAATAGAAACAGAAGGAAAACTTCCAGACTCTTTCTATGAAGCCAGAATTACCCTGATCCACAAACCAGGCAAACACCCAACCAAAAAGGAGAATTTCAGAACAATATCCTTAATGAATATGGGTGCCAAGATCCTAGCTAATAGCATCCAATAGCATATTAAAAAGATGATTCATCTTGACCAGGAGGGATTTATCCTGCTATGCAAGCGTGGTTGAACATTTGCAAATCAATACATGTGATACAACAAATCAATAAGAGAAGAGAGAAGAACCACATGGTCCTCTCAATTGATGCAGAAAAAGCTTTTGACTGAATTTAGCATATGTTCCTGATTAAAACACTTCAGAGTAGAGCGATAGAATGAACATTCCTCAACTTCATAAAATCTATCTACGAAAAGCCTACAGAGAAAATCATTTTCAATAGGGAAAAGCTGATAGCCTTCCCTTTGAAATCACGAAGACAACAAGCATAACCACTCTCGCCACTCTTGTTCAACATAGTACTAGAGATCCTAGCGTCAGCAATCAGACAACAAAAAGAAATAAAAAGTATTCAAATTGGCAATGAAGAAGTCAAACTCTCTCTCTTTGCAGATTACATGGTACTTTATATGGAACACCCAAAAGCCTCCATCCCCAAACCACTAGAACTCATGTAGCAATTCAGTAATGTGGCAGATACAAAATCAATGCACAGAAATCATTTGCTTTCCTATACACTAATGATGAAAATATGGAAAAGGAAATTAGAGAAACTATTCCATTTACTATAGGACGAAGAACCATAAGATACCTGGGAATAAACCTAACCAAAGAGGTAAAGGATCTGTACTTGAGGAACTACACAATGCTCATGAAAGAAATTGAAGAAGACACAAAAAGTTGGAAAAGCATTCCATGCTTATGGATCAGAAAAATAAACATTGTTAAAACATCTATACTGCCCAGAGCAACCGATACTTTCAATGCCATCCCGATCAAAATTCCACTGGCTTTTTTCAAAGGACTGGAACAATCTCAAAATTTGTATGGAACCAAAAAAGACCCTAAATCACTAAGGAAATGTTGAAAAAGAAAAACAAAGCTGGGGGCACCACATTGACTGATTTAAAGCTTTTTTTTTTCTCCCCAAATTTGTTTATTTTAATCTTTCAGTGTTACAGATTGATTGTTCATGCACCACACCCAGTGCTCCATGCAGTACGTGCCCCTCTCGATACCCAC
>CM052810.1:73189069-73207480 GCA_028533885.1 Nasua narica | reverse complement strand
AGGGATAAGATGGGAGGGTGGTTATAACTCCTCGCAGGCGATGGAGGTTATTTCAGGTCCTCCTGGGTTTATAGTTGTATTACACCTCTCTCCACTGCTGTCTTCTGCTCTCGGAGAGATCCCGGAGTTAGAAATCTTTCTCCTCAGGGTGATTTCATGGGTGTTCAGCGTGTTCTGGTAGATTTCCAGCTCACTTTTGGGGACCGATTGCTGCAGAATCTCTTACTTCTCCGCCATCTTGCCCCCCCTCCTCCAGGCCCTGATTTCAAGCTTTAATACAAAGCTGTGATCACCAACACAGCATGGTACTGGCACAAAAACAGACTTATGGACCAGTGGAACAGATTAGAGACCAAAGACATAGACCCAAAACTCTATGGTCAAATAATCTTTGACGAAACAGGAAAAAATATCAAGTGTAAGAAAGACAGTCTCTTCAATAAATGGTGCTGGAAAAATTGGACAGCTATATGTAGAATAATGAAATTTGACCATTCTCTTACACCTTACATGAAGATAAACTCGAAATGGATAAAAGACCTCAATGTGAGGCAGGAATCTATCAAAATCGTAGAGAAGAACATGAGTAGAACCTCTTCGACATCAGCCACAGCAACTTCTTTCAGGACATGTCTTGAAAGGCAAAGGAAACAAAAGCGAAAATGAACTTTGTGGATGTCATCAAGATAAAAAGCTTTTGCACAGTGAAGAAAACAGTGAACAAAACAAACAGGCAACCCACAGCATGGGAGAAGATATTCCCAAATAACACTACAGACAAAAGTTTGATATCTAAGATCTATAAAGAATTCCTCAAACTCAACACTCACAAAACAGATAATTATGTCAAAAAATGGGCAGAAGACAGGAACAGATACTTCTCCAAAGAAGACATACAAATGGCTAACAAACACAGGAAAAAGTGTTCATCATCTTTAGCCATCAGGGAGATTCAAATCAAAACCACATTGAGATATCACCTTACACCAGTTAGAATGGCCAAAATCAACAAGACAGCAAACAACAAATGTTGGAGAGGATGTAGAGAAATGTTGGTGGGAATGCAAGTTGGTGCAGCCACTTTGGAAAACAGTGTTGAGATTCTTCAAGAACTTAAAAAAAGTGCTACCCTATGACCCTGTAATTGCATCCTGGGTATTTACCCCAAAGAAGCAGATGCAGTACAAAGAAAGGCAAATGTACCCCAATGTTCATGGCAGCAATGGCCACAATCACCAAACTGTGGAAAGAACCAAGATACCCTTCAACAGATGAATGGATAAAGAAAATGTGGTCCATATATACAGTGGAATATTATGCCTCCATCAGAAACGATGGATACCCAACTTTTGTATCAACTTGGATGTGACTGGAAGAGATTATGCAGAGTGAAATAAGTCAAACAGAAAGAGTCAATTATTTTATGATCTCACTTACATTTGGAGCATAAGGAAAAATGTGGAGGACATTGTGAGAAGGAAGGGAAAGATGAATGTGGGGAAATTGGAGAGGGAGATGAACCATTGGAGACTGTGGACTCTGAGCAACAAACTGAGGGTTTTGAAGGGGAGGAAGTGGGAGGTTCAGCAAGCCTGTTGGTGGGTATTGTGGAGGGCACGTGTTGCATGGAGTATTGGGTGTGGTGCATGAACAATTAATTTTGTAACACTGAAAAAATAAAAGTGTTTGAGGAAAAATAAATAAAATTCTTCCTTTTTTAATTTAGTGGTTAGCCTTGAGTTTACACCACACAAAGAATTTCATTTCTTGCTCTTATGATATGTCAGTCTCAGGTCAGTTTGAAAACCACAAGTTCTCTGCAGCTTTATTACCCATCTATTTCATTTTGGGATTAAAGCAGAAGGAGTTGTCCCTATGTGGTACGTGGTCTTACAATAGACATAAACTAGGAAGTGGAACAAAGTACTTGTTAGCTCTTAAAGTTTCTGCTCAGACATGGCATGCAAACATGACTAAGCCTAATATGAATATGGAGGGAAAGCTTCCTCCTCTCACAGAATGGCATTCCAATTCACCTGGAACTAATGAGGATATAGAACCCTCTTACAAGGCAGGAAGAGAACAATGAGAACAATAGACATATGTACAACATGTACAGCCTATGACTGAGAAATGGGTGGGAGCTGTTTGGCTCCCATGGACTTTTTTTGATGCTATAGAGCAGAATTCATGGTTCAGCAAGCACCAGATAAGCTTGTTGGTTTTGCTCTATTCCAATCCAAAAGCAACAACCTTACCACTGGTTATCACTAGAGCAGGACAAAGTAAACATCTTCCTTCCTCTTTTCCATATGTTTAGAGTCTGCAGCCCAGGGGCTTTTGTGCACTGATGAACATCTTTCTTCTCAGTTTCCAGGTGGTGAGAATAAACAAGGAAAAAAAGATTTTAGTTTATGAAGTTTTCTTCAAGTCTAAAAAAGTATTAGGGTTGTTCTTATTGTGATTTTGATATCAGTTTGAAGCCGCTCATCAAATTCTAGAGGAAATTCTAAAAGTCACTGCTTCACAATCTACTCTTCCTTAGCTTACCTTTACTTCCCCAATGCTGAAGCTTCAGTGGATGTGAGAGTCACTTGGGGCAGTGGCTGGAAATATCAATGAATATGTAGTTTCCCTTGTTGTTAGGAGAAAAGGAGTTGGAACTGAAAAATGAAACAAAACAAAGCAAAAACAAAGGGGAGAGAGAGAGAAATGAAAACAGTCAGAATGTGACCCTTACATGAAGTCATGAATACAATGCAGAAGGCCTTTCTGGGTAACAGTGCAGCCCAATGGCAGGAATGTTATTTGTCCATTAATTCACTGAACAACTGAACAGCTGCTGGAGGTGGAACAGGAGAGACCTGGACTATGTCATTGTGAAGAGCAGTGGTTAATGGCCCCCTGAGACTTGCCTCAGTGAAATAGTAAGAAACAAAGCCACATCACAGAGGTTTCAAGAGTGACAGGATAAAGGGAAAGTGACAATTCTGCTAGGAAATGTGATGGAAAGGCAGGGTATGTGTGTCTCTGCTCCCCAGACATGCCGCTTTACCAATACCCCTGATAAGGAGTGTTGTTAAGCCTGCCCTGTTAAGCCCTCTTTCCTGGTCAGTCACAGGGTCATTCCTGCCAGGATACTCTTGTGTGCAAAAGCAGAGCTCTGCATCTTTTCCCATAACTGACCTTGAATCTTAATCAATCTGTGCACAGAATGGTTTCATCCTTCCCCACATAGCTGAGTTATTTTCAAGTGTTTTTTTCACTTGTTCACAATTTCCAACCCAGCTATTGGACTTCTCCCTCCAACCACTCCCATTTTCTCTGCAGTTTAGGCAGTGTTCTGCATCATCAGACTCTAGGCAGCTCTCAACCTTAGCCAGACTTCCCCTGGCACCTGTTAGCTTCCTCAGTTGTCCCATTTCCTGTTGCTTCTCTGTGATGCCACCCCAGTCTTGGGACATTACTTCCATACTCAGGGTCCTCTCATCCATGACTGCCAGGACCTTGTTGAAGTGGCCTTCCTCACCCTTTCCTGAACTTCTGGAAAGTACGGGAAATTCTGAAGTGTCTCCCACAACACAAATAAGCTGAACAATGCTCCGAAGGATGGCCTTGCCCCACACTGTCTACAGCCATCTTCAAGTCCCCAGGCTACCCTCTTCTGGGACAGTGCAGGGGCATCCAGGCCCTGCTGAGCAGTCCTAAGCCACCTTTGTTCTTACATTATTCACTTTACCCTGAGTATTTCCTCTTAACTCCCTCTACCCAATACCCTAGGATTTAGGCTATGAAGGGGCAGGCACTGGATCCTATCCCATTAAGTTGTTTGGTCTTTGACCTTGATGCCCCACCAGCCCTTCCTCCCTGTCCAACCCTGTTCAAAATTTCCTTCTCTATTTCCCCTGTTCCAGCTTCCCACTGAGATAATGGCATCCAGACAGGGATGCCAGGATGACATCCCTGTCTGGATGCCATTATCTCAGTGGTCCTTATGACATCCCAGTCCCAGAAGGGATGCTTAAGAGTAGAAGTGAATAAATTCCATGGAATAGAGAGAAAAAAGCATCTGTTATCAATATCCTTCTGTACATAATAAAGTAATTGCCACCACAGACCAATCATAGAAAGCTGTGGCTTTCATTTGTCAACTCCTGCTATGGGTATCATCACCCCACAAGGTGCAAGCAGATCATAAGGATGAATCAGTAAGTGGCCAAGGTATTCCTGAGCCCACCTGCAACATATGGCATTTCTCTTTTCCCACCATTATCCTTCAATGTTCCAATATCTCCATTTTCTCCTAATTTGATTTTTTTTTTACCCTCAACACATGTCAAGACTCTGTTACCTGTAGAGTTCCCTAAATGGTTGCTGACAGAAAGCCCTGACAGTGGAGGTTTATGGTCTAAGGTAGTCTTCTTGCCATCAAGGCCAAATGTGATTCGTATTTTGAGTTAGAATAAGTTCCTAAAGTCCCATAAACTTGCTAATGCAGGTTTTGAAGGTTCTCTAGCTGGAAAGCAGGTCACTCCTTTGAGCCATCTCAAATGAGGAGACTGTTGGGTCCTATGTTGAGAAGGTTTGGGAGGCTGTGCCCAGGCAACAGAGCAGAGTGCAGGGCTCATCTGTTGACATTGCTCTGGGGAAGGGGAAGGTGGCAGTGTCCTAAGCCCATACCATACAACATGCTCCATGTTCTTCCATGACTAGTTGCTTTACTTTATTTTGGGTTTTTTGATGGTTCGGGGTTTTTTTTAAGTTCTTATTTAAATTCCAGTTAGTTAATATGCAGTAATATTATTTTAAGGTGTACAATATAGTGATTCAACAATTCCATACAACACCCAGTGCTCATCAGAAGAGCCCTCCCTAATCCCCATCATGTATTTCACTGATCCCCACATCTTCCCTCTGGTAACCATCAGTTTCTTCTCTATAGTTAAAGAGTCTGTTTCTTGGTTTGCCTCTTTCTTACTTTTTTCCCCCTTTGTTCATTTTTGTTTCTCAAATTTCACATATGCATGAAATCATATGGTATTTGTCTTTCTCTGACTTATTTCACTTAGCATAATACTTAGCTTCATCATGTTGTTGCAAAAGGCAAGAGAGATTTCATTCTTTTTTTTTCCTCTTTGCTTCAGGGCACATTTATTTTTATTCTATTCTATTTTATTTTATATTTTATATTTTATTTTATTTTTTCAATGTTCCAAGATTCATTGTTTATGCACCATACCCAATGCTCCATGCAATAAGTGTCCTCCTTAAAACCCACCATCAGGCTCACCTAACCCCCCACACCCCTCTCCACCAAAACCCTTAGATTGTTTCTCAGATTCCACAGTCTCTCATGCTTCATCTCCACCCCTGATTTCCCCCAATTCACTATTCCTTTCCTTCTCCTAATGTCCTCCATGTTATTCCTTATGTTCCACAAGTGAGTAAAACTATATGACAATTAACATTCTGTGCTTGACTTATTTCATTCAGCATAATCTCCTCCAGTCTTATCCATGTTGATGCAAAAGTTGGGTATTCATCCTTTTTTTTTTCATGCAAAAACGTTTTTATTTTTTTTATTTTTTTCTCCCCAAATATCTTTATTTTAATTTTTCAGGGTTACAAGATTGATTGTTCATGCACCACACCCAGTGCTCCATGCAATACGTGCCCTTCTCGATACCCACCACCATCCTTTCTGATGGAGACATAATATTCCATTATATATATGGACCATATCTTCTTTATCCATTTGTCTCTTGAAGGGCATCTTGGCTCTTTCGACAGTTTGGCGAATGTGATCATTGCTGCTATGAATGTCTGGGTATAAATGGCCCTTCTTTTCACTACATCTGTATCTATGGGGTAAATACCCAGTAGTGCAATTGCAGGATCATAGGGTAGCTCTATTTTTAATTTCTTAAAGATCTCCACATTGTTTTTCCAAGTGGCTGCCCAACTTGCATTCCCACCGACACTGTAAGACGATTCCCCTTTCTGCACATTCTCTCCAACATTTATTGTTTACTGTCTTCTTGATTTTGGCCATTCTAACTGCTGTAAGGGGGTATCTCAAAGTGGTTTTGATTTGAATCTCTCTGATGGCTAAAGATGATGAACATTTTTTCATGTGTCTGTTAGCCATTTGTATGTCTTCTTTGGAGAAGTGTCTGTTCATGTCCTCTGCCCATTTTTTGACGTGATTATCTGTTTTGTGACTGTTGAGTTTGAGGGGTTCTTTATAAATCTTAGATACCAGCACTTTGTCTGTAGTGTCATTTGCGAATATCTTCTCCCATTCCGTGGGTTGCCTGTTTGTTTTGTTGACTGTTTCCTTCGCTGTGCAGAAGGTTTTTCTCTTGATGAAGTCCCCAAAGTTCATTTTTGCTTTCATTTTCTTTGCCTTTGGAGACATATCTTGAAAGAAGTTGCTGTGGCCAGTGTTGAAGAGGTTACTGCCTATGTTCTTCTCTAGGATTTTGACAGATTCCTGCCTCATGTTGAGGTCTTTTATTCAATCTTTTTGATGGCTAAGTAATATTCCTGAATATCTAATATATATATACACATATATATATACATATATATTTGATTGTATACATATCACATCTTCTTCATCCATTTATCAGTCAATGGGCATGAACTGATTCCATAATTTGGCTATTGTTGATAATGCTGGTATCATTGGGGTGCATGTATCCCTTTGAAATAGTGTTTTTGTATCCTTTGGGTAAATACCTAGTGGTGCAATGAATTTATTATTATTTTACTTTATTTTATTTTATTTTTAATTTTTTTTAACTTTTGTTTTATTTTCTCAGTGTTCCAGGATTCATTGTTCACGTACCACACCCAGTGCTCCATGCAATAAGTGCCCTCCTCAATACCCACCACCAGGCTCACCAAGCCCCCAACCCTCTTCCTTCCAAAACCCTCAGTTTGTTTCTCAGAGTCCACAGTCTCCCATGTCTCATTTCCCTCCCCTCCCTGATTTCTCCCAATTCAACTTTCCTTTCCTCCTCCCAAAGTCCTCCATGTGTTTCCTTATGCTCCGCATGTAAGTGAAACCCTATGATAATTGACTTGACTTATTTCGTTCAGCATAATCTCTTCCAGTTCTGTCCATGTTGATACAAAAGTTGGATATTCATCCTCTCTGATGGAGGCATAATATTCCATTGTATATATAAACCGTATCTTCTTTATCCATTCATCTGTTAAAGGGCATCTTGGCTCTTTCCACAGTTTGGCTACTGTGGTCATTGCTGCTATGAATATTGGAGTACATGTGGCCCTTCTTTGTACTGCAGCTGCATCTTTAGGGTAAATACCCAGTAGTGTAATTTCAGGGTCAGAGGGTAGCTCTATTTTTAATTTATTCAGGAATCTCCACACTGTTTTCCAAAGTGGCTGTACCAACTTGCATTCCCACCAAAAGTGTAAGAGGGTTCCCCTTTCTCCAACACTTGTCATTTACTGCCATCTTGATTTTGGCCATTCTAACTGGTGTAAGGTGGTATCTCAATGTGGTTTTGATTTGAATCTCCCTGATGGCTAATGGTGATGAACATTTTTTCATGTGTCTGTTAATCATTTAATTTACTATTATTTTAAATGTTAAGGAGTTTATTTGGTTTTAGATAGATGATGTGCTCATATTTCCAAAAAACAATAATATAAAAAAATACAGTTAGAAGAGCATCATGTCTGCCTTTGACCTTACCTTTTCCCTTCATCACCCAGTGCTTCCATTCCAGTGTCTCATTATACAAATATAGCAAAAAACACCCACAAATCCTTATTCTGTGTTTCATATTCCCTCTTTCTTACATGAAAGGTAACATAATATATACCACTCTGCACTTCATTTTTCCACTGAACCACATATCCTAGAGGTCTTTCAAATGAGGTCTTTTTTTAAATTATTTTTTGTTTTCTGTTTCTCCTGTTTTACTTTTCTCTGTCTTATCTTTCCTGCCTTTCTTTGGGTTACTTGGATATTTTTTAAATCTTCTCTAGTGTTTTTGAGTGTATTTCTTTGTATAGCTTTTTGTAGTAGTTGTTCCAGGTGTTACACTACATGTACAGCTGACCCTTGAACAACATGGATCTTAACTACACAGGTCCACTTGTATACACTGATTGTTTTCAATAAATAGGACAAAATACTCTAAATGTTTTTCTTAGTAACATTTTCTTTTCTCTAGGTTAATTTATTTTATTTTATTTATTTTTATTTTATTTATATAATTCATTTTAAGAATACAATATATAATACATATAATATACAAAATGTCTGTAAATTGGTCATTTATATTATTAAGACTTCCAATAAGGCCAACAGTAGCTTTTAGTAGTTAAATTTTAGGGGAGTCAACAATTATACACATATTTTCAACTTTACAGGGAATTAGCAGTCCTGACCTCTGTGTGTTCAAGTGTCAACTACACACACGCACAGTCTACTGGTGTCATTAATTTACTAGTTCAAGTGTAGTGTACAAAACTTACCTCCCTTTACATGTCTATGCTCTCCTCTTTATAATATCGCTGTCTTAAATATCTTCCCCACATACATTTGGAACCACATCAGATAGCATTATAATTTTTGTTTCCACTGTCAAACATAATTTAAAAACTCAAGAGAAGTAAGTCTATTTCCAATATCTATCAATATCTTCCACACATTGTTACCTTTTTTTTTTTTTTTCTCCTTAACATGTTCTTCCTTCCTGACATTCCCGGGTACCTTCTTGTATTGCTTCTTCTCTGTTTGGATAACTTCCTTTTGCCATTTGTCTTTTAGGTTAGGTGTATTGTTGACAGCTTCTCTTAGTTTTTCTTTATCTGAGAATGTCTTGATTTCCCCTTCACTGCTGAAGGTTATTGTCACTGGGCCTTAGATTCTGGATCAACACTTGTGTTTCAGCATTTCAAAATTTGTTACTTTCTCTCACTTCCAAGGTTTGAAATGAGAAGTCTTTTGTCACTTGATTTTCCTTTTTCCAGTACATAAGGTGTTATTTTTCTTTCTGCTTTCAAAATCCTTTCTGACTTTAGTTTTTAGAAGTTTGACTCTGATTTGTCTTGATATACATTTCTTTGTGTTTTTTCTGCATCGGCATTGTTCTTGAAACTGAAGGGTTATGTCTTTTGACAAGTTCATTAAGTTTTCAACCATTATTTCTTCACATACTTTTTCAGACCTACTGTCTTTTCTCTTCTCCTTCTAGGATTCCAATGACATGAATTTTTTGTTATAGTCAAACTGGCCCCTGAAAATCTATTCTCTTTTTATTATTTTTTTAAAAAGTTATTTCATTTTATTCTAGCTCCTCTCTGTGTTTCAGACTGGGCAATTTCTACTCTCCAATCTTTGTTCAGTGAGCCCAGTGGAGTGGAAGTCCAGGTTCCCCAGGGGACCTCCGCTGACACTGTGGGGATGGGGAACTGTTAATAACCAGACCAGTGGGGATGGCAGTCCTAGCTCTGATACCACCAGGTCCAGGATGGGAGAGACCATCACAGTCTTCCCCGGGTGGAAGTCTTGGCTTCCTAATCTTTTATTGGTGTGGGTAGGGTGCGACCACAGCATTTTCTATTGTGTTTGGTTTCAGTAGTGTGGTTATTCTATGCAAGTCTCTGTGCTGCTAGGCTGCCCATTTCCTGGTCCTTCGGTACAGAGATCAGGCTTTTGTTGGGGCTGTTTTTGTCTGTGCTTATTGCTGTTTCCAGGCTACTGGCTTCCCTTGTATCTGGTATGGGATGTGTGAGGCAAAAATGAAACCCAGAGAATTCACCATCTGTCTTTCCTTGAGTCCTGAGATCCTCAGTTGGTCCACCTTCTCTCCACCTTTCAGAGTGTACTCACACCTATTTTATATACTATATATAAAATGGGGATAGGGAAAAGTATGATTATTTCATCCTTATTAAAGTGGAAATCCCTAGGAAGAAATCTTTTTTACAGTTCTGTGTTGAGCTTTTTTGTATGTTTGTTTGGCTGATTGGCTGGTTGTTTTTTGTTTTGTTTTGTATAATGAGCCTGTACTGCTTTTATAGTTAAATAAAGCATATGAATATAATTACTCTTTTCACTTCATCCCCCAAATACCTTCTGTTCATCAAGATATTTACTGTTTTTCTACCGGGTATAGCCCAATGCATGGTCTCCTTCTGGAAAATGAAAGAAAGCCTTCCTCTGTGTGCTTCTTGCTATTTGGAATTGAAGACATCCCAAGATGTCCCTTTCCATCTTCAATTACAAAATTATAATTGAACATTTTAATTAAAATCAGCCTTCCTTAACAAATACCAAATGCCATGGTTGGAAGTGAACAGCTCCCACAACTATGGGGAACCTCTTTTCCTTCTCTAACAACTCTGTCAACATCTGTCTTCACTCCAGTTTCACCTGATGACCTTGTGAAACACAGAGCCCTCTTTCATAATTAATTGGCTTCAGGGCATTCTGAATTGTAAACTGCCAGAATGAAGTAAGAAAAGCAGGTGGACTTAACCCTTAAGCACACCACCAGTGATGGGAAATCATGGTGGGTGTGTATTTGTGTTTAAGAAATGACAGGTGTGAAATTCTTCACAGTCAATGTCTTTCAAGTTAGTAGTTTTGCCCCAGTACCTTTCCAAAAGGCCCTCGTGTTTCCCATGGCATATATAACTTTGTGCAAAAAGACCACAGGGACCAAATGTACACAAATAGATTTTTTTTGTCAAATGACATAAGGTGAAATTACCAAGCCTTTTGTAGGAATCAGGGGTCACTGGTGAGTACTTTAGAAAACAGACCATAAATAAGACCTGGTCCTTATTCTCCAAGGGGCCTTATTTGGGAGTAGATTTTTTTTTTTCAATTCTGTCTCCTTGGGGTGTCCCTTTTGGCTTAGGTGTGTCTCAAACCTAAGGTCCCATTGTGTAGATAATAATCTGGAGTCTTTGGTACATTAATCTGTAAGCTCCCTAAGAGGAGCTCTTATATCTTATTCACAGAATAATTATGGCTTTGTTGATTGGCTACTGAGGATTGTGTGCCTACACTTTGTCTAGGACTTTTGACTCACCTTATGCCATTCAATGCTTATGGCAATCCTGAAATCAGGTATTGTTTTCTTTTTTCCTCCATTTTCCAGACTAGGAAATTGTGGTTCAAAAAGGGTGAGCCATTTGACTTTTGTCACATGGCTATTTCAACCCTAGGACTGTTGGGACCAAACACTTTTTGGGACCAACTATGAAATGTTTTGTCTGTCCTTGGTCTTAGTCTCTACCACTGTACCCCACACTGAGAAAGCCCACAGTTGAAGATGTTGTTGGGTCACCCTTGCCTGGATGCTTATTGTCCTTACCTACCCCATATCCCAATCCCTCTTGTGTGGCTTTGCCATTTTGATTGTGGCAAGGACCAGGGAAGTAATAAAAACTTCAGGCCACCACGATTTCCAGAAACTTTAGTCAAATTTCTAAAACTACTCACCATAAATCTCCTGATCCTGAGATTTCCTACCATAGAGTAATGACCATTAAATAGAACAGATTCTCAGCAGTGGGAGGGAGCACACATCTATAGTTCATCTCCACCTACCACATTGATACTAGCAAAAGATTTAGCATGGCTCCTTGTCTAACACATTCTTGAGCTCTTCAGCTCAGAATAATTAAACCCGATCAACTGCACAAACACCTCTGGAAACTGTCCTGAATTAAACCCCTTAGAACATAAAGTGTGAAGTCACTAAAGACCATTTTCTTACATTAATTCAAGGAGGGCACATGAACAGGGATCACCGTGACTGGGATTCTACTATCAAGCTTTGTCTGGAAGTTTGTTCAAAATGGCCATGCTCCAAAGTGCTCTTTTGAGCTCCAAAGGGCACAGCTTATTCTTGGAGCAGCAAAAGGTCAATATAAAATAATTATTTTCCTCTTTATCTTTTTTTTCCTTCTAGAAAGCAAACAATATTTCAACTTTATTGCTGACCAGGACAACTCAGCATGACTTTTAAATTAGCCTTCAACACTAAATGTCACAATGATTGTTCTCCCTTCTGCAAGGGCCCTCATAAAATGCCATGTTCATATCCATACATCTCTACGTACTACTATGTTTCTTAATCCAACAAGGTGAAATTCCTTGTTCATCATTAAGTGTTGTGTTTATTACATAACTGAATAAGCAGAGGCTTGAAGGGGCTTTTTTATATACTAAAATTTCTTCTTTTTTTATTTTTTAATTTAGTTTTATTTTTTCAGTGTTCCAAGATTCATTGTTTATGCACCACACTCAGTGCTCCATGCAATATATGCCCCCTTATTACCCACCACCAGGCTCACCCATCCCACCACCCCCCCTCCCTTCCAAAACCCTCAGTTTGTTTCTCAGAGTCCACTTTTTAAAATATTAAATGACTGGCACATAATTGAGAGTGGTGATAATGACAGGGAGAGGGGGCAGATGCCACCATCTGGGTAGCAGACAAGAAAGAAACAAAATACGCCATGCAGATGTGTTTCTCAATATCTATCCCATATTGAAGGCAACTCCTTCTCTGTGGGTCTACTGCTTAACAAAATACACACCAAAAACACTTCCACAGTTTCCCTTGCAGCAGGGATGTAGATGTATGACCTTACTTTCAGCAGAGGCAGCCCCAGGAAAGCAGGTTGTGGAGTAGTTCAGGGTCTTGCCCCTGCCTGCACCCACCATGCTTTCTGGTCCTCCTATGGAATCTGTGCTCCATTGAGATCCTCAAACCAGCCTAAGTGGTTTTCTGCTGTTTGAAGCTCAGTTTTTGGTACAAATCAAAAGATATTCTCTACCATGGATACCTCTAATCAGGGGGATTGTGAAAACACAATTTAAAAAAGCTGATAACCCCCAAGCACTATGGTAACAAAGGGCTGCTGTATGACTCACAATCCCAAGTCGACTCCCTAATAGAGACTTGCAGAGGCACTCATTGAATGGCAGACTGTGGGAGGGTGAGACCTGTGTATATTCTGTTCACCACGGAGGTTCCAGAGCCCAGTTTGGAGCCTGGCACACAGAAGGCACCCAACAAAGAGTGTATGTTGAATGGCTGGGCAGAGAAGATGGGTGGACATCCCACCTATAAGGAAGAAGCAAGGAGAAGGTGAGAAATGAACCCTACCATTAGTAATATTACCCTCTAAAGCTTTATTTCCATCTAAAGGCTTAAGAGACAATATAAACATAATCCAAATTATTCACTTCCTCCTAAACTACAGACTCCATGAGGGTGGGAGACAAGTTGGCTGGGGACAAGGGAGGAGGTTGTTTCTTCTTATGTCATCAATAATGAACAATGCCAATCCCACGGATATGCGGTCACTTAGTGAAGCTCTACACAGTCCATATTTCCAACACCTCAGTACCATTCAGGAAGACATTTCCATTGTACTTCTGCTGTCATGAGATTCATTATCAGTGACAAGTCTACAGAGAGACTATTGGAAGGGCGGAGAGCCTCTTTTTCTTTCTTTTTTTTTTTTTACTTACATTACAGTGTTGGGTACCAGTTGTCCTCCCAGCTCCTCTGAAAGTTTCCAACAGACTGTAATGAAGATAGAGTACATAAGGCTCGATCATTGACCTTGTTCTATAAATTTAAGATTTCTGCCCTAAAACCTAGGAAAGAGAAAGATGGAAAGGATGATCAACATTTATTGAACTAACATTTACTTATGCTCAAAGAATTTTTGGATAGTTAATATATTATCACATAATTGAATCTCTTTTAATTTTCCTACAGATCTGTTCCATCAATATCATCAATATTGTCAATATTTTTATTTTTTTATTTTTTCCCCAAACAAGTTTATTTTATTTTTTCAGTGTTACAAGATTGATTATTGCACAACACCCAGTGCTCCATGCCATACATGCTCTCCTGAATACCCACCACCAGGCTGGCCCAACCCCCCACCCCCCTCCCTTAAAAACCACTCACTTTGTTTCTCAGAGTACAGAGTCTCTCCTGGTTCAACGTCCACTGGGATTTCAACCCATTCACCCTTCCTTTCTTCTCACAATGGCCTCCATGATTTTCTTTATACTCCACATGTAAGTGAGACCATAAGATAATTGACTTATTTCACTCTGCATAATCTCTTCTAGTCCTGTCCATGTTGATACAAAAGTTGCATATTCATCCTTTCTGATGGAGGCATAATATTCCATTGTATAGATGTACCACATCTTCCTTATCCACTCATCTGTTGAAGGGCATTTTGGTTCTTTCCACAGTTTGGCGATTGTGGCCATTGCGGCTATGAACATTGGGGTATATTTTACCCTTCTTTGTACTGCATCTGCTTCTTTGGGGTAAATACCCAGTAGTGCAATTAGAGGATTGTAGGGTAGCTCTATTTTTAATTTCTTGAGGAATCTCCATACCATTTTCCAAAGTGGCTGCATTAACTTGCATTCCCACCAACAATGGAGGAGGGTTCTACTTCCTCCACACCCTCTCCAAAATTTCTTGTTTACAAAATTGTTGATTTTGGCCATTCTAACTGGTGTAAGGTGGTATCTCAGTGTGGTTTTGATTTGAATCTCTCTGATGGCTAAAGATGATGAACATTTTTTCATGTGTCTATTAGCCATTTGTATGTCTTCTTTGGAGAAGTGTCTGATCATGTCTTCTGCCCATTTTTTTGATGTGAATACCTGTTTTGTGAGTGTGGAGTTTGAGGAGTTCTTTAAAGATCTTAGATATCAGTCCTTTGTCTGTAGTGTCATTTGAGAATATCTCCTCCCATTCTGTGGGTTGCCTGTTTGTTTTGTTCACTGTATCTTTTGCTGTGCAGAAGATTTTTATCTTGATAAAGACCCCAAAGTTCATTTTCGCTTTTGTTTCCTTTGCCTTTCAAGACATGTCCTGAAAGAAGTTGCTGTGGCTATTGTCAGAGAGGTTACAACCTATATTCTCCTTAAGAGTTTTTTTTAAAAAACCAAACAACAGACTATTTTTTTTCTTTTTTTCTCCACAAATATGTTTATTTTAATTATTCAGTATTACAAGATTGATTGTGCGTGCACCACACCCAGTGCTCCATGCAATACGTGCCCTTCTCAATACCCACCACCCGGCTTGCCCACACACCCACACCCTCCCCTCCAAAACCTCAGTTTGATGCTCAGAGTCCACAGTCTCTCCTGGTTCATCACCCCCTCCGATTACCCCCCATTCACCCTTCCCTTCCTTCTCACAATGCCCTCCATGAATTTCTTTATAATCCACACGTAAGTGAGACCATAAGATAATTGACTCTCTCCGCTTGACTTATTTCATTCTGCATAATCTCTTCTAGTCCTGTCCATGTTGATACAAAGTTGCATATTCATCCTTTCTGATGGAAGTATAATATTCCATTGTATAGATGTACCACATCTTCCTTATCCATTCATCAGTTGAAGGGCATTTTGGTTCCTTCCACAGTTTGGCTATTGTGGCCATTGTGGCTATGAACATTGGGGTACATGTGGCCCTTCTTTGTACTGCATCTGCTTCTTTGGGTAGTGCAATTGCAGGGTCATAGGGTAGCTGTATATTTAATTTCCTGAGGAATCTCCATACTGTTTTCCAAAGTGGCTGCACCAACTTACATCCCCACCAACAGTGGAGGAGGGTTCCCCTTTCTCCACATCCTCTCCAGCATTTGGGGTTTACTGTCTTGTTGATTTTGGCCATTCTAACTGGAGTAAGATGGTATCTCAGTGTGGTTTTGATTGGAATCTCACTGATGGCTAAAGATGATGAATATTTTTTCATGTGTCTGTTAACCATTTGTATGTCTTCTTTGTAGAAGTGTCCGTTCATGTATTCTGCTCATTTTTTGATGTGATTATCTGTCTTGTGAGTGTTGAGTTTGAGGAGTTCTTTATAGATCTTAGATATCAGAACTTTGTCTGTAGTGTCATTTGCAAATATCTTCTCCCATTCTGAGGGTTGCCTGTTTGTTTGTGGACTATACCCTTTGATGTGTAGAAGCTTTTTATCTTGATGAGGTCCCCAAAGTTCCTTTTTGCTTTTGTTTCCTTTGCCTTTGGAGACAGGTCCTGAAAGAAGTTGCTGTGGCTAATGTCATAGAGGTTACTGCCTATGTTCTCCTCTAGGGTTTTAATAGATTCCTGCTTCATGTTGAGGTCTTTTATCCATTTCGAGCTTATCTTTGTGTGTGGTGTAAGAGAATGGTCAAGTTTCATTCTTCTACATATAGCTGTCCAATTTTTCTAGCACCATTTATTGAAAAGACTTTTTCCCACTGGTTTTATTTTCCTTTTTTGTCAAAGATGATTTGACCATGGAGTTGTGGGTCCATCTCTGGGATCTCTGTTCTGTTCCACTGCTCTATGTGTCGGTTTTTGTGCCAGTACCATGCTGTCTTGGTGATCACAGCTTTGTAGTAGAGTTTGAAATCAGGCAATGTGATGCCCCCAGCTTCGTTTTTCTTTTTAATATTTCCTTAGCAATTCAGGATCTTTTCTGGTTCCATACAAATTTGGGGATGGTTTGTTCCAGCTCTTTGAAAAAAGCTGGTGGAATTTTGATCGGGAAAGCATTGAAAGTATAGATTGCTCTGGGCAGTAGAGACATTTTAACAATGTTTATTCTTCCGATCTGTGAGCAAGCATGGAATCCTTTTCCACCTTTTTGTATCTTCTTCAATTTCTTTCATGAGTGTTCTGTAGTTCCTGGAATACAGATCCTTTACCTCTTCAGTTAGGTTTATTCCCAGATATTTTATTGTTCTTGGTGCTACAGCAAATGGAATCGATTCTCTAATTTCCCTTTCCATATTTTCATTGTGAGTGTATAGGAAAGCAATTGATTTTTGTGCATTGATTTTGTATCCTGACACATTACTGAATTGCTGTATGAGTTCCAGGAGTTTGGGGGTGGAGTCTTTTGGGTTTTCCATGTAAAGTATCATGGCATCTGCAAAGAGAGAGAGTTTGACTTCTTCATTTCCAATTTGAATACCTTTCATTTCTTTTTGTTGTCTGATTCCTGTTGCTAGGACTTCAAGTACTATGTTGAAAAAGAGTGGTAAGAGTGGGCATCCTTGACGTGTTCCTGATCTCAAAGGGAAGGCTGTCAGATTTTCCCCATTGAGAATGATATTTGCTGAGGGCTTTTCAGAGATAGACTTTATGATGTTGAGGAATGTTCCTTCTTTCCCTATCCTTTGAAGAGTTTTAATCACGAACAGATGCTGAATTTTGTCAAATGCTTTTTCTGCCTCTATTGACAGGACCATGTGGTGCTTTTCTCTTATCTTGTTGATTTGTTCTATCACATGGATTGATTTGCGAATATTGAACCACCCTTGCATCCCAGGGATAAATCCCATCTGGTCATGATGAACAATCTTTTTTTTTTTTTAAAAAAGATTTTATTTATTTATTTAACAGAGAGAGAACACAAGCAGGCAGAGAGGCAGGCAGAGGCAGAGAGAGGACCAGGCTCCCTGCGGAGCAAGGAGCCCGATGCGGGACTCGATCCCACAATGCTTGGATCATGACCTGAGCCAAAGGCAGCCGCTCAACCAACCGAGCCACCCAGGCATCCCTGAACAATCTTTTTAATGTGCTTTTGGATCCTATTAGCTAGGATCTTGCTGAGAATTTTGGCATCCATATTCATCAGGGATATTGGTCTGCAATTCTCCTTTTTGATGGGGTCTTTGCCTGGTTTGGGGATCAGGGTAATGCTGGCTTCATAGAAAGTGTCTGGAAGTTTTCCTTCTGTTTCTATTTTTTGAAACAGTCTCATGAGAATAGGTATGATTTCTTCCTTGAATGTTTGGTAGAATTTCCCAAGGAATCCATCAGGTCCTGGACTCTTGTTTTTTGGGAGGGTTAGATCACTGCTTCAATCTCATTACTAGATATTGGTCTATTCAGGTTGTCAATGTCTTCCTGTTTCAGACATGGAAGATTATGGGTTTCCAAGAATACATCCATTTCTTCTAGGTTGTTTAGCTTATTGCATACAGCTGTTGATAATAATTTTTGATGATTGTTTCTATTTCCTTTGGATTAGTCATGATCTCTCCCCTTTCATTCATAATTTTGTTAATTAGGGTAATGTCTCTTTTCTTCTGGATGAGTTTGGCCAGTGGCTTATCGATCTTATTGATTCTTTCAAAAAACCAACTTCTGGATTCATTGATGCGTTCTACTGTTTCTTTAGTTTCTACTTCGTTGATCTCTGCTCTAATTTTGATTATTTCCCTTCTTGTGAGTGGGGTGGACTTGATTTGTTTTTGATTTTCCAGTTATTGAAGGTGTAAAGAGAGCTGGTGTATTTGGGATTTTTCAGCTTTTTTTGAGTGAGGCTTGGATGGCTATGTATTTCCCCCTAAGGA
>CM052810.1:73172718-73188569 GCA_028533885.1 Nasua narica | reverse complement strand
GGGTGAGCCTGGTGGTGGGTATCGAGAGGGGCACGTACTGCATGGAGCACTGGGTGTGGTGCATGAACAATCAATCTTGTAACACTGAAAAATTAAACAAATTTGGAGAGAAAAAAAAAAAAACCTCCTGAGCAGGTCCCACCAGACACCAACACAGAACCCAAGCACACAGATCAGAGGGTCCACCTGAGATAGCTTCATAACCCTGCTCCCATCACCCCTTTGTCTCGGGAGGCTGGGCACTAGTCTGAATCAGACTGCACTGTCCCATCCCAGCAAGGGTCCCAGGCACTCTCAAGGCAAATGCCCAGGCAGAGATCAATAAAGTTCTCCTGGGTCCACCCTGTAGGTGCTCCAGTTCCTGCAAGATCTGCTTGGCCCCAGGAAGTGTAATGGGGCTGCTACTTGATCCCTAGCACTGCCAGAATGATGGTGATGGAATGGGCCTTCCTTAAGGCTGAAGAAGGAGCAAAGGGCGGAGGCTGGCCAGAGCAAAAGACATGACAGTGACCATAATGGAAAGCACCCAGAACACCAGGCCAGCCTTCACTCAGACTGTAGCCCGCCTGGTTGCACCTTGGTTTCTCATGTTGGGAAGAAGGTTGGCTTCCCATTGCCTGGCAAGGGCTGCTCTGAGATTTTAGTCTTGCCTTCTGTACTCAGGTGGCATGAGACCTCTAGGTAGAGAGAGCTCATAGTTGGTTCACTTGCAGTTGGCTCCCCAGAACTTCTTGGGTCTGGCTTGTCCAACCATTGCTGTTGGACCAGTACCTGAATGCTCATTATTGGATTTATCCTCAGTAGAGACCCGACCTTTTCTTCCTGTCCTATCTACCCCTTGATGTGGTGGCTGGAAACCTAACCTGAATCAGGTTTTTCCCTGCCCCTTCCTATTTCTAGGGGTTTAGGACCCAAACAGGTTTCCCAGATAGATCTCATTATAGTTCCCCTTAGAGTGTTCCTCACTTGATCCTACTTCTTGTCACACCTGCAATCAGCTGGAGAGGTCTGTGGTGTTTCTCCTTGCCCATCTCTACTGTCTTTTGAGATCTCTTTGGCCCTCATACCAACTCTTTCCATCCCTTTTCTTCATCTCCAATAAGATTCCCCTTTGGAGTATGGAGGCATATTCATGGGAAGCCCTTTCCTAAGGCAATAGTGTGTGATCTTTCTGGTTTCCGTTGGTCCTTGAAACACATTTCTTTTCAATACAAGTTGTCAAATAACAGATTTCGCTGTGGGAGGCTCAGTGTGCAATAAAGTCTGCAACCTACTCAACTGAAGAGGTTGTCAGGATGTATAGAAGAGGAATAAAATAAATGAAGTTTTGTCTTGGGTGGGGGTGGAGGGAGCACCTCCAGGACATGGCCACTGTTGCTGTCTTCCATGAAGATCTATCTTTTATCTTTCACTCCAGTCCCTATGCGACCTTACTTCTTTCTGAATCCTTTCTTTTAGCTGGGAATTCTGCTTATCAAACATATATTTTCAAACAGAATTATTGGAGTAAATCCAATTCACCACAAAAAGTTTACTTTATTTGTGGAATGTTTCTTTCATGAATGCTACCTTTATAAAATTTACTATAAAAGAGAATCAATACCATGCGATGGTCTTTAACACAATATAAGAAAGGGCTTACTTTATGTTTTTAAATAAAAATACTGAGGCTGAAAACTATGTACATAACAAATAGGATTGACTATCTCCTAGACATGATCTCTCTTTCTATAAGAGGTTTTATTTGGTTTCTCAAGTTTTATTCATAAGGAGGACATGCAGAAGTCTAAGAAATCTGTAAGTGCTGTGTTTTAGAGTGCCATCCACTTTCACTAGGAAGAATTCAAAGTGCTTCTCACTCTCTCCCCTGGAAGACTCTGGGCCAGGTTTGCTTGGCTCAGGGCATCCGGACCTAAGGCAATACAGTGCTTAGCCCTGTAGCCTGAAATGTCACCCCACAAGTCCCGGGGTTTGTGCAGCCACCTTAGTATGCTTAGCAGTAGATGTCCTGAAACACCTGCCTTTATGGATGGCTCTGAGGGTTCTGGCATCCTAGAAGTATCGTCAAATACTTAAATGAAATTTATTTATCCCACAAATGCTTGACAACCTAATTTTAAGAAAGAGATGAAAAATTGGAATATCACAGTCTCAATTTGCATTTCTCTAATGACTAATGAATTTTTCAGAGGGTGATTGGCTATTTGTAACCTTGCTAGGAACACTTGTCCAATCTTCAAATGCATTCATTGTCTTTTTTGTTTTTTATAATTTAAAATCTTTGTAAGAGCTCTTTTCCTGTACAATAGGAATTCTTCTTATGTTATAGGATGTAATAGGCAGAATATTGGGATCCCAAAAATGTCCAGGCCCTACTCCCTGGAATGTGTTGTTTGTTAGGTTACAAGGTGAAGCAATATAAATGTCACAGATGGAGTTGAGTTTCCCAATAAACTGACATCAAAGAGAGATTACCCTGGATTATATTGGTGAATCCAGTGTAATCACAAGCATCTTTTCAAGTGGAGAAGAGAGGTGTAAAGATAGCACTATGAGAAAACTTGGCAAACATTGCTGGCTTTGAAGATGAAGGAAGGAGGAAACCACAAGGCAGGAATGCAGGTGTCCTCTAAAGCTGGAAAGGGAGAAAACAGATTCTCTCCTGGAGCTGCCTGAAAGGAATGCAGCCCCATGAGACCCATCTCAGACTTCTGACTTACAGAACTGTAAGGTAGTAAATCTGTCTTATTTTAGGCTACTGAGTTTGTGGGAATTTGTTACAGCAGCAATGGAAAACTAATACAGAGCATATTGCAAACGAATTCTAATTTTTAAACTTTACTTATCTCTAGTATTTAGGGCTGCTTCATTGATCAATGCATTCCTAACCACAGATTGTCAGTGACACTTGAAACTCCACCTTCCACACTTCATAAGTTTATCAGAGAGGTTTCTCCAAAGTCCCACATTTCAAACACAGGATTACTGAGTTTGTGCCTTTGAGTGAGATGCTTACCCTTGAATTTTGAGACAGCTGAAGAATTTAATAGTTAAATGTATAGGCTCTAATGTTGGAATGCAAGGGTACAAGTCTCAGTCATGTCATTTATGCGCAAAACAACTTAAGTGGCAAGTATAGAATACTGAACCTAAAAGTGGCAGGGCACGTATTTTTAAAATACTAAAAGAATATTATAAAATTTAACCATATGTTGATTAATAAAGCAAGATTCAAAACATTCAAAAGATTAAAATCATTCAAACTCTTCTTTCTGACCACAGCAGAATTGTTAGAAATCAATAACAAAATGAAAATGGCAAGAAAATCCCCAACTGCTTCAAAATTAAGCAATTAGCTTCAGTAACTCATGGATAAAATAAAATTACACGTGAAATTGGAAAATATTGGAAAAATATTGGAAAAAACTGGAAAACTGAAAGAAATGAAAAATACATTATAATTTGTGGGGCAGATTTAAAATGCTCAGAATATATATATATATATATGTGCCTGGGTGGCTCAGTGGGTTAAAGCCTCTGCCTTTGGCTCAGGTCATGATCTCAGGGTCCTGGGATCAAGTCCCGCATCAGGCTCTCTGCTCAGCAGGGAGCCTGCTTTCCTCTCTCTCCTTGCCTCTCTGCCTACTTGTGATCTCCCTCTGTCAAATAAATGAATAAAATCTTTAAAAAAAGAAAAAATATATATAAACAAGTTCTACATGTAAAAAAGTAAAAGTTTATTACTTAACCTTTCATCTCAACATGCTAGAAAGTAGCAAGTTATATGCAAAGAAAGTAAATGACATAATAAAGGTAAGAATAGAAAACAATAAAAGTAGGATACTCAGGATATGTTCAGTTATCTCCAGGCATATTATAGTAGATTATTAAAATTACTTTCCCAGAGGGAGGGGCAAGATAGTTGAGAAGTAGGAGACACTGTTTCAACCGGTCCCCTAAAGTGAGCTAAATATATACCAGAACACTCTGAACACCCATGAAATCAGCCTGAGATGTAAGATTATTCACTTCTGGATCTCTGTGCAAGCAGAAAGCAGCAGTGGAAAGGTAAACAGGAGTGGGAACACTCAGGCAAGTATTGGAGGATAAACAGAAGGGGGAGAGAGCCACCAGACGTGACCCAAGGAAAGTAATATCCCAAAGGAAAGTGCCATGTGGTTGGGGAAAAGCATTAACCTAGCGTCTGGTTAAAAACACTTAAAAAAGAGCAAAAGACCCTAAGGAGCACCTAGTAGAATTGAGTGGTCATGGGCACAGGCCTAAGCCCACATTCCCAGGAAAGACACCACAATGAGTGAACGCCTGCATCATCAGAGAGAGAACTTTGGGGATCCAGTCCATGGTCCATGAGCCTGCAGTTTTCCCCTGCTTGCACCACCGCTCAGCTGGGTGCCCTCTAGAAAGCACCTAAGAGTGCCTGGTGTGAGAACCAGCCAGTGGTCTCTAGGACCTCAGGCCGTCTGAGTCCCCAGTCAGGGTCTGAGCACTACCATGCCTGAGAGAACATGGCCCAATCTCAGGCAGGAATCCCTCCAAGGCCTGCACAACCACTGGGGTCTGAGTGCTCCTGGCCTGGGCCTGGACTCTGAAGAGCAGTCTCAGAAGCGAGTTTCCCAGACCAATATCAGTCATGGTTTTAGTGGCACAGAGGTGCAGAGACAAGCGGGAGCCTCAGGTCACCACTGGGATGGTGGCTGGGGTGTGTACTGACTGTGGGAGGCTGTGGTGTGCAGCAGAGTTTGCAAAGTGGGAGTCTTGTGTTTTGGACCACCCAGAGGGGAGCAGACTAGGCTTCTCTCAAAAGTGGAGGTCTGGGTACAAGCAGATTCTTTGCTTGGACCCTCCCAAAAGCCACAAAAAGCTGCAAAAGAACAAAAAAACTCCATAGAGCAAAACCCTGAAAAACCAGTTTCCACAGAGGCCAGCGCCTTGATAGACAGCAGGGTGACTCAACCCAAACAAGATTGACTGGAAAACAATGTGGCAGCACTCCCCCCCACGCAAAGACAGGCCAAAAGAAAGAGGACAATAACTAAAGGGTCCCCATAAAATTATAAAACACCAACATCAAAGGAAAACAATATATTAACCTCCCAATATTGCCCAAAAAATCTGTATATTTCATAGATACAAGTTTTTTCTTTCTTTTCTTTTCTTTTCTTTTCTCTTCTTTTCTTTTCTTTTCTTTTCTTTTCTTTCTTTTCTTTTTCTTTTTGATTTGTTCTCCCGACACTTGGTCTTTTAATTTTTTGAAACTACTTAACATTACAACTAGAGGCTTAATAAAATGATACACCCTGGAAGATCCAAAATAACCTCCCTCACCCACATCGAGGATTTATAACCACCCTTCCATTGTATTTTTCCATCAGTGTTTCTATGTATTTGCTTTTGTTCTGGTATTACATAAATCTTATTCTTGGGCTTCATTCTAGCTGGGTTTTTTTTAAATTTCTTCTCATTTATTTTGTCACTCTTTATGTTTGTTGTTGTTTGCTAATATACCTTATAAATCATATCTTTGGACCTCATTTTGGCTGTACTTTCTTTTTTTTTCTTTCTTTTTCTCTCCTCTTCATTTTTCCTTCTTTTTGGTTGTGAATTCCAAATGCTCTGAAACTTTCCAGGGTGCATATTGCCAGGATCATGGTTGATATATTCAGCTGTATATCCCCTCAACCACTTCATATCAGAATGAATAGGAAAAGGAACACCCAACAGAGGAAAACCCCAGAGACTGTGCCCTCAGAACTATTGGATATGGACATAAACAGTATGTCAGAAAGGAAATTCAGGGTAACAATTATCTAGGCAATGACTAGGTTGTATAAAAACATTAGTGACAACATAGAATCTCTAAGGGTGGAACTGAGAGCCAATATGGCTGATGTTTAAAATGCTATCCATGAGATCCAATTTAATCTAAATAGTCTACCCGATAGGGTAACTGAGACAGAGCATAGAATTAGTGATTTAGAGGACAAAGTGTTAGAGAAGAAGATCAAGAAAAGCACTGGAACAAATTACTTAGAAGCCATGAGCACAGACTTAGGAAATAAATGATGTCATGAAACATTCCAATGTCAGAATTATCCGAATCCTTGGGGGAGTGGAGAAAAAAGACTAGATGATATAGATGAAAAAATTCTGGATGAAAATTTACCCAATCTGGGGAATGGAGCAAGTGTTCATGTCCTAGGGTCAGAAAGGACACCCCCAAGATCAATGAGACTAGAAAGTCATTTAGACACATCATTGTGAAATTTTCAAATTTTAATTTTTAACAAGATGTCCTGAGGGCAGCTAGGGGGAGGAGATTCCCTATGTGCAGAGGAAGACCCATCAGAGTAACATCAGACCTATACACAGAAACTTAGCAAGCCAGAAAAGGCTGGCAAGACATATTCAGGGCACTAAATGAGAATAACATGCAGCCAAGAATACTTTATTCAGCAAGGCTGAAATTCAAATGGATGGAGAGATAAAGAACTACCCAGACTGGCAAGATTCAAAATAGTATGTGACCACCAAGCAGACACTACAAGAAATATTAAAGGGGGTTCTAGAAAGAAGATAGAACCTATGAGTGACATAGAGCAGAAACTTAAGATCTATAGAAACAAGGACTTCACAGGCAAGATGATGTCAATAAAAACTTATCTTTCACTAATCATTCTCAACGTAATGGCCTAAATGCTCCCATAAAATGACATGGGGTTGCAGAATGGACAAAACGACAGGATCTGTCCATATGCTGTTTACAAGAGACACATTTGAAAACTGAAGATACATCCAGACTGAAAGTACAGGGATGGAGAACCATTTTATGTGCCAAGGGGCCTCAAAAGAGAGCTTGGGTAGCAATTCTCATATCAGATAAGTTAGATTTTAAGCTAAAGACTGTAGTTAAAGAAACAGAAGGACACTAAATCGTTCTTAAAGAATCTGTCCTCCAAAAAAAATCTAACTGTAAAAATTTATGCCCCCAATATATGAGCAGCCAACCATTTAAGCTAACTGTTAATCAAAATGGTCATATTGATATGAATGAATTAATTGTAGGGGATCTTAACATGCCACTCTCAGTAACAGACTGATCATTCAAACAGAAAATCAATAAAGAAAGATGAGTTTTGAATGATACCTTGGACCAGATGGACCTCATAGATATATACAGAACATTCCACCCTAAAACAAAAGAATATTCATTCTTCTCGTGTACACATGGAACGTTCTCCAGAATAGACCACATACTGGGTCAGAAATCAAGATTCAACAGATACCAAAAGATTGAGATGATTCCTTGCTTATTCTCAAACCACAATGCTTTGAAAGTGGAACTCAATGACAATAAAAAGTTTGGAAGGAATTCAAACACTTGGAGGCTAAAGACCAGCCTGCTCAAGAATATTAAGATCAACCAGGAAATCAAAGAAGAATTTAAACAATTCATGGAAACAAATGAGAATGAAGACACATCAGTCCAAAGCCTATGGGACACGGCAAAGGTGGTGCTAAGGGGGAAATACATAGCTATCCAAGCCTCACTCAAAAAAATTGAAAAATCCCCAATACACCAGCTCTCTTTACACCTTAAAGAACTGGAAAATCAATAGCAAAGTAAGTCAACCCCACACACAAGAAGGGAAAAGACCAAGATTAAAGCAGAGAGCAATGAGTTAGAAACTAGAGATACAGTAGAATGCATCAACAAAACCAGAAGTTGTTTTTTATTTTAAAAAATCAACAAGATAAAAAAAAAAAAACCCACTGGTCAAACTAATCCAAAAGAAAAGAGAGAGAACCCACATTAATAAAATTATGAATCTAAGGGGAGAGATCACAACTAACACCAAAGAAATAGAAACAATCATCAAAAATTATTATCAACAGCTATATGCCAATAAGTTAAGCAATCTAGAAGAAATGGATGCATTCCTGCAAACCTATAAACATCCAAGACTAAAAGAAGAAAAAATTGCCAACCTGAATAGACCAATATCTAGTAACAAGATTGAAGCATTGATCAAAAACTGCCCCCCCAAAAAAGCCAAGGATCTTACAGATTCCTTGGGAATTCTACAAAACTTTCAAAGAAGAAATAATACCTATTCAATTCCCGAATGTATCAAAAAAAATAGAAACAGAAGGAAAACTTCCAGACTCTTTCTATTAAGCCAGCATTACCCTGATCCCCAAACCAGGTTCAGACCCCATCAAAAAGGAGAATTTCTGACCAGTATCCTTGATGAATAAGGAGGCCATGGTTCTCAACAAGATCCTAGCTAATAGGATCCAACATCACATTAAAAAGATTATTTATTCTTCATGATCAATTAGGATTTATCTCTGGGATGCAAGGATGGTTCACATTTGCAAATCAATCAATGTGATAGAACAAATCAATAAAAGAAAGAAGAGCCACATTGTCCTCTCAACTGATGCAGAAAATGTATTTGACAAAATATAGCATCTGTTCCTAATTAAAACTACTCAAAGTATAGGGATAGAGGGAACATTCCTCAATTTCATAAAATCTATGAAAACTCCACAGCAAATATCATTCTCAATGGGAAAAACTCACAGCCTTCCCTTTGAGATCAGGAACATAACAAGAATTCTCACTCTAACCACTCTTGTTCAATATAGTACTAGAAGTCCTAGCAACAGCAATCATATAACAAAGAGAAATAAAGTATATCTAAATTGGCAAAGAGGAAGTGAAAATCTCTCTCTTCATGGATGACATGATACTTTATATGGAAAGCCAAAAAGACTCCACTCTAAAACTACTAGAATTCATATAACAATTCAATAATGGGGCAGGATACAAAATCAATGCACAGAAATCAGTTGCTTTCTTACACACTAACAATGAAAATATGGAAAGGGAAATTAGAGAATCGATGCCATTTACTATAGCATGAAGAATCATAAGATACATGGGAATAAATAAGCTAAAGAGGTAAAAGAACTGTACTTGTGGAATTAGAGAACATGCATGAAAGAAATTGATGAAGATGCAAAAAAATGATGAAGAGCATTTCATACTCATGGATCAGAAGAATAAACATTGTTAAAATATCTATAATGCCCAGAGCAATCTATACATTCAGTGCCATTCTGATCAAAATTCCACCAGCATTTTTCAAAGTGCTGAAACAAACTATCCTAAAAGTTGTATGGAATCAGAAAAGATCCCAAATTGCTATGAAAATGTTGAAAAAGAAAAACAAAGCTGGGGGCATCACATTGCCTGATTTCAAGCTTTACTACAAAGCTGTGATCACCAAGACAGCATGGTACTGGCACAAAAACAGACACATAGACCAGCAGAACAGAGTAGAGACCCCAGACATGGACCCACAACTCTATGGTTAAATAATTTTGACAAAACAGGATAAAATATCAAGTGGAAGAAAGACAGTCTCTTCAATAAATGGTGCTGGAAAAATTGGACAGCTATATGTAGAAGAATGGAACTTGACCATTCTCTTACACCATACACGAAGATACACTCGAAATGGATAAAAGACCTCAACGTGAGGCAGGAATCTATCAAAATCCTAAAGGAGAACATAGGCAGTAACCTCTTCAAAATTAGCACAGCAACTTCTTTCAGGACATGTTTCCAAAGGCAAAGGAAACAAAAGTGAAAATGAATTTTGGTACTTCATCAAGATAAAAAGCTTCTGAACAGCAAAGAGAACAGTGAACAAAACAAACAGAATGGGAGAAGAAATTCGCAAATGACACTACAGACAAAAGGCTGATATCTAAGATCTATAAAGAAATCCTCAAACTCAACACTCAAAAAACAGATAATCACATCAAAAAATGGGCAGAACACATGAACAGACAATTTTCCAAAGAAGACATACAAAGGCCTACAAAGGTCTAACAGACACATGAAAAAATGTTCGTCATTATTAGCCATCAAGGAGATTCAAATCAAAATCACATTGAGATACCAACTTACACCAGTTAGAATGGCCAAAATCAGCAAGACAGTAAACAACAAATGTTGGAGAGGATGTGGAGAAAGGGGAACCCTCTTCCACTGTTAGTGGGAATGCAAAGTTAGTGCAGTCACTGTGGAAAACAGTGTAGAGATTTCTCAAGAAATTAAAAAAGAGCTACCTTATGACCCTGCTATGCGCTACTGGGTAGTTACTCCAAAGATACAGATGTAGTGAAAAAAAGGGCCACATGTACCCCAATGTTCATAATAGCAATGACCACTATCACAAAACTTTGGAGTGCTAAGATGCCCTTTAAAGACTAATGGATAGGAAGATATGGTCTATATATACAATGGAATATTTTTCTTCCTTTGGAAAGACTGAATACTTAACTTTTGTATCAACATGGATGGGACTGAAAGATTATGCTGAGTGAAATAAGTGAAGCAGAGAGAGTCAATTATATGGTTTCACTTATGTTTGGAGCATAAAGAGAAACATGGAGGATATTGGGAGAATGAAAGGAAGGATGAATTGGGAGAAATCAGAGGGGGAGACAAACCATAAGAGACTGTAGACTCTGAGAAACAAACTGAGGGTTTTGGAGGGGAGGGTGATGGGTGTTGAGTGAGCCTGGTAGTGGGTATTGAGGAGTGCATGTATTGCAGGGAGCACTGGGTGTGGTGCATCAACAATGAATCTTGGAACACTGAAAAAATAAAATTATTTTTTTTAATTTTTTAGAAGATTTTATTTGTTTGACACAGAAAGAGTGATAACAAGTAAGGAGGCATAGAGAGAGACATGGGGTAGCAGGCTTCCTGCTGAGCAAAGAACCCGATGCGGAGCTTGATCTCAGGGCCCTGAGATCATGACCTGACCCAAAGGCAGAGGCCTCAACCCACTGAGCCACCCAGGAGCCCCCAAATATTTTTTAAAAGAGAATGGAAGAGAGAGCACATAGGGGCAGAGGAAGAGGAAGAGAGAGAATCCTAAGCAGGCTCCATGCCCAGCACAGAGCCCAGCACCAGGCTTAATCTCACAACCCCGAGATCATGACCTGGGTTGAAATCTAGAGTCAGATGCTTAACTAGTTAAGCCACCAGGGCACCCCTGATACCTTGTCTTTTGACTGAAACATTTAGTCCATTTATATTCAGAGTAACTATTGATAAGAATTTAGTGTCGTGTATTACCTGTAAAGCTGCTGTTTCTGGAGATTTATCTCTATTCCCTGTCTAGTCTTTGTGCTTTTGATCTTTCTTTCCCACTTAAAGGGTCTCATTCAATATTTCCTGCAGGACTGATTTTGTGGTCATGAACTACTTTAGTTTTTGTTTGTCCGGGATGATCTTTATCTCTCCTTCTATTCTTTTTTTTTTTTTTTTTTTTTGAATTTACAAATCAGACTTTTATTCTGAGGATCTCTCCTTCTATTCTGAATGAAAACCTTACTCGGTAACGTATTCTTGGCTGCATATTTTTGCCCTTCAGCATGTGGAATATGTCATGCCACTCTCTTCTGGCCTGCCAGGTATCTGTGGAGAGCTCTACTGCTAACCTAATTCGTTCTCTTTTGTAGGTTAGGGATTTTTTTTCATTTGCTGATATAAGTATTCTTTTATTATCTCTGTATTTTGCAAATTTTATTATGATGTGTCTTAGTTTTGGCCAGCTTTTGTTGATTTTGATAGAAGTTCTTTGTACTTCCTGGATTTGGATGACTGTTTCCTTCCCTAGATCAGGGAAGATCTCAGCTATAATTTTCACAAATATACCTTTTGCCTTTTTTTTCCCTCTTTTCTTCTTGGCTCCTATAATATGAATGCTATTATGTTATGTCATGAAGTCTTTGAGTTCCCTAAGTCTACATTCATAATCTAATAATTTTATCTCCCTCTTCTTTCAGCTTATTTTCCATAACTTTATCTTCTGTAAAGATTCGTTCCTTTGCTTCATCTATTCTCATTGTCATGGTATCCATTCAGATTTGCATCTTGGGTGCTCGCTTCGGCAGCACATATACTAAAATAGATTTGAACATAGATTTGCATCTTGGCTATCGTAGGTTTTTCTTTTGCCTTAATTAGCTTTTAGTTCTTTTATCACTGCAGAAAGAGATTCTCTAGTATCTCCTATGCTTTTATCAAACCCAACTAGTATTCTTATGATTGTTGTTTTAAATTCTTATTCAGGCATATAATTTTAAATTCTTTAAATTAAAATTAAATTTAAATTTTGATTCAGGCATATTACTTTTGTCTGTTTTGATTAGATCCCTGGCCTCTTAGATTAGATTAGACCTCTTCTTGTTCTTTCTTTTGGGTGAATTCCTTTGTCTTGTCATTTTGTCTAGGTCACTGTTTTTGGTGTGTGTGTGTTTGGAAAGCCTGTTATATTTCTTCCTTCTGAGTAACAGCTACATTAAGAAGAGTTCATATATTATCTTGGGCCTGGTGCTTCAAGAAGTTTTTCAGAGTGTACACTCTGCTGTTATGTTTTGGCTGCTCCTTCCCTCAGATTAGTCTTCTGCAGATTTTCTCCTTGCCTGCAGTGTGGAGTGTGGGCTTTGTCCATAGTGTGGCACATTTTAGTTGTGTTTTGGTCTGTTGTTAAGACGCTAGATCCTATTCCCCTAGAGCTGAAGTTTTGCAGCACTCTATGATCAGTAGATGTGATGGAGCATGCAAGAGGTTTATACTGACATTCTAGAGAGGGGTCTGCTTTCCTAGTTCTCAGGCAGACTTACTCTACTAAAAATGCACCTGCAAGGTGCAGGGGGTGGGACTTGGTGTAAATAACTCCAGTCTCCACTGGGAGCCCTGTGTTGCTCACTGAAGTCTGTCAGTTTTGAGGGGCCTAGAGGAAAATGGCATTGCCCCACTCTCTTGCTTACACCCACTACAATTCAGGAAGCCCTCACAGAAGAGTGAATGTCCCCTTTTGTGTCCCTGGCTTCCATAAGGTCCCTGCTTTCTCGCTATGTCTGAGTTGTCTGCCTGCCAGGTGGCAGAGTACTCCTGTATTTTATCTCAGGCACGTGACTGGGTTTCAAAACTCCAAGTTTTAGGGACTCAGAACAGAATGGACATGCACTGATCATCTGGGGGAGGGTCTTCCCATTCTGGCTGGTGCCATTTTGTCCCAGAAAAGTAGTCACTCAACCAAGCAGCAGTTCGAGGTTTATGGTATGAGGCAACAAAAAGCCAGCACCAAGGTTTACTGCCCTCATCAGGTGTCATTGGTTCCTATGCTAATGAACAGGGCAGCACCTTGGTGCCCACCAGCTCTTTAGTCCCCAGAGAAGCCTTGCCACCTTTCTTGCACTCACTCCAAGAGGACAACTGTTTCTTTCAATGTGATGCAGGGGATCCTCAAACTGCACTGTCCTCTCCCAGAAAAAAAAAATTGTTAAGTATTATTCAGAAAAAATTAAAATATATGTACACACACAAAGGCTTGTATATGAATGTTCAAGACACCTTTATTCACTATAACTAAAACTCATAACAACTCAAATATCCATAAACATATGAATGCATAAAAAATTGGAGATGTATCTGTATGATGGAATATTATTTGGCAATAGAAAGGAACAAGCTACTGATACACACAACAATATGGGTTAATCTCATAGGCATTATGCTGAATCACAAAAGCCAGAATTCAATCAATACATGTAGGTTGATCACACATACATGAAATTATGTATACAAGAAAAGAAATTAATATCCAGTGACAGAGCAAAGATTGTTCAGGGATAAGGGTGGAGTGATTTGCCAGGAATAGGCATGAGGAAACTTTCTGTGGAGATAGAAATATTCCATATCTTAACTGTGGATGGGAGTGCATGGATGTATATTATTCAAAAATCATAGACCTGAACTTTTAACGTATGTGACTTTTATGACATGTGTATGCTATAGGAATAATGGTGTCTCCCAAAATTGATGTATTGAAGTCCTACTCCCAGGCTCTTTAGGATTATGTGGAGTGAAAAAAGTCAAGCGGAGAGAGTCAATTATCTTATGGTCTCACTTACGTGTGCAGCATAAAGAAAATCACGGAGGGCACTGTGAGAAGCAAGGGAAGGGTGAATGGGGGGAAATCAGAGGGGGCGATGAACCATGAGACTGTGGACTCTGAGTAACAAACTGAGGGGTTTGGAGGGGAGAGGGTGGGGGTTTGGGCGAGCCTGGTGGTGGGTATTGAGAAGGGCACATATTGCATGGAGCCCTGGGTGTGATGCATGAACAATCAGTCTTGTAACACTGAAAAAATAAAATAAACATATTTGGGGAAAAAAATAAAGTGGGGACCAAAATGTCATAGTAGACAATGTAAAACAGGTTTGATAGGTATGATTTTTGAACAATAAAATGAAAATTTATTAAAAAAAAGAATATGTCTCTAATGATCCATTACAGATGTAATTAGTTAAGATGGTATCATATGGAGTAGGGTAGGCTCTTAATCCAATGTGACTGGAGGTCTTATAAGAAAATGAGGTTGGGCTACAAATATGCAAAGGGAGAGGATGATGTGAAGACACAGAAAGAAGATGGGCATTTACAAGCCATGGAGAGAGGATTGAAACAGATCTTTCCCCCATAGCCCTCTAAAAGAACCTACCTCCCCAACACTTTGATCTTGGACTTCTAGCCTTCAGAATTATGAAACAATTATATTTATTGTTCAAGCCACCTTGTTTGTTATTTGTCATGACAACCCTGGTAAACTAATACAGCATATTTTCCCCCAATTTGGAAAAATTTGTAATATTCTGTGGATATTAAAGTGTCTAGTAATTCTTAATGGCTTAGTTTAATCCACTTTTTTTTTTTTTTTGAGAGAAGGGTAGGAGAAAGGGGCAAAGGGAAAGGAGACAAAGAATTTTAAGCAGTCTCCATGCCCGGCACAGAGCCCAACACAGGGCTTGAACTCCCAACCCTGATACCATAACCTGAGTTTAAATCAAGAGTCAGAAGCTTAATTGACTAAACTACCTAGTCACCCCACCCACTTATAAATTTTAAAATTATGGTATCAATCTCAGTATCTACAGAGTCCAACAAAGATATGAGTAAAGAGGGCCAGGTGGAGACTCTGACAAGTGGTTCCCTTATCAAGTGAATGAAAGCCACTGTGTCCTGGGAATACACACCCAGGTTGGCCAGACCCCAGAGCCTTAAACTGAAACCAAAAATCCAGTTTCTTTGTTAAATCTCATAATTATTAAGTTACATCAATGAATTTAGGAGACTTTTGATTATGGTGGAGGCTACACAAAAACACTGGGAGCAAGACTTCATAGTAGGGATACCAGTTTGCAGCTCCCTTCCAGAGGAATGGTTAAGTTGCATATCTTCCAGGTAGCTGGTCAAAGTTAATTTACCTCACTGTTGGAAAGGATCAGGCTATTGGTAAGCGTTAAGCAGCAGTGAATTGTAGGTTGTATTCCCTAAAATTACCTGGGTGGAGATATTGTGTGAGCCATGGACACCAAATGTCAACACCATTTTCAAAGAGTTAAGCAGTGTCCCTTGCCTTGGCTGAAGAGAGAAAAGAGTGAGAGTAAGTCAGGAAAAAAAAAAAGGACGAAGGGGGGCAAGATGGCAGAGAAGTAAGAGATCCTGCAGCAACTGGTCCCCAAAAGTGAGCTGGAAATATACCAGAACACGCTGAACACCCATGAAATCACCCTGAGGAGAAAGATTTCTCACTCCAGGATCTCTCCGAGAGCAGAAGACAGCAGTGGAGAGGTAAAAGCAAAGTGGGAACACTGGAACTGATATCAGAGGATAAACAAAAGGGGGAGGGAGCCACCAGAAGCTAACCAAGGACAGTAATATCCCAAAGGAAAGTGCC
>CM052810.1:73125084-73172218 GCA_028533885.1 Nasua narica | reverse complement strand
GCTCTCAGAGAGATCCCGGGGTTAGAAATCTTTCTCCTCAGGGTGATTTCATGGGTGTTTAGCGTGTTCTGGTAGATTTCCAGCTTACTTTTGGGGACCGGTTGCTGCAGGATCTCTTACTTCTCCGCCATCTTGCCCCCCTCTCTGTCAAAATAGGCATCTTTTTAATATGCTTCTTTTTGAGACATTATCTTTTAAATACTTGAAACTTTTGTAAGAATTAGGTGCATTTGTGCAGTTTTCAGAAGGATAAGGATTAATGGAAAATATATAGAAAGTAAGCTTTAAGCTCAGTGTGAAGTTATCTCTCAGGAACACAGATGGTTTACACCACAAGGAGTTGTACACTATCAACAAGAGGGAAAGGGAATAATATTATAGAGGCTCTAAAGGGTTTTCCTACGTTGAGGAAGAGGTTAGACAAACCTCCCACAACCTCACAACCTTTCTCACTGAATATTAATATTTGCATGCAGCCCATTTCATAAACTTAAGGAAGCTTTTCAAGATCTGAAGGAGAGTCCTGGGTGTTCCAGTTGCCTGTGGTGCCTTCCAATGGCCCCAAAAATAAAAGGATCTAGAACTGGCAACACTAGTAACCCTTAACAGCATACTTGCAACTGTTCACAGAATACCAATTCTGTCACCCAAGTCCATAACCCTCACCAGCTTGGCAGCACATAAACGGTCTTTGAAAGGCCCAACTCATGGTGCTAAAAAGCGATTGTGAAAGCAGTTTTTCATTCTCAGCCAGCAGGTGTCCCCAGCACCCTGCTCCTCTGCTGTGGTGATCATCAAAATGGCACAGGTCAGGGCACAGGAGCTGGCCTGGCAGATAAGCACAGAGAGATGGAGGTCAGCTCTGCGCGGATGTGGGAGTGGGCCATCCAGGCAGCAGGATGGGGATCCTCTCTGTCTGAAAAGGACAGACTGTAGATTCTCTGCAAGCTGGAATCAATGACAGCACAGGTCACCTCAAGACATTAGTGGGGTAGAAAGAGGGCTAATGCTGGAATTGGGATAATAAAAGGAGAAATGTCTAAATTTCCCCATACCTGAGATATTAAAGGGCACACTAATTCCCAGGAAATAAAATTGGAATTTATCCACAACCTTTACTGTGTATCTTGTTATGGTTTGTCACATATCATAGAGTTTTAGTGATAAATGGTTTAAACATGGTAATTTATTAATCCATCCTAAAAGCTTTTACTGGGTGCCCATTAAGTATCAGGGATGACAGTGGCTTGGTGGGAAAGAAAAATAACCATCTCATGTGACATATAAGGCTCTGAGGTAACCCCAAGGACTGTGGGGAGGTGAGGGTCCTGAAGGCACCATCTGACCTCACTGAACCCCATTGTCAGAGAAATTAACTCCATGTTCTAGAACTTCTTTCCTAGTCTAGGAAATAACAATGGAGGTATCTGGACCTTATGGACCATGCAACTACAATGTCCCCTTTTGAGGATCATGGTGGGTACACTGGGTAGTCAGGCTATGTGCAATGAAAGCTTCTGCTAGTATGGCCCCATGTGTTACACTGGATCCTGTCTCTAATAATTTTACAAACGTGTTCAGGAGACAAGACTAATTGAGATAAAGAAATTAAAGAAAAAAGTGCCTTGGAGCATAGAATTGACCATAATAATGATCCCATCTGTCCTTGAAGCCCAAAACAGGCAATGGTATACAGAGCTGGGGGGGCAATGAATTCATCAATGTTAAGAACAGCAGGGGCTGGCATGGCTGATACAGGAGATGTCAGGTGTCCAACTACATCTAAGAGTTGCTTTCAGTGGAAGGACATCGATCCCCTCAGTCACACCTGCATACCCAGAGAAGGTAGACAGTGATAAATAACCAGCACCATGAATATTAAATCATCTAGTGGCATTGCTATGCTAATTTCACATTTGGAACTTGGTCTGATTTTGATGAACTGTGATGGCATGATCCATCCCTCACTACCCCCATCTGGTGGCTTTCTCTAAGAGAGCAGGGTGGAGGGGAGAGTGCATGAGCTCTGCTTTCCAAAAAATGGACATTCACTACGTGGTAGTCTCTTGCATGTATCGCATCTGTCTTCCTGAGTAAAGATGCTGATGGCAGCCCTGCAGACTCCTGCCTGGTCATCCCACTAATCACTGCTCAGCACCAGCAATGCTCCTTGGCAATCCCAAGAGTGCTCTGGTTAGTCTGGGCTGCCATTTGAATCCCTAGTACACAGGCTAGGTGTCTCTGACAGACAATTAAAGGCATGTCGGATCTTAGGGTTCTGAGTGCCTAAGGGCACTCCTGGGAACACGTCATCTTAACTGGTATGGAACAATCATTCTGGAAAAGTACAGTGGACTTACTCACACCTCTCCTATTAACACATTTGGAAACCTCTGTATGACAATAATAGTAGATGTCATGTGATAATACTGTCTTTAAACTCCATTTATTTTTATTTGTATTAGGAAAAAAATTGTGTTGTATAAACTAAGGTATTTAGTGCTGAATTCACTGTCCCCATTGCAGCATTAAATACTTCATGTAAATCAGATAGATGCCACTCCTTGCAGTACTCCAAAACACTTTACCTCTGCTGTATCCCCTTACACACACACACACACTCTCTCTCTCTCTCTCTCTCTTCATTGTCACCTAGGACTCTCCATGGGGACCAGCTTTGCTCTCTCTCATATTAGTGCACCAAGCCCAGGTGTGAAAGCAAAGATATAATATTTTAGGACATGACGGAGACTCTGTCATGCGCAGCATTTTTTAACCTATATTTCTAGCACCCCTGGCATGAAAAGCTTTGAGAATATACAGGATGAGGGTTTTCTATGCATACTTTCTCATAGAGATGTTCCTTTCCCATGGTCTGGAATCACCAGCCAATGGAGTTTACATGGGGTGGGCATTTAGTCTCAACCCAGCTCTTCTCATTATGTCCTTTGACAGGCATGTTGTCAAAAAGTCAGTAACCTTGGGGACAAAAGAATAAATAAATATACAACTAATATTCAAACTCAACAAATGCCATTTTTTATTAAGCTTTTTAAAATTTGAGATAGTTGTAGATTTACAATTAATTATAAAAAAACATTATAGAGAGGGGTGCCTGGGTGGCTCAGTTAAGTGTCTGACTCTTGATTACAGTTTAGGTCATGAACTCAGGGACTTGAGATGAAACCCCACAACAGACTCAATGCTAGGCATAGAGTCTCCTTAAGATTATATATCTCTCCCTATCCTCCCCTTACCTTCCTCTCTACAAAAAAAAAAAAAAAAAAAGTATTAAGAGATGTTGTGTTCATTCACTGTCCCCAGTGGTAATGTCTTGAAAAACCATAGCACACCATCATAACCAGGATATGAACATTGATACACACTCAAGACACAGTACATTCCCATTACCACAGGATTCCTTATGTAGCGACACCTACCTTATTGCCTCCTCAGTCTCAGACAACCACTAAGATGTTATCCATTTCTATAATTTTATCATTTCAACAATATTATGTAAATGGAATCATATTTTATGTAACAATTTGAGATTTTCTTTTTTCATTCATTATAATACTCTAGAGATTCATCCAAGTTGTTGTGTGTCAAGAGTTTGGTCCTGAAGGGGCAGGATGGTGGAGAAGTAGAAGACCCTGTTTCAACCAGTCCCCTGAATTGTGCTAAATAAAAGAAGGGCCATATGCAACCCAAGATCATAGCAGCAATGTCCACAATAGCCAAACTGTGGAAAGAACTGAACTGCCCTTCAACAGATGAATGGATAAAGAAGATGTAGTGCATATATACAATGGAATATTACCCAACAATCAGAAAGGATGAATCCCCACCATTTGCATCCACTTGGTTGGAACTAGGAGGGATTTTGCTAAGTGAAGTAAGTCAAACAGAAAAAAAGTCAACTATCATGTGGTTTCACATATTTGTGGAACATAAGGAGTAGCATGGAGGACATTAGGAGAAGGAAGGGAAAAATGAAGGGGGGAAATCAGTCGGGGAGACAAACCATGAGAGACTATGGACTCTGGGAAACAAGCTGAGGATTTTAGAGAGGAGAGGGTAGGGGAATGTGTTAGCCTGTGATGGGTATTAAGGAAGGCATGTGTTGCATGGTGTCATACACAAACAACGAATCATGGAATACTACATCAAAAACTAATGATGTACTTTATGGTGACTAACATAACATAAAAAAAAGCTTCTAGTTTTGTTCATCTGTTCTAATGCTTTTCTGGTTTCTATTTCATTGACCTCTGCTGCTCTAATCTTTGTTATTTCTCTTCCCCCTCTTCGTTTAGGTTTGATTTGCTGTTCTTTCTTTCTCCTGCTCCTCTAGGTGTAAGGTTAGCATGTGCATGTGGGATTTTTCTAATTTTTTGAAAGAGGCTCGGATGGCTACATATTTCCCTCTTAGTACCACGTTTGCAGTATCCATAGGTTTTGAACTGATGTGTTGTCATTCTTATTAGTTTCAATGAATTGTTTAAGTTCTTATTTAATTTCCTCATTGACCCAATCATTCTTTAGCAGGATGCTCTTTAACCTCCAATTGTTAGAGTTCCCTCCAAATTTCTTCTTGTTGAGTTCCAGTTTCAAAGGATTGTGACCTGAAAATATGCAGGAAATAATCTCAATCTTTTGGTGTTGGTTGAGATCTGATTTGTGATCCAGTAGGTGGTCTATTCTGGAGAAAGTTCCATGTGTACTCGAGTGGAATGTGTACTCTGTTGCTTTAGGATGGAATGTTCTGTATATATCTATGAAGTCCATCTGGTCTAATGTGTCAGTTAAATCTTTTGTTTCTTTGTTGATCTTAGATGACCTGTGCATTGCTGCAAGTGGAGTGGTGAGGTGTCCTATTATTAATGCATTATTATTAATAAGTGTCTTTATTTTGGTTATTAATTGCTTTATGTAATTGGCTGCTCCCATGTTGGGGGCATAGATATTATAGTTGTTAGATCTTCTTGTTGGATAGACCCTTACATATAATATAGTGTCCCTCTCCATCTCTTCTTATGGTCTTTGGTTTAAAATCTAATTTGTCTGATATGAGGATTGCTACCCAAGGTTTCTTTTGAGGTCCATCAGCATGATAGATGGTTCTCTATACCCTCACTTTTAATCTGGAGGTGTCTTTAGGTTCAAAATGAGTCTTGGGGAGGAGGGCAAGATGGCAGAGAAGTAGGAGACCCTGTTTCAACTGGTCCCCTGAAGTGAGATAAATATCTACCAGAACACTCTAAACTCCCATGAAATCAGACTGAGATGTAAGATTATACACTTCTGGATCTCTATGGGGGCAGATCATCTGTGGAGAGGTAAAGCAGAGTGGGAATGCTTGGACTGATATTGGAGGATAAACAGAAGGGGGAGGGAGCCACCAGAAGTGACTCACTGGAAAGTAATACCCCAATACAAAAGTACCCTGTGCTTGGGGACCAGCATTAACTTGGAGTCTGGTTAAAAGCACTCAAAAAGAGCAAAAGGTCTTAAAGGGCAACTGGTGGAATTGGGTAGCGATGGGCATGGTACTAAGCCCACAGTCCCAGTGCAGGCACAGCTGGCAGCCACCCATGCCAGAGAATCTGGCAGAGGCTCCAATTCCCCTGGGCCTCTGGCTTTCCACTGCTTGCCCCACCGCTTGGACTGGGCACACCCGGACCACCCCGAGAGAACCTGGTGTGGGCACCAGTGGGCAGTCTCCAAACCCACAGGTTTCTGCGACCTGCACTGCTGCTGTATCATTGGCGTGGACCCCAGACAGCAGTTCTGAGAGCCACCAGGATTACTGCCCTCCAGACCAATATTGCTTGTGATTTTAGTGGCATGTGGTTGGAGAGACAAGCAGGGCCCTTGGGCAACCACTGAGACAGTGGCTGGGAGTGAGCACTGCCTGTGGGAGTTTGCAGTGTCCAGTGGAGATTGCAGAGGGGGAGTCAGTGTGTTCTGAACCGCCCAGGGGGGAGCAGACTGAGGCTTCTCTCCGAGGCCGATTGAGACAGTTTACCTTTTTTTTAAAATTTTTATTTTTATTTTGGGAGATGTACTTTTTTTCCCAAAAATACTTATATTTTATATTTTCAGTGTCACAAGATTCATTGTTCATGCACCACACCCAGTGCTCCATGCAATATGTGCCTTCCTCTATACCCACCACCAGGCTCACCCAACCCCCCATCCCCTCCCCTCCAAAACCCGCAGTTTGTTGCTGAGAGTCCAGTCTCTCCTGGTTCATCTCCCCCTCCGATTTCCCCCATTTCACCCTTCCTTTCCTTCTCACAATGTCCTCCATGTTTTTCCTTATGTTTTTTGCACTAGTCTTTTGAAAAGCCCCAAAAAGCTGCCCAAGAACAAAAACCTCCAGAGAATAAAAACCTGAAAAACCCGTTTCCACGGAGTCCAGCCTCTTGCTAGGGGGAAGGGCAACTCAGCCTAAGCAAGATTGAAAAACAATGTGACATGTGCTTCCCCCAGAATAGAAGTCCAAAGAACAAGAGGGCAATAACCACAGGATCCCCATAAAACTGTAAAACCCTAACACCAGGATAAAACAATTTATTAAGCCCCTGATATTGCCCCTTAACCTCTATATTTCATACATAAAACTTTTTTTAAATAGTTGTCACGATTTTTCTTTTTTTATTTTTAACCTACTCACATTACAACTAGATATTTAATCCAACATATTACAAAAAAACTTTTGAACTTGAACTTTTTCATACATACACCTAGGATTTTTTTTAATTTTATATATATATATAGACACATAGATATAAGCTTCAAGTAATCTTTTTTCCCTGTTCAATACTACCCTTATATATAAATGCATTTTAATTTCCCTGTATCTCTGGAAATTTGAGTCTTTTAACAGAGATAACAAGATATACCCATGAAGAACCAAAATAATCTTCCTTGCCCTCATCAAGAATTTTATAACCAACGCCCATCTTATTCCTCTGTCAGTGTTTTGATGTAATTGTTTTTGTTCTGATATTGTATAAATCTTATTCTTGAGGTTCATTTTGACTGGGCTCTTTTTTTCTTGTCATTTACATTTGTTGATCTTTTTGTTTGTTCATGTTTCTTTATATACATTAAAAATATTCTTTTGGGGGCTCGTTTTGGGTGGGTTTCCTCTTTTTTTTTTCCTCTTTCTCTCTCTTTTTCTTTTTTTTTTTTCTTTTTGATGGTGACTTAAATTGTTCAAAAACCTTCCAGGGTGCACCTTGCCTGGATCGGGGTTGATATATTTAGCTATTCATCCCCCAACCATCTCTCACCAAAATGACTAGGAGGAAGAACACACAAAAGAGGAAATATTCAGAGAATGGGACGTCTTTCTTAGAACTATTGGACATGAACATAAAAAATGTGTTTTAATTTCCCTGTGTCTGGAAAGTTGAGTCCTTTAACAAGGATAACAAGACACACCCAGGAAGTGTTGAAATAACCTTTCTCACCTACATCAAAGGTTTATAACCAGCTTCCCAACCCGTTTTGTCACTATTTCTATTTTTGTTTTTGTATTATATAAAAATTTTATTCTTGGGGTCAATTTTGACTGGCTTTTTCTTTTTTTTTCTCTCTCTCGCTTTCTTGTCTTTTACTATTTCTTTTAAAATATTTTATTTATTTATTTAGAGAGAGCAAGAGAGGGGAGAAGGTCAGAGTGAGAAGCGGACTCCCTGCAGAGCTGGGAGCCCGATATGGGACTCGACATGACCTGAGTGGAAGGCAGTCACTTAACCAACTGAGCCACACAGGCGCCCTTGTCTATTACTTTTGCCAGTCTTTTTGTTTGCTCATATTTAGTTTATGTACCTTAAAAATCTTACTTTGGGGATTCACTTTGGCTGGGTTTTTTCTTTTTTTTCCTTTCCTTTCTTTTCTCTTTTCTTTTTTTATGGTGGTGAATTCTGATTGCTCCAAAACTTTCCAGGGTTTTGGAAATCCACCCTGACTGGATTGTAGTTGATATTTTCAGCTATACATCACCTTAACCACCTCTCACCAAATGACTAGGAGAAAAAATTCCAAAGGAGGAAAAAACCCCAAAAAGGAAAAATTCAGTTGTGACTTCTGTCACAGAACAATAGGATATGGACTTAAAAAATATGTCGGAAATTGAATTCAGGATAAAAATTGTCCAGGCACAGCACCTGAGTGGCTCAGTGGGTTAAAGCCCATTCTTTCAGCTCAGGTATGATTTCAGGGTCCTGGGATAGAGCCTGACATCTTGCTGTCTGCTCAGCAGGGAGCCTACTTCCTCCTCTCTCTCTGCCTGCCTCTCTGCTTACTTGTGACCTTTCTATGTCAAATAAATAAATAAAATCTTTAAAATAATTGTCCAGGCAATGGCTAGGTTGAAGAAGACCATTAGTGGCAACATAGAATCTCTAAGGTCAGAAGTAAGAGCTGATCTGGCAGAAGAAAAAATGCTATTGATGAGATCCAATCTCATCTAAACACTCTAACAGCCAGAGTAACTGAGGCAGAAGATCAAATTACTTATCTAAAAGACAAAATGATAGGAACCAGGATCAGGAGGAGACCTGGAATAAATTGCTTAGAAGCCATGAGAACAGAATTAGGGAAATAAATTATGTCATGAAATGTTCCAACATCAGAATTATTGGAATCCCTGAGAGGGTCAAGAAAGACAGAATACTAGAAGATATAGGTGAATAAATTCTAGATGAAAATTTTCCCAATCTAGGGATCGAACAAGTGTTCATAGCCTAGAGGCAGAAAGGACAACCCCCAAGATCAACGAGTCTAAAAAGACACCCAGAAACTTTATTGTAAAATTCACAAATTATAATTTTAGACAAGAGGTCCTGAGGGCAGCTGGGGGAAAAGATTCCTTATGTATAGAGGAAAGCCCCTCAGAATAACGTCAAACCTGTCCAAAGAAACTTGACAAGCCAGAAAGGGCTGGCAAGACATTCAGGGCACTAACTTGGAAAAACTTGAAGCCAAGAATACTTTATCCAGCAAGGCTGGCATTCAAAATAGATGGAGAGATAAAGAGTTTCTGAGACCAGCAAGGTTTAAAAGAGTATGTGACTACCAAGCCGGAACCACAAGGAAAATTTAGGAGGTTCTATAAAAGAAGAAAGAACCCAAGAGTGACATAGAACAGAAACATACAGAGACAATCTATAGAAACAAGGACTTCACAGGCAACACAATGTCAATAAAACTTATCTTTCAATAATCACTCTCAATGTGAACAGCCTAAATGCTACCATAAAATGGCACAGGGTCACAGACTTGATAAAGCCACAGGACCCATCCACATGTGGTCTACAAGAGACACATTTGGAGCCTGAAGATATATCCAGACTGAAACTGAAGGGGTGGAGAATTATCTTTCATGCCAACAAGCCACAAAAGAAAGCTGGAGTAGCAATTCTCATATCAGACAAACTAGATTTTAAGCTGAAGACTGTAGTTAGAGATACAGAAAGACACTACATCATTTTTAAAGGGTCTATCCACCAAGAAGATTTAGCAATTGTAAATATTTATGCTCCCAAAATGGGAGAAGCCAGCTACATAAGCCAACTGTTAAACAAAATAGAGTCATATTGATATGAATGCATTAACTGTAGGGAATCTTAACATGCCACTCTCAGCAATAGACAGATTTTCTAAGCAGAAAATCAACAAATACACAAGAGCTTTATTTATTTATTTATTTATTTATTTATTTATTTATTTATTTATTAAGATTTTATTTATTCGACAGAGAGAGAGAGAGATCACAAGTAGGCAGAGAGGCAGGCAGAGAGGAGGGGAAGCAGGCTCCTCGCTGAGCAGAGAGCCTGATGCGGGGCTTGATCCCAGGACCCCGAGATCACAACCTGAGCTAAAGGCAGAGGCTTTAACCCACTGAGCCACCCATGCGGCCCTACCAGATTTTTAAATGATGCATTGAACCAGATGGACCTCATAGATATATACACAACATTCCACCCTAAAATAACAGAATACTCATTCTTCTTGAGTGCACATGGAACTTTATCCAGAATAGACCACATAAACGTCACAAATCAGAGCTCACCTGATATCAAAAGATTGAGATGATTCCCTGCAAATTCTCAGACCACAATGCTTTGAAACTAAAACTCAATGACAAGAAAACGTTTGGAAGGAGTCAACCACTTGTTAGCTAAAGACCATCCTCCTCAAGAATCATTTCGGTTTTTTTTTGTTTTTTTTTTGTTTTTTTTTTTTCCTCCTCAAGAATCAAATCAGGAAATCAAATCAGGAAATCAAAGAACAGCTTAAACAATTCATGGAAACCAATGAGAATGAAGACACATTTGTCCAAAACCTATATGATATGGCAAAGGCGGTTCTAAGAGCGAAAATACAAAGCCATCCAAGCCTCACTCAAACAAACAAACAAACAAACAAACAAAAAACAATTAAACAACAACAACAAAAAAAAACAATTAAAAAATTGAAAAATCTCTCCATACACCTTAAAGAACTGGAAAATCAACAACAAATTAGGCAACCCCATGCACAAGAAGAGAAATAATATTAGAGCACAGATCAATGAGTTAGAAACTAGAGATATAGTAGAACACATCAACGAAACTAGAAACTAGAAGCTGGTTCTATGAAAGAATCAGTAAGATTGATAAACCACTGGCCAAACTAATCCAAAAGAGAAGAGAGTGGGCCCAGGTGATTAAAATTCTGAAGGAAAGGGGACCCATCACTACTAACACCAAGGAAATAGAAACAATTATAAGAAATTATTATCAAAAGTTAATGCCAATAATTTAAGCAACTTAGAAGAAATGGATGCATTACTGGAAACCTATAAACTTCCAAGACTGAAACAGGAAGGAAATGGAAACCTAAATAGACCAATATCTGATAATGAGATTGAAGCAGTGATCAAAAACCTCACAAGAATCAAGAGCCCAGGACCTGACAGATTCCCTGGGGAATTCTATCAAACATTCAAAGAAGAAATAATACCTATTTTTCTGAAGCTGGTTTAAAAAATTGAAACAAAAAGAAAAGTTCCAGACTCTTTCTATGGAGCCAGCATTACCCTGGCTTGATTTACACCAAATCAAGCAAAGACTCCATCAAAAAGGATATTCAGACCAATATCCCTGATGAATATAGATGCCAAGATTCTCAACAAGATCCTAGTTAATAAGATCCAACAGTACATTAAAAAGATTATTTGCCATGACAAGGCGGGATTTATCCCTGGGATACAAGGGTAGTTCAACATTCACAAATCGATCAAGGTGATAGAACAAATCAATAAGAGAAGAGAGAAGAACCGCATGGTCCTCTCAATTGATGCAGAAAAAAGGATTTGACAATATACAGCATCCTTTCCTGTTTAAAAATCTTCAGCGTATTGGGGAAAAGGGAACATTCTTTAACTTCATAAAATCTATCTATAAAAACTGACAGTAAATATCATTCTCAATGGGGAAAAACTTACAGCCTTCCCTTTGAGATCAGGAACATTACAAGGATGCCCACTCTCACCTTTCTTGTTTAACATAGTACTAGAAGTCCTAGCAACAACAATCAGACAACAAAAAGAAATAAAAGTTATTCAGATTGGCAAAGAAGTCAAACTCTCTCTCTTCACAAATGACATGATACTTTATATGGAAAACCCAAAGATTCCACCGCAAAACTACTAGAACTCATACAGTAATTCATTAATATGGCAGGATAAAAAAAATCAATGGACAGAAATCAGTTGATTCCTTATACACTAGCAATGAAAATATAGAAAGGGAAATTAGAGAATTTATCATAGCACCAAGAACCATAGGATACCTAGGAATAAACCTAACCAAAGAGGTAAAGGATCTGTACTTGAGGAACTACAGAACACTCATGAAAGGAATTGAAGAAGACACAAAAATGTGGAAAAACATTCCATGCTCATGAGTCAGAAGAATAAACATTGTTAAAATGTCTGTACTACCCAGAGCTATCTTTACTTTCAATGTCATCCCAATCAAAATTCCACTGGCATTTCTCAAAGTGCTGGAAGAAACAATCCTAAAATTTGTATGGAACCAGAAAAGGCCCCAAATCACTAAGGAAACGTTGAAAAAGAAAAACAAACCTGGTGGCATCACATTGCCTGATTTCAAGCTTTACTACAAAGCTGTGATCACCAAGACAGCATGGTACTGGCACAAAAACAGACATATAGACCAATGGAACAGAGTAGTGAGTTCAGATATCAACCTTGAGTTGTAAGGTCAAATAATTTTCTACAAATCAGGAAAAAATTTTGAGTGGAAAAAGATAGACTCTTCAATAAATGTGCTGCGAAAATTGCACAGCTACATATAGAAGAATGAAACTTGACCATTTTATCACGCTGTACAATAAGATAAACATGAAATGGATGTAAGACCTCAAGATTAGGCAGGAATCTATCAAAACTCTAGAGAACATAGGCAGTAACCTCTTCGACATCGGCCACATCATCTTTCAAGACATGTCTCCAAAGGCAAAGGAAACAAAAGCAAAAATGAACTTTTGGGACTTCATCAAGAGAAAAACCTTTGCACAGCAAAGGAAACAGTCAACAAAACAAATAGGCAACCCACAGAATGGGAGAAGATATTCACAAGTGACTTCAGACAGACAAAGGTCTGATATCTAAGATCTATAAATAACTCCTCAACTCAACACCCAAAAAAACAGATAATCATGCCAAAAAATCGACAGAAGACATGAACGGACACTTCTCCAAAGAACACATACAAATGGCTAACAGACACATGAAAAAATGTTCATCATCACTAGCCATCAGGGAAATTCAAAGAAAAAGCACATTGAGATACCACCCTACACCACTTAGAATGGCAAAAATTGACAAGACAAGAAAACAAATGTTGGAGAAGTTGTGGAGAAACTTCTGTGGAGTCCCTCTTACACTGTTGGTGAGACTGTGGAGTCCCTCTTACACTGTTGATGAGAAGGCAAGTTGGTGAAGCCACTTTGGAAAACAGTGTGGAAATTTCTCAAAAAATTTTAAATAGGGCTGCCCTATGACCCTGTCATTGCACTACTGGGTATTTACCCAAGATACTACATAGTGCAGAGAAGGGCCACATGTACACCAATGTTCATAGCAGCAATGACCAAAATTGCCAAACTGTGGAAAGAGCCAAGATGCCCTTCAACAGACGAATGTATAAAGAAGATATAGTCCATATATATGATGGAATATTATGCCTCCATCAGAAAAGATGAATACCCAACTTTTGCATCAGCGTGCATGGAACTGGAAGAGATTATGGTGAATGAAATAAGTCAAGCAGAGAAAGTCAGTTATCATGTGGTTTCTCTTACTTGTGGAGCATAAGGAATAACATGGAGGACAATTAAGAGAACAAAAGTAAAACTAAATATGGGGAATTTAGAGAGGGAGATGAAGCATGAGAAACTGTGGTCTCTTTGAATCAAACTGAGGGTTTTGGAAGGGAGGGGGGTAGGGGGATGGGTATGCCTGGTGGTGTGTACTTAAGAAGGCACATAAACAATGAATTTTGGAACACTGAAAAAAGTAATTATGATATTAAAAAATATTTCAGACCTGGAAGGAAATATGATAAAGTTTGTATATATGGGTGATTGCGTCTGTGGTACATTATTTAGTTTAATTTTACTTTGATATATTTTCTTTTTACAATGTGCCTAAAGCTGCTTTTATAGTAATAAAAATATTTTAATTAAAAAATGATTCTTATAGAAAGCATATGGATGGGTTCTGCTTTTTTATCTAATCTGCAATCCTGTCTCTTTTCATGGGAATGTTTACCCCATATATATTTAGAGTAACTATAAAAGATATGAATTTATTGCCACAGTATTGCCTGCAAAGTTCCTGATTCTATAGATTTTCTGTTTCCTTCTGGTCTATGTGTTCTTGGGTTATGTCTTCATGTACAGAATCCCCCTTAATATTTTTTTGCAGGGTTGGCTTGGTGGTTACATATTCTTTCAGTTTCTGCCTGTCCTGAAAGTTCTTTATCTCTCTATACATACTGAAAGACAGCCTTGCTGGATAAAGTATTCTTGGCTGCACGTTATTTTCATTTAGTACACTGAATATAGCTTGCCAGCCCTTTCTGGCTTGCCAGGTTCTGTGGACAGATTTGATGTTATTCTGATATTCCTCCCTCCATATGTAAGGAACTTTCTCTCCCTGGCTATTCTCAGGATTGTTTCCTTGGCTGTAAAATTTACAAGCTTCTCTCTCATATTTCAGGATGTTGATCTATTTTAATTCATTTTTTGGAGGAGTCCTCTCAGCCTCTTGGACTCAAATGCTTGTTTCCTTCCCCAGGTTAGGTAAATTCTCATCCATGATATGCTCAAATATACCATCCAGCCCTCTCTCTTTTCACCCCCACAGGGATCCTGATAATTCTGACAATGGAACATTTCATGGCATCATTAATCTCTGCAATCCTTTTCTCATGTGCTATTAGCATCCTATCTCTCTTTTCTTCCACTTGCTTTTCTTCCATCTGCTTGTCTACTAGATCACTCATTTTTTCTTCTGCATCATTTATCTAGCTGGTAGAGTAACCAGTTTAGACTGCATCTCATTCATAGCATTTTTAAGTTCAGCCTGATTAGATCTCATTTCTGCTCTTAGAGAGTCTATATTGTCACTGTTTTTTTCAAGGCTAGGAATTGACTTTATGATTGCTATCCTGAATTCTATCTCTGACATCTTCTTTATATGCATATTCATTAGTACTGTGGCAAAGGAAATTGTCTCTGTTTCTTTTCTTTGTTGAGAGTTCCTCTTCCTAGTCATCCTGTCAAGAGATGGTGGAGTAAATGAGGAGAGTCCAATATATCAAGCACAACCCAAGATAGATGTACCCTAGCTAAATCTGGAGTGTTCAGACACCACTGCTGAAAAAACAAAGCCAAAATAAAACACAAGAATAAAATTAAAAAATTGAAAAATTGAAAAAAAAGGGAGGAAGAAGGAGAGAATGGTGATACTATAATCTCTCAGCATGTACAAAGCAGGGTGTTTAAGTTGTTTCTGGGTGTATTTTATTTAAGTCTCTGTGTTAGAGGACCCTATGTCCCAAAATTCCATGGAAAGTAAAAACAGTGTGGAGATTCCTTAAGGAATTAAAAATAGAGCTACCTTAATGACCTTGTCATTGCACTACTGGGTATTTACCCCAAAGATACTGATGTAGTGCAAAGAAGGGCCACATGTACTCCAATGTTCATAGCAGCAATGGCCAAAATTGCCAAACTGTGGAAAGAGCCAAGATGTCCTTCAACAGACGAATGGATAAAGAAGATATGGTCTGTATATACGATGGAATATTATGCCTCCATCAGAAAGGATGAATACCCAACTTTTGCATCAACATGCATGGCACTGGAAGAGATTATGCTGAGTGAAATAAGTCAAGCAGGGAGAGTCAGTTATCATGTGGTTTCACTTATGTGTGGAACATAAAGAAAAACATGGAGGACATTGGGAGAAGGAAAGGAATGGTAAATTAGAGGAAATTGGAGGGGGAAATGAACCAGGAGAGACTGTGGACTCTGCAAAAGAAACTGAGGGTTTTGGAGGGGAGGTGGAGGGGGGTTAGGTGAGCCTGGTAGTGGGTTTTGAGTAGGGCACATATTGCATGGAGTACTGGGTGTGGTTCATGAACAATGAATCTTGGAACACTGAAAAAACTAATTAAAGAGAACAAAAAAAGAGAGTAAAACTTGTATATACAAAAAGGTAAAACTGAGTAGAGTGAAAAAAGAGCTAAAATAAAACTCTTCTATAAAAAATATATGTGTATAAAATACAAGTTAAAAAAAGAGAGTATGAAAAACAAGTTGATATAATAGACATCTAGTTGAAATGAGAAGGTAAAAATACAGCAGAGAAAATGCACGAGAAAAGGAAAAAAAAGAAAAGGAGAATTACATCTGAAAAATAAACAAGTCGTGAGGTCACATTTGGAGCTCAATATACAATTTTCCCCTAGTGTTGGGATTTTACAGTTTAGAAAATCCATTGGATTGTCATCCACCTGTTCTTCCAGCCTGTCTTTTGGGGACAGCAAACACCAGTGCTGTTTCTCAGGCAACCCTGCCTATGAGGAGTTGCCCCACCCCCTATCTGGGGGATGGGCTCAGTGGAAAGTGGTTGTTTGTGTGTCTTTTTTTTCCCTGGGGGCTTTCGTGCACCTCTTCATAGGATCAGAGTAAAAATGGTTGCAGCCAAACCTCTGACCCATAGCAGAAAAATCTCCATCTGCCCTCTTGAATAGTCTCTGCTTCTGCATATGCTGCTGAAAACCACAGCCTCCCACAGTGCACTCCCACAGCAACTCTTTCAGAGGTAGCCTCAGGGGCCCTGGAATGTCTCTGCCATTTGTGACTCTAAAATAAGTAGGAGGTGCAGGCTTGCACATGCATCTGAAGCTCTGGAATCAAGTCTGGATTCTACTCTAAAGCCCTTTCCTGGCTCCTACTGCACTGTGAATTTTTACCCTGTCACAAGTGCTGGTTCCAGATATTTACAGGTTGTTCAAGAAAAGAATGGTTATCAAATGGCCTGGCTTGCAGTTTATGGTGATCTGAGTTGAGAATCCCTTCCTGGGCTCGCTCACCATGATCTGCTTCCTGGCTCCAATGCTCAGGTCCTCTACTATTTCAGGAATCCCCTTTTGCTCTGGGACCACAATGCTCCACCTAGAATTCTGCCTTTTCATTTCCGGAGCCCCTTTCAGAGAGGGATGTCTTTCCCTGGAGTAGATTTCTAAGGGTTCAAATTTTGCACTCTGGTGTTCTATCACTTTCTAGGGGCCAGCTTACAGAGGCTTCCCCTGCCCTTCTGTTTATTTTCTGATATCTCCCCACAGATTCGCAACTCTGCATGTCCTACCTGCAAAAAGCACTTGCTTATAGAGATCAGATACATATTCCTAAAGCTCAGGCTGATTTCATGAGTGTTCAAAATGGTTTAATAGATACCCAGCTAAATTCAGGGGACTAGTTGAAACAGGGTCCACTACTCCAATCTTCTTCTTCTTATCTTTAACTTATGACAGTTTTATTATAATGCGTCTTGGTATGAGTCTCTCTGGGTTCCACTTATTTTTAAATCTCCAGGCTTCCTGGATCTGGGTATCTGTTTCTTTCCTCAGGTTAGAGAAATTTTCAGACATCATTTCTTTGAATATACTTTTTGCTTCTTTCTGTCTTCTAGTTTGCTGATCTGTTCTTCTGTTTGAAACCTGCCAATGATCCTAAATTGTGCCCATCTGGTGGAAAGGATGTATAGCCACATTGCAGGTCAGGCTGAAGATTTTATAGTGTTTACCCTCCTTATGGTTGCCTGGTATGTGATGGAGGTGCAGAACATCACCCATATGTGGCAATGAAAAGCATTCTGCAAGAAGGCTTTTGCCTCATCCTGGACTTGTGTATTGAGCTGGATGTTCAGTTCCTACATATCTCACTGCATCCAGGAATGAGCTATACAGTGATTATCTGAAGTACTGCAAGGTGAAACATAGAGAAGCAAAAAGACACACCATCTAAGGCTGTATTACAGTACTGCTACCCATGGTATTATAGAGCAGCTTTGACTCTGTGGTCTGAAATAGTTGGAGAATAAAGGACTTCAGATATTATGTTTTGCAATATTGAAATACATGCACAAACTCTTTGGGACTCAATAATAAACATTATATTTTACAACTGCATTTTGTGCACTGAGTATTTTAATATATGTTTTTTTAATTCAGTAAGTATTGCAATAGAATTCTAAAAACAGACCCTGGAATGAGGTGAATTTAATTTAAAAATGCTGAACCTATCTTGTGGCAAAAAAAAAATCTAGTTTGCTGTTGAACTCTTTTTTTTTTAAAGATTTTATTTATTTATTTGAGAGACAGAGAAAGTGAGAGAGAGCATGAGAGGAGAGAAGGCCAGAGGAAGAAGCAGACTCCCCATGGAACTGGGAACCTGATGTGGGACTCAATCCCAGAACTCAAGGTTCATGACCTGAGCTGAAGGCAGTTGCTCAACCAACTGAGCCACCCAGGCACCCCTGCTGTTGAACTCTTTTATTAAATTTTTCATTTTAGTTATCATACTCTTTAGCTGTGTGATTTCTTTTTGGTACCTTTTAATATTTTCCATCATTGTTGAAATTCTTACTTTGTTAATTAATTGATCTCCTGACTTCAGTAAGCATTTTTATGGTCATAATTCTGAACTGTCTATACTCTTCTGTCTCTTCATTTTGTTTGACTCTCTGTGTTGGTCTCTGTGCATTAGATAAAACAGTCACCTCTTCTGATCTTGACAGAGTGGTCTCATGTCTCCCACAAGGAAATGAAATTTTTCAATCACCTGGCCCACGTTCCTGGTTATTGCTCAAACCTTTGTGATCTCTCTTCTTAGTGTCTCTCAGCTGTTGAGGGAGTGCCAAGACCTGTCAGCATCCCAAGGATGCATTCACTAGTGTCCCTAAGTACATACAGCACCTAGATGCTGCTGATTGGAAGCTGGACCTTCAGAAAGAAGCTTGGAGAGTATTATCCAGGGAAAATCTGGGAGATGGGTGTTTTTGCCTGTCTCTCCATGCTGGGCCTGGGTACATAGCTCCCATTAAGAACTTCTTTATTTGCTTTATGTAGTCCTGGATGGCTCATGAATGCAAACTTAATACCTTTCAGTGCCAGGCAATCTGAGGTCCTATTTCCCAAGCATCAGCTGCAAACGTTGGGTCACCAGACCAAAAACCTCCTTCGAGGGGGGCTGGTAACTAGGAGCAGGCTAGAGAGAAAGGTGGGAGAGATGTCTTCTAGCTTCCCTGATTCCTGGGGAGGATAAAAGCCAGATCTTAGATGTATGCTAAATTAGAAGCCTAATCTTTTAAAGTAGGAAGATTGACCCCTTTCAGGGAAAGCTTAGGAGATAGAAATTTTTGCTGCCTCCCTCTATGCTGAGCTCTCAGGGATACCTGTGGTGAGTCCTCATGTGTCTATTAATAACTGCTTCTTTGTTTGGTATAGTTTTGTGGATCTTGTGGGTGGGGGCTCCTGTTGGCTTTCAGAGAGAGAGAGATGTTTGAGGCTCCATTCCTTGGGTGGGAGTCTTAAAAGTTAAGGCACTAAATGTGGGATCTAAACCCTTCACTCTTCAGGGAGAAGCTGGGATTTGGGAGTTCCCATCTACTTCATAGTGCCATGCTGGGGTTGGGGTTTACAATGAGATTGTGTCTTAGAATTGGCTACCCCATTTCTTTTTTTTTTTTTTTTAAAGATTTATTCATTTCACAGAGAGAGAGATCACAAGTAGGCAGAGACACAAGCAGAGAGAGAGAGGGGCAAGCAGGCTCCCCGCCGAGCAGAGAGCCCAACATGGGGCTTGATCCCAGGACCCCGAGACCATGACCTGAGCCAAAGGCAGAGACCCAACCCACTGAGCCACCCAGGCGCCCCAGCTACCCCATTTCAATGTGAGTATTCTCTTATTTATCTGATGTGTAGGAATCACTCAGCTAGTTTCTGGATTTCTCTCAGAGGTCATCACTACATGTGTAGCCATGCATTTGTTGTGTAGGTCCTTGGTCAGTCCTCCAGTTGCTTTATAGTATTTTTGAGAGTATATTTTTTTTTAGTTTTTATAGTTACTTCTGTTGTTATTACAATATACTTATATAACCTTTAACAGATTTTTTATATCAACATTTTACCAGTTTGAATGAAGTGTTGAAACTTTACTTCTAGTTAAGTCTCTTTATTTTCTCCACTTCTAATTATCATTGTGATGGTTATTTGATGGTGTTCTAAATTTTCACCCAATCATCAGATATGACTTATAAAATTCATGAGGAAAATAATAGTCTAATATATTTACTAATATTTATGCTCTCTCTATTGTTCCATCTTTCATTTTGATGACCTGAGTTTCTTTTATTATTTCCTTTATAGATGAAGAACTCCCTTTAGTCAATATTAAAGGGTATATATACAAGCTAAAGATTCTTCAGTTTTTCTTCCCCTGAGAATATTTTAATTTTTTCTTTATTCCTAAGGGATAGTTTTGATGGATATATAATTTTCAGTGGATAAATCTTTTCCTTTCAGCACTTGAAGAATGTTCTGTCACATCCTTCTAACTTCCAAGGATAGATGAGAATACTGTATGACTTCATTGTCAGTCTCTCATAGTGTGTCATTTCTCTCCAGCTGTATCCAATATTTTTCTTGTCTTTAATTTTAAAAAGTTTTATTATGATGTATCTTGACATGGTTTTCTTTGAGTTTATAGTTCACCCTGTTTTGAGTTCACCCAACTTCTTGGAACTGTAGGCTTGAGCATTTGTTAAATTTAGGGTTTTCATCCTTTATTTCTTCTAACACTACTTGAATTACACTTTATTCATCATTTTTTTCTGGGACTCTAATGATATGAATGTTGGATATTTTAGTTGCTATTGCCCCACATGTGCCTGAAGCCTTGTTTAGATTTTTGGGTCTATTTTCTCTTTATTGCTCAGATTTGGTATGTTATCTTGATCTATTCCCAAATTCATTAACTCTGTGTGCTCTCATTTGCACTGTCTTGTTGAGCATTTTCAGTGTAATTTAAAATTTTTATTTATTTTTTAGTACTATAATTTCTATGTGTGTCCTCTTTATACTTTCTCTTTCTCTGTGAGATTTCTTATTTTTTCAGTTACTTCAAGAGAATTTAGAATTATAAAGCATTTTTATAATGGCAGCTTTAAAATTCTTGTCAAATAATTTTAACTTCTATTACATCTTAACATTGAACTCAGTGATTGCCTTTTCTCGGTTAAGTTGTGATTTTTTTGGTTCTTGGTATAATGGGTAATTTTCAATTATATCCTGGACATTTTATTATGATAGGAAATTGTGTCTTATTTAAATCTTTGGTTTAGGTTTAGCATTCAGATTTTAGCTTGCTTTTGTGGACTGAGATTCCAAAGGCAATTTAATTTTCTGGGCCTTTGTACTATTGTTTTGCTTCACTTGATTTATCTGATGCCATTGGGGTTCCAAATGGACTCCTCTGCTGTGGCCTGAGAGGGCAGAGACTTTCCTTAGATTAGGTGGCACAGTCACTCTTGATGGGGGAAGGTTTGGGGGGATCCCCTTGCTGATGATTGCTGGCTATCCCATCTTCTCTAGGCAAGAGAGCGAATCTTAAGACTACAGAGTCAAAGGGGCTTCTTGGAAAGAGCCACTTGCTGTGGTTAGGACCCTGTTACCAGTTCTGTCAATTTTCCCATGCTTCTTTGTGGGAGAGGAAGTTTCAGGAATCATAGGTCCATGAGGCTCATGAAGTAAAAGAGGCATTCCAGCCTGTCTTACTGGTTGTGGCCGGGTCCTCCTCTCTGGTTCTTCCTTTACATCCAGTGTCTCTGGGCAGAGGAAGAAAGTCCTGGGCCAGTGGGGCAAAGAGAATTTCTGGATTGGGCTGCTTATTGTGACTGGGTTTTTCTTGTCAAGGTCACCCTGGCATCCCAGTATTGCTGGGCAGGGAAGTAGATTCTTGGGTCCACTGGTCTCTTTACAGGGGTTTCCTAGACCATGTCTATTGTGGCTGGGTCCCTCTAACTAGATCTTCCTACCTGATTTGATATCTTTTGGCAGGCTATGGAAGTCTTGGATCTGGCTGGGAAGGAGAGTGCTTCTGTTAGTTTGTTGTTGTAGGGCTTCCAATTGGTACCCTTGATGGTGGTGGTGATCTTGCCTGATGTTATCAGATGGATTTGTCTTTAATCCCAAAGAACAATCTTACCTGGTCTGCCTTTTATTGCTAGGTTGGGGACAGAAAGATGCAAGGCCTGGGTCAACTTCTTCTGTTAGGTGGGGGACATAAGGCACCTGCTTCTGTTTCTCCAGTTCTAGGCTCCCAAACAAGTTTACTTTTTTCTTACGAACTTTCGGAATAATGGGGCCACACTCTCTTGTCCTTCAGTGTACTCTTTAAATGCAAATTATGTTTGACTGGAGTCTATAAGCAGCCAGTCAAAGTAGAAGCTGGAAGATCTTTCCTGCAAGGAAAGATCTCCTTTGACTTCACAGCTCTTATGATCATGGCTACTGCACATACATTATGTGGTCATGGGTCATTTACTCATCTTTATTTCTTATCAGTCTTTGGTCTCTTTGTCTTTCCATCCATAACCTAATGGCCTGGAAAAGCCACTGACCTGTAATAGGCGTTTAATAAATATTAGTTACATTCTGTCTTTTATTCCTCATTTGACTCTGTCAGGCACCTTTCTTCTTTCCAGATATATTGCATCTGCAGTAATCTACTCTTGCACTGAGGGCAGTATTTGTTGAAGTTAAGGATTTGGACTCCAGAACCAGACTGGTTTTGAATTGTGGCTCTGTGACTTACTATCTATGTAGCTTTGGATAAGTTACTTAAGTGATTGGTGTATCAGTTTTCTCATTTGATAAATGAGGATAATAATAGTACCTACTTATTAGAGTTTTTAGAAAGATTGATTTAGTTAATTTTTATAAATCTTTTAGAACACCACCTTTAACAGGCTAAGCACTGTATGGATTAATTAAATCAATCAATTTTAATATTGAAAATAAAACATATATGGGGAAAAAACAAAACAAAAACAAAACACACACACACAAAAAAAATTGATCATGAAAATATCAAAATGAGTAGTTGAGTTTGGTTTGTTCTATGCACATACATGCTATTTCTTAGTGATGGCTATTTATTTTCCTTATAACTAGTCAAAATAACATGCTTAATTATCTGGACAAAAATGTAAGCAGGCATTAGGGCTTGCTAGCTCTCAGTTCAAAGGTTACACCTCTATTAGCTTTGATAAAGTTGGGATAACAATTTCAGTCCTAAGGAAATTTCTCACAATTTCTCAAAGATGTTGCTGTGATTATAAATGGCAGTTACTTAGTAAGCTTGAACTCCATGTCTGGCCCTAGATGTGGTTCTGGATGCTCTATTCCCACCTTCTCTCCCTCCCAGAATTGATTTCCTTGTCCCCAGGTCTGAGTTACATTTTCCAAACAGAAAATTGCTTTTCTTAAAATATATATAAAATGGAGCCAATCAGGAAGCAAGCAATTCTGTCTTTATTCTATTCTTTATTAAGACTTCCAGTATCCACTTGGATGTAGAAAGTTGAAACGAGTATTAGTTCCATTCTTACAACAAAACAACAATCCACCACACCACTCAGTCACTACTTTCCCTGAACTGTTCAATCCCCACATAACCCTGACTTCCTCTCCAATGACCACCAGCTCACAGCTCACTGGATTCTGCTGATGTTGGCATTTTTATTCTCAATGTAATGATTGTTTATCAACTTATTTCTTCATATAGGCTTTTTATAACTTAAAATGACACTTGTTGCTTTTCCTGGACTTCTAGGAAGATGAGGTAAATGTATTTTCCCCATTTTCCTTATAAATACAACTGAACCACCAGACATTATATATAAAACAAACATAAAAAGACTGAAAAATGGAGAGAAGAACTGGCTAGAGACATTGGGATGTGAGGAATGTCAAGAAAGTGAGATGCTTGGGTTTTCTATTTAATGTATTCCAGACTTGGAGCTAAGTCAACAACCTGGAAATGCCAATGGGCAAAGAATAAAAAGCTCCTCTAAAATCCCATCCCCTTAGCCCAAAAAAACAAATGAAACAAAAAACAGACCCCAAAAAACAGAAAGGAGGCAGTCTAGCAAGACCAAAAACATTTTTACACTTTTTTTATTATTTTTACACTAATTGCTCTACTCCAGCCAAATGTCACCAAAAAATGTGCAACCCTATCCTCACCCACATTAGCAAAGTCTGAGTAGGGGATCTGGACTTCATGTGGCAGGAATGAAGTGCCTCACTCGTACTAGGGTATGTCAGAGGAGACCTAGGAGATGGTCAGGACTTTTTCCTCTGTCCAGCATTAACACACCTGGAGGTCATATGGGGGAACAGTAAGAAGACACTCCTATTCCTATGGACTAGCTAGGGAGATGTCAGAGGAGGACTGGTGGGGAGTAAGACAACCCACCACTGCCCAGAAAAAAAGAACAAGAGACAATACCGATTGCTAAAGACCTAGTTAATATAGACATCAGTAGTATGTCAGAAATAGAGTTCAAAATGACAATTATCAAGGTGCTAGCTGGGCTCAAAAAAAGCATGGAAGAGATTAAAGAATCCCTTTCAGGAGAAATAAAATCCCTTTTGGGAGAAATAAAAGAAATAAAATCTAACCAGGATGAAATAAAAAAAATCTATTAATGAGATTCAAACAAAAATGGAGGCTCTTAATGCTAGAATAAATGAAATAGAAGAAAGAATTAGCGACATAGAAGACCAAATGACAAAGAATAAAGAAACTGAGAAAAAGAGAGACAAACAACTATTGGACCACAAGGGAAGAATTCGAGAGATAAGTGATACCATTAGATGCAACAATATTAGAATAATTGGGATTCCAGAAGAAGAAGAAGAAGAAAGAGAGTAAGGGGTGGAAGGTATATCGGAACAAATTATTGTAGAGAATTTCCCTAATCTGCTGAGGGAAACAAACAACAAAATCCAGGAGGCACAGAGAACCCCCCCTCAAACTCAATAAAAATAGGTCTACACCTCGTCATCTAATAGTAAAACTTACAAGTCTTACTGACAAAGAGAAAATCCTGAAAGCAGCTCGAGACAAGAAATCGGTAACATACAGAGGCAGGAATGTTAGATTGGCAGCAGACCTATCCACAGAGACCTGGCAGGCCAGAAAGGACTGGCATGATATATTCAGAGTCATAAATGAGAAAAAAATGCAGCCAACAATACAATACCCAGCTAGGCTGTGACTGAAAATAGATGGAGAGATAAAAAGCTTCCAGGACAAACAAAAACTAAAGGAATTTGCAAACACCAAACCAGCCCTGCAGGAAATATTGAAAGGGGTCCTCTAAGCAAAGAGAGAGCCTAAAAGGAACATAGACCAGAAAAGAGGAGAGACAATATACAGTTAACAGTCACCATACAGGCAATACAATGGCACTAAATTCATATCTGTCAATAGTTACCCTGAATGTAAATGGGCTAAATCTCCCAATCAAAAGGCACAGAGTATCAGAATGGATAAAAAAACAAGACCCATTGATATGCTGTCTACAAGAAACTCATCTTAGACCCCAAGACACCTCCAGCTTTAAAGTGAGGGGGTGGAAAACAATTTACCATGCTAACGGACATCAAAAGAAAGCTTGGGTGGCAATCCTTATATCAGATAAATTAGATTTTAAGCCAAAGAGTATAATAAGAGATGAAGAAGGACACTATATCATACTTAAAGGGACTGTCCAACAAGAAGATCTAACACTTGTAAACGTCTATGCCCCTAACGTGGGAGCAGCCAATTATATAAACCAATTAATAACAAAGTCAAAGAAACACATCAACAATAATACAATAATAGTAGGGGACTTTAATACCCCCCTCACTGAAATGGATAGATCATCTAAGCAAAAGAACAACAAAGAAATAAAGGCTCTAAATGACACACTGGACCAGATGGACATCACAGAAATATTCAGAAAATTCCATCTGAAAGCTACAGAATACACCTTCTTCCCTAGGGCACATGGAACATTCTCCAGAATAGACCGCATCCTGAGACACAAATCAAGTCTCAACCGGTACCAAAAGATTGGGATCATTCCCTGCCTATTTTCAGACCACAATGCCATGAAACTAGAACTCAATCAAAAGTAGAAAGTTGGAAAGAACTCAAATACATGGAGGCTAAAGAGCATCCTACTAAAGAATGAATGGGTTAATCAGGAAATTAAAGAAGAATTTAAAAAATTCATGGAAACAAATGAAAATGAAAACATAACTGTTTAGAATCTCTGGGACAGCTCAAAGGTGGTCCTGAGAGGAAAATATATAGCATTACAAGCCTTTCTCAAGAAAAACAAAGATCTCAAATACATAACCTAACCCTACACCTGAAGGAGCTGGAGAAAGAACAACAGATAAAACCTAAACCCAGCAGAAGAAGAGAAATAATAAATATCAGAGCAGAAATCAATGAAATAGAAACCAAAAGAACAGTAGAACAAATCAACGAAACTAGAAGCTGGTTCTTTGAAAGAATTAATAAAATTGATAAACCCTTGGGGGCGCCTGGGTGGCTCAGTGGGTTAAAGCCTCTGCCTTCGGCTCAGGTCATGATCTCAGGGTCCTGGGATCGAGCCCTGCATCGGGCTCTCTGCTCAGCAGGGAGCCTGCTTCCCCCCCCCCCCCCGCCTCTCTGCCTACTTGTGATCTCTCTCTCTCTCTCTGTCAAATAAATAAATAAAATCTTTAAAAAATTGATAAACCCTTGGCCAGACTTATCAAAAAGAAAAGAGAAAGGACCCAAAGTAATAAAATCATGAATGAAAAAGGAGAAATCACAACCAACACTAAAGAGATAAAAACAATTGTAAGTACATATTATGAGCAGCTATTCGACAGCAAACTAGACAATCTGGAAGAAATGGATGCATTCCTAGAGACACACAGACTACCAAAACTGAACCAGAAAGATAGAAAATCTGAATAGACCCATAACCAGTGAGGAGATTGAAACAGTCATCAAAAATCTCCCAATAAACAAGAGCCCAGGGCCAGATGGCTTCCCATGGGAATTCTACCAAACATTTAAAGAAGAATTATTACCTATACTCCTGAAATTATTCCAAAAAATAGAAACGGAAGGGATACTTCCAAACTCATTTTATGAGGCCAACATTACCTTGATCCTAAAACCAGACAAAGACCCTATCAAAAAGGAGAATTACAGACCAATATCCTCAATGAACACGGATGTAAAAATTTTCACCAAAATACTAGACAATAGGATCCAACAGTACATTAAAAGGATTATTCACCACGACCAAGTGGGATTTATTCCTGGGATGCAAGGTTGGTTCAACATTTGCAAATCAATCAACGTAATACAATACATTAATAAAAGAAAGAACAAGAACCATATGATACTCTCAATGGATGCTGAAAAATCATTTGACAAAGTGCAAGAACCTTTCTTCATCAAAACTCTTCACAGTGTAGGCATAGAGGGCACATTCCTCAACATCATCAAAGCCATCTATGAAAAACCCACAGCGAATATCATTCTCAATGGGGAAAAGCTGAGAGCTTTTCCCCTAAGATCAGGAACACATCAGGGATGCCCACTATCTCCACTGCTGTTAAACAGAGTCCTAGAAGTCCTAGCTTCAGCAATCAGACAACAAAAAGAAAAGGCATCCAAACTGGCAAAGAAGTCAAACTCTCACTCTTTGCTGATGATATGATACTTTATGTGGAAAACCCAAAAGACTCCACTCCAAGACTGCTAGAACTCATACAGGAATTCAGTCAAGTCTCAGGATATAAAATTAATGCACAGAAATGAGTTGCATTCCTATACACCAACAGCAAAACAGAAGAAAGAGAAATTGAGTAGATTCCATTTATAATTGCACCCAAAACCATAAGATACCTAGGAATAAACCTAACCAAAGAGGCAAAGAATCTGTACTCAGAAAACTACAAAGTGCTCATGAAAGAAACTGAGGAAGACACAAAGAAATGGAAAAACGTTCCATGCTCATGGATTGGAAGAACAAATATTGTGAAAATGTCTATGCTACCTAAAACAATCTATACATTTAATGCAATCCTTATCAAAATACCATCAATTTATTTCAAAGAAATGGAACGAATATTCCTAAAATTTATATTGAACCAGAAAAGACCATGAATAGCCTTAGGAATGCTGAAAAAGAAAACCAAAGTTGGCGGGATCACAATTCCAGACTTCAAGCTCTATTACAAAGCAGTAATCATCAAGACAGTGTGGTACTGGCACAAAAACAGACACATAGATAAATGGAAAAGAATAGAGAGCCCAGAAATGGAACCTCAACTCTATGGTCAACTACTCCTTGAAAGCAGGAAAGAATATTCAATGGAAAAAAGACAGTCTCTTCAACAAATGGTGTTGGGAAAACTGGATAGCCAAATTCAAAAGAATGAAACTGGACCATTTCCTTAAACCACACACAAAAATAGACTCAAAATGGATCAAAGACCTCAATGTGAGACAAGACTCCATCAAAATCCTCGAGGAGAACACAGGCAACAACCTCTTCGACCTTAGCCACAGCAACTTCTTCCTACAAACATCTCCAAAGGCAAGGGAAGGAAGGGCAAAAATGAACCACTGGGACTTCATCAAGATCAAAAGCTTTTGCACAGCAAAGGAAACTGTCAACAGAACCAAAAGACAACTGACAGAATGGGAGAAGATATTCGCAAATGACACATCAGATAAAGGGTTAGTATCCAAAATCTATAAAGAACTTCTCAAACTCAACACTCAAAGAACAAGTAATCCAATCAAGAAATGGGCAGAAGATATGAACAGACATTTCAGTAAAGAGGATATCCAAATGGCCAACAGACACATGAAAAAATGCTCAACATCACTCAGCATCAGAGAAATAAAAATCAAAACCACAGTGAGATACCACCTCACACCAATCAGAATGGCTAAAATTAACCAGTCAGGAAATGACAGATGTTGGTGAAGATGCGGAGAAAGGGGAATCCTCCTACACTGTTGGTGGGAATGCAAGTTGGTACAACCACTCTGGAAAACTGTATGAAGATTCCTCAAAATGTAGAAAATAGAGCTACCCTACGACCCAGCAATCGCACTGCTGGGTATTTACCCTCAAGATACACATGTAGTGATCTGAAGGGTCACATGCACCCGAATGTTTATAGCAGCAATGTCCACAAGAGCCAAACTATGGAAAGAACCTAGATGTCCACCAACAGATGAATGGATAAAGAAGAAGTGGTATATATATGCAATGGAATACTATGCAGCCATCAAGAGAAACGAAATCTAGTCATTTGCAATGATGTGGATAGAACTAGAGGGTATTATGCTAAGCGAAATAAATTAGTCAGAGAAAGACAATTATGACATGATTGCTCTGATATGAAGAATTTGAGAGGAAGGGCAGGGGGTTATGGGGGGGTGGGGAAGAGAAATGAAACAAGATGGGATGGGGAATGAGACAAACCATAAGTGACTCCTAAACTCACGAAACAAATTAAGGGTTGCTGGGATGTGAGAGAGTAGGGATATGGACACTGGGGAGGGTATGTGCTATGGCAAATACTGTGAAATGTGTAAGTCTGATGATTCACAGACATGTACCCTGGGGCTAATAACACATTATATGTTAATAAAAAATTTAAAAAAATATATCCACCACAGGGCTAACACATTCCCCTACCCTCTCCTCTCTAAAATCCTCAGTTTGTTTCCCAGAGTCCATAGTCTTTCATGGTTTGTCTCCCCCTCTGATTTCCTCCCTTCATTTTTCCCTTCCTTCCCCTAATGTCCTCCATGCTACTCCTTATGTTCCACAAATATGTGAAACCACATGATAGTTGAATTTTTCTGTTTTACTTCACTTAACAAAATCCCTCCTAGTTCCAACTAAGTGGATGCAAATGTTAGAGATTCATCCCTTTTGATTGCTGGGTAATATTCCATTGTATATATGCACTACATCTTCTATATCCATTCATCTGTTGAAGGGCAGCTCAGCTCTTTCCACGGTTTGGCTATTGTGGACATTGCAGCTATGATCTTGGGTTGCATATGGCCCTTCTTATCACTACATCTGTGTCTTTGGTGTAAGTACCCTCTAATGCTACAGCTGGATCTAGGGTAGCTTTATTTTTAAATTTTTGAGCAATCTCCGCAGTGTTTTCCGAAGTGTACTTGCACTCCCGCCAACAGCAGAAGAAGGTTCTGCTTTCTCCACATTCTCTCCAACATTTATTTCTTGTCTTGTCAGTTTTTGCAATTCTAAGTGGTATAAGGTGGTATCACAATATGGTTTTGATTTTTATTTCCCTGATGTCTAATGATAATGAACATTTTCATGTGTCTGTTATCATTTGTATGTCTTCTTTCAAGAAGTGTCTGTTCATGTCTTCTGCCCATTTTTTGACTTGATTATTTGTTTCTTGGGTGTTGAGTTTCTTTGAAAGAATTGATATGACCAATAAGCCTCTGTCCAGAATTATCTGAAAGAAAAGGAATAGGGGGCACCTCGGTGGCTCAGTTGGTTGAGCTGCTGCCTTCGGCTTGGGTCATGATCTCAGAGTCCTGAGATCGAGCCCCACATTGGGCTCTCTGCTCAGCAGGGAGCCTGCTTCCTCCTCTATCTCTGCCTGCCTCTCTGCCTACTTGTGATCTCTCTCTCTGTATCAAATAAATAAATAAAATCTTAAAAAAAAAGAAAGAAAAGGAATAGGACCTATATCAATAAAATGATGAATAAAGTGAAAAGATCATGACTAACACCGTGGAAATAGTAACAATTATTAGAAATTATTACCAGCATAACATTTTATTTTATTTTTTAAAAGATTTTATTTATTTATTTGACAAAGAGAGAGATCACAAGTAGGCAGAGAGGCAGGGAGAGAGTGGGGGGGGAAGCAGGTTCCCTGCTGAGCAGAAAGCCTGATGTGGGGCTCGATCCCAGGTCCTGAGATCATGATCTGAGCCGAAGGCAGAGGCTTTAACCCACTGAGCCACTCAGGTGCCCCAGCATAACATTTTAATATGAAATCATATTAAGCAACTTGGAAAAAAAGGAATGCCTTTTTGGAAACCATTATAAACTAACAAGACTAAGGCCGAAAGAAATAGACAATCTGAACATACTAATAACCAGCAAGGAAATGGAAGCAGTAATCAAAATCCCCCCAAAAACAAGAATCTAGAGCCAGATGGCTTCCCAGGGAAATTTTATCAAAACTTAATGAGGAAATCATACCTACTTAATGAAGCTGTTTCAAAAAATAGAGAGAGAAGAAAAACTTCCAAACTTGTTCTATGAGGCCAACATTACTCTGGTCCCAAAATCAGACCAAGACTCCATCAAAAAGGAGAATTGCCAACCAATATCACTGATGAAAATGGATGCCAAAATACTCAACAAGATCCTAGAAAATAGTATCCAACTGAACATTAAACAATTATTCACCTTACCAGGTGGGATTTATTCCTGGGATGTAAGGGTGGTTTAACATTCAGAAGGCAATCAATGTGATAGAGCACATTAACAAAAAAAAAAAAAAAGAATTTTATGATCCTCTTAATCAATGCAGAAAAGTCATTTGAGAAAATACAATATCCTTTATTGGTCAAAACTCTTCACAGTGTAGGGATAGAGGATATATACCACAATATTATAAAAGCCATCTGTGAAAAGCCCACAGTGAATATCATTCTCAATGGGGAAAAACTGATAGCTTTTCCTTTAAGGTCAGGATCATGACAAGGATGTTCACTCTCACCACTATTGTTCAACATAGTACTAGAAGTCCTAGCTAAGCAATCAGACAATGAAAAGAAATAAAAGTCATTCAAACTGGCAAAGAAGAAGTCAAACTCTCACTCTTTGCAAATGACATGATACTTTACGTAGAAAATGTAAAAAAACTCTACCCCCAAGTTACTAGAACTCATACAGCAATACAGCAATGACAGGATATAAAATCAATGCACAGAAATCAGTTGCATTTCTATACACTAACAATCTAATTGAAAAAAGAGTAATTAAGGAATCCATCCCATTTACAATAACACCAAGAACCATAAGATACCTAGGAATAAACCTAACCAAAGATGAAAAGATCTATACTCTAGAAACTACAGAACACTTATGAAAGAAATGGAGGAAGACACAAAGAGATGGAAAAGCTTCCATGCTCATGAATTGGAGGAATAAACATCTTTAAAGTAGCTATGCTGCCCTATACTTTCAATGTCATCCCTATCAAGAAAACATTGACGTTTTTCACAGAGCTGGAACAAACAATCCTAAAATTTGTGTGGAACCAGAAAAGACCCTGAATTGCCAGGAGAGTGTTGAAAAAGAAAACCAAAGCTGGGAACATTACAATGTCAAACTTCAAGACATTCAAAATTACATTCGAGTCATTAATTACAAATATGTGAACATCAAGACAGCATGGTATGGAACAAAAACAGACATATAGATCAATGGAAGAGAATAGAAACCCCAGAAATGGACCCTCAACTCTATGGTCAACTAATCATTGAAAAGCAGGAAAGAACATCCAATGGAAAAAGGCAGTCTCCTCAATAAATGGTTTTAAGAAAATTGGACAGTCATACACAGAAGAATAAAACTGGACCATTCTCTTACACCATACACAAAGATAAACTAAACAGGGATGAAAGACTTCATTCTGAGACAGGAATCCATCAAAATCCCAGAGGAGAAAATAATCAATAACCTTTTCGGCATTGGCCACAGCAACTTCTTTCAATACATGTCTCTAAAGGCAAGGGACACAAAAGCAAAAATGAACTTTTGGGACTTAAGATAAAAATCTGCACAGCAAAAGAAACAGTCAAGAAAACTAATAGGCAATCTATGGAATGGGAGAAGTTATTTGAAAATGACATTACAGATAAAGGACTGATATCCAAAATTTACAAAGAACTTATCAAACTCAACACACAAAAAACAAATGATTCAGTCAAGAAATGGACAGAAGACATGAATGGACACTTCTCCAGAGAAGATATGCAAATAGCTAACAGACACATTAAAAAATGTTCAACATCCCTAACCATCAGGGAAATACAAATCCAAATCACAATGAGATACCACCTTACACCAACTAGAATGGCCAAAATTAACAGGAAAGAAAACAACAAAAGTTGGCCAGGGTGTGGAGAAAGGGGAGCCCTCTAACACTGTTGGTGAGAATGTGAGCTAGTCCAGCCACACTGGAAAACAGTATGGAGGTTCCTCAAGACGTTAGAAATAGAGTTACCATATGATCCAGCAATTGTACTACTAGGTATTTACCCCAAAGATGCAGATTAGTGAAAAGAGGGGCACATGCACCCCAATTTTTATAGCAGCAATGTCCACAATAGCCAAACTGTGGAAGGAGCTGAGATGCCCTTCAACAGATGAATGGATAAATATGTGGTTCATATATACAATGGAATATTATCAGACATCAGAAAGGATGAATCCCCACGATTTGGATCGACATGGGTGGAACTGGAGAAGATTATGCTATGTGAAATAGTCAAGCAGAGAATTACAATTATCATACGGTTTCATTCATATGTGGGACATAAGGAATAGAGCAGAGGACCACAGGGGAAGGGAGGGAAAACTGAATGGGAAGAAATCAGAGAGGGAGATAAACAATGAGAGACTCTGGACTGTGGGAAACAAACTGAGGGTTTCAGAGGGGAGTGAGTGGGGGAATGTGTTAGCCCTATGATGGGTATTGAGGGCAAAGGATGTGATGAGCAGTGGGTGTTATATGCAACCAATGAATCTATGAACACTAAATCAAAAATTACTGATGTACAATATGTTGGTTAATTGAACATAATAAAAATAAATTACTTAAAGATAAGACACTACTAAAAGCAGCAAAAGAAAAGCAACTTGATATATACAAGGGAACCCCATGCTTTCAGCAGTAATTTTGCAGGCCAGAAGGCAGCAGGAGGATACATTCAAAAGGCTGAAAGGAAAAACCACGAAACAATCATATTTTTTTCCCCAAATACTTTTATTTTATTTTTTCAGTGTTACAAAATTAATTGTTCATGCACCACACCCAGTGATCCATGCAATACATGCCCTCCTCAATACCCACCACCAGACTATTCTTTCTGGCAAAATTTTCTTTCGGAATTGAAGGAGAGACACAAAGTTTTCCAGACAAACAAAAGTTGGAGTTCATCACCACTACTCTGGCCATTCAGGAAATGTAAAAGGGGGTTCTTCAAGCTGAAATAAAAGGATGTAAATTAGTAACAGATAAACATATAAAGGTATAAAACTCACAACTAAAAGTAAATATAGTTAAATCTAGAATACTCTAATATTGTAATGATGGTGGGTAAATAATTTATAATTCTAGTATAAAGATTATTTTTTCCAATTAATTTATTTTTTTAAGTGTTCCAAGATTCATTGTTCATGTACCACACTCAGTGTTCCATGCCATACATGCCCTCCTCAATACCCACTACCAGACTCATCCAACTCCCCACCCTCCTCCCCTCCTAAACCCTCAGTTTGTTGCTCAAAGTTCACAGTCTCTCTTGGTTCATCTCCCCCTCTGACTTCCCCCAATTCATGCTTCCTTTCTTTCTAACAAAGTCCTCCATGTTTTTCCTTATGCTCCACACGTAAGTGAAACCATATGATAATTGACTCTCTCTGCTCGACTTATTTCACTCAGCATAATCTCTTCCAGTTCCATCCACATCATTATTTTTCCCCAAATACTTTTATTTTACATTTTCAGTGTCACGAGATTCATTGTTCATGCACCACACACAGTGCTCCATGCAATATGTGCCATCCTCAATACCCCCCACCAGGCTCACCCAACCCCCCATCCCCCCCAAAACCCTCATTTTGTTGCTCAGAGTCCACAGTCTCTCATGGTTCATCTCCCCCTCTGATTTCCCTCCATTCACCCTTCCTTTCCTTCTCACAATAAGCTCCATGTTTTTCCTTATGCTCCACACATAAGTGAGACCATAAGATAATTGACTCTCTCCACTTGACTTATTTCACTCCGTATGAAGATTAAAAGACAAAAGTATTAAGAAATATAAATTTAATAATTTGTTAATGGACACTTAATGTAAAAAGATGTAAATAGTGGCATAAAAACATTAAAATGGAGGTCATGAGAAAAAATGGCAATGTAGGACAGCTTCCCACAGATTCCCATCTTCCCACAAAGATCAGCAACAGGGGAGCTATCCATGAACACAAGCAGCTCTGAGAGTCTTTTGGAGTCCTTTTAGGAAATATTAGCTATCACAGAATAAAAAACACATATGGAAGAAAGACAGCTTCATTTTCCCTGCACCATCCCATATACCAAGTCAAAGTTGTTCATTGCCCAGAAGGAGTTTCCCAGCTAAAGGGGTTCCTCTCATGAGGAAAGAAAGAGCAGAGTAAGCAACCAGCTTCTCAAGCCTTATGGGGCACTGTTGAAGGCCCCACTTTCACTTTCACTCCATCCTGACTGGCAAATCTGAGATGTATAAAGTAGGCTACAAATAAGGAGGAAAAACAGACTATTATCGACAGAACTGCTCTTCAGACAAACTCAGCAGATTTTTCCACTGACAGAGTCAAGAACCAGCACAACAATGGGAGACCCCCCTGAAGATTTCTTCAACTTTCGTATCACCAGGTATACCAGCTCCTGAGTCCCTCCTTGCCCTACCAGAGCCGGTGAACTACACTGGCAGTCATCTAAGGTTTCCAAGTGTTAAGATACAACCATTTGTGTCTCTCCTCCCTCCCACTAGGTCCTGGGACCCTTTTGTGCCACTACATGGTGCTTCTACAGCTGTGTGAATGGAAGACACAAGCCTAGAACCAGTAGCTAACCTTGCTTGTGTGAATGCACTTGGGCCTAGTACTTCCAGTGGTGCACCTATCTACTGGCTTACTGCCTATCACCAGCCTCCACTACAGTACACAACCCCTACAGGGCGAGTGTACAGCCACAGGTGATCATGCCAATAGTCAGGACCCCTACAGCCTCTACTGGGCCCAAATCAGACCTCATTTTCTATTGTTAGCCAGTACCACCATATTCATATGCAGCTAGCTCATTTAGCTGTGTACATTCAGGACCAAGCCCAAGGTTGTCACCAACCTCCTCTACAGTATGCACCCCCTTTTTTTTAAGATTTTATTTATTTATTTAGTTGACAGAGAGAGATCACAAGTGGGCAGAGAGGGAGGCAGAGAGAGAGGGAGAAGCAGGCTCCACACTGAGCAGAGAGCCCGATGCAGGGCTCAATGCCAGGACCTTGAGATCATGACCTGAGCTGACGGCAGAGCCTTAACCTACTGAACCACTCAGCCTCCCCTATTGCTTCAGTTTCAATGTGTCCATCCTCAGAGACCATGCTGTGGTTTCAAGGGGCACTGCAGGAGGACAATAAAGGGACAAGGAGTCTTGAGTTAACAACCAATTATCCAGCTGCATGATTTAAAATAAATCAGTTTACCTCCTTATTCTCAAAGTTAGGACAGTGGCAATGATTCAGAATCTTGGGGCCTCAAGTCTCCTTTTGAGGCCATACACATTACATAAAGTGTAAAAAAATCCTAGGAAATATGGAGAGAAAGCATGACTAAAATGGGGAGAGAGACATTGGCCTAGATTATTTCTAAGACCCCATGCAGTACAAACTTTATTTGTGCATCAGGCACAGAGTAGTTGCTTCCCTGTCAAAACACCTCTGGAATTAAAACACACAAGTGCAGGAAACCAAATAATCAAGAGCAGAGACATTAGATTACCTACTTTTTAAAATTCTAACAATTGAAATTTTTCTGTAACTGAACACAAATCACATTACCACCGGCTGTGCCCAAACCTCAGTCTTAGCCACATTAACTGATAGTGGTTGCCATAGCAAAGATGGTTCCAATTCAAAGTGGTGACAAGCATCTCTGCTTGACACTGAACACAAAAGAAGAGTCTGAGAATCTGCAGAACCAGAAAATGTCTTCAGGTCTCCTCCAAGACCCTAGATACATGCATACTGAAGCAATGAGAAGCCAGAACAATTTCAGTAGGGGTAAATGGGTAATATCTACAAAAGATAGATCATTAAGAGGAATTTGTTAAAATTAAATTGTAGGGGCAATTTTACTTTTGCTTTTTAACAAGACAGTGCGTGTACAAAGGTTGAAAGTCAAACAGTAACAAAAGAAAGTAAAACAGGTGTTAGTAGGACCATACTCCATCTCACCTCAAAGTCCCCACTGCTCAGAGGCAACTACTTCAACCCTGTACCTATTCCTGCTTGGTACACACCTCCATACTTCTCACAATAGGCTTGTGTTGCTGCTCCTTCATGCATGAATATTCCCTATATGGAATTCTTGCCTTTTGTACCTTCTCCCTTCCCACTTACATAAACTAACCATCATCTCAGCCTGCCAATATGACTATATCACACCTTCTGTTTAAAGAATTACTTGAAGTTTGAAATATCATAGCAATGGGAGTACATATTTTTCATTTCTGATTCGATAACCCAAAATGATTACATTTTATTTCTTGTATAACTTTGCTTTTATGGGAGTTAGTAAGTCCTTGTTTGTTTGTTTGTTTGTTTGTTTGTTTGTTTAGTTTCCTGCATGTCTTTTTCTGGTTTAACCTAACCTCTCCAGTATTATACACATCTGAAAGTTTATTAGCTCATTTGTTTTTCTGGAAGTGACTTCCTTGGGGCCCACTGTGTTCCTGCTTGAAACTGCACAGTTCCCATCACTGACTTTCTGGGGACGCCCTTCATCTCCATGCTGAATGACACCTCATTCTTCCTGGATTCTGAGTTTTCCACTTTACTGAATTACTCACTTATTTTCTTGGGGCTCATCTTTCAAATAAATTCCTAAAAAGGGTTGCCACTTTGAAAAAGAGTGTGGAGATTCCTCAAGAGATTAAAAATAGAGCTACCCTATGACCCTGTAATTACACTACTGGGTATTTACCCCAAAGAAGCAGATACAGTACAAAGAAGGGTCACATGTACCCCAATGTTCATAGCAGCAGTGGCCACAATAATTCCAATGGAAGACAGTGGGCGAAGGAAAGGAAGGGTGAATTGGGGGAAATTGGAGAGGGAGATAAACCATGAGAGACTGTGGACTCTCAGCAACAAACTGAGGATTTTGGAGGGGTTTGGTGAGCCTGGTGGTGGGTATTGAGGAGAGCATGTATTGCATGGAGCACTGGGTGTGGTGCCATGAACAATGCATGAACAATGAATCTTGTAACACTGAAAAAATAAAAGTATTTGGAGAAAAAAAAGAAAAAAGGGATGCCTAGGAGGCACACTTTCTAAGACCATAAATGACAAATATATCTTTATTTTACAAGCATTAAATCTCCATCAAAAGGCAAATGGATAATTAAATTGTGATACATTTATATATCGTAGTACTAGATAGCGGTAACACATGGACTAGATTTACATGCATGAATATAGATGAACTCACAGCAATAATATTAAAAAAAGCAAGCTGCAAAAGAATACATAGTGTAATAATGTTTTATTGTACATACTTAAAATATGAAATGTATGTATAAATAATCAAATCTTATTATTTGCAGATTCTGTATTTGTGAATCTGTCCACTTGCTAAATAAAATTCCCTGGTAGCTCTCAAAATCATTCTTTGCAGAATTTTTGTAGTCATCCACGGATATGTGAAGACTGAAAAAAATTTTGAGTCACCCCACATAAATGTTCTCAGCTAAGATCAAATAAAATGTTGCCTTCCTAAAAAAATGAAATAATAAAATACAATACAATAAAATAAAATGGTGCCTTTTTTAAATTATATTATATTAGTCACCACACAGTGCATCATTAGTTTTTGATGTAGTGTTCCTTGATTCATTGTTTGCATGTAACACCCAGTGCTCCATGCAATACATGCCTTCCTTAATACCCATGATCAGGCTTACCCATCCCTTTAACCCCCTCCCTTCTGAAACCCTCCCTTTGTTTCCCAGAGCCCATAGTTTCTTATGGTTTTTCCCCCTCTCTAATATCCCCTCCTTAATTTTTCCCTTCCTGCTCCTAATGTCCTCCATGTTATTCCTTACGTTCCACAAATAAGTGAAACTATATATTTGACTTTCTCTGCTTGATTTATTTCACTTAGCATAATCTCCTCCAGTCTCATCTATGTTGATGCAAAATTTGAGTATTCATCCTTTCTGATCGCTGAGGAATACTCCATTGTATATATGGATCACATCTTCTTTATCCATTCATCTGTTGAAGGGCATCTTACCCCTTTCCACAGTTTGGCTATTGTGGACATTGCTACCATGAATATTGGGGTACATATTGCTCTTCTTTTACCACATCTGTATCTTTGGGCTAAATACCCAGTTTAGCAATTGCAGGGTCATAGGGTAGCTCTATTTTTAACTTTTTTGAGGAATCTCCACGCTGTTTTCCAAAGTAGCTGCACCAACTTGCATTCTCACCAACAGTGTAAGAGGGTTCCCCTTTCTCCACAACTTCTCCAACATTGGTTTTCTTGTCTTGTCAATTTTTGCCATTCTAAGTGGTGTAGGGTGGTATCTCAATGTGATTTTGATTTGAATTTTCCTGATGGCTAATGATGATTAATATTTTTTTCATATGTCTCTTAGCCATTTGTATGTCTTCTTTGGAGAAGTGTTGTCTATTCATGTCTTTTGCTCTTTTATTTTTTTACTTGATTATTTGTTTTTTGGGTGTTGAGTTTGAGAAGTTCTTTATAGATCTTGGATATCAGTCCTTTGTCTGTAGTGTCATTTGCAAATATCTTCTCCTATTTTGTGAGTTGTCTCTTTGTTTTGTTGATTGTTTCCTTTGCTATGCAGAAGTTTTTTTTATCAAAATGGTGCCTTCTTGTTTGAGCTCTCATACTGAACTAAACACAGTGTGGAGATGGTATGGACAGTGCAGTGGAGTACGAGGAGCTCCAGCTCCAGCTGAATGGATTTGAGTTCTAACTCTGGCACCTATTAATGGGGGGGCATGAAAATCACTTAACACTCTGAACCTTTTTTCTTTTGTAAAATAAAGAAACTAGAACTTACCAGTATGGTTGTTTTAGGATTTAAGATTGATAATTGATATGTATTTCCCCTCAGAGATATCTCTCTCTCTCTCTCTCTCTCTCTCTCTCTCTCTCTCTCTCTTTCACACACACACACATACACACACACACACACACACTTTGGGATTCCAGAATTCCAGGCTAGAAATTCATCTCTTGTAAAAATGTGAAGATACTATCTGTCTCTCTGTCTTTTTATTTTATTTTATTTTATTTTATTTTATTTTATTTTATTTTATTTTATTTTATTTTCAGTGTTACAAGATTTATTGTTCATGTACCACACCCAGTGCTCCATGCAATATGTGCCCTCCTCAATACCCACCACCAGGCTTGCCCAACCCCCTACTCCTCTACCCCTCCAAACAAACCTTCTGTTTGTTGCTCAGAGTCCACAGTCTCTCATGGTTCATATCCCCCTCTGATTTCCACCAATTCACCCTTCCTTTCCTTCTCACAATGTCCTCCATGTTTTTCCTTATGCTCCACATGTAAGTGAAACCATATGATAATTGACTCTTTCTGCTTGACTTATTTCACAGGTCCCTCTGTCTTCTAACTTTCAGTGATACTGCTATCAATACTATCTTACCTAATACTTTACCTAACAAATACCTAGTTCTTTCTAACTAGCAACTCATTCCTTCAGCTCTGGACTTTTTTCCCCTTATATTGTTCCTTAAACAAGTTCTGCCATCCTGGCTGATGATCCTCTCACACTAGCATAAAATAAATAGTTGGCAGGGACCCAGCCATTTCATTGAGGAGTGCCCTTTTGGCATGTGGTCCCTTTTCTCATAAAGAGATTCTTCCCTTCAGGTCTTTACATAAATAAAGATGTAAATAAATAAATAAATATTTATTTACATAAATAAAGATGTACCATGCAAATGGTACATCTTCTTATAAAACAAAATGTTACAAAACTTAAATCTATATGTGCAATAAAATTCCAAGATTATGTGTTTGTGTGTGTGTGTGTGTGTATGAGTGAAAGTATGAGTATGGAGTGTGTGTCAGTATATTCCATGACAAGCTCATCTTGTATGTATTTTAATACATAGGATGAAAAGGAGACAAGATAATTTTGGAGAATAACTGGAGATGCATTCCTTTAGAATCACCAAAGCTATTACAAAACTAAAGTAGTAAAGAAAGAATGGAATGCTACCACAAGAATAGATGAATTGACTGAGAAACAGAAAACAAGACCCAGAAAAGAACTTGAAAAGTGACACAGTAGCTTTAGAGATCAGAGGCAAAGGGATGTGTTTTTTTTTTTTTCTGTTTTCTCAAAGATTATTTGACCATAGAGTTGCAGGTCCATCTCTGGGCTCTCTATTATGTTCCACTGGTCTATGTGTCTGTTTTGGTGACAGTACTATGCTGTCTTGGTGATCACAGTTTTGTAGTAAAGCTTGAAAGCAGGCAATATGATGCCCCCAGCTTTTTTTTTTTTTCAACATTTCCTTAGCAATTCGGGGTCCTTTCTGGTTCCATACAAATTTTAGTATTGTTTGTTCCAGCACTTGGAAAGTGCCAGTGGAATTTTGATCAGGATGGCGTTGAAAGTATAGATTGCTCTGGGCAGTATAGACATTTTAACAATGTTTATTCTTCCAATCCATGAGCATGGACTGCTTTTCCATCTTTTCGTGTCTTCTTCAATTTTTTTCATGAACGTTCTGTAGTTCCTTGAGTACAGATCCTTTACCTATTTGGTTAGGTTTATTCCCAGGTATCTTATGGTTCTTGGTGATAAATGTATTTGGGGGAAAAATCCCCTAATAATATCAGTGAAAATTAAAAAAAAAATGAGGGAAAGAGATGAAGTTATCAACTCAGCATGCTGGGGCTCTCTACCTGGTGAAATTATAACAATAACAACAGTAATGACAGCAACAACAGTAATATTTTTTGCTTTTGTTATTAACAAAAATAATTCCAAGTATATTAAAATCTAAATGTGAAAAGCAATAATTTTATGTAAGACACAAAAATTAATGAGCCAAATAACAAATCTGGCTTATTAAAAGAAAGAAATGTCAAAAAATAAAATAAATATCTACACTAAAGAACAAAAATTAGCCTCTAAAAAGTCCAAGTATGAGCCACATGTTAGTAACAGACAATGAAGTATATAGGGTCTGCGCACAGATCGAGGGTGAGTACCTACCTTTCCCTGTCTCCCTAGAACAGCACTGGTGTATCTCTGTTGCCTCAGGGTAATTGCTGTATTGATACTGTCTTCTCACTCAAAATTATCAGGTGTCATAATATATGATCACTCTACATATAAACAAAAAGGATTAGTATCAAGCAATAATTACACTGTACTAAGGAAACAGGAAAATACAAATTAAAACTACATCGATCACTAAATTCCACCCCTAATACTAATATTACAGTACATATTAACTAAACTGATTAAGTAAAAAATTTAAAAACTTTTAGAATTTTAAAAATTAAAAGGAAAAACTACATCCATCATAAGGCCAACAATCGATAGTCTCAAACGGCAGTGTTGAAAGGATGTGGTAAAAAAAGAATATCCACATGTGCAAGCAAAACTACTCACTTGCTTGGAAAACAGTGTTGCATTAGCTCACTGAAGTGGATACTCTTTGACCAGAAACTTGACTTTTTGAGACTTTTGTCCATCTACCTGAAGAGACATGGACAGGATGAGAAAATTTTGAAATCATCTAAATGAGCAAATAAATTAAGACATGTTCATGCAAATAATACTACACAACATTCAAAATAAATGATGTAGTCCTAAAACACCAAAATAGGTAAATCTCAAGCACAATTGTGATGGGAAAAAGCAGGTTGAACAAGTACATTTAGATTATGATGCAGCTTATATTGAATTTGAAATATGCAAAGCAAACTTCTTTTGAGAAAAGAAGCTTTCAACTGGATGAAGCCATGTATACATGTATGTTCATTTATATAATTCTCTATACTTGTTTGCATGTGTGAAATACTTCATATTAAGAGCTTATTTTTTTCTTCCCATATGTTTATTTTAATTTTTCAGTGTTACAAGTTTGATTGTTCATGCACCACATCCAGTGCTCCATGCAATATGTGCCCTTCCCAATACCCACCACCAGGCTCGCCCACCCCCCCACCCCCACCTCCAAAACCCTCAGTTTGTCGCTCAGAGTCCACAGTCTCTCCTGGTTCATCACCCCCTCCGATTTCCCCCCATTCAACCTTCCCTTCCTTCTCACAATGCCCTCCATGATTTTCTTTACACTCCACACGTGAGTGAGATCATAAGATAATTGACTCTCTCCACTTGACTTATTTCACTCTGCATAATCTCTACTAGTCCCGTCCATATTAATACAAAAGTTGAATATTCATCCTTTCTGATGGAGGCCAAATATTCCATTGTATAGATGTACCAAATCTTCCTTATCAATTCATCTGTTGAAGGGCATTTTGGTTCTTTCCACAGAGGGGCTATTGTGGTCATTGCTCTATGAATATTGGGGTATATGTGGCCCTTCTTTATACTGCATCTGCTTCTTTGGGGTAAACAACGAGTAGTGCAATTGCAGGGTCATAGATTAGCTCTATTTTTAATTTCCTGAGGAATATACATACTGTTTTCCAAAGTGGCTGCACCAACTTGCATTCCCACCAACAGTGGAGGAGGGTTCCCCTTTCTCCACATCCTCTCCAGCGTTTGTTGTTTACTGTCTTGTTGATTTTGGCCATTCTAACTGGTGGTATCTCATTGTGGTTTCGATTTGAATCTCTCTGATGGCTAAAGATGAACATTTTTTCATGTGTCTGTTAGCCATTTGTATGTCTTCTTTGGAGAAGTGTCTGTTCCTGTCTTCTGCCCATTTTTTGATGTGATTATCTGTTTTGTGAGTGTTGAGTTTGAGGAGTTCTTTATAGATCTTAGATATCAGCCCTTTGTCCGTAGTGTCATTTGCGAATATCTTCTCCCATTCTGTGGGTTGCCTATGTGTTTTGTTGACCGTTTCCTTTGCTGTGCAGAAGCTTTTTATCTTGATGAAGTCCCAAAAGTTCATTTTCGCGTTTGTTTCCTTTGCCTTTGGAGACATGTCCTGAAAGAAGTTGCTGTGGGTGATCTTGAAGATGTTACTGCCTATGTTCTTTTCTAGGGTTTTGATTGATTCCTGCCTCACCTTGAGGTCTTTTATCCATTTCGAGTTTATTTTTGTGTACGGTGTAAGAGAATGGTCAGGTTTCATTCTTCTACATATACCTGTCCCATTTTTCCAGCACATTTATTGAAGGGACTGTCTTTTTTTCACTGGATATTTTTCCCTATTTTGTAAAAGATGATTTGACCATAGAGTTGTGGGTCCATCTCTGTGCTCTCTATTCTATTCCACTGGTCTATGTGTCTGTTTTTGTGCCAGTACCATGCTATCTTGATGATCACTGATTTGTAGTAAAGCTTGAAATCAGGCAATGTGATGCCCACAGCTTTGTTTTTCTTTTTCAACATTTCCTTAGCAATTTGGGGTTTTTTCCAGTTCCATCCAAATTTTAGGATTGTTTGTTCCTGCTCTTTGAAAAACACTGGTGGAATTTTGATCAGGATGGCATTGAAAGTATAGATTACTCTGGGCAGTATAGATATTTTAACAATGTTTATTCTTCAGATCCATGAGCATGGAATGCTTTTCCACCTTTTTGTGTCTTCTTCAATCACTTTGATGATTCTTCTGCAATTCCTCGAGTACAGATACTTTACCTCTTTGGTTAGGTTTATTCCCAGGTATCTTCTGGTTCTTGGTGCTACAGTAAATGGAATCAATTCTCTAATTTCCATTTCCATATTTTCATTGTGAGTGTATAGGAAAGCAATTGATTTTTGTGCATTGGTTTTGTATCCTGACACATTACTGAATTGCTGTATTAGTTTGAGTAGTTTGGGGGTGGAATCTTTTGGGTTTTCCATGTAAAGTATCATGTCATCTGCAAAGAGAGAGAGTTTGACTTCTTCGTTGCCAATTTGAATACCTTTTATTTCTTTTTGTTGTCTGATTACTGTTGCTAGGACTTCTAGTACTATGTTGAACAAGAGTGGCGAGAGTGGGCATCCTTGACGTGTTCCTGATCTCTATGGGAAGGCTGTCAGCTTTTCCCTATTGAGAATGATATTTGCTGTGGGCTTTTCATAGATAGACTTTATGATGTTGAGCAATGCTCCTTCTATCCCTACACTTTGAAGAGTTTTAATCAGGAACGGATGCTGAATTTTGTCAAATGCTTTTTCTGCATCTATTGACAGGATCATGTGGTTCTTCTCTCTTCTCTTGCTGACTTCTTCTATCACATGGATTGATTTGCGAATGTTGAACGACCCTTGCATCCCAGGGAGAAATCCCACCTAGTCATGATGAATCATCTTTTGAATGTGCTGTTGGATCCTATTAGCTAGGATCTTGTTGAGAATATTGGCATCCATATTCATCAGGGATATTGGTCTGAAATTCTCCTTTTTAATGGGGTCTTTGCCAGTTTTGGGGATCAGGGTAATGCTGGATTCATAGAAAGAGTCTGGAAGTTTTCCTTCTGTTTCTATTTTTTGAAACAGTTTCAGGAGAATAGATATTATTTCTTCCTTGAAAGTTTGGTAGAATTCCCCAGGGAATCCATCAGGCCCTGGAATCTTGTTTTTTGGGAGGTTTTTGATCACTGCTTCAATCTCATTACTAGATATTCTTCTATTCAGGTTGTCAATGTCTTCCTGTTTCAGTCCTGGAAGATTATGGGTTTCCAGGAATTCATCCATTTCTTCTAGGTTGTTTAGCTTATTGGCATATAGCTGTTGATAATAATTTTTGATGATTGTTTCTATTTCTTTTGTATTAGTGGTGATCTCTCCCCTTTCAATCATAATTTTGTTAATTAGGGTCCTGTCTCTTTTCTTCTGGATGAGTTTGGCCAGTGGCTTATCAATCTTATTGATTCTTTCAAAAAAACAACTTCTGGATTCATTGACACATTCTACCTCGCATCAGTTTCTACCTCGTTGATCTCTGCTCTAATCTTATTATTTTCCTTCTTGTGCGTGGGGTTGACTTGATTTGTTGTTGATTTTCCAGTTCTTTAAGGTGTACAGAGAGTTGGTGTATTTGGGATTTTTCAATTTTTTTGAATGAGGCTTGGATGGCTATGTTTTTCCCCCTAAGGACTGCCTTTGCCATATCCCATAGGTTTTGGATCAATGTGTCTTCATTCTCATTGGTCTCCATGAATTCTTTAAGTTCATCTTTGATTTGCTGGTTGATCCCAGCATTTTTGAGCAGTTGGTCTTTTATCTCCAAGTGTTTGAATTCCTTCCAAATTTTTTCTTGTGGTTGAGTTCCAGTGTTTTTTTGTTTTCTTTTGTTTTGTTTTTGGTAATATTGGGTGTGGGAACATTCATGGATTTTTTTTTCTCCCCAAATATGTTTATTTTAATTTTTCAGTGTTACAAGATTGATTGTTCATGCACCACACCCAGTGCTCCATGCAATACGTGCCCCTCTCGATACCAACCACCAGGCTCGCCCACGCCCCCACACCCTCCCATCCAAAACCCTCACTTTGTTGTCAGAGTCCACAGTCTCTACTGGTTTATCACCTCCTCCGATTTCCCCCCATTCAACCTTCCCTTCCTTCTCACGATGACCTCCATGATTTTCTTTATACTCCACACGTGAGATCATAAGATAATTGACTCTCTCCGCTTGACTTATTTCACTCTGAACAATCTCTTCTAGTCCTGTCCATGTTGATAGAAAAGTTGGATATTCATCCTTTCTGATGGAGGCATAATATTCCATTGTATAGATGTACCACATCTTCCTTATCCATTCGTCTGTTGAAGGGCATTTTGGTTCTTTCCACAGTTGGGCTAGTATGGCCATTGCGGCTATGAACATTGGGGAACATGTGGCCCTTCTTTGTACTGCATCTGCTTCTTTGGGGTAAACACCGAGTAGTGCAATTGCAGGGTTGTAGGGTAGCTGCATATTTAATTTCCTGAGGAATCTCCATACTGTTTTCCAAAGTGGCTGCACCAACTTGCATCCCCACCAACAGTGGAGGAGTGTTCCCCTTTCTCCACATCCTCTCCAGCATTTTTGTTTACTGTCTTGTTGATTTTGGCCATTCTAACTGGTGTAAGGTGGTATCTCAGTGTGCTTTTGGTTGGAATCTCTCTGATGGCTAAAGATGATGAACATTTTTTCA
>CM052810.1:73091784-73124584 GCA_028533885.1 Nasua narica | reverse complement strand
GATCTCAGGGGAAAAGCTCTCAGCTTTTCCCCATTGAGAATGATATTCGCTGTGGGTTTTTCATAGATGGCTTTGATGATGTTGAGGAATGTGCCCTCTATGCCTACACTGTGAAGAGTTTTGATCAGGAAAGGATGTTGTACTTTGTCAAATGCTTTTTCAGTATCAATTGAGAGTATCATATGGTTCTTGTTCTTTCTTTTATTAATTTATTGTATTACGTTGATTGATTTGCAAATGTTGAACCAACCTTGCATCCCCAGAATAAATCCCACTTGGTCGTGGTAAATAATCCTTTTAATGTACTGTTGGATCCTATTGGCTAGTATTTTGGTGAGAATTTTTACATCTGTGTTCATCAAGGATATTGGTCTGTAATTCTCCTTTTTGTTGGGGTCTTTGTCTGGTTTTAGGATCAAGGTTATGTTGGCCTCATAACATGAGTTTGGAAGTATTCCTTCCATTTCTATTTTTTGGAACAATTTCAGGAGTATAGGTAATAATTCTTCTTTAAATGTTTGGTAGAATTCCCCTGGGAAGCCATCTGGCCGTGGGCTCTTGTTTATTGGGAGATTTTATGACTGTTTCAATCTCCTTACTGGTTATGGGTCTATTCAGATTTTCTATCTTTCTGGTTCAGTTTTGGTAGTCTGTGTGCCTCTAGGAATGCATCCATTTCTTCCAGATTGTCTAGTTTGCTGGCATATAGTTGCTCATAATATGTTCTTATAATTGTTTGTGTATCTCTTTGGTGTTGGTTGTGATTGCTCCTTTTTCATTCATGATTGTATTAGTTTGTGTCCTTTCTCTTTTCTTTTTGATAAGTTTGGCCAAGGATTTATCAATTTTATTAATTCTTTCAAAGAACCAGCTCCTAGTTTCGTTAATTTGTTCTACTGTTCTTTTGGTTTCTATTTCGTTGATTTCTGCTCTGATCTTTATTATTTCTCTTCTTCTGCTGGGTTTAGGTTTTATCTGTTCTTCTTTCTCCAGGTCCTTTAGGTGTAGGGTTAGGTTATGTATTTGAGATCTCTCTTGTTTCTTGAGAAAGGCTTATATTGCTATATATTTTCCTCTCAGGACTGCCTTTGCTGTGTCCTAGAGATTCTGAACAGTTGTCTTTTCATTTTCATTTGTTTCCATGTATTTTTCTAATTCTTCTTTAATTTCCTGGTTAACCCATTCATTCTTTAGTAGGATGCTCTTTAGCCTCCATGTATTTGAGTTCTTCCCAACTTTCCCCTTGTGATTGAGTTCTAGTTTCATGGCAATGTGGTCAGAAAATAGGCAGGGAATGATCCCAATCTTTTGGTACCTGTTTAGACCTGATTTGTGTCCCAGGATGTTATCTATTCTGGAGAATGTTCCATGTGCACCAGAGAAGACGGTGTATATTGTTGCTTTCAGATGGAATGTTCTGAATATTTCTGTGATGGCCATCTGGTCCAGTGTGTCATTTAGAGCCTTATTTCTTTGTTGATCCTTTGCTTAGATGATCTGTCCATTTCGGCGAGAGGGGTATTAAAGTCCCCTACTATTATTGTATTATTGTTGATGTGTTTCTTTGACTTTGTTATTAGTTGGCTTATATAATTGGCTGCTCCCACGTTAGGGGCATAGATGTTTACAAGTGTTAGATCTTCTTGTTGGACAGTCCCTTTAAGTATGATATAGTGTCCTTCTTCACCTCTTATTATATTCTTTGGCTTAAAATCTAATTTATCTGATATAAGGATTGCCACCCCAGCTTTCTTTTGATGTCCTTTAGCATGGTAAATTGTTTTCCACTTCCTCACTTTAAAGCTGGAGGTGTCTTTGGGTCTAAGATGAGTTTCTTGTAGACAGCATATCGATGGGTCTTGTTTTTTTATTCATTCTGATACTCTGTGTCTTTTGATTGGGGCATTGAGCCCATTTATATTCAGGGTAACTACTGACAGATATGAATTTAGTGCCATTGCATTGCTTATATGATGACTGTTAACTGTATATTGTCGCTCCTCTTTTCTGGTCTATGTTCCTTTTAGGCTCTCTCTTTGCTTAGAGGACCCCTTTCAATATTTCCTGCAGGACTGGGTTGGTGTTTGCAAATTCCTTTAGTTTTTGTTTGTCCTGGAAGCTTTTTATCTCTCCATCTATTTTCAGTGCATGTCCAATATTTCTGAGGGAGAGGGTGTAGTCTCTGTGTTTTTCTTCTGTTAGGTGTTCCTCCTCCTAGTCATTTTGATGAGGTGTGGATGAGAGGATGTATAGCTTGATATATCACCCAAGATCCAGGCATGGTGCACCGTGGAGGGTTTTGGAGCAATTGGGACTCACCACCAAAAAGAAAGAATAAGGATAAAAAAAGATAGAGAGTATTAGAAAAAGAGGAAATCCAGCCAGAATGGGCCCCAAAAATAAGATATATAAGACATGTAGACAAACACGAACAAACATATAGACTGACAAAAATAAATGACAAGAAATAAAAGAACTTAGTCAGAATGAACCCCAGGAATAAGATTTATATAATACCAGAACAAAAGCAAATACATAGAAACAGTGACTGAAGGATGAGATGGGAGGGTGGTTATAACTCTTTGCAGGTGAGGAAGGTTCTTTCAGGTCTTCCTGGGTTTATAGTTGTATTAAGCCTTTAATTGTAATGTTAAGTAGTTTAAAAAAATTTTAAAAAAATAACAAGAAATGTGAAAGCAAGTGAATAAAAAAAAGAGAATAAGAAAGAGAAAACAAAACTTGTATCTATGAAATATACAGATTTGAGGGTATTATCAGGAGCTTAATATATTGATTTCTCTTGGTGTTGGGGGTTTAAAATTTGATGGGGTTCCTGTGGTTATAGTACTTTTGTTTTTTTGACTTGGCTTCTGGGGGAGGGGCCTGCCACATTGTTTTCCAGTCAGTCTTGTTTGGGTTGAGTCACCCTGCCCCCCAGTCAAGGGGCTGAGCTCTCTGGAAACCAGTTTCTCAGTCTTTTGCCCTCTGAAAGTTTTTGGCCCTTTGTAGCTTTTTCACCTTTTCAGAGAGTCCAAGCAAGGAATCTTCCCAGAAGCACTCACACCTCTGCTTTGCAGAGAAGCCTGAGTCTCTGGATGGTCCAGAACACCCATTCCCCTCTGCAAAATTCTGCTCACAGAGTAGCCTGTCAGAGGTCGTGAGTTTCGGCGGCTCTGCCAGTGCAGTGCAGGGTGATTAAACAACCTGCCCCCATTCTCTCCGTTGCTGGCTGGGATCTCCCAGATGCTGTGGAGGGCCAAGAATGTCGTGGTCGCACCCAGTCCGGAGAGCGTGGCACACAGAGAAAAGCTGCAGGCTGCTGGATCACAGCAGACTCTCTAAGTCACTAAATGGGGGTGTGCCTGGCCCACAGAATGTTGCAGAGAGCAGAAAGTTGCAGATTCAGGAACCATGGACTGGATCCCCCCACCAGTCTCACTTAGGGGAGCTCCTTCTTGGGAGCATGGGCCCAGGACAGTGCCTGTGGCCATCCCCTTCCACTAGTTGCTCCTCAGAACCTTTTTCTCTTTTTAAGTGTTTTTAACTGAACTCTATGTTAATGCTGGTCCTCAACCACAGGGCACTTTCCTTTGTGGTATTACTGTCCTAGGATCGCTTCTGGTGGCTCCCTCCCCCTTTTGTTTATCCTCCGATAATGGTTCAAGTTTTCCCACTTTGCTTCCCCTCTCCCCTGCTGTCTTCTGTCTCATAGATACCCAGATGTGAGAACTCTTGCTCCTCAAGGTGATTCATGGGTGTTCAGCATGTTTTGATAGCTATCCAGCTCACTTTTGGGGACAGGTTGCAACAGGAGCTCCGACTTCTCTGCCAACTTGCCCCCCTCCTGCTACGTCATTAGTTTTTGATGTACGTTCTCTAATAGCTGCCACAATCACAGTGAGCTTTGAAAGCCAAGACGTCTGATGCCTGCTTGTGGTCACCCATATGTCCACATCGTAGGACGAAAGGGCAGAGAGGATTCAGGGGTTTAGTCGTGTCACCACAGTGGTTAACAACACATGCTGACCCTATTAATGAGAGAGGAGAAATGCATGTAGGTCCTAGATATGTAATCAAGTGCACGACACCAAGAATCTTCCAGAGTCCCTGCCATCAGTCCAGTAGTCAAAACCATAATCAAAGGATAGAACAAACACTTAAATATAGCTGAGGGTGAAGAAGTACAGCATGGATCATTCTTTCTTTGCAAGATCTGACAATAGCAAGAAATAAAAAGAAAGTCTGACTTTCTACAGGCAGGCAAGGTGACCAAGATTTTCACCTCCTATGGAGGGGGTTGCTGTTCTGGATTCACATCCAGTTTAACATTTGTCACGGATTTTTAATGAAGCGCCATTTTTAGTAGTTGTATTAAAATAACCCAGCATGAATTTTGTAGACCTCCAACTAACAATTCCACTGAGATCATTTTAAGTAGTGTGTGAGATGCATGTATGATGGCCCAAACTCTGACTTTGGCATCTGAAAGATGATAGCAATAAATATTCTGTAAACCTGTCCCCTTTGGGTGGCTGGATGGCTCAGTTGGTTAGGTATCTGCCTTCAGCTCAGGTCATGATCCCAGGGTCCTCAGATGGAGCCCTGTGCAAGTGGGGATCCTGCTTAGCATGGAGCCTGCTTCTTCCTCCCTCCCTTTCTCTCCCTCCCTCTCCCTCTGCCCCTTTCCCTTGCTTGAGGTGTCTCCCTCTTAGGTGCTCTTTCTCTCTCTCTCAAATAAATAAATAAATAAAATCTTTAAAAATAAATAATAAAATAAAATAACATGTCCCCTTCAAGGACAGAATGTCCCTTCCTTGCTGACATGAGGCAGCTCCCTCCACCTCAAGCCATTAGAAGCAGCCAACTGCCCCTGGTGTGTGGTGAGGTAAAAGTACTCATGGCTTGCTCCTGCTGGCCACCTGGCATATGAGTTGGCCACAGTGCTGGGGCAAGGAGGCCCTGTGAACCCTGCCAGACATTGGAGACTATCATCGTCGGGCATACAAAGAGGTGGAAAGCTCTGCTACAGAGAGTTTGTCATGCAGCCATTTACTTACTTTATTATTTGGTAATGCTTTTCTTTTTTTTATTAAGTTCAATTAATCAACATCCTTAGTTTCTGGTGTAGTGTTCATGATTCATTAGTCGTGTATAACAGCCTGTGCTCATCCAATCACATGCCTTCCTTAATGCGCAGCACATAGTTACCTGATCTCCCCACCCATGTCCCCTCTGCAACCCACAGTTTGTTTCTCAGAGTCCAGAGTCTCTCACAGTTTTTCTCCCTCTCTGATTTCTTCCCATTCAGTTTTCCTTCCCTTCCTCTATGGCTCTGCTCTAGTCCTTATGTTCAAATGTATAAGTGAAACCATATGATGATTTTTTTTCTTTGCTTGACTTATTACATTTAACATAATCCCCTCCAGTTCCATCCATGTTGATGTAAATGGAAAGTATTCATCCTTTTTGATGACTGAATAATATTCCATTATATATATGAACCACATCTTTATCCATTCACCTATTGAAGGTCATCTCAGCTCCTTCCATAATTTAGATATTGTGGATATTGCTGCTATGAAAATTGGGGTGCAGGTGTCCCTTCTTTTCACTACATCTGTATCTTTGGGGTAAATACCCAGTAGTGCAATTGCTGGATCATAGGTTAGCTCTCTTATTAACATCTTGAGGAACCTCCATATTGTTTTCCAGGTGGATGTACCAGCTTGCATTCTTACTAACAGTGTAAGAGTGTTCCCCTTTCTCCACATCCTCACCAACACTTGTTGTTTCTTGTATTGTTAATTTTAGCCATTCTGATATAATGCTTTTTAAAATTTTTTAAATAAGTGATTTTAATAGCTCGAAGAACTCCAAATGCATATTTAATGAAATGTTAAGGTATTGAATTTTTACTTCCCAATGAAGCTGATGAACATACACATCAGTATGCACACAATATCAACATCTACCATTTACCGGGGACTTGGAAACCCAAAACCCCAAACCTGAAAAAAGTGAACAACATTTAATCTAAAAGTTCAGTAGTCTGTGTGATTTAAGACTGTGCTCTAAGCATAAGGAAAAACATGGAAGGCATTGTGAGAAGGAAAGTAAGGGTGAAAGGGGGGAAATCGGAGGGGGAGATGAACCATGAGAGACTGTGGACTCTGAGCAAAAACTGAGGGTTTTGGAGCGGAGGAGGTGGGTTGTTGAGCGAGTCTGGTGGTGGGTATTGAAGAGGGCATGTATTGCATGGAACACTGGGTGTGGTGCATTAACAATTAATCTTTAACACTGAAAAAATAAAATAAATGTATTTGGGGGAAAAAAAGAGAAAAAAAAAGACTGTGCCCTATAAGGTTATTAAACCCCCAGAACTGCAGAAGGTATATTGACATCACTCTGTGAAGGATAACTTCTCACATACTTCCATAGATTGTATTCTCGATATACTTCCTTCATTTTGATACCACATGTCTGTTATGTAGTTACAAAACACAAATGATAGTTGTTAAGAGTTTGCCTTCCTCAGGAAAATACCACATATGATGAAATGATGTCATATGTAATACCATTGTTCTCACATGCTTCCATCAGTTAATTCCAATTACGGTTTGATTTTCTCATCAGTCTTTGGAATCAACCACAAGCTTTTGTTAAGTCTATTCTGTCAAAGGCAAAATATTTGATATTATTATCAATTCAGTTTAAAAATTCAACACTGAGAGAGGGGGAGGTCAAGATGGCAGAGAAGTAGGAGGTCCTTTTACAACCAGTCCCCTAAGGTGAGCTGAATATCTACCGGAACACACTGAACACCCATTAAATCAGTCTGAGAAGTAAGATTTTTCACTTCTGGATCTCTACAGGAGCAGAAGGCACTAGTGGAGAGGAAAAGCAGAGTGGGAACACTCGAGCCAATATCGGAGGATAAACAGAAAGGGGAGGGAGCCACCAGAAGTGACCCAAAGACAGTAATACCGCAAAGAAAAGTGTCCTGTGGTTGGGGACCAGCATTAACTTAGAGTCCGGTTAAAAACACTTAAAGAGAGCAAAAAATCTTCAGGAGAAACTAGTGGAAGTTGGTGGCCATGGGCACAGGCCTAAGACCATTCCCAGGAAGGACACCACCCATGTCAAAGAGAGACTGGTGGGAGGTCCAGTCCATGGTTCATGAAATTGCAGCTTTCCACTCCTTCCACCATTTCGTGGGTGGGGCACACTCCTGTAAAAGCCTGAAAGAGCCTGGTGTGGTCCATGAGCCTGCAGCTTTTCTCTGTGTGCAACACTCCTTGGACTTGGTGCACTCCCCCAAGCTCCTATGAGACCAGGTGGGAGCCCTGACCAGCAGTCTCTAGGACTTCAGGATGTCTGCCACCTGCCACAGGGTCTGGGTGCTCCCAGCCAGCACCAGAGAGAACACAGGCAGCAGATATCTGGCAGGAATCTGAGCACACCCGGTGTGGGCCTGGAGCCCCAAGAGCAGTCCCATCAATGGCAGCAACCAGAAGTGAGATTCCAAGGCAAATATCATTCCCAGATTTGGTCATGCAAGGGTGAAGAGGCTAGGGAGGGCCTTGTGGGTCTACTGAGATGGTGACTGGGGGTGCACACTGCCTATGGCAGGCTTTGGTGTGAACAGAATTTTGAAGAGGGGAGAGATTGTATTCTGGACGACCCAGAGGGGAGCAGACTGAGGCTTCTCTGTGAAACAGAGGTCTGGGTATGGGCAAATTCCTTGCTTGGATTATATGAAAAGGCAAAAAAACTACAAAAGACCAAAAACCTCCAGAGAGAAAAAGACTGAGAAACTGGTTTCCACAGAGCCCAGCCTCTTGAAGGGGGCAAGGTGACTCAACCCAAGCAAGATTGACTGGAAAACAATGTGGAAGGCCCCTCCACCATAGACAAGCCAAAAACAAGAGGACAATAACCACAAAGGTCCCATACAATATAAAACTCAACATCAGGGGAAATCAATACAGTAAGCTCCCGATAATACCCTAAAAACTGTATACTGCATAGATACAAGTTTTTTTCTTTCTTTCTTTCTTTTTTTATTCACTTGTTCTCACGTTTCTTGGTTTTTATATTTTTTTAAACTACTTAACATTACACTAGAGGCTTAATACAATGATAAACCCAGGAAGACCCGAATTAATCTCCCTTGCCCACATCAAAGAGTTATAATCACCCTCCCATCTTATCCTTCTATCAGTATTTCTGTGTATTTGCTTTTGTTCTGGTATTATATAAATCTTTTCTAGGGGTTTATTCTGACTAAGCTCTTTTATTTCTTGTCATTCACTTTTGTCAGTCTATATGTTTGTTCATATTAGTTTACATGCCTTATAAATCTTATTTTGGGGGCTCATTCTGGCTGGGATTTCTTTTATCCTCTTTCTCTCTCTGTCCTTTTATATTTTTTCTTTCTTTTTGGTGATGAATTCCAATTACTCCAAAACCTTCCAAGGTCCACCCTGCCTGGATGGTGGATGATATATTCAGCTATACATTCTCTCATCCACTTCTCATCAAAATGACTAGGAGGAACACCCAACAAGGAAACCCCAAGACTGAGCCCTCTCCCTCAGAACTGTTGGACAAGGAAAAATACAATATGTCAGAAAGGGAATTCAGGGTAACAAGTATCCAGGCAATGGGTAGGATGGAGAAAAATATCAATGAGAATGTAGAATCTCTAAGGGCAGAACTGAGAACCAGTATGGCAGATGGTAAAAGTGCTATCAGTGAGATCCAATCTAATCTAAATAGTCTACCAACTAGAGTTATGGAGACAGAGGATAGAATTAGTGATCTAAAGGACAAGATGATTGAGAAGAAAGGTTATGAGGAGAGCTGGAACAAACTGCTTAGGAACCATGAGAACAGATTTAGGGAAATAAATGATGCCATGAAAGATTGCGATGTCAGAATTATTGGAATCCCAGAGGGGGTAGAGAGACAGAAGACTAGAAGATATAGCTGAACAAATTCGGGATGAAAATTTCCCCAATCTGGAGAATGGAACAACTGTTCATGTCCTAGAGGCAAAAAGGACAACCTCCAATATCAATGAGTCTAGAAAATCATCTAGACACATAATTGTGAAATTTACACATTATAATTTCAGACAAGAGGTCCTGAGGGCAGCTAGGGGGAAGAGATCCCTTATGTACAGAGGAAGATCCATCAGAATAACATCAGACATGTCCATAGAAACCTGGCAAGCCAGAAAGGACTGGGAAGACATATACAGGGTACTAAAAGAGAAGAACATGCAGCCAAGAATACTTTATCTAGCAAGGCTGACATTCAAAACGGATGGGGAGATAAAGAGCTTCCAAGACCAGCAAGGTTTAAAAGAGTATGTAACCACCAAGCCAGCACTCCAGGAAATATTAAAGGGGGTTCTATATAAGTAGAAAGAACACATGAGTGACTTAGAACAGAAATTTGCCATCTATAGAAACAAGGACTTCACAGGCAACATTTTACCAGTAAACACTTATCTTTCAATAATCACTCTCAGTGTGAACGACCTAAATGCTCCCTTAAAAAGGCACAGGGTTGCAAAGTGGATAAAACGACAGGACCCATCCATACGCTGTCTACAAGAGACACATTTGGAACCTAAAGACACATCCAGACTGAAAGTGAAAGGATGGAGAACCATCTTGCATCCCAACAAACCACAAAAGAAAGCTGGGGTAGTGATTCTCATATCAGATAAATTAGATTTTAAGCTAAAGACTGTAGTCAGAGATACAGAAGGACACTACATCATTCTTAAAGGGTCTATCCTTCAAAAAGACCTAACAATTATAAACAGTTATACCCTCTATATAAGAGCAGCCAAATACATAAGCCAGCTGTTAATCAAATTAAAGAGTCACATGGATATGAATACATTAATTGTAGGAGATCTTAACATGCCATTCTCAGTAACAGAAAAATCATCCAAACAGAAAATTTATAAAGAAACAAGAGTTTTGAATGACACATTGGACCAAATGGACTCATAAATATATAGAGAGCATTCCACCCTAAAACAACAGAATACTCATTCTCCTCTAGTGTACATGGAACATTCTATAGAATAGACAACATACTGAGTTAGGACTCAACTGAAACCAAAAGATCAAGATGAATCCCTAATATTCTCAGACCACAATGTGTTGAAACTGGAACTCAACCACAAGAAAAACTTTGGAAGGAATTCAAACACTTGGAGGCTAAAGACAAAAATGCTCAGGAATATTTGGATAAACCAGAAAATTGAAGAACTTAAACAATTCATGGAAACCAATGATAATGAAGACACATGGACCAAAACCTATGCTATACACCAAAGGCAGTCCTAAAGTGGAAAAACATAGCCAACCAATCCTCACTAAAAAAAAAAAAAAATGGGGGGATAGAATATGACTAACCCCAAGGAAATAGAAATAATCATCAAAAATTATTATCAACAGCTATATGCCAAAAAGTTAAGCAGCTTAGAAGAAATGGATGCATTACTGGGAACTTAAAAAATTCCAAGACTGAAACAGGAAGAAATTGACAACCTGAATAGACCAATATCTAGTAATGAGACTGAAGCCCTGAACACAAACCTCCCCAAAACAAGAGCGCAAGACCTGATGGATTCCCTGGGGAAATCTACCAAACATTCAAAGAAGAAATAATACCTATTCTCCTGAAAGTGTTTCAAAAAATAGGAACAGAAGGAAAAGTCCCAGACTTTTTCTATGAAGCCAGCATTACCCTGATCCCCAAACCAGGCAAAGACCCCATCCAAAAGGAGAATTTCACACCAATATACCTGATGGATATGGATGCCAAGATTCTCAACAAGATCCTAGCTAATAAGATCAAACAGCACATTAAAAAGATTATCCACCATGATCAGGAGGGATTTATCCCTGGTATTTAAGGGTGGCTCAACATTCACAAACCAATCAATGCGATAAAACAAATCAATAAGAGAAGAGCTAAGAACCACATGGTCCTCTCAATTGATGCAAAAAAAAAGCCTTTGACAGGGGGAGGGGGGTAAGATGGCAGAGAAGTAGGAGATCCTGTTGCAACCAGTCCCCAAAAGTGAGCTGGATATCTACGAGAACACACTGACCACCCATGAAATCACCCTGAGGAGCAAGGTTTCTTGCTCCTGGATCTCTCCGAGAGCAGAAGAGAGAAATGGAGAGGTAAAAACAAAGTGGGAATGCTCAAACTGATATCAGAGGATAAACAAAAGGGGGAGGGAGCCCCCAGAAGCTAACCAAGGACAGTAATACTCCAAAGGAAAGTGTCTGGTGGTGGGGGACCAGCATTAATGTAGAGTCCGTTAAAAACACTTAAAAAGGGCAAAAAGTTCTGAGGAGTAACTAGTGGAAGGGGGTGGTCACGGGCACTGGCCTGGACCCACGCTCCCAGGAAGGTGCTCCCCAAAGTGAGATTGGGGGGGGGGATCCAGTCCGCGGTTCCTGAACCTGCAGCTTTCAGCTCTCTGCAAAAATCTGTGGGCTGGATACGCACCTGCAAGCACCTGTAGAGAGTCTATGGTGGTCCACAAGCCGTAGCTTTTCTCTGGGGATGCCCAGGACATTCGCAACCCACCACAGGGCCTGGGGGATCCTTGCCGGCCCCAGAAAGAATGCAAGCAAGTGGCCTAGCCACCCTGGACCCCAATTGTGGAGCCACAGAAAGGCAGCTGGGGTCGTGACATTCGCAGCCAGTCCCAGGTCCACACTCCGAAAGCCACAGAAAGGCAGCTATGGTCGCACGCCACCTCTGACAGGTTGCACTGTGAGCAGAAGTTTTGCGGAGGGGAGTGTGTGTTCTGAACCACACAGAGAGGAGCAGAGACTAGGGCTTCCTGTGACAAGGAGGTCTGAGTGCTTCTGGGAAGATTCATTGGTATCTCCTAGTGGTTTTGATTTGAATTTCCTCATGATGAATGATATCGAACATCTTTTCATGTATCTGTTAACCATCTGAATTTCTTCTCTGGAAAAAAACTGTCTATTCATATCTTCTGCCCATTTCTTAACTGGATTATTTGTTTTTACAGTGTTGAAGTTGATAAATTCTTTATAGATTTTGGATACTAACCATTTATCAAATATATAATTTGCAGATATCTTCTTCCATTCTATAAGCTGCCTTTTAGTTTTGTTGATTGTTACCTTCTCTCTGCAGAAGTTTTTTTATCTTGATGAAGTACAATAGTACATTTTTGCTTTTGTTTCCCTTGTCTCCAGTGATCTGTATAATAGAAGTTGCTATGGCCAAAGTCAAAGAGGGTGCTGCTTATGTTCTCCTCTAGGATTTTGGTGGATTTCTGTCTCACACTTATGTCTTCCATGCATTTTAAATTTATTTTTGTGTATGGTGTAAGACAGTGGTCCAGTTTCATTTTTCTGCATGTTGCTGTCCAATTTTCCCAACAATATTCATTGAAGAGACTATTTTTTTCCATTGGATATTCTTTCCTGCTTTTCAAAGACTAATTGACCATAGAGTGGAGGGTCCATTTCTGGGTTTTCTACTCTATTCCATTGATCTATATGTCTGTTTTTGTGCCAGTACCATACTGTCTGGATGATTACAGCTTTGTAATAGAGCTTGAAATCTGGAATTGTGATGTCTCCACTTTTGTTTTTATTTTTCAAGATTCCTTTGGCCATTCGGATCTCCTACAATTCCATACAAATTTTAGAATGATTTCTTCTAGTTCTGTGAAAAGTGCTGGTAGTATTGTGATAGGGATTGCATTAATTGTGTAGATTTCCTTACATAGTATAAACATCTAAAAATGGTCATTCTTCTAATCAATGAGCATGAAATCCTTTTCCATTTCTTTGTATCCTCTTCAATTTCTTTCATAAATATTCCAAGTTTTCAGAGTACAGATCTTTTACCTCTCTGGTTATGTTTATTTCCAGGTATCTTATAGTTTGGGGTGCAATTGCAAACAGCCTCCATTCCTTGATTCCTTTTTCTGCTGCTTCTTTATTGGTGTAAAGTAATGCAACATATTTCTATATGTTGATTTTATATCCTGCCACATTGCTGAATTCTTATATTAGTTCTAGCAATTGTTCAGTAGAGTCTTTCGAGTTTTCAACATAGAGTATCATGTCTTCAGGAAAGAGTGGAAGTTTGACTTTTTCCTTACTAATATGGATACCTTTTGTTTCTTTTTGTTATCCAATTGCTGAGGCTAAGATTTCTAGTACTATTTTATATAGCAATGGTGAGAGTGGACATCTTCATCTTATTTCTGATCATAGGGGAAAAGCTCTGAGTTTTTCCTCATTGAAGATGACATTAAAGTGGGTTTTTCATATATTACCTTTATGATGTTGGAGGTATGTCTCATCTATCCTGACTTTGTTGAGAGATTTTATCAAGAATGGATGCTGTATTTTGACAAATACCTTTTGGTGCATCATGTTAATTGATTTGTGAATATCGAACCACCCATTCAGCTCAGGAATAAATCCCACTTGATTATGGTGAATGACTCTTTCAATGTACTGTTAGATTCGACTTGCCAGTATCTTGTTTAGAATTGTTGAATCCATTTTCATCAGGGACCTTGGCCTATAAGTCTTCCTTTGAGTGGGGTCTTTATCTGGCTTTAAAATCAAGATAATAGTGACCTTGTAGAAAAAGTTTGGAAGTTTTCCTTCCATTTCAATTTTTTGGACCATTTTGAGAAGAACTAATATTAACTTTTCTTTATTATTTATTTTTTCCCAAAATATTTTTATTTTATTTTTTCAGTATTACAAGATTAATTGTTCGGGAAGGGGGGCAAGATGGCAGAGAAGTAGGAGATCCTGTTGCAACATGTCCCCTAAAGTGAGCTGGATATATACCAGAACACGCTGAACACCCATGAAATCAGCCTGAGGAGCAAGATTTTTTACTTCTGGATCTCGACAGAGCAGAAGAGAGCAGTGGAGAGGTAAAACAAGGTGGGAACACTTGAACTGATATCGGATGATTAAAAAAAGGGGGTAGGGAGCCACCAGAAGCAATTCAAGGACAGTAATACCCTAAAGGAAAGGGCTTAGTGGTTGGGGACCAGCAATAACTTAGAGTCTGGTTAAAGACACTTAAAAAGAGCTAAAGGTTCAGAGGTTCTGAGGAGCAACTAGTGGAAAGGGATGGTCACAGACATGGGCCTTGGTCCACACTACAGGGAAGGACACCACTCACCTCAAAGAGAGACTGGTGGTGGGGTCCAGTCTGTGGTTCACGAACCTGCAGCTTTCTGCTCCTTGCACCATTTTGTAGGCAGGGCACACTCGCTCCTAAAAGCACCTTAGAGAGTCTGCTGTGGTCCAGGAGCCTGTAGCTTTTCCTTGCATGCCCCACTCTCTGGACTGAGTGCAACCTTGACTGAAAAGACATTTATGGCCTGTGGCAGGGTCTGGGCACTCCCAGCTGGCCCCGGAGAGAACCCGGGTGGGCAGCCTAATCTCGGGCAGGAATCTGACCACACCCTGCATGGGCCTGGAGCCAGGAGAGCAGAGGAGCACTCTGCAGAGTTGTCCAACTGTGGCGGAGAGTGCGCACACCACCTGTGCCAGGCTGTGCTGTGAGCAGAATTTTGCAGAGAAGAATGTGTGTTCTGGACCACACAGAAGGGAGCTGACTGAGGCTTCTCTGTGATGCAGAGGTCTGGGTATGTACAGGCAGATTCCTTGCTTGGAATCCCCAAAAAGGTGAAAAAGCTACAAAAGGCCAAAAACCTTCAGAGAACAAAAGACTGAGAAACCGGTTTCCAGAGAGCTCAGCCCCTTGACTGGGGGGCAGGGTGACTCAACCCAAGCAAGACTGACTGGAATACAACACGGCAGGCCCCTCCCCCAGAAGACCAGTCAAAAAACAAAAGGACTAAAACCACAGGGTCCCCATAAAATTTTAAATCCCCAACATCAGGGGAAATCAATACATTAAGCTCCTGATAATACCCTCAAACCTGTATATTTCATAGATACAAGTTTTTTTTCTTTCTTATTCTCTTTCTACATTTTATTCACTTGTTTTCACATTTTATGTTTTTTTTTTAATTTTTTTAAACTACTTAACATTACAACTTGAGGCTTAATACAATGATAAATCCAGGAAGACTCAAAATAACCTTCCTTGCCCGTGAGGAGTTATAACCACTCTCCCATCATATCCTTCTGTCAGTGTTTCTATGTATTTGCTTTTGTTCTGGTATTATATAAATCTTATTCCTGGGGTTCATTCTGACTAGGTTCTTTTATTCCTTGTCATTTACTTTGGTGGTTTATATGTTTGCTCGTGTTGGTTTACATACCTTATAAATGTTATTTTGGGGGCCTATTCTGGCTGGGATTTCTTCTTTCTCTATCTTTTTTTATCCTTATTCTTTCTTTTTGGTGGTGAATCCCAATTGCTCCTAAACCTTCCAGAGTGCACCTTGCCTGAGTCATGAGCAATATATCCAGCTATACATCCTCTAACCCACTTCTCATCAAAATGACTAGGAGGAACACCCAACAGAGCAAAAACCCAGAAACTGCACCCTCTCCCTCAGAACTATTGGACATGGACATAAACAATATGTCAGAAAGGGCATTCAGGGTGACAATTATCCAGGCAAAATCTTAACATGGAGAAAAATATTAATGACAGCATAGAATCTTTAAGGGCAGAAATGAGAACCAGTATAGCTGATGTAAGAAATGCTATCAGTGAAATCCAATCCAATCTAAATAGTCTAACAGCTAGAGTTACAGAGACAGAGGATAGAATTAGTGATCTAGTGGTAGTTGAGAAGATGGTTAGGAAAATGGTTGAGAAGAAAGGTCAGGAGGAGGGCTGGAGCAAACTTCTCAGGAATCATGAGAACAGACATAGGGAAATAAACGTTTCATTGCCATGAAACGTTCCAATGACAGGGAGAGGAGCAAGATGGCAGAGGAGCAAGAGGTTGAATTAGAGTCAGATCCCAGAAGTTCAGCTAGATAGTTATCAAAACAGTCTAAAGGCCTGCATACTCAACTGGAGAGAGAAGAGAAGAAGAACAGCATTTCTAGGAGCAGAAAATCAACCACATTTCTAAAGGTAGGACGTGTGGTAAAGTGAATCCAAAAAGACGGGAAGAGAGACCACGGGGGGAGGGGCTGGCTCCTGGCAGCCACAGAGCAGCAGAGCACAAAATCAGAACTCTTAGAGTCTGCTCCACTGAGGGACATCACTCCAGAGGCTAAGCAGGGGGTTTAGCCCTCAGGGGAATGGTGTGGTTTCAGGACTCATGGGGTGACAAAGGGACTGGGGGTGGCTGAGTGTGGCAGAGCTCCCAGGTATCGGGGCAGAGAAGCCAGTGGCAGAGAAGGAGCCATGCAATGCAGTATCAGATCAGGCTCACATTACACCACAATCTGAGGCACAGTCAGGTGGCGGCTCTTCAAGTAGGGAACCCGCTGGAGGCAGCTCTGGAGAGACCCCCTCCTTTGTCCTCCAGAAGGACTGGTGCGGGAGCATGAAGCAGGAATCTGCTGGGTTTGGAGACCCCAGACGGGGCTGAGCAAGACATAGAGGCACTCCCTCACGGGCGGCTGAGCTCTGAGCTTGGGTGGGAACCAGGTAGATGGGAGTGATTGATTGCTTTCCTCCGAGGGTGCCCTGAGGAGCGGGGCCACAAGTGCTCAGCTTCTCTAGCCGGAGATTGGGAGGCCGCCACTTGCATTCCCAACCTCCAGGGTGGTACGGAAAGCGTTCAGGGAGCAAAGAATCCCAAGAGCAAACCCCAGCAAATTGCTTGGCCAAATCTCTGGAAAGAGCAGGGCAATTCCACCTTGGGCAAAGACATTTGAGATTCAAGGCAATAGGCCCCTCCCCCAGAAGATCAGTGAGAATATCCAGCCAAGACCAAATTCATCAATCAATGAAAAATGTGGAAATCCAGAGTATTTTTCTCTTTCACTCATCTATTCTTATTTTGATAAAATGACAAGGTGGAAAAACTCACCACAAAAAAAAAAAAAAAAGAACAAGAGACAGTACCAATGGCTAGAGACCAAGTCAATACGGACATAGTAATATGTCAGAAATAGACTTCAAAATGACATTTATCAAGGTGCTAGCTGGGCTCATAAAAACATGGAAGATATTAAAGAATCCTTTCAGGAGAAATAAAATACAATTCTGGAGAAATGAAAGAACTAAAATCTAACCGAGATGAAATCAAAAAAGCTATTAATGAGGTACAATAAAAAATGGAGGCTCTTAAAAAAAAAAAATGGAGGCTCTTACTGATAGAATAAATGAGGCAAAAGAAAGAATTAGTGATATAGAAGACCAAATGATGGCAAATAAAGAAGTTGAGAAAAAGAGATACAAACAAATATTGGACCACAAGGGGAGAATTAGAGAGATAAGTGATACCATAAGATGCAACAATATTAGAAGAATTGGGATCCCAGAAGAAGAAGAAGAAGAGAGCAAAAAGGGTAGAAGGTATATTGGAGCAAATTATTGTAGAGAATTTCTCAAATCTGGTGAAGAGAACAACCATCAAAATCCAGGAGGCACAGAGAAACCCCCTCAAAATCAAGAAAAAGAGGTCTACATCCCATCAACTAATAGTATAACTTACAAGTCTTAGTGACAAAGAGAAAATCCTGAAAGAAACTCCGGACAAGAAGTCTGTAACACAAAAAGGCATAAATATTAGATTGGCAGCAGACCTATCCACAGAGACCTGGCAGGCCAGAAAGGACTGGCATGATATATTCAGAGCACTAAATGAGAAAAATATGCAGCCAAGAATACTATATCTAGCTAGGCTGTCACTGAAAATCGATGGAGAGGTAAAAAGCTTCCAGGACAAACAAAAAATAAAGGAATTTGCAAACACCAAACCAGCCCTACAGGTAATATTGAAAGGGGTCCTCTAAGCAAAGAGAGAGCCTAAAAGGAAAATAAACTAGAAAGGAACAGAGGCAATATACAGTTAACAGTCACCTTACAGGCAATACAATAACAATAAGTTCATATCTATCAATAGTTACCATGAATGTAAATGGGCTAAATGCCCCAATCAAAAGACGCAGAGTATCAGAATGAATAAAAAAACAAGACCCATCAATATGCTGTTTACAAGAAACTCATCTTAGACCCGAAGACACTTCCAGCTTTAAAGTGAGGGGGTGGAAAACAATTTACCATGCTAATGGACATCAAAAGAACTGGGGTGGCAATACTTATATCAGATAAATTATATTTTAAGTCAAAGAATATAATAAGAGATGAGGAAGGACACTATATCATACTTAAAGGGACCATCCAACAAGAAAATTTAACAGTTGTAAATATCTATGCCCCTAATATGGGAGCAGCCAATTATATAAATCAATTAATAACAAAGTCAAAGAAATATATCAACAATAATACAGTCATAGAAAGGACTTTAATACCCCCCTCACTGAAATGGACAGATCGTCTAAACAAAAGATCAACAAGGAAATAAAGGCTCTAAATGACAAACTGGACCAGATGGACATCACAGACATATTCAGAACATTCCATCTCAGCAACAGAATACTCATTCTTCCCTAGTGCACATGGAACTTTTTCCAGAATAGATCACATTCTGGGACACAAATCAGGTCTCAATTGGTACCAAAATTTTGGAATCATTCCCTGCGTATTTTCAGACCACATTGCCATGAAACTAGAAATCAATCACAAGAAGTAAGTTGCAAAGTACTCAAATATATGGAGGCTAAACAGCATCCTACTAAAGAATGAATGGGTTAAACAGGAAATTAAAGAAGAATTAAATAAATTCATGGAAACAAATGAAAATAAAAACAACTTTTCAAGATTATAGGGACACAGCAAAGGCGGTCCTGAGAGGAAAGTATATAGCAATACAAGCCTTTCTCAAGAAACAAGAAAGACCTCAAATATATAACCTAACCCTACACCTAAAGGAGCTGGAGAAAGAATAGCAGAATAAGCCTAAACCCAGCAGAAGAAGAGAAATAATAAAGATCAGAGCAGAAATCAATAAAATAGAAGCCAAAAGAACAGTAGAACAAATCAAGGAAACTAGGAGCTGGTTCTTTCAAAGAATTAATAAAATTGATAAACCCTTAGCCAGACTTATATTAAAAAAAAGGACCCAAATTAATAAAATCATGAATGAAGGAGTAGAAATCACAACCAACACCAGTGAAATACAAACAATTATAAGAACATATTATGAGCAACTATATGCCAGCAAATTAGACAATCTGGAAGAAATGGATGCATTCGTAGAGACACACAAACTACCAAAACTGAACCAGGAAGAAATAGAAAACCTGAACAGAATGATAACCAGTAAGGAGATTGAACCAATCATCAAAAATCTCCCAATAAACAAGAGCCCACGGCCAGATGGCTTCCCAGGGGAATTCTACCAAACATTTAAAGAAGAATTAATACCTATTCTCCTGAAATTGTTCCAAAAAATAGAAACGGAAGGGAAACTTTCAAATTCATTTTATGAGGCCAGCATTACCTTGATCCGAAAACCAAAGACCCCATCAAAATGGAGAATTACAGATGAATATCTTTGATGAACACGGTTGTAAAAATTCTCACCAAAATACTAGCCAATAGGATCCAACAGTACATTAAAAGGATTATTCACCACGACCAAGTGGGATTTATTCCTGGGCTGCAAGTTTGGCTCAACATCCACAAATCAATCAATACGATACAATACATTAACAAAAGAAAGAACAAGAACCATATGATACTCTCAATGGATGCTGAAAAAGCATTTGACAAAGTACAAGAACCTTTCTTCATCAAAACTCTTCACAGTGCAGTCACGGATTCCTCAACATCATCAAAGCCATCTATGAAAAACCCACAGCAAATATCATTCTCAATGGCGAAAAGCTGAGAGCTTTTCCCCTGAGGTCAGGAACACCGGCAGCGATGCCCACTATCCCCACTGATATTCAACATAGTACTAGAAGTCCTAGCCTATTGCTAGACTATTGCTAGCCTATTGCCTAGCAATCAGACAACAAAAAGAAATAAAAGGCATCCAAATTGGCAAAGAAGTCAAACTCTCACTCTTTGCTGATGATATGATACTTTATGTGGAAAACCCAAAAGACTCCACTCCAAGACTGCTAGAACTCATACAGGAATTCAGTCAAGTCTCAGGATATAAAATTAATGCACATAAATCAGTTGCATTTCTCTACACCAACAGCAAAACAGAAGAAAGAGAAATTAAGGAGTCGATTCTGTTTACAATTGCACCCAAAACCATAAGATACCTAGGAATAAACCTAACCAAAGAAGCAAAGAATCTGTACTCAGAAAACTACAAAGTGCTCATGAAATAAATTGCGGAAGACACAATGAAATGGAAAAACGTTCCATGCTCATGGATTGGAAGAACAAATATTGTGAAAATGTCTATGCTACCTAAAGCAATCTATACATTTAATGCAATCCCTATCAAAATACCATCAATTTATTTCAAAGAAATGGAACGAATAATCCTAAAATTTATATGGAACCAGAAAAGACCACGAATAGCCAGAGGAATGTTGAAAAAGAAAACCATAGTTGGTGACATCACGATTCCAGACTCCAAGCTCTATTACAAAGTTGTAAACATCAAGACAGTGTGGTATTGGCACAAAAACAGATACACAGATCAATGGAACAGAATAGAGAGCCCAGAAATGGACTCACACACTCTATGGTCAACTAATCTTCAACAAGACAGGAAAGAATATCCAATGGAAGAAAAACAGTCTCTTCAACAAATGGTGTTTTAAAACTGGACAGCTACATACAGAAGAATGAAACTGGACCATTTCCTTACTCCACACAAAAAAAATTGACTCAAAATGGATCAAAGACCTCAATGTGAGACAGGACTTCATCAAAATCCTGGAGAACACAGGCATCAACCTCTTCAACCTCAGCCGCAGCAACTTCTTCCTAGAAACATCTCCAAAGGCAATGGAAGCAAGGGGAAAAATAAACTATTGGGACTTCATCAAGATCAAAAGCTTTTGCACAGCAAAGGAAAATCAACAAAACCAAAAGACAACTGACAGAATGGGAGAAGATATTCACAACTGACATATCAGATAAAGGGCTAGTTTCCAAGATCTATAATTTATCAAACTCAGTACCCAAAGAACAAATAATCCAATCAAGAAATAGGCAGAAGACCTTTTGGCAAAGAAGACATCCAAATGGCCATCAGACCCATGAAAAACTGTTCAACATCACTTGGTATCAGGAAAATACAAATCAAAACCAGTGAGATACCACCTCACGCCAGTCAGAATGGCTAATATTAGCAAGTCAGGAAATGACAGATGTTGGTGAGGATGCAGAGGAAGGGGAATCCTCCTACACTTTTGGTGGGAATGCAAGCTGGTACAGCCACTCTGGAAAACAGTATGGGGGTTCCTCAAAATGTTGGAAATAGAGCTACCTTATGATCCAGCAATTGCACTACTGGGTATTTACCCTAAAGATATAAATGTAGTGATCCGAAGGGGCACAGGCACCCAAATGTTTATAGCAGCAATGTCAACGATAGCCAAACTATGGGAAGAACCTAGATGTCCATCAACATATGAATAGATAAAGATGTGGTAGATGTACACAATGGAATACTATGCAGCCATCAAGAGAAACAAAATCTTGCCATTTGCAATGACGTGGATGGAACTAGAGGGTATTATGCTAAATGAAATAAGTCAGTCAGAGAAAGACAATTATCACATGATCTCTCTGATATGAAGAATTTGAGAGGCAAGGCGGGGGGTTGTGGGGTGTTGTGGGTAGGAAATGAAACAAGATGGGATGGGGAAGGAGACAAACCATAAGAGATTCCTAAACTCATGAAACAAACAGGGTGGCTGGGAGGTAGGGGGGGTAGGGATAGGGTGGCTGGGTTATGGACATTGGGGAGGGTATGTGCTATGGTAAGTGTTGTGAAATGTGTAAGCTATATACAAGGCCAACATCCTTATTGACCCGCTAGAGCTCCAGGCAGCCACCATGGATGACCTGGATGAGGATGAAGAGCCAGCCCCGGCTGTGGTCCAGCGCCCCACGCAGGCTCTGGCCATGGAGCGTTGCTGCCCCTGCCCTGGCCCAGCTGGCTCAGTTCTCCAACCCTAGGCCGAGCTAACCTCAGAACAATGGCTGTGAGCCTGATGACCCCACAGCGGCCTCTGAGCACCTCAGAGAAAGTGAAGGTCCCAATGTTGAGCGCTGAACTAGAGGACTCATGAGGACATTGAGGGCAGCCACTGGAACAAGGGCCTGCTGCTGGGGTGTCCTCCTGAGGAGCCGGAGCAGCCCCTCACCGAGAACTCCCTGCTGGAAGTCCTAGATGGCGCCATCATGATGTATAATCTCAGTGTTCGCCAGCAACTAGGCAAGATGGTGGGTAAGTCTGACGATGTCAACGAGTATGTGATGAATCTGAGGGACACAGAGGACAAACTCCACCAGTGCCCCAAGTGGAAGAAGGACATCCTTGCCAAGTTGACCAAGAGTCAGAAGGTTTTCTCTGAAAACCTGGACCAACTGAGTCGCTATCTTGCCTGGGTCCATGCCACTGTCTATTCCCAGGAGAAGATACTCGACATCTACTGGTTTCTTTGCATCTGCCTGTGGACCATTGAGCACAGCGACCGCATGGGGTAACTCATCACCTTCATGCCAGAGTTCTACTTGAGCGTGGCCATCAACAGCTATAGCACCCTCAAGAATTACTTCAGCCCTGTGCATAGCATGGAGGAGCTCCCAGGCTATTAAGAGACTCTGACCTGCCTGGCTTCCATCCTTGCCAAGCACTTTGCAGACACATGCATCGTGGACACTGTCATCTGCGACTCACTGATGCAAGCACTGGCCAGCTACATGTGCTACCCGCACTCCCTGAGGGCCATGGAGCGGATCCCCGAGGAGCAGTGTGGTGCCATGGTGAGGAGCCTCCTGGCTCCCTATGAACAGTGGCCTTGGGCCCAGACCAACTGGATCCTGGTTCAACTCTGGAGGGGCTGTGGGTTCGGGTATCGGGTATTGCTACACATGGCTGCCCCACCTGCTGAAAACCAAAGCTATGGACGCCAACTTGCCCAGCCTCCAGAAGCCCTGCCCTTCCACCCTGCCTCAGCAGCACATGGCAGAGCTGCTGCAGGAGAGTCCCGACGTGGTGCCCAGCTTCCTCAACAGCATCCTCAACCAGCTCAACTAGGCCTTCTTGGAGTTCATCAGCATGATCCAGGAGATCTAACAGCCTGCTGAGAGCCTAGAGTGAACTTTGTGGACAGCCGGCAGCTCTAGGTGTGCGCCACCTGCTTTGACCTCTCACTCAGCCTGCTGCGTGTCTTGGAGATGACCATCACACTGGTGCCCGAGATATTCCTTAACTGGGCCAGGCCTACCTCCAAGATGCTGCTGCAGCATCTCGCGCAGCTGCTGAACCAGGTGTTGAACCAGGTGAGGGCAGAGGAACCTGTTTGACCGCGTGGTCACCCTGCGGCTGCCTGGCCTGGAGAGCGTGGACCACTGCCCCATTCTGGTGGCTGTGATGGACATCTTGGTGCAGCTCCTGGTGCACGGCATGGCCTCCGGGACAGAGCAAGCCACGTCAGTGCTCCTTGCTGATCCTTGCTTCCAGCTTCGCTCTATATGTTATCTCCTGGGGCAGCCAGAGCCCACTGCATTGCCTGCCCCTGACCGGAAGTGCTTCTCCCTGCAGAGCTACACAGATTACATCAGCACTGAGGAGCTGGCCCAGGTGGAATGGATGCTGGCACACCTGACCTCTGCATCTGCCCAGGCAGCTGGCTGCCTCCCTGCCCACCAGCAAGGAGGACCTCTGCCCCATCTGCTATGCTCACCCCATCTCTGCTGTGTTCCAGCCCTGCGGCCACAAGTCTTGCAAAGGCTACAGCAACCAGCACCTGATGAACAACACGGACTGCTTCTTCTGCAAAGCCACCGTCCTGTCTGTAGAGGACTGCGAGAAGGTGGCCAGTGTCAGTACCACCACCTCCTACCACCACCTCCTCCACTGCCTAGCCTACATGGCAGCAGCCTCCACCCCTGTACTCAGACACAGGCTGGACCCTATTTATGAGCTCCATTTGTCCTGTTCCCCATGACCACCACTCCCTCAACCCCCACCTGCCACGTCCAACTTCCTTGACTGAGTGTAACCTCACTGGCAGGATCCCAACTGTGTCCTAATTGTGCCTGAGCTTGACTTTCAATCAAGGCCACACTGAGTATTAAATTATTATTACACACACACACACACACACACACACACACAAATGTGATAATTCACAGACATGTACCCTGAGGCAAATAATACATTATATGTTAATTTAAAAAAAAGTATCCAGTATATAGGGGCTATCAATAATTGTTGTTGGGTTAATGACTGAGTGGGAATGTTCAAAGGTATGCTTCAAATTATCTTCAGTTCTGTGAATCCCATTTACTAAACAAAAATAATTTCTTTTCACTATTATTCTGACCAGTAAATGATATTATGTTACAAAAACTGCTCTATTAATGGTGGTGGTGGTGGTGATGGTGGTGGTGGTGGTGGTGGTCAGAGCTATGATTGAGATAGTGTTGTATGTTGTTGATGCTGTTGAAAATCTAATCACCAACAATGGTGACTCCATTTTTCTGGGGGAATAAAATCTTTGCCTTCATACCTCTTCTGTAAGTGAGTCTATATATAAAACCTCCAAAGACTGATGGGAAATGAAAGTCCCATAGTATGATTAACAGTGAACCTTGGTCTCTCCTCCCTTACTCCACAGTGACAGAAGATAAAGAGCTCTTAAATATTTATATGTTCTGTAAGGGCTCTGGTCTGATCAAGATGATTAACAATGCACTTTGATGTGTATGATGTGTAAATTAATATGATATAATCCTAGAAAAAGCAAATAAATTTTTGAAAATTAGATCCCATTTTTTAAGGATTTAATTATTTGAGAAAAAGCAAGTGTAAGAGATCATGAGCAAGGGAGCAGCAGAGGGAGAGGGAGAAGCAGGACCCTGGGATCATGACCTAAGCCGAAGGCGATTCTTAACTGACTGAGCCACCTGGGCACCCCCTTAAATCCTATTTTAAATTCATTGAAGAATCTGCATATCTATTAATAAACCTACTTGTTTCTTTTAGAAAAATTCTAATGTTCATATATTGGGTTTGCTGAAAGATATGGACAATGTATGTCTTCCTTAATCACTCTATAACCTTCACAGTCCTGGGATGAGCACTAAAGAGTAGCAGACAAGTGAAGGGCACAGGCTCTGACCCTACAGAGCCCCTAAGGAACAGTAGTTCCTTCAGTAATTCCTCAGTAGTTCTCCAGCTTTCAATTGATAATTTTGTACTTTTCAAGGATCCATTTCTTCCAGCTTTGATGGAGGTTCCTAAGGGGCTGGTCTTAGGGGAAAAGGCCAGTAACCCAGATATACCTAAACTCAAGATAAGAATCTCATCTGTCTTTACTTATATTATTTTTCTTATAACTCACAAAAAGGCCTTAGGGTATATAGGTCAGGACTATTGGGATTACAATTATTATTACCATTTTACAAATGAGCAGAGAATGACAGATCTGAGCGTAGAGCCAGTCTTCCTAACCCCAAGGTGGGCTTCCTACCCACAGTTCTTGCCCAGTCCTACTCATCCACCTCTGGAGGTAAACCAGTTATAACACAATGTCATTTCAAAATGTCAGAGATGTGATATCACCAAACAGCCTTAATTAGGGGGCATAAATGCCTCTTTTTCCTCCAGAGCCTTAAGTGGGAACATTAGATTAAATAAACTAAAATGTTAGAGAATATTCAAATCAGTTCAATTAAATAATATTTATGGAGCAATAAGTACTAAGTATAGAAGTTAAAGCAATGTTTTGAGGAGCTCAGAGTCAAGAAAGCACAGAGAACAAGTAAACTGCTCCCTTGCTGCCACACGCAATAGCCAAAGTACACACCCCAGGACCCCCAGGGCCAATGGTATGGGGAGGTCCATGTTATCCATGGCCTAGAGGCAGGGCCAGGGCATCCATGTCAGTGTTCAGAGCAAAGAGGATTTCAGCAGGATCACAAGTGGGTGACTGGCATCTGCAAATATGAACAGTCCTTGAAAGATGAGTTCACTGGACAGATTTGTGATTCTAATTAATACTCAACGTGACTGAGCTTGAAGCAAATGACTTGTTTCTCCTTCCATCAGCCCTGCCTAGACAACTCCTTGAAAATCACAGACTTCTTGACTCTGGAAGACTGTCACCCCTTAGTCCTCCTGGAAGTACAGTGGTTCATGTAGAGGAGAGAGAGAAGAAGGAGCCCATGCATGCCTCAGACCCAGAACAAAGGGCTTTAGGCTGACAGCAGGGCCTCACCATATCAGCCCTACCTGATGAAGGAGAGCTACCTTCCATGCCTAGAATCCAAGGCTGAGCTTACAGCCTGGGAGCTTATTGGTGTCCAGCCCCATCCCAGACCCCTCCTGGGAGCCCACTACCCATTAGCTCATCATATCCAGCCCCATCCAGACCCCACCTGGAAGCCCACTACTCATGAGCTCATCAGTACCCAGCCCCATGCCAGACCCCTCCTGGGAGCCCACTACCCATGAGCTCACCTGTGCCCAACCCCATCTCAGATCCCTCCTGGAAGCCCACTGCCCATGAGCTCATCAAGCCCAGCCCCATCTCAGATCTCATCCTGGAATCCCACTGCCTGAGAGCTCACCTGTCCCCAGTCCCATCTCAGATGCCTCTTGGGGTCCATTCTTCCAGTCTAGATCCTCTTAGTTAGCTCAGGAGGTACTGAGCAATGTGTGTCACAGAGTATCACAGCCCCAGAAGAATATCTGTCTTCTCAATCTCCCTCCCACAGGTCTTCAGGCCAGGTCAGTGCCTGTCTTCCCAGGAAGTTCACCACAGATCCCCAGCTTAAAATATATTAGAACCACTTGGCAGGCACAAGCCACCTACTGACATCTCATGTTAAGGTGTCCTTCAAGGCATTCATCTTTCCCTTTGGACTTGGTGTCAAGATGTTTCTTTAGATTGTGCTATGGGTAAGAGACCCGATTCAACCACTCCTAGAACAGCGTTACTCAACTTTTCATCTCCAATATCATCAGCACCATCACCATCTCACCCCCAAGGAGAGAAATTGTTTAATTTTGTGAGAAATAAATGAGAACTGATGGGAAGAGAGTGGGGATAAGTGAAGCAGTTAACAGAAAAGGAAAAAAAAATGTCTATGGACTACTCTATGTCGAATGTACATTAATTTAATATAAGAAGAAAGAAATTAAATACAAAGGAATAGGAATTTGTCATATAGAGTTGAACTTTGGAGGACCATAAACCATTGTAATATCTAAGGCTTTTTGTCCCCTAATGACCAATTTTTACTCCTTTGGGGATATCACTGTGTTGAGATTCATGTCACACAGAGAAATTCCTAAAATGAACACTTATGTTAAAATGATGTCCAAGACCAGCTTTTTCTTCCAGCACATGTCCCCTGTGATTCACAGAGGTAGGCTAGTACCCAAACTTCCCAGTACATCTCCAGGATCAACATCAGCAGGCCCTACCTCCTCCAAACTCTGGCTGAGCATTTCTCCCATTGTTCTACCTCAAATTTGGTTTGCCCTTAAATTGCAAAACACCCCTGTAAGAGCAGAGAGAGGTGCTTCCAGCAGCCCAGAGATTTGCTACCTATGTCAGGAAAAAATTCTGCTGTCCCCAGGACCCTACCCTGCCCAAGAAGCTGCTGTGGTCACTTTACACCTCTAATGTAGACCCCTTCCCTACACAGACAGGCCATCCTGACTCCTATGGTGTGGAGGGGGTTAATTGAATTGTGAAAGTAGATAACAGCTCACTATCACACAGTCCTCTAATTATTTAATAATTAAAAATAACCACAACTGTTTATCAAGGGACTGAATGTATATTAATGGTTGGCAAGGTTATTTGTGTGATGCTTGTTTGATGGGAAACTAAATATTACTTGACACTTTACCACAGTGCTTTCTTACAGGGCTTTAAACATCAATCAGTTATTTAAAGTCTAACATATATTGACTTTTTTTAATTACAGAGCTTTCCAGAGTAGAGGGAGTATAAAGGAAGAAAGAATGAGGTCACCACCAAGAACACTCCATTTGTCTTCGAATTTGATCTATTTCTTTTCTGTTTTATTAAGACCTTGCTTTGTTTTATAGATCCTATGACCAGGTGTCAATTTGTTTCTAAGACATGGTGTTTGCTTATTTTTTCTCAGTGCAGAAACCCCTTATTTGGCATGTCTGGGATAGATACAGGTTCAGGAGAGGGTGTGCATTCTGAGCAGTTTGATGTTGCTTTTGCAGGACACAAAGGCTCTAGGTAGCCCATCCTCAACCCAATCACCCACTCTGGTTGTATTAGCAATGCCACATCAAAGAAGGGAGTAATAAGACTATGCAGAACCTTATCCCAAGGGGAAACAGTAGAACCACGCATTTGAAAATAGAGCTACATTTATGGAAGCACTTTACATAGTGATACTTTTTAAAACAGTAAATGGAGGAGAAATGGAAAATGGCAGAGAAGTAGATGACCCTGTTTCAACCAGTCCCTTAAAGTGACCTAAATATCTACCAGAACACTCTGAACACCCATGAAATTAGCCTGAAGTGTAAGATTATACACTTCTGGATCTCTCTGGAGGCAGAAGACAGCAGTGGAGAGGTAAAGCAGAGTGGGAATGCTGGGACTGATATCAGAGGTTAAGCAAAAGGGGGAGGGAGCCACCAGAAGCAACATGTTGGAAAGTAATACCCCAATACGAAAGTGCCCTGTGATTGGAGACCAGCATTAACTTGGAGTCTGGTTTGTATTGAGGAGGGCACGTATTGCATGGAGCACTGGATGTGGTACATGAACAATGAATCTTGTAACACTGAAAAAATAAAAGTATTTGGGGGGGAAAAAAGCCTCAAAAAGAGCAAAAGATCTAAGGGGCAACTGGTAGAATTGAGCAGCCATGGGCATGGGCCTAAGCCCACAGTCCCAGGATGGTCACTGCCAGTGACCACCCATGCCAGAGAGAGCCAGGCGGGGCCTCCAGTCTGTGGTCCCTGAGCCGGCAGCTTTCTGCTGCTTGTACCACCACTTGGGCTGGGTGCACTCCTGCCCTCACCTGAGAAAGCCTGGTGTGGGCACCAGCCAGTGGTTTCTGGGCCCACAGCCTTCCTTAACCTGTGCATCTGCTGGGTGTGAGCACACCTGCCATGGGCATGGACCCCAGTTCTGACAATGGCAGTCACCCGGGGTCACCTGGACCAATATCATTCACAGGTGTAGTGGTACAGGGGTACAGAGACAAGAGGGGGCCTTGGGCAACCACTGAGATGATGGCTGGAAGTGTGCACTGCCTGTTGGGAAGTTGCAGTGTTCAGTGGAGTTTGTAGAGAGGGAGTCTGTGTATTCGGGACCACCCAGAGGGGAACAGAAAGAGGTTTCTTTCTGAGGTAGAGGTCTGGATACAGACAGTTTGTTTTCCACTAAACCTCCAGAAAGCCACAAAAAACCACCAAAGAACAAAACCTTCAGAGAAAAAAAGCCTGAAAAACTGATTTCCACAGAACCAAGCCCCTAGATAGGGGGCAGGGCACTCAGCCCAAGCAAGATTGACAGAAAAAAACGCAGCAGGCCCCTCCCCCAGAAGACAAGCCAAAAGAACAAGAGGACAGCCACCGCAGGGTCCTCATAAAAGTGTAAAACCCCAACATCAGGGGAAAACAATATATTAAGCTCCTGGTGTTGTTGCCCCAAAACCTGTATATTTTATAGATACAATCTTTCTTTCTTTCTTTTTTCTTTCTTTTTTCTTTCTTTTTTCTTTCTTCTTTCTTTCTTTCTTTCTTTCTTTCTTTCTTTCTTTCTTCTTTCTTTCTTTTTCTTTCTTTCCTTCCTTCTTTTTCTTTATTTTTTTAGTCATTCTCTTTTAAATTAGTTCTCACAATTCTTGTTCTTTTAATCTTTTAACCTACTTACCATTACAACTAGAGGTTTAATACAACATATACCATAATAACTTTTTAACTTCAACTTTTTTTCATACATATACCTCATTTTTCATTTCCTTCTTACTTTTTTTTAAATATAGATATAATCTTCAAGGTAATCCTTTTTCCCTATTCAATACTACCTCTATGTATAAACCAGTTCTAATTAACCTGTATCTCTGGAAACTTGTGTCCTTCAACAAGGAACAAGATTCATCCAGTAAGAGCTAAAATAACCTTCGTTGGCCACATAGAAGGTTTATAACACCTTCCCATTTTATTCTTCTACTGGTGATGATATGTATTTGTTATTGTTTTGTACTATATAAATCTTGTTCTTGGCGTTCATTTTGGCTTGTTTTTTTTTTTTTCTTCTCTTTTCCTTTTGTCAGTCTTTTTGTGTCATCATTTGTGTTTATGTACCTTCTAATTCTTACTTTTGGGGTTCATTTTGACTGATTTTTCTCTCTTTTTTCATGTTTTCATCCTCTTAGATTTTCTCTTTCTTTTTTTCTTTTTCTCTCTCTTTATTCTTTTTCTTTCATTTTAGTGGTGACTTCTGATTGCTCTGAAAATTTCCAGGGTGCACCTTGCCTGGATCATGGTTGATATATTCAGTATATATCCCCCAGCCACCTCTCACCAAAATGACTAGCAGGAGGAACACTCAAAAGAGGAAAATTCAGAGACCGTGCTCTCTTACACAGAACTATTGGATATAGACATAAACCATAAGGGAAAGAGAATTGAGGGCAACAATTATCCAGGCAATGACTAGGCTGGGGAAGACCATTAGTGGCAACATAAAAACTGACAGGGTGGAAGTGAAGGCTGATTTGGCAGGATTGAAAAATGCTATCAGTGACATCCAATCTAATCTAAATACTTTAACTGTTAGGTTAACTGAGGCAGAAGATGGAATTAGTGATCTAGAAGACAAACTGATAGAGAAGAAAGATCAGGAGGAGGCATGGAACAGCTTATAAGCCATGAAAACAGAATTGGGGAAATAAATTGTTCCAATGTCAGAACTATTGGTATCCTTGAGAGGATGGAGAAAGAGAGAAGACTGGAAGACATAGTTGAGCATATTCTGGATGAAAATTTCCCCAATCTGGGGAATGGAAAAACTGTTCATGTCCTAGAGGCAGAAAGGACACCCCCAAGATCAATGAGTCTAGAAAGACCTCAGACACTTAAGTGTGAAATTTACAATTCATAATTTTAGACAAGAGGTCCTAAGGACAGCTAGGGGGAAGAGATTCCTTACGTACAGAGGAAGGTCCATAAGAATAACATAAGACCTGTCCACAGAAACCTGGCAAGCCAGAAAGGGCTGGCAAGACATACTCAGGGTACTAAATGAGAAAAACATGCATCCAAGAATACTTTGTCCAGCAAGGAAGACATTCAAAATGGATGGAGAGATAAAGAACTTCCAATATAGCAAGACCAGCTTCCAATACTTTAAAAGAGTGTGTGACCACCAAGCTAGAACTACAAGAAATATTAAAGGGGGGGTCTATGAGAGAATGAAGAACCCTAGAGTGACATAGAACAGAAATTTACAGACACTATCTATAGAAACGAAGACTTCACAGGCAACATGATGTCAATAAAAACTTATCTTTCAGTAATCACTCTCAATGTGAATGGCCTAAAGGCTCCCATAAAATGGCACAGGGTTGCAGACTGGATAAAATGACAGGTATCATCAATGTGCTGTCTACAAAAGACACACTTGGAACCTAAAGATACATCCAGACTGAAGCTGAAGGGATGGAGAATCATCCTTCAGGCCAATGGACTTCAAAATAAATAGGAGAATCAGGTAGGGATTCTCATATCAGATAATTATATTTTAAGCTAAAGACTGTAGTCAGAGGTACAGAAGGACACTACATCATTCTTAAAGCATCAGGCAAAAATATCCAGTGGAAAAAAGACAGTCTCTTCAATAAATTGTGCTGGAAAAATTGGACAGCTATATGTAGAAGAATGAAACTTGACCATTCTCTTACACCATACACCAAGATAAACTCAAAATGGATAAAAGACCTCAACGTGAGGCAGGGATCTATCAAAACCCTAGAGGAGAACATAGGCAGTAACCTCTATGACATTAGCCACAGCAACCTCTTTCAGGACATGTCTCTAAAGGCAAAGGAAACACAAGCGAAAATGAACTTTTGGGACTTCATCAAGATAAAAAGCTTCTGCACAGCAAAGGAAACAGTCAACAAAACAAACAGGCAACCCACAGAATGGGAGAAGATATTCGCAATGACACTACGGACAAAGGGCTGATATCTAAGATCTATAAAGAACTCCTCAAACTCAACACTCACAAAACAGATAATCACATCAAAAAATGGGCAGAAGACGTGAACAGACACTTCTCCAAAGAATACATACAAATGGCTAACAGACACATGAAAAAATGTTCATCATCTTTAGCCATCAGAGAGATTCAAATCAAAACCACACTGAGATACCACTTTACACCAGTTAGAATGGCCCAAATCAACAAGACAGTAAACGACAAATGCTGGAAAGGATGTGGAGAAAGGGGAACCCTCCTCCACTGTTGGTGGGAATGCCTGTTAGTGCAGCCACTTTGGAAAACAGTATGGAGATTCCTCAGGA
>CM052810.1:73079750-73091284 GCA_028533885.1 Nasua narica | reverse complement strand
AGTTCTTTAAGGTGTAAGGAGAGCTGACGTATTTGGTATTTTTCAATGTTTTTGAGCGAGGCTTGGATGGCTATGTATTTACCCCTAAGGACTGCCTTTGCCGTATCCCATAGGATTTGGGTCGATGTGTCTTCATTCTCATTGGTCTCCATGAATTGTTTCAACTTCACACCAGGCTGGGGAGAACTCAGAGGCTGATGTATACAGTCCAGGTGAATTTAAAGGTAACAATTATTTGACTCCTTTTTCATTGTTTTATGTCCTTAAATAAACTGTAAGTTCTTTATACACAACAATCCCTTCTTTTACTCCCTGTGCTGGCTAAAGGTGTGAAATGAAAGCATGCTCTGAGATAAAGAGGTGCTTATGCCTGAATGAATCTATTTGCAGAATGAGAAGCCAGGAAGGCAGAGCAGACACAGTGGTATCACAAGACACAGCTGGGTTGAAAACCAAAGGGACATAGTCAAAGTGCTGATGCTGCTGTACCCTGGTGGGCAGCCCCTCACCTTGCTGGGACTCAGTTCCTTACCTGTAAAATGGGGATAACATCACCTTTCCAGGTCCCTGGAATACAAGTGGCTGTAAGTGCATGATACATGCACACAAGGAGCTCAAGAAAAGTGGAGAACCTTCTAGCACCCAGCATGTGCATCTCCCCAGATACCATGAGGTGGGATGATGCTGTACGATGTCCGACCCCAACACCTAGCACAGTACCTGGCATATGGGAGGGGCTCAGAAAGTGTGCATGGAATGGAAGGTAAGGGCTTGCAGTTGAACTTTGCAGGCACATCCTCCCTGCTTCTGGGGGAAGGATTGTCAGTCATTTTGCCTTTCACTGTCTGCACTGGCATGTTGATAGCTCTCTCCAGCAATTATAAATTGATCATTTGATGATCTGTTCTAGTATCTTCTCACTTTTCCTTTTAATCAGATAGCAAATTCTAGGCCCATCCTTCTTGAGGATGGATGGCTCTGTGGCTAGAATTCCTTTGGGGGCCTCCAGGGAGCCCCAAAAAATCTCCAAAAACTTATAGTGTTTCTCTGAGCCAGGAAAAGTTCTTTCTTCAAGCCTTTATCTGATCCTTTAAAGTGGTAGTTCTCAAAGTGTGGTCCTCAAACCAGCAGCATCTCCTGGAAATCTAGAAGAAATGCAAATTCTCAGGATCCAGCCAAGATCTACTGAATGTGACACGTGGGGATGGAGCCCACCAATTCATGTCTCATGAGCCTTCTGGGTGACTCTAAAGCATGCTAAAGTTTGAGAGCCACTGCTCTGGGGACCTCAGGAAGATGTAAGTATTGAGACAGTAACACTTATTGAAGGTGAAGAAACTCAAAGCCAAATACACGTGATTTGTTCAAGATAAATCATTCACTTATTCTTTATTCATCCATTATTTGTCAAATACTGATTGCCTTCTTTGTGCATGGCACTGGGCTAGGAACATGAACTACAAGTCTCACATTTCAGGAGTTCAGAATATAGGGCTCAGAATAAATACCTCAGAATGGGCCACCTTGACATGAGATTATTTAGAGCTCAAAACAGTCAAGCATACTGATACTCAAACATACTGATTCCAGGTGTCTTAGGGGTCCAAGTGGAGGTGTGGAAGGAGCAACTGGATATGTGGATCTGGAGCTCTAGCGAGAGAGCTGGCTAACAATAACATATGATGGTCTTCATCCCTGAGGGGGTCTGTGGCTTCTGAGACCACTCAGAAAGGGCTGAAGGAGAAGATAGCACTAGCAAAGGTGAGAAGTTCATCTCTGAGGACAGGCTTCCAAGCTGCATCCACTCGTCCACTTGGTTAGTTTATTCTCTACGATAGGACAGAGGAAAGAGAAGACAGAAGACATTCGAGAGGTGGTAGTGAGGGGTTCAGGGTGGGCCAACCCTCTGCTTCTTCTGCCTGATAGACCCAGAGTAGGTCTCCCAGACACCTGTCTCCCAGCTGTGGGGAAAGGATGAAGGGTGGACAGTCATTTCAGAAAAATGATTCTGCTTTGTGTGGGTCCAGGTGTCAGACAGTCTTGGTTCAAACCAGCTCTGACCAGGATTTTATTGGTGGCACCTGGGGGAGCCTAAGGAATGTGGCCTCCCACAGCCCCATATTCCTTGTTGCAGAAGAGGGATAGTCACAGAGTTTGCACTAAGGCCACTAATATCACCCTGGTAAACAATGCACCTGGCAGTGTGCTCACCCACAAGGGTGATACATAGTTAATGGTGGGTAGAGAAGAAGCCATCTCACAGGCTCCTCATGTCAACCCACTGTGTAACCATGCAGATTCTCACAAATGTGTTCAATAAATCACACACTGAGAGAGGATTTCAACTTAATCACAATTTCTCACCCAAATCCAAAGTATCCTTTTTTTATTAACATATAATGTATTATTTGCACCAGGGTACATGTCTGTGAATCATCAGGCTTACACATTTCACAACACATACCATAGCACATACCCTCCCCAATGTCCGAAATCCAACCACCCTATCCCTATACTCCCTACCCACCAGCAACCCTCAGTTTATTTCATGAGTTTAGGGGTCTCTTATGGTTTGTCTCCTCCCTGATTCCGTCTTGTTTCATTTCCCTCCCCTACCCCACACAACTCCCTGCCCTGCCTCCCAAATTCTTCATATCAAAGAGATCAATTATCATATGATAATTGTATTTCTCTTATTGATGTATTTTGCTTAGCACAATACCCTCTAGTTCCATCCACAACACTGCTGATAGCAAGATTTCGTTTCTCTTGATGGCTGCATAGTATTCCATTGTATGTACGTGTGTGTGTGTGTGTGTGTGTGTGTGTGTGTGTGTGTGTGTATGTATATATATATATATATATATATATATATATATATATACCACTCTTCCTAATCCATTCAACTGTTGATGGACTTCTAGGATCTTGCCATAGTTTGGCTATTGTGGACATTGATGCTATAAACATTCATATGCACATGCCCCTTCAGATCACTACATTTGTATCTTTAGGGTAAATACCCAGTAGTGTGATTGCTGGGTCGTAGGTTAGTTCTATTTTCAACATTTTGAGGAACCTCCATACTGTTTTCCAGAGTGGCTGTACCAGCTTGCATTCCCACCAAAAGTGTAGAGGATTTTCCTTTCTCTGCATCTTCGCCAACATCAATCACTTCCTGACTTGCTAATATTAGCCATTCTGACTGGTGTGAGGTGGTCTCTCACTGTGGTTTTGATTTGTATTTCTCTGATGCCAAGTGATGTTGAGCACTTTTTCATATGTCTGTTGGCCATTTGGATGTCCTTTTTGCAGAAATGTCTGTTCATATCTTTGGCCCATTTCTCAATTGGATTAATTGTTCTTTGGGTGTTGAGTTTGAGAAGTTCTTTATAGATTTTGGTTACTAGCCCTTTATCTGAGATGTCATTTGCAAATATCTTCTCCCATTCAGTCAGTTGTCTTTTGGTTTTGTTGACTATTTCCCTTGCTGTGCAAAAGTTTTTGATCTTGATGAAGTCCCAATAGGTCATTTTTGCCTTGCTTCCTTTGCTTGTGGTGATGTTTCTAGGAAACATCGAGGAGGTTGCTGGCTGTGTTCACCTCAAGGATATTGATGGCTTCCTGTCTCACATTGAGGCCTTTCATAATTTTGAGTCTATTTTTGTGTGTGAAGTAAGGAAATGGTCCAGTTTCATTCTTCTGCCTGTAGCTGTCCAATTTTCCCAACACCATTTGTTGACTAGACTGTCTTTTTTCCATTGGAGATTCTTTCCTGCCTTAGCTAAGATTAGTTGACCATAGAATTGGTGGTCCATTTATGGGCTCTCTATTCCATTCCATTGATGTATGTATCTGTTTTTGTGCCAGTACCACACTGTCTTGATAATTACAGCTTTGTAATAGAGCTCGAAGTCTGGAATTGTGATCCTATCAACGTTGGTTTTCTTTTTCAACATTCCTCTGGCTATTCGTGGTCTTTTCTGGTTCCATATAAATTTTAGGATTATTAGTTACATTTCTTTGAAATAAATTGATGGTATTTTAATAGGGATTGCATTAAATGTGTAGATTGCTTTAGGTAGCATAGACATTTTCACAATATTTGTTCTTCCAATCCATGGGCATGAAACATTTTTCATTTCTTTGTGTCTTCCTCAATTTCCTTCATGAGCACTTTGTAGATTTCTGAGTACAGATTCTTTGCCTCTTTGGTTAGGTTTATTCTTAGGTATCTTATGGTTTGGGGTGCAATTGTAAATGGAATCAACTCCTTAATTTCTCTTTCTTCTATTTTGCTGTTGGTGTAGAGAAATGCTACTGATTTCTTTGCATTAATTTTATATCCTGACACATTACTGAATTCCTGTATGAGTTCTAGCAGTCTTGGAGTGGAGTCTTTTGGGTTTTCCACATACAATATCATATCATCTGCAAAGAGTGAGACTTTGACTTCTTCTTTGCCAATTTGTATGCCTTTTATTTCTTTTTGTTGTCTGATTGCTGAGGCTAGGACTTCTAGTACTATGTCGAAAATTAGTGGGGATAGTGGACATCCCTGCCGTGTTCCTGATCTGAGGGAAAAGCTCTTAGCTTTTTCCCACTGAGAATGATATTTGCTGTGGGGTTTTCATAGATGGCTTTGATGATGTTGAGGAATGTACCCTCTATGCCTACACTGTGAAGAGTTTTGATCAGGAAAGGATGTTGTACTTTGTCAAATGCTTTTTCTGCATCATTGCGAGTATCATATGGTTCTTGTTCTTTCTTTTATTAATGTATTGTATCACATTGACTAGATGTGCAGATGTTGAACCAAACTTGCAGCCCAGGAATAAATCCCACGTGGTCATGGTGAATAATCCTTTTAATGTACTGTTGGATCCTATCGGCTAGAATTTTAGTGAGAATTTTTACATCCGTGTTCATCAAGAATATTGGTCTGTAATTCTACTGTTTCATGGGGTGTCTGGTTTTGGGATCAAGGTAATGTTCGTCTCATAAAATGAGTTTGGAAACTTCCTGTCCATTTCTATTTTTTGGAACAATTTCAGGAGAATAGGTATTAATTCTTCTTTAAATGTTTGGTAGAATTCCCCTGGGAAGCCATCTGGCCTTGGGCTCTTGTTAGGTGGGAGATTTTTAATGACTATTTTAGTCTCCTTACTGGTTATGGGTCTGTTCAGGTTATATATTTATTCCTGTTTCAGTTTTAGTAGGTTATGTGTCTCTAGGAATGCATCTATTTCTTCCAGATTGTCTAATTTGCTGGCATATAGTTGCTCATAATATGTTCTTATAATTGTTTGTATTTCTTTGGTGTTGGTTGTGATTTCTCCTCTTTCATTCATGATTTTATTAATTTGGGTCCTTTCTCTTTTCTTTTTGATAAGTTTGGCCAGGGATTTATCAATTTTATTAATTCTTTCAAAGAATCAGCTCCTGGTTTCATTGATTTGTTCTACTGTCCTTTTGCTTTCTATTTCATTGATTTCTTCTCTGATCTTTATTATTTCTCTTCTTCTGCTGAGTTTAGGCTTTCTTTGCTGTTCTTTCTCAAGCTCCTTTAGATGTAGGGTTAAGTTGTGTATTTGAGATCTTTCTTGTTTCTTGAGAAAGGTTTGTATCACTATATACTTACCTCTCAGGGCTGCCTTTGCTGTGTCCCAAAAATTTTGAACAGTTGTGTTTTTATTTTCATTTGTTTCCATGAATTTTTTAAATTCTTCTTTAATTTCCTGGTCAACTCATTCATTCTTTAGTAGGATGCCATTTATGTCCATGAATTTGAATTCCTTCCAACTTTCCTCTTGTGGTTGAGTTTTAGTTTCATGGCATTGTGGTCTGAAATTATGCAGGGAATGATCCCAATCTTTTGGTACCAATTGATACCTGATTTGAGACCCAGGATGTGATCTATTCTGGATTATGTTCCATGTGCACTAAGGAAGAATGTGTATTCTGTTGCTTTGGGATGCATTGTTCTGAATATATCTGTGATGTCCATGTGGTCCAGTGTGTCACTTAGAGTCTTTATTTCTTTGTTGATCTTTTGCTTAGATATTCTATCCATTTCAGTGAGGGGGTATTAAAGTCACCTACTATTTATTGTATCACTGTTGATGTGTTTCTTTGATTTTGTTATTAATTGGTTTATATAATTGGGTGCTCCCATGTTAGGGGCAGAGATATTTGCAGTTGTTAGATCTTCCTGTTGGGTGGTCCCTTCAAGTATGATATGGTTTCCTCCCTCATCTCTTATTATAGTCTTTGGCTTAAAATCTAATTTGTCTTATATAAGGATAGTCACTCCAGCTTTCTTTTGATGTCCATTAGCATGGTAAATTGTTTTTCACACCCTCACTTTAAAGCTGGAGGTGTCTTTGGGCCTAAAATGAGTCTCTTGTTGACAGCATATCATGGGTCTTATTTTTTTATCCTTTCTGATAATGTCTATCTTTTGATTGGAGCATTTAACCTATTTACATTCAGGGTAACTATTGACAGATACGAATTTAGTCCCATTGTATTGCCTATAAGTTGACTGTTAACTGTCGATTGTTTCTGTTCCTTTCTGGTCTATGTTCCTTTTAGGCTCTCTCTTTGCTTAGAGGACCCCTTTTAATATTTCCTGTAGGGCTGGTTTGGTGTTTGCAAATTCCTTTAGTTTTTGTTTGTCTTGGAAGGTTTTTAACTCTCCGTCTATTTTCAGTGACAGCCTAGCTGGATATAGTATTCTTGGCTGCAAACTTTTCTCATTTAGTGCTTTGAATATATCATGCCAGTCCTTTCTGATCTGCCAGGTCTCTGTAGATAAGTCTGCTGCCAATCTAATATTTATGCCTTTGTGTGTTACACTTTTCTTGTCCCGAGCTGCTTTCAGGATTTTATCTTTGTCACTAAGGCTTGTAAGTTTTACTATTAGATGATAGGGTGTAGATCTATTTTTCTTGATTTTGAGGGGGGTTCTCTGTGCCTCTTAGATTTTGATTCTTGTTCCTTTCACCAAATTAGGGAAATTCTCTACAATAATTTGCTCCAATATACCTTCCGCTCCTTTCTCTCTTTCTTCTTCTGGGATCCTAATTATTCTAATATTATTGAGTCTTATGGTATCACTTATTTCTTGAATTCTCCCCTCGTGTTCCAGTAGTTGTTTGTCTCTCTTTTTCTCACCTTCTTTATTCTCCATCATTTGATCTTCCCTAGCTCTAATTCTCTCTTCTGCCTCATTTATCTTAGGAATAAGAGCCTCTATTTTTTATTGTACCTCATTAATAGCTTTTTTAATTTCAACTTGGATAGATTTTAGTTCTTTTATTTCTCCAGAAAGGGATTCTCTAATATCTTCCAAGCTTTTTTTGAGCCCAGCTAGCGCCTTGATAATTGTCATTTTGAACTCTATTTCTGACATATTACTAATGTCTGTATTGATTAGGGGCCTAGCCTTTAGTACTGCCTCTTTTTCTTTTTTATATTCTGGTGAGTTTTTCCACTTTGTCATTTTATCGAATTAAGAATAGATGAATGAGAGAACAAAGTACTAAAAGGGTAGCAACAACCCCAGAAAAATCAGAGGAGAGCAGAAACCAGGGGTTGAAGAAAAAGAGGGGGGAGAAAAAAAAGAAAAATTAAATTAACTAAATTAAATTAAATTATTAAAAAGAGAATACACACACACACACTAGACTTGTGATTGGAACAGAGCCCCACACCTGATTTTGGGTGTTTTTATTCTGTGAGAAGAAACTACCTTCCAAAATTTTAATAAAGAAAAACTTATAAATATACAATAATGGTAACACTATGAAGGGATGGAATAGGAGTGTAAAGATGAAAATTAAAAAAGATTCTAAAATGAGATTGTTAAGAGGTCGATTGAAAAAAAGAGAAAGAAAAGTGTAAAAGAGAAAGAATGTGATCAGGCTGGAGACTAGAACCAAGCTGTGTGCTAGATTTAGGGTATATTTTGATCTATTAGAAGAAATTGCATCCCAAAATATTAAAGAAAAAAAAACCCTATATGTATACAAAAAATAAGGTTAAATACAATGAGGTGAAAACATATGAATGTAACAGTGAAAATTAGAAAAGAAGTATTGATAAGCTTATAGTCTCACTTAGGTGTGGAGCATAAGGAAAAACATGGAGGGCACTGTGAGATGGAAGGGAAGGGTGAATGGGGGAAATCAGAGGGGGTGATGAGCCATGATAAACTGTGGATTCTGAGCAACAAACTGAGGGTTTTGGAGGGGTGGGGGTGGGGGTTGGTCAATCTTGGTAGTGGGTATTGAGGAGGGCAAGTATTGAATGGAGCACTGGGTGTGGTGCATGAACAATTAATCTTGTAACACTGAAAAAATAAAATAGACATATTGGGGGGGGAAAGGAAGTCTTTAAGTCCTTTCTGGCAATGTCCCTTGAAAACTGAGAAAAACGGCCTACTTGTCAAACTGAATAAAATTGCTACCTAGATTTTTTAAAAAGGTGTTGATAAGATACTAGATTTAAAAGGTTAAAATGGGAAAGAGGAAAAATAAAATAAAATGAAAAAAATAAAATTTAAAAAATTTAACTCTGAAAGACTACAGGAACATGAGGGAAAAAAAGTCATGAATTCTATGTGTTGATTTTTCCTAACTCTGGAGTTTCACAGTTTTCATTGATTGATGAACTTGGTCTTGGCTGGATCAAATCCAAAGCATAATGATGAACAACAACGTTTGTTGCCCTCAGCTTTAAGTGCCCATTCTCCTAAAAAAGAAATCTCTGAATTTTCTAAAGCTCCAGAGCTAGTTTTTGTAGAGGGGCTTGCATGCTTCTGGCCTTCCCATGGCCATGTGAAGCCAGATGTGGATAAAACAGCCAATGCTCTGGGGAAAAGGGACAAGATGGAGGAGAAGTAGGAGACCCTGCTCCAACCGGTCCCTCAAAGTGACCTGTATATCCACCAGAACACACTGAACATCCATGAAATCAACCTGAAAGGTAAGATTATTCACTTCTGGATATCCAGAGGAGCAGAATGCAGCAGTGGAGGGGTAAAGCAGAGTGGGAACACTCAGATCAATACTGAAGGATAAACAGAAGGGGAAGGGAGCCACCCAAAGTGACCCAAGGAATGTAATAACCCAAATGAAAGTGCCCTGAGGTTGGGAACCAGCATTAACTTAGAGTCTGGTTAAAAACACTCAAGAAGAGTAAAGAACCTAAGGAGCAACTAGTGGAAGTGGGTGGTCATGGGCATGGGCCAAAGCCCATGTTCCCAGGAAGGAAACTACCATGGGCAACCCCCCATGTCAAGAAAGACCAGCAGGGCATCCAGTCTGTGGTTCATGAGCTTGCAGCTTTTCACTACTTACACCACTTTGTAGGTTGGGTGTATTCCTGCAAGCCCCTTAGAGAGCTTGGTGTGCTCCATGAGCCTGCAGCTTCCCTCTGTGTGCACCATTTCACGGGCTGGGGGCACTCCCACAAGCACCTAAGAGAGCCTGGTGTGAGCCTTAGGTGGCGATCTTTAGGACATCAGTCATAACCCTCCAGGCCCAGGGTCACTGGCAGCTGGCTACTGTGAGAACAGAGCCTACTGCACCCAAGGTGAGCCAGGAACCCTGAGAGAAGTCCTGGGAATGGAGGCCACCAAAAGCCAACTTCCCAGACCAAAATCCCTCCTAGCTTTAGTGGTGTGGGGCTGCAGAGGTGAGTGAGAACTGCACTGCACAGGGCCGCCAGGATGGTGGCTGGGGTGCGCACTAACTGTGGAGGCTGTAGTGAGAGCGGAGCTGCAGAGGGGGAGTCTGTGTATTCTGGACCACCCAGAGAGTAGCAAACCTAGGCTTCTCTCAGAGGGGGAGGTTGGGGTAAGGGGAGATTCTTTGCTTGGAATCTCTGAAAAGCCTGCCAAAAATTGCAAAAGAACATAAATCTCCAGAAAACAAAAGCCTCAAAAACAAGTTTCCCCAGAGACCAGCCCCATGATAGCCTGCAGGGTGGCTCAGACCCAAGCAAGAATGACTGAAAAACAATGTGACAGACCCCTCCTTCAGAAGAAAAGACAAAGATGGGGGGACCAGTCCTTGGTTCCTGAACCTGCAGTTTTCCACTCTTGGCAACATTCTGTGGGATGGACTTGCACCTGCAAGTGCCTTCACACAGTCTGCTGTGGTCCAGAAGCAGCAGCTTTTCTCTGTGTGTGCCTGCGACCATGACATTCACCAGTGCAGGGTCTGAGCGATCCCAGCCAGTCCCAGAGAGAACAAGGGCAGGGGGCCTATCTCCCGGCTCAGCACTTGTGGAGCCTCAGAAAGGCTGCTGCAGTCGCACGCCACCTCAGACAAGCTATGGGCAGATTCACTGCTTGGACTCTCTGAAAATATGAAAAGCTACAAAAGTCCAAAAACTTTCAGAGGGTGAAAGACTGAGAAACCAGTGTCCACAGAGCTCGCACATTGACACGGGGGAAGGGTGACTTAACACAAGCAAGACTGAATGGAAAAAAAGCAACCGGCCCCTCCTCCAAAAGATCAGCCAAAAAACAAAAGGACTATAACCACAGGGCCCCCATAAAATTTTAAACACCCAACACCACGGGAAATCAATATATTAAGCTCCTGGTAATACCCACAAATCTGTATATTTCATACATACAAGTTTTTTTCTTTTTTTTAAATTTTTTTCTCCCAAAATATGTTTATTTTAATTTTTCAGTGTTACAAGATTGATTGTTCATGCACCACACCCAGTGCTCCATGCAATATGTGCCGTTCTCAATATCCATCAACAGGATTGGCCACCCCGCCACTCCCTCCCCTCCAAAACTCTCAGTTTGTTGCTTAAAGTCCACCGTCTCTCCTGGTTCATCACCCCCTCCGATTTCCCTCCATTCGCCCTTCCCTCCCTTCTCACAATGCCCTCCATGATTTTCTTTATACTCCACATGTAAGTGAGACCATAAGATAAATGACTCTCTCCACTTGACTTATTTCACTCCACATAATCTCCATACTGTTTTCCAAAGTGGCTGCACCAACTTGCATTCCCACCAACAGTGGAAGAGGGTTCCCCTTTCTCCACATCCTCTCCAGCATTTGTTGCTTACTGTCTTGTTGATGTTGGCCATTCTAAATGGTGTAAGGTGGTACCTCAGTGTGGTTTTGATTGAAATCTCTCTGATGGCTAAATATGATGAACATTTTTTCATGTGTCTGTTAGCCATTTGTATGTCTTCTTTGGAGAAGTGTCTGTTCATGTCTTCTGCCCATTTTTTAATATGATTATCTGTTTTGTGAGTGTTGAGTTTGAAGAGTTCTTTATAGATCTTAGATATCAGCCCTTTGTAGTGCCATTTGCGAATATCTTCTCCCATTCTGTGGGTTGCCTCTTTGTTTTGTTGACTGTTTCCTTTGCTGTACAGAAGCTTTTTATCTTGATGAAGTCCCAAAAGTTCATTTTCGCTTTTGTTTCCTTTGCCTTTGGAGAAATGTCCTGAAAGAAGTGGTTGTTTCTATTTCCTTTGGATTAGTCGGGATCTCTCC
>CM052810.1:73048069-73063750 GCA_028533885.1 Nasua narica | reverse complement strand
TCGCTTTGGAATCACTTTTCCAAACGTCCTACCTTTCCGAAGGTGGTCGATTTTCTGCTCCTAGAATTGCTCTTCTTCCTCTCTTCTCCCTCCTGTTGAGTATGCTGGCTTTTAAAATGATTTATTAACTATCTAGATGAACTTCTGGGTTCCGACTCTATCTCAACCTCCTACTTCTCCGCCATCTTGCTCCTCCCCCCTCCCTTTAATTTCTTTTTGTTGTCTGATTGCTGTTGCTAGGACTTCTAGCACTATGTTGAACAAGAGTGGGGAGAGTGGGCATCCTTGTTGTGTTCCTGATTTCAAAGGGAAGACTGTCAACTTTTCCCCATTGATACTGATATTTGATGGTGCCTGGGTGGCTCAGTGGGTTAAAGCCTCTGCCTTCTGCTCAGGTCATGATCTCAGGGTCCTGGGATTGAGCCCCATATGGGGCTCTCCGTGCAGCGGGGAGCGTGTTTCCCCCTCTCTCTCTGCCTACCTCTTTGCTTTCTTGTAATCTCTCTGTGTCAAATAAATAAATAAAATCTTTAAAAAAAGAATGATATTTGCTGTGGGCTTTTCATAGATAGACTTTATGATGTTGAGGAATGTTCCTTCTATCCCTATACTTTGAAGAGTTTTAATCAGGAACAGATGGTGAATTTTGTCAAATGCTTTTTCTGCATCAATTGAGAGGACCATGTGGTTCTTCTCTCTTCTCTTATTCATTTTTTCTAGCACATTGATTGATTTGCAAATGTTCAACCACCCTTAGATCCCAGGGATAAATCCCACCTGGTCACAATGAATAATCTTTTAATGTGCTGTTGGATCCTATTAGCTAGGATCTTGTTGAGCATCTTGGCATCCATATTCATCCGGGATGTTGATCTGAAATTCTCCTTTTAGATGGGGTCTTTGCCTCGTTTGGGATCAGGGTAATGCTGGCTTCATAGAAAAAGTCTGAAAGTTTTCCTTCTGTTTCTATTTTTGGAAACAGTTTCAGGAGAATAGGTATTATTTCTTCCTTGAATGTTGGGTAGAATTCCCCAGGGAATCCGTCAGGTCCTGGATTCTTGTTTTTTGGAAGGTTTTTGATCACTGCTTCAATCTCATTCCTAGATATTGGTCTATTCAGGTTGTCAGTTTCTTCCTGTTGCAGTCTTGGAAGATTATGGGTTTCCAGGAATGCTTCCATTTCTTCCAGGTTGTTTAACATATTGGCATATAGCTGTTGATAATAATTTTTGATGATTGTTTCTATTTCCTTTGGATTAGTCGTGATCTCTCCCCTTTCATTCATAATTTTGTTAATTAGGGTTTTCTCTCTTTTCTTTTGAATGAGTTCGGCCAGTGCCTTTTGATCTTATTGATTTTTTTCCCCCAAATATGTTTATTTTATTTTTTCAGTGTTACCAGGTTGACTGTTCATGCACCACACCCAGTGCTCCATGCATCTTATTGATTCTTTAAAAAAAACCAACTTCTGGGTTCAATGATGCCTTCTACTGTTTCTCTAGTTTCTAACTCAATGATGTCTGTTCTAATCTTGATTATTTTCCTTCCTGTGCATGGCATTGGCTTAATTTGTTCTTGATTTTTCTGTTCTTTAAGGTGTAAAGAGAGCTGGTGTATTCAAGATTTTTCAATTTTTTTGAGTAAGGCTTGGATTGCTATGTATTTTCCCCTTAGGACTGCCTTTCCCATGACCCATAGGTTTTGCATCAACGTGTCTTTGTTCTCATTGGTCTCCATGAATTGTTTAAGTTCATCTATGATTTCCTGATTGATCCCAGGATTCTTGAGCAGGTTGGTCTTTAGCCTTCAAGTGTTTGAATTCCTTCCAAACTTTTTCTTGTGGTTGAGTTGCAGTTTCAAAGCATTGCAGTCTGAGAAAATGCAGGGAATCATCTCAATCTTTTGGTATTGGTTGAGTCCTGATTTGTGACCCAGTATGTGGTCTATTCTGGAGAAAGTTCCATGTCCACTCTAGAAGAATGAGTATTCTGTTGTTTGAGGTTGGAATGTTCTATATATATCTATGAGGTCCATGTGGTCCAATGTGTCATTCAAAGCTCTTGTTTCTTTATTGATTTTCTGTTTAGATGATCTGTCAGTTACTGAGAGTGGCATTTTAAGGTCTCCTACTATTAATGTATTCATATCAATATGACTCTATTTTGATTAACAGTTGGCTTGTGTAGTTGTCTGCTCCTATATCAGGGGCATAAATGTTCACAATTGTTAGATCTTGGAGGATAGACCCTTTAAGAATGATGTAGTGTCCTTCTGTATCTGACTAGTCTTTAGCTTAAAATCTAATTTGTCTGATAATGAGAATTGCTACCCCAGCTTTCTTTTGAGGCCCGTTGGCATGCAAGATGGTTCTCCATCCTTTCACTTTCAGTCTGAATGTATCTTTAGGTTCCAAATGTGTCTCTTGTAGACAGCATATGGATGGGTCCTGTTATTTTATCCATTCTGCATCCCTGTGCCATTTTATGGGAGCATTTAGGCCATTCATGTTAAGAGTGATTATTGAAAGATAAGTTTTTATTGACATTATGTCTCCTTTGATGTCCTTATTTCTATAGATTGTACATTTCTGTTCTGTGTCACTCATGAGTTCTTTCTACATTTATAAAACGTCCCTTAATGTTTCTTGTAGTGCCGGCTTTGTGGTCATGTAGTCTTTTAATCCTTGCCGGTCTTGGAAGCTCTTTATCTCTCCATCCAGTTTGAATGTCAGCCTTGCTGGATTAAGTATTCTTGGTTCATGTTCTTCTCATTTAGTGCCCTGAATATATCATGCCAGCCCTTTCTGGCTTGCCAGGTTTCTGTGAACAGGTCAGATGTTATTCTGATGTGTCTTCCTCTGTACGTAAGGAATCTCTTCTCCCCAGATGCCCTCAGGACCTCTTGTCTAAAATTATAATTTGCAAATTTTACTATTATGTGTCTCTGTGTCTTTCTAGACTCGTCAATCTTGATGGGTGTCCTTTCTGCCTCTAGGACATGAACACTTGTTTCATTCCCCAGATTGAGGAAATTTTCATCCCTAATTTGTTTGGCTATATCTTCTAGTCTTCTGTCTTTCTCCACCCCCTCTGGGATTCAAATAATTCTGACATTGGAATGTTTCATGGCATCATTTATTTCCCTAAGTCTGTTCTCATGGTTTCTAAGCATTTTGTTCCAGCCCTCCTCCTGACCTTTCATCTCTACCATCTTGTCCTCTAGATCACTAATTCTATCCTCTGTCTCCATTACTCTACCTGTTAGACTATTTAGATTGGATTGGATCTCATTGATAGTATTTGACATCAGCCCTACTGGTTCTCAGTTCTACCCTTACAGATTCTATGTTGTCACTAATGTTTTTCTCCAACCTAGACATTGCCTGTTTAATTGTTACCTTAAATTCCCTTTCCGACATATTGTTTATGTCCATATCCAATAGTTTTTAGGGAGAGGGCACAGTCTCTGGGTTTTTCCTCTGTTGGCTATTCCTCTTCCTAGTCCTTCTAATAAAAAGTGGTTGAGGGGATGTATAGGTGAATCTATCAACCACGATCCAGGCAAGGTGTACCTCGGAAAATTTTGGAGCAATCAGAATTCAACACCAAAGGAAAGAAAAATGAAAAGAAGAGAGAGAGAGAGATAAAAAGAGAAGTACCAGTGCAAATGAACCTCCAAAGTTAGATTTATAAGGTGTATAAACAGGCATGAACAAATAAAAAGACTGACAAAAGTAAATGACAAGAAACAAAGAACCCAACCAAAATGAATCCCAAGAATAAGATTTATACAATACCAGAACAAAAATAAAAACACAGAGACACTGAGAGAAGAATAAGATGGGAGGGCAATTGTAAATCCTCGATGTGGGTGAGGAAGTTTATTTTGGTTCCTCCTGAGTGTGTCTTTTTATATTTGTTAAAGGACACAACTTTCTTGAGATACAAGGAAAATTAAATCTAGCTTATTTATAGGGGTAGTATTGAGTAGGGAAAAAGAATTACCTTGGAGCTTATATCTATATGTATATTCTAAAAAAAGGTAAAGAAAAAGAGAAGAAAAGTAAAGAGAGACACTGTGTATGCATGAAAAAAAGTTCAAGTTAAGAAGTTATTGTGGAATATGTTGTTTTAAACCTCTAATTGTAATGGTAAATAGGTTAAAAAATTAAATGAACAAGAATCATGAGAATGAATTTTTTTTTAAAGTTGTATCTATGAAATATAGAGGTTTGGGGCAATACGAGGAGCTTGATATATAGTTTTCCCCTGATGATGGGGTTTTACTGGTTTTTTTGTGTGTGTTTGTGTGTGTTTTACAGTTTTATGAGGATCCTATGGTTTTTGTCCTCCTGATTTAGGTTTGTCTTCTAGGGGAGGGGCCTGCTGCATTGTTTCCCAGTCAATCTTGCTTGGGTTGAGTGGCCCTGTAGACTGTCTAGAGATTGGGCTCTGTGGAAACCGGTTTTTCAGGTTTTTGGTCTCTGTAGTGTTTTGCTCTTTTGCCACTTTTTGTGGCTTTTTATAGCTTTTTGCTGCTTTTTGGAGGGTCCAAACAAAGAATCTGCCTATTCCCAGACCTCCTCCTTAGAGAAAAGCCTCAGTCAGTCTGCTCCCCTCTGGATGGACCACAACACAAAAACACCCACTCCACGGAATCTGCTGCATACCGCAGCCTCCCACAGGTGGTGCGCGCCCCCAGCCACCATCCCAGTGTTTGCCCAAAGCCCCCACTTGTCACTGCACCCCTGTGACACCAAAACCAGGAGTGATATTGATCCTGGGAGCTCGCTTCCGGTGGCTGCCATTGCTGGGACTGCTTTCTGGGGTGCAGGCCCACCCTGGGTGCGCTCAGACTTTCTGGACGGCCGTGGAAGACTGCTGCTGGCACCCACAGGATCCCTCTGGTGTGGGCAGGAGTGCTCTTGGAACCACGTAGGTTGCGGGGGATAGGTGGCTGGCACCCCCACCAAGCTCCCTCAGGCACAGGCAGGAGTGTTCTTGGATCCCTTGGAGGGCCATATAGAGGATCACTGCTGGCTGCCACACCAAGCTCTCTCAGTTGTGGGTCGGATTGCACCCAGGCAGAGCAGCGGCATAGGGAGCAGAAAGCCACAGACACATGGACCACAGGCTGGAGGTTCCTCCGGATTTCCTCTGACATGGGTGGTTACCTGCGGTGACTGTCCTGAGTCCATGGCCTTAGACCTGTGCCCGTGCCCATGCCCGCCCAAATCCACCTGTTGCCCTCAAGATCTTTTGCTCTTTTTGAGTGATTTTAGCCAGACTCCAGGTTAATGCTGTTTCCCAATCACAGTGCACTTTTGTTTGGGGTATTACTCTCCTTGGGTCCCTTCTGGTGGCTGCCTCCCCCTTCTGTTTACCCTCAGATATCAGTCCGAGCTATCCCACTCTGCTTTACCTCTCCATTTCTATCTTCTGTTCTCGTAGAGATCCAGAAGTGTATAATCTTACATCTCAGGCTGATTTTCTGGGTGTTCAGAGTGTTCTGGTAGATATTTAGCTCACTTAAGGGGACCGGTTGAAACAGGATCTCCTACTTCTCCACCATCTTGATTCTTTCTTAGGAATTTGGACTTTATCTTGAGGTGATATAGAGCCATTGAATGATGTGAAGGAGGGGAGAGATTAGCTGAAGGGAAAGTCAAGAAGCTGTCAGATCTGGGGCAAGGGTCTGCCAGGAGGCTGCTGCAATAATCCCAGCTAGAGACAGTGGAGGTGGGGAGGGATGCAGCTGTCTCAGGAGACTGTGGGTCTGTGTCTGATCATAGTCTCTACCACAGTACTCAAGGGTGGGTGCCAATAGAACAAACATCTTCTTCAGTTCATTCATCAAGTGCCTCCACACGGCAGACTTGTGAGGCAGGTCAGGTTTTTTTCCTGTCCACCGTGTCCTCCCAGCTGTCCCCACCAAGTGGAAAATGGGTCATGGGGCTCTCTCCATTAACCTACATGGACTGTCCTGTCTCAAGTTTCCTCCAGGATCCAGAATGTGGTTAAGGTAGGGGTTTCGAATGCTTTCCTCAAGAGCATAGTACAAGTCCTTGTGCTGAGCTAGGGTCGGCTGTGTCTGTGCACATGAAACTTCCATGCTGAGGATGGCATGACCACATCAGGCACAGCTGCTGGCTACTCGCTCTCTGCTCCTCTGTAAGGCTCTCTGCCTCTTCCTGTCCCATTTCTGATTGCCAAGCTCAACATTCTCTTCTGTGGGGGAAATGCCTGTTTTTTCTTTTACTTGGGTATCTGAATTATGGCCTCTCAAGGCAAGACACAAATGATGGATACCCTCCTTGGCCATGCAGTGAGGGACCACCACCCCAGGTGTTGGCTGGGGAGTCCTTCTGATAGCCCATAAAGGGGATTGAGAGACATTTCAGGGATATGAAATTGTCTACAGCAAAAACATATAAATTAACTGATGTTTACTCTTCTGCTCATTTAAGTTCCAAAGATGACTTGTGCAAGAATCTGCCACCTAAATTGTGGAAGAGGAAGAATCGAGATTAATTGAAACAGTAAATCAACATTATGTGTGTGGGGGAGAATACATTTCCAACGCATTTTTCACCAGCTCACCAAAGCAGCACCATTTAGCATAGTGATTTACAAATGGGAACAGAAATGACTAGGACATCAGACTGCTTCGCTGAGCTACCAAATTAAAGGATCCCTCTGAGAAAGTCACTCTGGCATTTGAGTGTAGAGTCAGGCCACCTGTGTTAGATCAGGTCCCACTTTCCCCAGTTCTATTGGTGAGATGCTACTCTGGCCAGTTGGACATGCAGACCAGTGGCAAATGCAGGGCTCCCCAAAATATTTCACTAAGATAAGTCCTTGATAATAGATGGATATTAACATTTGCTGTGCAGGCATTCCCCACTGTGTTTTTTCCCCTAAGAACTTATGCCAATTAAACAAGCCTAATCTGTGTGTTTACTGCTTGTCCCATCTTGCTAGAGTGTAAGCCCCATGAGGGCCAAGGGTTTGTCCCTTCAGTGCCCTGCCTGTCACCTTCCCTAGACAGATCTGGCACATCACAGGTGCTGCAGGAGCATTTGTTGACTGAGTGACGCAGCCCAGCCCCTGCTGTGGGGACCTGCCCTGTCCGTTGCTGTGCTCTGCTGACACACTATGCTTTCACTGCAGAGCCTACATGCCTGGGTCAGGGCCAGTTTCATGATGTCACTCCACAGGCATTAAGGAATACATCTTGCAGGGAGGATTCACGTTGGCTGAGAAGGGAAGAGAAGCCAGAGAAGAGAAGGTACGTGTTCCCTGATCTCCCTATCTTTCCACCCGAGGTGGGTGCTAAGGCCAGGATGCTGATTTGTTCCAGTGGAGGAAGCCCTGCCCTGCTGATATTCTTCCTGTGGGGCAAGTGTGACAGCAGCCTTCCAGGTGGACATAAATAGACATGTCTGGCCCTGAGTGGTCTGACTTTGGGAGGCCAGCTCTTTGTAGGAGCTGCCCAGTACCTGGAGACTGTGGTCTGGCAGGAAGCTGAGTTTGGCTAATCCTCTACCACTGGGATTGCTCCTACCTGACTCATTGTTCAGGCAACCTGGGGGAAGCCCCAGGGTTATTTTTGGAAAATCTTGTTTGTTGCACCACATATTATTCTCAGGAAACAGGCACAGAGGGTTGGATAATTTGCTCAAGGTCATATGCCTCCCAAAGTGTTAGATGTAAAGCCAGATTTGACTCCTAGGACCAATGCCATCTTACTGGCCCATCCTGCCCAGACTCCTCCAAGCTGCTAAGCAATCTGGGGAGGGACCTTGAACATCAGCACTGGGTTACCTCTGGAGGCCCTGTGTCTGTGGTCTGGACTCACACAGGTGGTCAAGTTTCCCACAGGAGGCAGAGAGAAATGGAAGGAAGTGGCTTTTGCAGGGTCTGCCAAGGGCCCAGTGTTCTTCATGCACCCTCTTGCTCCTGGAGTCTATGGAGCTGGCTCAGGCATATGGCCTCTTGCCTGAACTCACACAGTGAGAGATGGTGGGCCAGGGCTGGTTTCAGGCCACTGCCCTGAGTGTTCTTTGCATAGGCCATGCCCCACAGCACTTCCGAGGTCCTGTGGCAGTTCCCAGACATGCTGCAGCTGCCAACAGTTTTTGTGGCAGTTGATCTCCTGCACTGGTACTTCTGCTATCAGAGGCTGTGCCTGGCTCACCTCCTGCCACCAGGGGATGACTTGTGATTCCAGCAAGGCCACTTTTTCCTCTGTCTCCCCCCACCCCGGACAGTGTCCAAGTGAGGCCACCACATGTACCTGTCTAGTACCTGTCTAGGCTGGACTTTGGGATTTGGGGGCCATTGTCTCAGCCATCTTTGACACCTCTAGGGACGAGGTCTTCTGACGTGGGAACAGGACCATGAACCAGTTCTTTCACTGAAGAAGCCAGACCTTCTTGGCCCTGAGTGGTCTGACTTTGGAGGGAAGCACAGCAGTACCCATATAAATGTATGGCACACATGTGGGTCATATGCACACACTCAACATGGAGAGGCGTGCCCTGCAATCAAACATGTGCTTAGGTTGTTGTGCATGCCTGTTGCCCTGTGTGTGTACACATAGTTAGACACACACCCACACAGGCAAACAGACATGCAGAGAAGTGGAATTGCAAAGAAATAATCTTATTTGGCTCCTATATACATTGACCTCTGATTCTTTCCTTGTGGAAATAAATCGTACTTTAATGAGCAGTTGAGTCAAAATGTGGCCGAACTCGGGTCATGGGAGTGGTGTCAGCTGGGGAGAAACCCCGGTGCCCAGGCCCAAGTACACTAGTTGCCTCTATGGTGCCAGGTCACCCTTTTCCCCAGGGTCTGCTGCTGAGCTCCCAGCCCCTCAGCTGCCTCCTCCATGCCCTGTGCCCTCTGCGCCACCCTGTGTGCCTGCTATGTGGAGTTCTGGTGCCATTTCTCACATTCAGAGAAGGGACTGTGTTCCTGTAGTGTGTCCCTGCCCTGAGGCCAATAGACCTGTGTGGGTCAGCATACTGGTTCTAGCAGGCCTGGAGAGCCCCTGGGTGAGCCACTGTGCTGCTCTGCCTTAGTTTACTTAAGAAGGAAATAATGACCTTACCTGAGAGGGATTGTGGTGAAAAATAAACTGAAATAATTGTGCGGAGAATCATAAAACGTGAGAGGCTGTAGTTCTCAGGAAAGTGGTGTTCTTTGTTGGGGAGGTTGGTCATTCTCCTTTTGCCCCCATCCTGATCCCTTCCTCTGTCTGTGTCCTGCCCTGGGCCTGGAAGGGCAATCCTTTTCACATGCCCTCTGGGGCAACCTTGCCTGTTAGCATCAGATGGGTTTGACCAAAGGGGGACACTGGCAGGTGTGAGGAGAAAGGGTTGGGGCATCTCTTCCCTTTCTTCTCCTTGCTGGTCTCTGTTTCTGGGTGCCTGCTCACACTGCCCATCACTCAGCCCTAAGGAATGCCATGGCCTTGCTGTTGATGGCTCCCAAGGGCCATGTCCTGTGGGCCCTCAGTCCCACCCAGACCTCAGTCACTTGCCCTTTACTTGAGCTCCTGGGATAATTTGTACTCCTGTCTGGAAAGGGGCACTGAGCCTGCCCAGAGAGTGGGAGCCCTGGCAGGTGGGCTGGGGTCTGGCAAGAGGGTAGCCCAAGAAAGAGTGGACCCACTGTGTGGGTCAGAGAGGAAGAATGGCATTTGCCAAGTTCCCACAGAGTCCTGGGCATCGAAGTAGGGACATTGCCTGATTTACTGCTCACACCAAGCCCAGATGTGGGTGTTATCGTACTTTCCTTGCATGGGTAGGTAGGGCCACGAGAAGTGGGTCACTACCAGACTCACAGCAGCACAGAACTGAGGGCCAGGTCCCCTGGTCATGGCCCTGACCTGTGCAGGGTCCTGTACAGGGAGGGTATGGTTGCTGACCCTGGGACACAGCGTGTGGTGAGCCATGGAGAGGCAACAGCCCTGCCTGGCCCAGCTGCCTCACCTGGGAGGAAGCCAGATCCTGCTTGGGGAGATCAATCTTTTCAGGAATACCTCTGCTGGGATTTCTACATGGCTGTTCTTGTTTTGATCAGTCCCACCATAGAGCAAGTCCAGTGCCTAATTTCCTGACAGCCTTCAGATCTTCCTGGCCCTAGGCTCAGGCCTGTGCAGCCAGACGATCCCTTCTAGCACATGGGATAGATGTCTTCAGGGAGGAAACACGACAAGCCTGGGGCACGTGGGAGGCTGCAAGGAAGGAGCCCTGCCCACAACACAGTTCCACCATCCTTTAGCTACAGGGTGTGCCTCTTCCCGTACACTGGAAAGATCCAAAGTGCCTTCTACAAAGGCACTTCCAGCCCCATGGGTGACAGCAAATAAGACATGAGGGTGCAGAGAAAATAAGATGGATTCAGTGTGAGAAGGTCCACACACAAAGAACACACCACAGGTCCTATCCAGGAACTTCCTTCTAGCCAAAGAAAAGAGGGAAAATGCCTGGAATTCATTTGCAACCAAGGAGTTCTCGCAGGCTGTTTCAGCAGTGGCTCCTGGAGTGTGGGATCATGAGCTGACATTTCTCCAAGGTCCGGCCTGAAATAGCAGAATTTTGCATTTCCTGGCCTCATGGAGTCAAACAGACTTCTGGCAAGTTCCTGGCTCCTTTGCTTCTGCTCATTTTTCCCTTCGTCTTTGTATGGGGTTTGTTGGCAGCTGTTTGTCTGCAGTAATTGAGGCTAAGCCTGGAGGAGAACCCCAGAGGTCAAGGGAGGCCTTGCATCACCAGGAACAGGAGCCCCTTGATGTTAAAACCTTGCTACACTGGCAGCACAGCCTCTACTGTCCTTCTGGTCATCTGTTCCTGCTTCTCACAGATTGGGGTTGTAATGACAAGGGGTAAGAGAGAGCAAGAAGCTAAGCTGAATTCACAGATTATGAAGAAACTATGACGGAGGTTGGCATTTCTGTTTTTATAATCCTCAGTCAGAATGTACCTCTCTGAGCCAGACATGGGATTTCTGTGTCTGTGAGGCCAACAGGCCTCAGTGACATGGACTGGACAAATATGTGAGGTGTTCTGGGCCCCACAGGTGCAAGTCTGTGGAGAGGGTGGTTTTTGTGCCGGCCAGTGTCCAAGGAGTGAAAGCCTGGCAGCGGCTCCTGTGGGTCCCCATGGATGGTGCTGCCCCTACAGCATCCCACAAGAAAGTCAGCCTCCCTTTCCTGGGACAGGCCTTATCACACTGTACAATGCACAGAGCTCAGACAACTCTGCCCAGACAGAGGGCTCCATGGAAAAGCATTCCTCTGCAGAGCTCTGCCTTAGGACTGGGCCTTAGTGGTCCCCATACCAGCAGGAGGGTGCAAAGAAAGCAGATGGGGCTGGGCTCTGAACCCCCATGCCCACTTTATGCAGACCCATACTAGTTTTTCCTGTCTCATACATGCTGCTTCCTTTTCAGACTTCGTTTGGAAAAAGAGTCCACAGCTAAAAGTGCCTGGGAACATGGAGGACCTCACAGCACGGCTGCCCACTTGTTCTTTGGCAGAATGTCATGAACGTCACTTTTCACGCGTGGCTTCTGTGCACCACTGGGACAGCCAAAAAAGCACAGCATCTGAGGAAAAACCTGGGGTGCAGAAGGCCGGTGCTCTCTGTCAGTCTGTGCTGGCCCTCCCTGATCTCTCATCTTCCCACCCCCTCCTTTCCCATAGCCCCACAGAGGAATGGATTGGAAGAGAGTTAGAGAGCCCCCTCCTGGGGCAGGCACAACATGTGGGCATGGATAGCCACAGGTTGGGATTGGAAGATTGTAAGTAACCTTTGTTGGAGGACCTTTGAGTCCGCATCTGTGGATAAATGTGGAAAAAGTTGCTTTATGAGTTTGGTGATAATGTCAGAATCATTTTTCTGTGTAGTCAAATATGTTTACTTTTAGCTTACTATAAAATATAAGCATCAGGAGTCAGGCCCTTTTATATTTGTGAATATTTTTGTATCACCTTGTGACAACCTCACAAATATTGTTGAAGGATGGCCCCTTGACTCTGAAACATTCTTCCTACCATAGTAAATGACCTGTTCCCCATAAGTATGGAAAGCAGCACATGGGGTGTCTGCACAGGTGACCTCACCTCTCTCACACTCAGGTAGGTGGGCAGGGGTCCTCCCTGGGGGTGGGGGATGGGGTGCTAGGTGGAGATGGAGGGTCCAGGCTGTTCCAGTGTTTGGCCACAGAAACTGGAAAGCCTGAGGTGTGCTCTGGAGGGTGGGGGGCCAAGGATCACAAGGCTGATAGGCACCTTTTGTCCATGTTATACTCTTCCTCCAGGATACCCTGCAGTGCCAGGCTATTCCTGTCTTCATTTGACAGAGGAAGCAAGGGATGGAAAGGTCAGGTGTCAGGCCCTGGTGCCCCAGTGTGAGAGGCAAGTTGGAGTTTAGCCAATGCCAGGCTGACCCTTGGGTCTCAGTGCCATCCAAGAGACTGCCAGTGTCCACAGAGAAGAAAACCAGGCTGCAGCCTCAGCCCCAAAAGGTAAGTCTTCACAGGACACTGAGCTGCACTATAAGGACTCCATGCCTGGACACAGAGCCACAAGACTGATAAATGGCTCTAAGCTTTTGTAGCTGTGGTCATCTGTGCTCTCCTCATGGAGTTACTGGAGGAAACAGTTGATTCATGCACGTTTAGACCATGATTGGCAAATGGGAACAGCTCACTGTGGTCACCAGCTGCTGCTGCTGTTGTTAGTGGTAGGTAGCAAGTGGATCCTCCTGTGTTCTTCTGGTGTCCTCTGTGGCCTTGCAAATGTCCTGAAGGGTCTGACTCACTCAGGTTCACTTGGGCTTGTCCTTTCTGTTCTGATTGTCATCCAGTGTCTGACCACTACCTGCACACTTACGCAGGGTGGGCTGGAGCTTCACGTGCATAACTTCATCTTATTTCCCCAGACTCCCGTGAAATGGGTGTTATTCTGAGGATCAAAGAGATTAGGCAGCCTTCTTAAAGTCACAGAATTTGAATGTGTGCCTTATTTTTCCTTAAAAGTTGTATAGTTATTGTATTTTATTGCAGTGCACTGTACCATATTGCATTGCATAGCCTCCCATGCTCATGGTATGAGCTAGGAACTTTTTGAATTGATATGACCTGAGGTCCCGTTCCATGAATGTCAAAGTACTATATTGGTGACCGTCTAGACTGTTGAGGCAGAATGAAAGGCAAACTTTAGGGCACACAATAAGCATGCCACGGTGTTCTGGAATTTTCTTTGGTGTTAGAGACTGATTTTAGGGGTCTCAAGGCATCAGGTCCTGCGGCACTAGCTCACATGTGCTTGGAGGAAATAAGCCCTGGTGATCATGAGCAAAGGAAATTATTTTGTGATTATTAACTTCACCGCATCTTCCTGGGCTATCCTCTGTCAGGTAGAATCTAATAGTTCTCTGGGGGAATGGGCTAGGTGGGGTTGATTAACATCCCTTGGCCTGGGACATACATACATCTGCATTTACCTGGGTACTGTTGCAAAATTGGCTCCAAGAGTGGTAATTATTTGTGGGATACTGCCAGTTACATGTCTGGTGATGGGGAAGCCAAGCCCTCCCTGGAAGAGGCTTGGGTTCTCCAGGAGATGGTGGTTCTTCTCTCTGGCGCACCGCTCTTCGTGGGGCCACCCCTGAGGACAGGCCTTGGTACCCTCCACCCCTCTCTTTCCTGCCTAACCTTTTTTGCCTTGCAGCAAAGATTTTTGCCTCTGTCTTGAAAATTCTGGATTCCAGACCCAGCTATGCCTCGCCCAGTGCCCCACCATTGGCCTGGCCAGGGAATTCTGTCTCCTCCTTGGGCCCAGCAGCCCCCTCCCACCTATCTGTGTTGAAGAGCCCTGGAATCATATCTGACAGCCCCTTCCTGGCTGCCTTCACTCCCTGGCCCTACATGGGAACCTTAGAGGCGCCACTGGATCTGTTTCTTGTTATCTCCCCACTTGTCTCCTGTTGTCACCCCAGCCCTGTCTCACTGCTCCAGTCACTCTGACCTTTTCTCTGTTGCTCACATTTGCAGGTGCACACCCCTGTCCTCGGGGCCTACCCTCTCCTCCCCTACCCCCTGCCTCAGAAGGCCCATCAAATTCTCACACTATTGTTCAGTTTCCTGCTCAATATCACCTTGTGAAGCTCTGATCTACAGAAACCTTTGTCACTTTCCTCCCTTCCTTTGTTTATTACTACCAGGCAGGAAATAATATACTTCTTTTTTTACCGTTTGTCTTTCCAGCCAGTCCACACCGCCTGCTCTGCATGCTGTGGCCTAGCTCAGCATCAGGTATTGTGCTGAGGCCACTGCTGTTGGATGAACAGAGACAGGAGCCTGGACCCCTGACAGCAGAACAGAGACAGGAAGCCCTGGAATCCTTGGGAACTTGGGACAGACACATCTCTCAAGGAAAGTCTTTGGTATTGGGCCCTCAGGAGCCCACTCTGGGTCAGCTGTCCATGGGCCCTGGATGTGCATGGTCTCCCCAAGGGGTCAGAGTGATGATGGGGCTCAGAGAGATGCAGGACTTGCCTGAGTTCTTCACTTATGCGGCTTTTCCCCTCTGTCAGGCTCTGGTGGAGAGACCACAGCATGGGGCAACTTGCGGAACCCCCAGGTTCACTTCCTGCTGGCTGGGGCCTCATGGCATCTCATTTATTTATTCAGTGAATGCTTGCTGATAACACAGGGACAATGACTGGGAATACAGATGTGAAAATGACCCACTATTGTCAGGAAGGGTGGACAGGAATTAGCAGGGCAACGAGAGGGAGGATAACAAAGCCAAGAGGGAGAGCTATTCCCTCTTCAGTGCTCATCACCATTCTCCAGCTCAAACCCAAGACTCATAGGAAGACGTGTACCCTGAGTGTGAGTGAGCTCCCCCTCACTCTAATGGCATTGTGTGGAGGTAATGTCAATGCACATCTTAACTGCAGAAAAAGTTCCTGGAGAAGTAAGTTGGTGGGGGTAAAGCTTGGATAGTGCTCAGTTAGCTATGGCTGTGTAACAAATACCCCCCAAAATGTAACTTAAAAAAATCAGCTTTTAAGAAAATTCTTGGGAGGGGCAAGATGGCAGAGAAGTAAGAGATCCTGCAGCAACCGGTCCCCAAAAGTGAGCTGGAAATCTACCAGAACACGCTGAACACTCATGAAATCACCCTGAGAAGAAAGATTTCTCACTCCGGGATCTCTCCGAGAGCAGAAGACAGCAGTGGAGAGGTAAAAACAAAGTGGGAACACTCCAGCTGATATCGGAGGATAAGCAAAAGGGGGAGGGAGCCACCAGAAGCTAACCAAGGACAGTAATACCCCAAAGGAAAGTGCCTGGTGGCGGAGGACCAGTATTAACGTAGAGCCCGTTAAAAACACTTAAAAAGGGCAAAAAGTTCGGAGGAGTAACTAGTGGAAGGGAGTGGTCACGGGCACCGGCGCTTGGACCCACTCTCCCAGGAAGGAGCACCCCAAAGTGGAACTGGTGGGGGATCCAGTCCGTGATTCCTGAACCTGCAGATTTCCGCTCTCTGCAACAACCTGTGGGCCGGCCTCGCACCTGCAAGCACCTTTTTGAGTGTCTGTGATGGTTCACGAGCCACAGTTTTTCCCGGTTGTGGCACACTGCAGAGCCTGAGCGATCCCCG
>CM052810.1:73025289-73047569 GCA_028533885.1 Nasua narica | reverse complement strand
GAGCCTGGTGGTGGGTATTGAGGAGGGCACGTCTTGCATGTAGCACTGGGTGTGGTGCATGAACAATCAATCTTGTAACACTGAAAAATTAAAATAAACATATTTGGGGAGAAAAAAAAACTAATGATGTATTTCATGGCGACTAACATAACACAATTAAGAAAACTAATGATGTACTATATGTTGACTAATTGAACATAATAAAAAATATATATAAAAAAACCAGTAAAACCCCATCATCAAGGGAAAACTGTATATCAAGCTCCCGATATTGTTCCCAAACCTGTATGTTTCATAGATACAACTCTTTTTTTAATTCGTTCTCACAATTCTTGTTCATTTAATCTTTTTAACCTACTTACCACTAGAACTAGAGGTTTAAAACAACATATTCCATAATAACTTTTCAACTTGAACTTTTTTGATACACACACAGTGTTTCTTTCCCTTTCTTCTCTATTTTCTTCTTTTAAATATACATACAGATATAAGTGAGAAGGTAATCCTTTTTCCCTATTCAATACTACCCCTATATATAAACTAGATTTAATTTCCTTGTATCTCTGGAAAGTTGTGTCCTTTAACGAAGATAGCAAGAAACACCCAGGAGGAACCGAAATAACCTTCCTCACCCACATCGAAGATCTACGACCACCCTCTAATCTTATTCTTCTCTCAGTGTTTCTGTGTTTTTGTTTTTGTTCTGGTATGCAATAAATCATATTCTCGGGATTCATTTTGGCTGGGTTCTTTGTTTCTTGTCATTTACTCTTGTCAGTCTTGTTGTTTGTTTGTGTCTGTTTATATACCTTATAAATCTTATTTTGGGGGTTCATTTGCACTGGGATTTCTCTTTTTTATCTCTTTCTCTCTCTCTTCTTTTCATTTTTCTTTCTCTTTGGTGTTGAATTCTGATTGCTCCAAAACTTTCCAAGGTACACGGTGCCTGGTTTGTGATTAATAGATTCACCTATACATCCACTCAACCACTTTTTATCAGAATGACTAGGAAGAGGAACAGTCAACAGAGGAAAAACTCAGAGACTGTGCCTTCTCCCTAATAACTATTGGAAATGGACATAAACAGTATGTGAGAAAGGGAATTCAGGGTAACAATTATCCAGGCAATGACTAGATTGGAGAAAAACATCCGTAACAACATATAATCTCTAAAAGAATTGAGAACCAATATGACTTATGTCTAAAATGCTATCAATAGATCCAATCTAATCTAAATAGTCTAACAGATAGAGTAATGGAGACAGAGGATAGAATTAGTGATCTATAGGAAAAGACGGTAGAGAAGAAAGGTCAGGAGAGGGGTGGAACAAACTGCTTAGAAACCATGAGAATAGACTTAGGGAAATAAATGATGCCATGAAATACTCTAATGTCAGAAGTATTGGAATTCCTGAGGGGGTGGACAAAGACAGAAGACTAGAAGATATAGCTGACCAAATTATGGATGAAAATTTCCCCAATCTGGGGAATGGAACAAGTGTTCATGTCCTAGAGGCAGAAAGGACACCCCCAAAGATCAACGAGTCTAGAAAATGATCTAGACACATCATTGTGAAATTCACAAGTCATAATTTTAGACAAGAGGTCCTGAGGGCAGCTAGGGGGAAGAGAGTCCTTACATACAGAGGAAGACCCATCAGAATAACATCAGACCTGTTCACAGACCTGGCAAGCTAGAAACCCTGGCAAGACATATTCAGGGCACTAAATGAGAAGAACACGCAACCAAGAATACTTTGTCCAGCAAATCTGACATTCAAAATGGATGGAGAGATAAAGAGCTTCTAAGACCGGCAAGGTTTAATATGGTATGTGACCACCAAGCCGGCACTACAAGAAATATTAAAGGGGGTTATATAAAAGAAGAAAGAACCCATGAGTGACTAGAACAGAATAGAATAGAACAGATCATAACAGAATAGAACAGAACAGAAACTTACAATCTATAGAAACACGGACATCAAGGGAACATGATGGCAATAAACACTTAACTTTCAATATTCACTTTCAATATAAATGGCCTAATGCTTCCATAAAACAGCACAGGGTTGCAGACTGGATAAAACATCAGGACCCGTCCATAGGCTGCCTGTAAGAGACACATTTGGAACCTAAAGATACATCCAGACTGAAAGCGAAAGGATGGAGAACCATCTTTCATGCCAGCAGGACTCTAAAGGAAGCTGGGGTAGCAATTCTCATATCAGATAATTTAGATTTCAAACTAAAGACTGTAGTCAGAGATACAGAAGACACTGCATCATTCTTAAAGGGTCTATCCTCCAAGAAGATCTAACAACTGTAAACATTTATGCCCCCAATATAGGGGCAGCCCAATACATAAGCCAACTGTTAATCAAAATAAAGAGTCAGGAGGGGGGAAAGATGGCAGGGAAGTAGGAGATCCTGTTGCAACTTGTCCCCAAAAGTGAGCTGGATATCTACCAGAACACGCTGAACACCCATGAAATGAGGTTTTCACTTCTGGATCTGTATGGGATCAGAAGACAGCAGTGGAGAGGTAAAGCAAAGTGGGAACACTGGAACTGATATTGGAGGATAAACAAAATGAGGAGGGAGCCACCAGAAGCAATCCAAGGACAGTAATACCCCAAAGGAAAGTGCCTGGTGGTTGGGGACCAGCATTAACATAGAGTCCTGTTAAAAATACTTAAGAAGAGTAAAAGGTTCTGAGGAGCAACTACTGGAAGGGGTGGTCGCGGGCACTGGCCTGGGCCCACGCTCCCAGGAAGGACACCACACACCCCAAAGTGAGACTGGTGGGGGGTCCAGGCCGTGGTTTCTGAACCTGAAGCTTTCCACTCCCTGCACCATTCTGTGGGCCAGGTGTGCTCCTGCAAGCACCTTTAGAGACTCTGCTGTGGTCCAGGAGCAGACAGCTTTACTCTGTGTGCCCTGCTGTCTGGACTAAGTACACCTAGACATTCACGGCCAGCCACAGGGTCTGGGTGATCCCAGCCTGCCCCAGAGAGAACGCAGGCAAGTGGCCTAATCTTCCAGTGAGTGCTCCCAGAGCCACAGAAAGGTGGCTGGGGTCGCTCGCCACCTCTGACAGGCTGCGTTGTGAACAGAATTTTACAGAAGGGAGTGTGTGTTCTGGACCACCCAGAGGGGAGCAGACTGAGGCTTCTCTGTGACATGGAATACTGGGTACTTCCAGGCAGATTCCTTGCTTAGACTCTCTGAAAAGGTGAAAAAGCTACAAAAGGCCAAAAACCTTCAGAGGTCAAAAGACTGAGAAACCGGTTTTCACAGATCTTAATCCCTTGATGAGGGGGGCAGGGTGACTCAACACCCAGCAAGATTTACTGGAAAACAACGTGGCAGGCCCCTCCCACAGAAGACAAGTCAAAAAAACAAAAGAACAATAAGAACAGGGTCCCCATAAAATTTTAAACCCCAACACCAGGGGAAATCAATATATTAAGTGCCTGATAATACTCTCAAACCTGTATATTTCATAGATACAAGGTTTTTTTTCTTTCTTATTCTCTTTTTGTTATTCACTCATTTTCACATTTCTCAGGTTTTTTTTTTTTTTTTTTTTTTTTTTTACTTTTTTCTTTTTAAACTACTTAACATTACAGCTAGAGGCTTAATACAACTATAAGCCCAGGAAGACCTGAAATAACCTTCCTCGCCTGCGAGGAGTAATAACCACCCTCCCATCTCATCCTTCTGTCAGTGTTTCTGTGTATTTGCTTTTGTTCTGGTATTATATAAATCTTATTCTTGGGGTTCATTCTGACTAGGTTCTTTTATTTCTTGTCATTTATTATTGTCGGTCTATACTTTTCTTTGTGTTTGTTTACATACCTTATAAATCTTATTATTGGGGCCCATACTGCCTGGGATTTCTTCTTTTTCTCTTTCTCTCTTTTTTTATCCTTATTCTTTCTATTGGGTGTTGAATCCCAGTTGCTCCAAAACCTTCCAGGGTACACCCTGCCTGGATCGTGAGTGATATATCCAGCTATACATCCTCTCATCCACTTCTCATCAAAATGACTAGGAGGAGGAACACCCAACACAGGAAAAACCCAGAGACTGCACCCTCTTCCTCAGAATTATTGGACATGGACATAAACAGTACGTCAGAAAGGGAATTCAGGGTGACAATTATCCAGGCAATCTATGATGGAGGAAACGTTAATGACAACATAGAATCTCTAAGGGCAGAAATGAAAGCCAGTAGAGCTGATGTAAAAAATGTGGTCGGTGAGATACAATCTAATCTAAATAGTCTAACAGCTGGAGTTATGGAGACAGAGGATAGAATTAGTGATCTAGAGATAAAATGGTTGAGAAGAAAGGTCAGGAGGAAAGCTGGAGCAAACTATACAGGAATCATGAGAACAGACTTAGGGAAATATATGAGGCAATGAAATATTGCAACATCAGAATTATTGGAATCCCAGAGGGTGTAGAGAAAAGCAGAAGACTAGAAGATATAGCTGACCAGATTCTGAATGAGAATTTCCCAATCTGGGGAATGGAGCAAGTGTTCAGGTCTAGAAGTGGAAAGAACCCCTGCTAGGATCAACGAGTTTAGAAAAACACCCAGACATAATCTTAAAAAGTGCAAATTACAATTTTAGACAGGGGATCCTGAGGGTTTCAAGGGGGAAGAGATTCCTTACGTACAGGAGAAGGCCCATCAGAATAACGTCAGACCTGTCCACAGAAACCTGGCAAGCCAGAAAGGGCTGGAATGATGTATTCAGGGCACTAAATGAGAAGAACATGCAGCCAAGAATACTTTATCCAGCAAGGCTGACATTCAAAATGGATGGAGAGATAACGAGCTTCCAAGACAGGCAAGGATTAAAAGAGTATGTGACCACCAAGCCGGCACTCCAGGAAATATTCAAGGGGGTTCTATAAAATTAGAAAGAACACATGAGTGACTTAGAACAGAAATTTGCCATCTGTAGAAAAAGGACTTCATAGGCAACATAAACACTTATTGTTCAATAATCACTTTCAACGTGAAAGGCCTAAATGCTCCCATAAAATGGCACAGGATTGCAGAATGGATAAAAAGACAGGACCCATCCATATGCTGTCTACAAGGACACATTTGGAACCAAAAGATACATCCAGACTGAAAGTGAAAGGATTGAGAACCATCTTTCATGCCAATGGACCTCCAAAGAAAGCTGGGGTAGTGATTTTCATGTCAAATACATTACATCTTAAGCTAAAGACTGTAGTCAGAGATACAGAAGGACACTACATCACTCTTAAAGTGCCTATCCTTCAAGAAGATCTAACGATTGTAAACATTTATGCCCCCAATATAGGAGCAGCCAACTACATAAGCCAACTGTTAATCAAGATAAAGAGTCATATTGATATGAATACATTAATAGTAGGAGATCTTAACATGCCACTCTCAGTAAGTAACAGATCATTCAAACAGAAAATCAATAAAGAAACAAAAGCTTTGAATGACACATTGGGGACCAGTTGCTGCAGATGGACCTCATAGATATATATAGAGCATTTCACCCTAAAACAACAGAACAACATTCTTCTCAAGTGCACATGAAACTTTCTCCAGAATACACCACATACTGGGCCACAAATCAGGACTCCACTGATACCAAAAGACTGAGATGATTCCCTGCATTTTCTCAGACCACAATGCTTTGAAATTGGAACTCAAGCACAAGAAAAAGTTTGGAAGGAATTCAAACACTTAGAGGCTAAGACCAACTGGCTCAAGAATGCTAGGATCAACCAGGAAATCAAAGATGAGCTTAAACAATTCATGGAGACCAATGAGAATGAGGACACATCGATCCAAAAACTATGGGATACGGCAAAGGCGGTCCTATGGGGGACATTCATAGCCATCCAAGACTCACTAAAAAAAATTGAAAAATCTTGAATACACCAGCTCTCTTTACACCTTAAAGAACTGGAAAACCAACACGAATCAAGCCAACCCCACTCACAAGAAGGGAAATAATCAAGGCCAAAGCAGAGATCAACGAGTTACAAACTAAAGAAACAGTAGAACTCATCAATCAATCCAGAAGTTGGTTTTTTGAAAGAATCAATAAGATCAATAAGCCACTGGCCAGAAGGAAAGAGAGAGGCCCCTAATTAACAAAATTATGAATGAAAGGGGAGAGATCATGACTAATCCAAAGCAAATAGAAACAATCATCAGAAATTATTATCAACAATTCTATGCGAATAAGCTAAACAACCAAGAAAAAATGGATGCATTCCTGGAAACCCATAATCTTCCAAGACTGAAACAGGAAGACATCGACAACCTGAATAGACCAATATCTAGGAATGAGATTGAAGCAGTGATCAAAAACCTCCCAAAAAACAAGAGTCCAGGACCTGATGGATTCCCTGGGGAATACTAAGAAACTTTCAAGGAAGGAATAATACCCATTCTCCTGAAACTGTTTCATAAAATAGAAACAGAAGGAAACTTCCAGACTCTTTCTATGAAGCCAGCATTACCCTGCTCCCCAAACCAGGCAAAGACCCCATCCAAAAGGAGTATTTCAGGCCAATATCCCTGATGAATATGGATGCCCAGATTCTAAACAATCCTAGCTAATAGGATGCAACAGCACACTAAAGAGATTATTCATCATGACCAGCTGGGATTTATTCCTGGGACACAAGGCTGGTGCAACATTCACAAATCAATCAATGTGATAGAACAACTCAACAAGAGAAGGGAGAAAAACCACATGATACTCTCAATTGATGCAGAAAATCATTTGACAAAATTCAGCATCCGTTCCTGATTAAAACTCTTCAAAGTATAGGGATAGAAGGGACATTCCTCAACATCATAAAGTCTATCTATGAAAAGCCCACAGCAAATATCATTCTCAATGGTGAAAAGCTGACAGCCTTCCCTTTGAGATCAGGAACACGTCAAGGATGCCCACTCTCACCACTGTTGTTCAACATACTACTAGAAGTCCTAACGACAGAAATCAGACAACAGAAAGAAATAAAAGGTATTCAAATTGGCAATGAAGAAGTCAAACTCTCTCTCTTTGTAGATGACATGATACTTTACCTGGAAAACCCAAAAGATTCCACCCCAAAACTAGTAGAACTCATACAGTAATTCAGTAATGTGTCAGGGTAGAAAATCAATGCACAGAAATCAGTTGCTTTCCTATATACTTACAATGAAAATATGGAAAGGGAAATTAGAGGATCGATTCCATTTACTGTAGCACCAAGAACCAGAAGATAACTTTGAATAAACCTAACCAAAGAGGTAAAGGACCTGTCCTCGAGGAACTACAGAACTTTCATGAAAGAAACTGAAGAAGACACAAAAAGGTGGAAAAGCATTCCACGCTCATGGATTGGAAGAAGAAACCTTTTTAAAATGTCTATACTACCCAGAGCAATCTATACTTTCAATGCCATCCCAATCAAAATTCCACCAGTTTTTTTTTTTTTTCAAAGAGCTGGAACAAACAATCCTAAAATTTGTATGGAATCAGAAAAGACCCCAAACTGCTAAGGAAGTGTTGAAAAATAAAAACAAAGCTGGGGGCATCATATTGCCTGATTTCAAGCTTTACTACAAAGCTGTGATCTCCAGAACAGCATGGTATTGGCACAAAAACAGACACATAAACCAGTGGACCAGAATAGAGAGCCCAGAGATGGACCCACTACTCTATGGTAAAATCATCTTTGACAAAACAGGCAAAAATATCCAGTGGAAAAAAGACAGTCTCTTCAAAAAATGGTGCTGGGAAAACTGCCCAGCTATTTGTAGAAGAGTGAAACTTGACCATTCTCAAACATCATACACGAAGATAAACTTGAAATGGATAAAAGACTTCAATGTGAGGCAGGAATCTATCAAAACCCTAGAGGAGAACATAGGCCGTAACCTCTATGACATTGGCCATAGCAACTTCTTTTTGGACATGTCTCCAAAGGCAAAGGAAACAGAAGTGAAAATGAACTTTGGGAACTTCATCAAAATAAAAAGCTTCTGCACAGCGAAGGAAACAGTTAACAAAACAAACAGGGAACCCCTGCAATGGGAGAAGATATTCGCAAATGACACTACAGACAAAGGTCTGATATCTAAGATCTATAAAGAACTCCTCAAACTCAACACTCACAAAACAGATAATCACATCAAAAAATGGGCAGAAGACATGAACAGACACTTCTCCAAAGAAGACATACGAATGGCTAACAGACACATGAAAAAATGTTCATCATCTTTAGCCATCAGAGAGATTCCAATCAAAACCACACTGAGATACCACCTTACAGCAGATAGAATGGCCAAAATCAACAAGACAGTAAACAACAAATGCTGGAGAGGTTGTGGAGAAAGGGGAACCCTCCTCCACTGTTGGTGGGAATGCAAGTTGGTGCAGCCACTTTGGAAAACAGTGTGAAGATTCCTCAAGAAATTAAAAATAGAGCTACCCTGTGACCCTTCAATTGCACGACTGAGTATTTACCCCAAAGAAGCAGATGCAGTGCAAAGAAAGGCCATCTGTACTACAATGTTCATAGCATCCGTACTACAATGGCCACAATTGCCAAACTGTGGAAAGAACCAAAATGCCCTTCAAGATATGAATGGATAATGAAGATATGATCCTTATATACAATGGAATAATATGCCTCCATTAGAAAGGATAAATACCCAACTTTTTTTTTTTTTTGAATACCCAACTTTTTATCAACATGGACAGGAAGGGAAGAGATTATGCAGAGTGAAATAAGTCTAGCAGAGAGAGTCAATTATCATATGGTTTCACTTACTTGTGGAGCAATAGGAATAACCTGGCGGACATTAGAGGAAGGAAAAGAAAAGTGAATTAGGTTAATCAGATGGAGATAGGAAGAATGAAAGCTTGTGGACTCTGAGAAAGAAACAGGGTTTTGGAAGGGATTGGGTGGCAGGATGGGTGTGCCTGGTGGTGAGTATTATGGAGGGCATGTATTGCATGAAGCACTGGGTGTGGTGAATAAATAATGAATCTTGGAACACTGAAAAAGTATAATTTTTTTTTTTTTAGTTTTTAACAATGACTCTTGTAACACTGAAAAAATAAAATAAAAGTGTTTGGGGAAGAAATATGTATTTATTACAAATCACAACATCATAGTGACCAAGGGCTCACCAAGGAGGAACGGGCTCCCCCCAAGAAATTTAAAAGAATAGAAATCCCGGAGGGGCACCAGGTGGCTCAGTGGGTTAAAGCCTCTGCCTTCAGCTCAGGTCATGATCAGGGTCTTGGGATCGAGCCCCGCATTGGGCTCTCTGCTCGGCGGAGCCTGCTTCCCCCTCTCTCTCTGCCTGTCTCTGCCTGCTTATGGTCTCTCTCTCTTTCTCTCTCTCTCTCTGTCAAAAAAATAATAGAAATCCCAGAAATGAACCCTCAACTCTACATTCAATTAATCTGCAACAAAGCAGGAAAGAACATCCTGTGGAAAAAGGATAGTCTCTTCAACAAATGGCTTTGGGAAAATTGGACTGCCACATGCCGAAGAATGAAATGGTACCATTTTCTTACACCTTACAGAAAAATATACTCAAAGTGGATGAAAAAGCTCAATGTGAGACAGGAATCCATCAAAATCCTATAGAAGAATAGAGGCAGCAACTCCATTGACCTTGGCTGCAGCAACTTCTTGCTAGACATGTCTCCAAATGCAAGAGATATAAAACCAAAAATGAACTGTTGGAACTTCATCCAGATAAAATGCTTTTTTTTTGCACAGGAAAGGAAACAGTTGACAAATCAAAAGACAACCTACAGAATACAAGATATTTGCAAATGTCTATCAGATAATGTGCTAGTATCCATCATCTATGAAGAACTTATCAGACTCAACATCCCAAAAAACAACAAGTACAATCAAGAAATGGGCAGAAGACATGAACACATTTCTCCAAATAAGGCATATGAATGACCAGCAGACATGAAAATTGCTCAACATCACTCAGCACCAGGAAAATACAAATCAAAACTGTAATAAGATACAGTTCCCGCCTGTCAGAATGGCTAAAATGAACAAGTCAGGAAACAACAGATGTTGGTGAGGATGTGAAAAAAGGGAAACCCTCTTACGCTCTTGGTGGGAATGCAAACTGGTGCAGCCACTTTGGAAAACAGTATGGAGGTTCCTCAAGAAGTTGAAAATAGAGCTACTCTGGGGTGCCTAGGTAGCTCAGTATTAAGCATCTGCCTTCAGCTCAGGTCACGATCCCAGGGTCCTGGGATTGAGCCCGCAACAGGCTCCCTGCTCAGCAGGAAGCCTGCTTCTCCCTTTTCCAAGTCCCTGCTTGTATTCCCTCTCTCTATGTTTCTCTGTCAAATAAATAAATAAAATCTTTAAAAAAAAATAGAGCTACCCTATGACCCAGCAATTGCACTACTAGGTATTTATCCAAAAGATACAAACATAGTGATTCAAAGGGTCACATGCACCCTAATGTTTACAGAAGCAATGTCCACAATAGCCAAACTATGGAAAAAGCCCAGGTGCCCATTGACAGATGAATAGATAAAGAAGATGTGATATATACACACAATGGAATATTACTCAACCATCAGAAAGAATGAAATGTTTGGAACAACATGGATGGAACTAGAGGGCACTGTGCTAAGTGAAATAAGTCATTCAGAGAAAGACAATTTCCATGATTTCTTTCATATGCAGAATTTAAGAAACAAAACAGGGGATTGTATGAGAAGTGAGGGGAAAATAAAATAAGATGAAAATTGAGAGGGAGGCAAACCATAAGAGACTCTTAACTATAGGAAGCAAATTGAGGAGGTGTGGGGGGATGGCGTAACTGGGTGATAGGCATTAAGAAGGGCACTTGACATAATGAGCATGGGGTGTTTTATGCAACTGATGAATCACTGAACTCTACCTCTGAAACTAATAGTACACTATAGGTTAATTAATCGAATTTAAATAAAATAAACATATTTTTAAAATGTGAGGCATTATACAGATGCTTTGGGGGGCCTTTTTTTTTTGGCTGTGTTTTTTTTTTCTTTTAAATTTTATTGATTTATTTGCCAGACACGGAGAGAGAGCACAAGCAGGAAGAGCAGTAGGCAGAGGGAGAAGCAGGCTCCCTGCTGAGAAGGGAGCCCGATACAGGGTTCGATCCCAGGACCCTGGGGTCATGACTTGAACTGAAGGAAGACACTTAACCAACTGAGCCACACAGGCGTCCCAGATGTAATGTGTTTTTTTTTTCTCCACTCCCCAGAATTTTGCCTTCCTTTCAGGGTATATTCCTTATATATTCCTTATATTCCTTTCAATATAAGCTTTGACCCCAGTTTCCCACTCTTCAAAAGTTGTCTCAAGACATGTTCAAACCCTCTTCTGCCCTCCTAGATTTGTTCCTCCTCACTTTTCTCTGTAATGTCAATTGTCAAGTGAAATTCCAGGAACACAGATACCCAGACTTCTACCCCTGTACCCCACCAGAGGTCTGTGGTGTTGCATTTACCAAGAAGGACTCACTTTGACATCAGACAGGTGATCAATTTGTCCTTCTCAAGCTCTTACACTGGATTTTCTGAGAACTTTAGAGAACACACCCACAGGATGGTGAAGATGTGCTGAGTAGGTTCCTCAGTACTAGCCATGGTATTCTCAAACCCCCATGGTAAATTGTTGCCTGTGGTAGGCAGAATGATGGCACCCAAAAGACGCCCATTTCCTAATCCCCACAACCAGTGACCATGTTATCATATACAGTAAAAAGCACTTCGCAGTTTCTATTATGTTTAGGATCTTGGTATAGAGGAAATTATCCTGGATTATTCGGGCAAGAGTGGTACAATCACTTGTTTTTTATAAGATAGTGTTTTTATATAAGTATATAATATATATTATATACTTGTGAGTATATAATAATACTTATAAGATAGAGATTTTTATAAGATAGAGTCAAAGAAGCAGAACACAGGAGAGGACATGTGGTGGAGGCAAAGTTTGGAGAGACCACAAGTCAAGGAATGCAGAAATTCCACACCTCCAGAAGTTAAAAGGGCAGGGAAGCACCTTCTCCCTGAAAGACTCCGATTTTAGCTCATTTTAGACTTCTGGACTCCAGAACTATAAGATAGTAAATTTATGGTGTTTTATGTTCCTGAAGTTGTGTTGATTTGTTACAGTAGCCTCAGGAAACTAATACACCCTGCATGCTTTCACCCATTCCTTCAACCAAAATTGTGTTGTCTCACTTATTTGTAATGAGGTCTTTATTAGACAATTGTCAAAGGCTTATAGCAGGCCATTTTTTAAATTACAGAGAAATAAATTAAGTCAACTGTCAGTGTCTCTCTCCAAGATATTCACTAGTCATACTCCAGTGTGTTTCTGATTGTAGGCAATTTCACTCTGTTGCAATGATACATGATTTTGTATTGGCCTTTTCTCACTTACTACTATTTCTCTGTTATTCCAAACTCTCACAAAGTCTGTGACTGGTTACAGAGCTCTCATAAACCCCCTCCTTAGCACTCCTGTGCAACTAACAGGCAGTCTCTCCAGCTCTACAGTTCTGAGCAACACCAGGTGGTTTCTGTTGTAGCTTTGAGTTTCATACTGTTTCTTCAAATGGATTCCTAAAATCAGAATAAACAAATAAAAATATATAAATGTTAACCAAGTAAAACAGTGATTTCTGGAAAGTAAGTCTTGCTGTACGCCCTAACCATGTGTGTATCCTTCTACACTTGGTAGCATTGTAGAAAGGCTGTTATTAAATCCTAGCTAATGCAATTGTTCCCCCCAAATGGTATCATTTTTATTTGATCTGCCTTGAGTAGCTGGGAGATGGAAGCCTCAGACTATAGATATTTTCTTTCAGTTCTGCTTATTTTCACAGCCACTTGCACATGCAAACCATGAACACCTAGCTCACAGAGGAAAATGAGGCACAGACCAGTCCTTAGGGAGCCTGTGATCCACTGAGAAGATAAGACCTATGTCCACATGGAGCAAGACACCAGGAACCGTGCTCCATGCCATGGCCCTCTAGGTCCATTTCCCCAATGTGTCATTCCTGACACATGCAGGGAGGAAACTCTTCTGTAAAGACCCCTGACCCCTGACAGAGGTGACCCCTCCCCTGACTTCCTCAAGCCCTGACAGGACCAGTATCTTCTCTGACTTCTTGACCCTTAACCCTTGGCAGGGCTGACCCCACCTCTGACTTCCTCACCCCTGGAAGGACCAATATCTTCTCTGACTTCCTGACCCCTAAAAGGGCTGATTCCTCCTCTTAGCCTCCGTGGAATACTACTCAGCCATAAAAAATGAAGTCTTGCCATTTACAACATGGATGGAGCTAGAGGGTATAATGTTAAGTGAAATAAGTTAGTAAGAGAAAGAAAAATATCTTATGATTTCACCCCTATGTGGAATTTAAGAAACAAACCAAATTAGCATAGGGGGGAATAAAAGAGAAGAAAAGGTGGTGGGTATTGAGAAGGGCACATATTGCATGATGCACTGGGTGTGGTGGATGAACAATCAATCTTGTAACACTGAAAAAATAAAATAAACATATTTGGAGAAAAAAAAGAGAAGAAAAGCAAGAAATAGACTCTTAAGTATAGAGAACAAACCAATGGCTACCAGAGGGGAGGGGAGGTGGGGGTGGATAGCTGATGGGGATTAAGAAGATTAGGATTAGTAGATTAAGGAGTGTACTTGTGATGGGCACTTAGTAATGTATAGAATTGTTGAATTACTAAGCTATACACCTGAAGTTAATATAACACTGTATATTAACTATACTGGAATTAAATTTTTTTAAAAAAGACTCTTCTGCTCTGTCCAAGCTCTGGGCCCTCAGACCAGTAGCACTGGCTTCATATGGTGAGAAATGTCAAACCTGAGTTCAAAAGTTCTTTTGAACTCTGGAAGGTAGGTATACTCAGTCTGAACTACACAGAACACTGTCACTCACAGCTAGTTCTGTAGATTTCTTGGCCCTTCCACAGTGCACAGCCCAGAAGAGATGTTTTCTGAAAACCCCATATTACAACTCCAGAACCTTTCTCCCAAGGGGAAACATGGCTATGCCCATCAAATCCTGCACTCCCAATATGGCCTCTTCCAGGGCACATGTATACAGAGGGAAGAGAGCTTGATAGAAAGACTGGAATTCCAGCAACTCAAATGCAGGGAAAATTGACTTCAGAAGACAAAAAGCTGTCAAGTTTCTTTGTTCCAATGTCTTTAAAAATGTGTTTCATAAAAACAGAGGTAAATTAAATAAATTCACATTAAGAGGTTTTGGAAAGACTTATCTCCATAGGAAGGCTCAATGCAATGTCAGGCTCCATTCCTAAGGAGGTGCTTATGGTGTTCATGAAACATTTCATTCCAGGAGACTGAAACTCAGAAATTTATAACTCCATAAACTATAGGAAATTGGAAGAAGGTCTATTTCTTTATTTATTAGTTTCAGAGGTAGAATTTAGTGATTCATCAGTTGCATTAACAACAAGTGCTCATTACATCAAGTTCCTTCCTTAATGCTCATCACCTAGTTACCCCACCACTCCACGTCCCTTCCAACAACCCTCAGTCTTTCCTACAGTTAAAAGTCTCTTATGGTCTGCCTCCCTCTCTATTTTTATTTTATTTTATTTTATTTTTCCTTCCCTTCCCCTATGTTCATCTGTTTTGTTTCTTAAAATCCACATATGAGTAAAATCTTATGATATTTGTTTTTCTCTGATTGGCTTATTTTGCTTAGCATAATACCATCCACAGCATTGTAAATAGCAAGATTTCATTCTTTTTGATGGCTGAGTAATATTCCATTAAAAATATATACCACATTTTCTTTATCCATTCATCTTTCCATGGATATCTGGGCTCTTTCCAATAGTTTCACTATTGTGGACATTGCTGCTGTAAACACTGGAGTGCAGGTGCCCCTTCCAATCACTGTTCATATCCTTTGGATAAATACCTAGTAGTGTAATTGCTGGGTCATAGGGTAGCTCTATTTTTTACTCTCTTTTTTTCATTTTTTTTCAGTGTTCCAGTGTTCTATAGAACCCCCCCCCCAAAAAAAAACCCCACAAAATTTCCAGACTCATACAGGAATTTAGCAAACTGGCAGGATATAAAATCAATGCACAGAAGTCAGTTTTATTTCTAAACACTAACAATGAGGCAAAAGAAAGAAAAATCAAGGAATCAGTCCCATTTACAATTGCACCAAAAACCATAACATACAAAGGAATAAACCTAACCAAAGAGGTAAAAGACCTATACTCTGAAAACTATAGAACACTTATGAAAGAAATTGAGGAAGACACAAAGTGATGGAAAAATATTTCCATGGACTGGAAGGACAAATATTATTAAACTGTCTAGGTTACCCAAAGCATTCTACACATCAGTGCAATTCCTATCAAAATACCATCAACATTTTCCGCAGAGCTGGAACTAAAATCCTAAAATATGTATGGAAACCACAAAATACCCTGAATAGCCAGAAGAAAGTTGAAAAAGAAAACCAAAGCTAGAGGCATCACAATTGCAGACTTCAAGCTGTATGACAAAGCTGTAATCATCAAGAAAGTATAGTACTGACACAAAAACAGATACATAGATCAATGGATCAGAATAGAGAACTTGGAAGTAGACCCTCAAATCTATGATTAACTAAAGTTTGACAAAGCAGGAAAAAACATCCAGTGGAAAAAAGAGAGTCTCTTCAACAAATGGTGTTGGGAAAATTGGACAGCCACATGCAGAAGAATGAAACTGGGCTATTTCCTTTAACCATACACAAAAACAGTCTCAAAATGGGTGAAAGACCTCAATGTGAGATAGGAATCCATCAAAATCTTAGAGGAGAACATAGGCAGAAACATCTTTGACCTTGGCTGCAGCAACTTCTTGCTAGACACATCTCCAAAGGCAAGTAAAACAAAGGCAAAAATGAACTATTGGGATTTCATCAAGATAAAAAGCTTCTGCACAGCAAAAGAAACAGTCAACAAAGAAGCAGATACAGTACAAAGAAGGGCTGCATGTACCCCAATGTTCATAGGAGCAATGCCCCAATCGCCAAACTGTGGAAAGAATGAAGATGCCCTTCAACAGATAAATGGATAAAGAAGATATGGTCCATATATACAATGGAATATTATGTCTCCATTAGAAAGGATAAATACCCAACTTTCTTTTTTTTGAATACCCAACTTTTTATCAACATGGACGGGACTGGAAGAGATTATGCAGAGTGAAATAAGTCAAGCAGAGAGAGCCAATTATCTTATGGTCTTACGTGTGGAGCATAAGGAAAAACATGGAGGACATTGTGAGAAAGAAAGGAAGGGTGAATGGGGGAAATCAGAGGGGGAATGAACCATGAGAGACTGTGGACTCTGAGCAATAAACTGAGGGGTTTAGAGGGAAGGGGGTGGGAGTTTTGGCAAGCCTGGTGGTGGGTATTGAGAAGGGCACACATTGCATGGAGCACTGGGTGTGGTGCATGAACAATTAATCTTGTAACACTGAAAAAATAAAAGTATTTTGGGAAAAAAAAAGCCCATTAGCTTTGGCCCCAAATATGCTTCTGCTTCATGTAATTGCTACCCCCTCCACCAAAAACAAACAAACAAACAACTGGAAGAAGGTCTATTTCAAAAGATTAGTAGTCAGATAAGAGATTAAATTCACCAAGAGAAATCATGATGTGATCATCTACAAAATGAGTTTTGGGAAAGTCAGATTAAAATGGGCTCCTCCTCTGGGTCTGGCTGTGGCTATCATCTGGAAATTTTCATCATATCCTCAGTAATCCCATCAGGGCCATTTTTTATCACCATTCACTGAAGAGTACCCCAGACAGGAGGAGGCTCAGCAGAGCAATTTAAGGAGTGGGACATGGTGGGTTTCAGTCTATGCTTATTAGTTCATACTAGATGCCACCTTCTATTTCACTGCATATGTGTCATTAGTTTTCCCTCCCTTTTCTCATTTCATTTTCGAAAAGGCAGCTAGGCCTTTAGGATCTTCAGATATGTGCCTAATATTCACAAAGACTGTAAAAATTTTATGCCATGTGTCCTATTCTCTGCCAAAAGCAAACCTGACCATGAAAGCATTTACTTGAGGAGAGAAGCCTAACCACATTTTCCACACTACACCTTAGAATCATGGCTTGCAGAGGTAAGAAGTCCCCAGAACACCTAGTTCCTTATACACAAATGCGGGATCTTAAATTCAGGGTTGTGTGAAGACCACACAGTGATTTCTTGAAATGACAGAGTCCACATTCTGGAATAAAAATTATATCACACAGGGAGTAGACCAAGCTTAAATCAATTAAGATATAAAGATGTTCGGTGCAGACCTGGAGACATCTTGATTAGAGTGACTTCAGCAGGGAGCCACAGCAAACTGAAGGCACTATTAACAGGAAGTACACATGGTCTTCCATAACCAGGAGGCCGTGGAGCACAGCCTCCTCCTATCCTTGGCGGTACCCTCTGCTGACTGTGGCATCACTGTTGAGCTGGGAAAAGCCATATCCAGACATGAAAACACCAAAGGCAAGAAAGGCTGTCCTCCTCCTTGGGACCTTTGCTCAGAGATAAGGAACTTTCCCAGAGCCTCCCCATTCCTGCTCAGGCCTAAACCAGTGAGGTGCAAGCCACCCACAGGAGGGCTAGGGGAGGGGTTGGACTGTGTCACAGCTAGTGACAGTGATAAACACAGGTTTCTACTTACACAGGAAGGACAGCAGGGCAGGGGTGGGGGAGGGGCCTAGAGGCCCCTAGAGCTTGTGGCCACTGGGGTGGTCCATTACTGGAGAACAGGAAATCAGCAACTGGGATGGTGCTACCTATTCCACTGACTTTGGGATCCTGTTGCTGTTTGGGCTCCCTGGTCTATTCCTCATCAGTAAAATGAAGATTTATGAGATAATGTAGGAAAAGTGCTGGTTTGTTGTAAGCACTCATTAAAGCATGGTTTAATATAGTTATTTTTTTGCAATTTTGCAACTATCAAGGAGAACCCATTCAAAAAAATCTTTGTTGTTGCTCTGATGCTTTAATTAATTTCCTATCTACTGGTTGAGGCCTCAAAGTTTTCCATAATCTAATTAGGCATGAGACTAGAAACAGAAATCCCTGCAGAAGAGCATGCTGTGGCCAACGAATGCCCAGAGGGAGGTGACAATAACCACAGGAGCCCAGCCCTTCTCCACCAACAAGCCTGCTTGTATTCCTGCATAGGGTGGTTTCAAACCCATACCTGAACATAGATTTTTACATAGGAGGTTAGGGGTCAGACTAATGAGACACAGAAAAGAACACTCCAGGAATCCTGAAAAGCAAGGACAGAGTCAGGGACAGTGTCATTGAAGACAAGGTGAACATACACCTATCTCTGCTGTTTGTGAATTAGATTAAGCATGGGACTTTCCCCTGATCCAAGCGCCCCATCTCTGAGACTGAATTTAGCCTGTCCTCATCCCTCTGTACCAATGACCACACTTGCCTATTCACTCTGACCTGTGGGGTTCACCAGCTGTAGTCCTGGGAGGTTCTGCCTTGCCGTGGACCCAGCTGGAGTATCTCTGAGCCAGGAGCTGGGGCCTGGATTCCTGCTACCACCTCCAAGGGCCTTGTTTCTGGAGAGCTTCCTGTTAGCTCCTAACAGGAACTAATGGCCAGCCCCATATCAGGGGCCACACAGTAATAGCAGGGAACAGGAGTCTGGGACCAACCCACCAGCTCCCCAGTCAGTCACATGTCCTGGGCCCCACCCCAGTACTTAAATTCTCTGTCAATTTATACATGTGTAAATGGAGACTGGCAGTCTCTTACTGGCAGAATCAGTATGAGATTTACCCAAAATATCAGTAAAAATGTACAAAGCTGTGATCACCAAGACAGCATGGTACTGGCACAAAAACAGACACATAGACCAGTGGAACAGAATAGAGAGCCCAGAGATGGACCCACAACTCTATGGTCAAATACTCTTTGACAAAGCAGGAAAAAAATATCCAGTGGAAAAAAGACAGTCTCTTCAATAAATGGTGCTGGGAAAATTGGACAGCTATATGTAGAAGAATGAAACTTAACCATTCTCTTACACCATACACAAAGATAAACTTGAAATGGAGAAAAGACCTCAATGTGAAGCAATGTATCAAAACTGTAGAGGAGAACATAGGCAGTAACCTCTATGACATTAGCCACAGCAACTTCTTTCAGGACATGTCTCCAAAGGCAAAGGAAACAAAAGCGAAAATGAACTTTTGGGACTTCATCAAGAGAAAAAGCTTCTGCACAGCTAAGGAAACAGTCAGCAAAACAAACAGGCAACTCACGGAATGGGAGAAGATATTGGCAAATGACACTGCAGACGAAGGGCTGATACCCAAGATCTATAAAGAACTCCTCAAACTCAATGACACTCAAAAAACAGATAACCGTGTCCAAAAATGGGCAGAAGACATGAGCAGGTACTTCTCCAAAGATGACATACAAATGGCTAACAGGCACATGAAAAAATGTTCATCATCATTAGCCATCAGGGAGATTCAAATCAAAACCACACTGAGATACCACCTTACACGAGTTAGAATGGCCAAAATCAACAAGACAGTAAACAACAAATGTTGGAGAAGATGTGGAGAAAGGGGAACCCTCTTTCACTGTTGGTGGGAATGCAAGTTGTTGTAGCCATTTTGTAAAACAGTGTGGAGATTGCTCAAGAAATTAAAAATGGAGCTACCCTATGACTTTGCAATTGCGCTACTGGGTATTAACCCCAAAGAAGCAGATGCAGTACAAAGAAAGGCCACATGTACCCCAATGTTCATAGCAGCAATGGCCACAATTGCCAAACTGTGGAAAGAGCCAAGATGCCCTTCAACAGACAAATGGATAAAGAAGATATGGTAGACACATCTCCAAAAGGCAAAGGAAACAAAAGCAAAAGTGAACTATTGGGATTTCATCAAGATAAAAACCTTTTTCACAGCAAAGCTAAACAGTCTATAAAACTAAAAGGTTTCATTTAGCATAAGGAATAACATGGAGGACATTAGAAGAAGGAAAGGAAAAGTGAATTGGGGGAAATCGAGGGGGAGATGAACCATGAGAGACTGTGGACTCAGAAAAAACTGAGGGATTTGGAAGGGAGGGAGGTGGGGTGTTGGGTAAACCTGGTGGTGGGTATTGAGGAGGGCATGTATTGCATGGAGTGCTGGGTGTGGCACATAAACAATAAATATTGGAACACTGAAAAAATAAAAATAAATAAAAAAAAAACCCAAAACGCAACCTATGGAATAGGAGAAGATATTTGCAAATGTCTTATCAGATAAAGCGTTAGTATCCAGCATCCAGAAAGAACTTACCAAACTCAAACCCAAAAAGCATATCTAGTCAAGAAGTGGACAGAAGACATGAACAAACATTTCTCTAAAGAAGACATACAAATGAGCCACAGGCACATGAACAATGTTCAATGTCACTCGGCATCAGAGAAATACAAATCAAAACCACAGTGAGATACCACCACACAGCAGTCAGAATGTCTAAGATGAACAACTAAGGAAACAAGCTATGTTGGTGAGCATGCAGAGAAAGGAAAATCCTCTTACATTGTTGGTAGGAATGCAAGCTGGAGCAGCCACACTGGAAAACACTACGGAGTTTCCTCAACAAGTTAAAAATAGAACTACCCTGTGACCAAACAATTGCACTACATGGTATTTACTCAAAGGATACAAACATAGTGATTTGAAGGGGTACATGCACCCCAATGTTTATAGTTGCAATGTCCACAATAGCCAAACAATGGAAAGAACCCAGATGTCCTTCAACAGAGGAATGAATAAAGAAGATGTGGTGTAGATATAATGGAATCTTACTCAGCAAAAAATGAATTCTTGCCATTTGCAATGAAGTGAATGGAACTATAGGGTATTCTGCTAAGCAAAATAAGTCAATCAGAGAAAGACAAATACTACATGATTTCACTCATATGTGGAATTTAAGAAATAAGATAGATGAACATGGGGAAGGGAGGGAAAAATAAAATGAGATGAAAATTGAGAGGGAGGCAAACCAGAAGAGACTCTTAACTATAGGAAACAAGGGTTGCTGGAGGGGAGGTAGGTGGAGGATACCGTAACTGGGTGATGGGCATTAAGGAGGGCACTTATTGTAATGAGCACAGAGTGTTAATGCAACTTATAAAACACTAAATTCTACCCCTGAAAGTAATAATACAGTGTATGTTAACTAAATTGAATTTAAATAAAGAATTTTCTTTTTTTTCTCCCCAAATATGTTTATTTTAATTTTTCAGTGTTACAAGATTGATTGTTCATGCACCACACCCAGTGCTCCATGCAATACGTACCCTTCTCAATACGCAGCACCAGGCTCGCCCACCCCCCACAACCCCTCCCCTCCAAAATCCTCAGTTTGTTGCTCAGTCCACAGTCTCTCCTGGTTCATCACCCCATCCAATTTCCCCCTATTCACCCTTCCCTCCCTTCTCATGATGCCCTCCATGATTTTCTTTATACTCCACACGTAAGTGAGACCATAAGATAATTGACTCTCTACACTTGACTTATTTCACTCCGCATAATCTCTTCTAGTCCTGTCCATGTTGATACAAAAGTTGGATATTCATCCATTCTGATGGAGGCATAATATTCCATTGTATACATGTACCACATCTTCCTTATCCACTCATCTGTTGAAGGGCACTTTGCTTGTTTCCACAGTTTGGCGAGTGTGGCCATTGCGGCTATGAACATTGGGGTGCATGTGGACCTTCTTTTACTGCATCTGCTTCTTTGGGGTAAACACCGAGTAGTGCAATTGCAGGGACATAGGGTAGTTGTATATGTAATTTCCTGAGGAATCTCCATACTGTTTTCCAATGTGTCTACACCAACTTGCATTCCCACCATCAGTGGAGGAGAGTTCCCCTTTCTCCACATCCTCTCCAGCACTTGTTATTTACTGTCTTGTTGATTTTGGCCATTCTAACTGGTGTAAGGTGGTATCTCAGTGTGGTTTTGATTTGAATCTCTCTGATGGCTAAAGATGATGAACATTTTTTCATGTGTCTGTTAGCCATTTGTATGTCTTCTTTGGAGAAGTGTCTGTTCATGTCTTCTGCCCATTTTTTGATGTGATTATCTGTTTTGTGAGTGT
>CM052810.1:73011463-73024789 GCA_028533885.1 Nasua narica | reverse complement strand
ACTGCATCTGCTTCTTTGGGGTAAACACCGAGTAGTGCAATTGCAGGGTCATAGGGTAGCTGTATATTTAATTTCCTGAGGAATCTCCATACTGTTTTCCAAAGTGGCTGAACCAACTTGCATTCCCACCAACAGTGGAGGAGGGTTCCCCTTTCTCCACATCCTCTCCAACATTTGTTGTTTACTGTCTTGTTGATTTTGGCCATTCTAACTGGTGTAAGGTGGTTTTGATTGGAATCTCTCTGATGGCTAAAGACGATGAACATTTTTTCATGTGTCTGTTAGCCATTTGTATGTCTTCTTTGGAGAAGTGTCTGTTCATATCTTCTGCCCATTTTTTGATGTGATTGCCTGTTTTTTGAGTGTTGAGTTTGAGGAGTTCTTTATAGATCTTAGATATCAGCCCTTTGTCTGTAGTGTCATTTGCGAATATCTTCTCCCATTCTGTGGGTTGCCTGATTGTTTTGTTGACTCTTTCCTTTGCTGTGCAGAAGCTTTTTATTCATCAAGATAAAAAGCTTCTGCACAGCAAACAGTTTTACTGGTTTTTTGGAGAGAGGTGGTTTACAGTTTTATGGGGACCCTGTGGTTATTGTCCTCTTGATTTTGGTTTGTCTTCTGGTGGAGGGGCCTGCTGCATTGTTTTCCAGTCAATCTTGCTTAGGTTGAGTGGCCCTGTAGACTATCCAGGGATTGGGCTCTGTGGAAACTGGTTTTTTGGGCTTTGGTCTCTGGAGTTTTTTGTTCTTTTGTGGCTTTTTGCAGCTTTTTGTGGCTTTTTATAGCTTTTTGCTGCTTTTTGGAGGGTCCAAACAAAGAATCTGCCTATTCCCAGACCTCCTCCTTAGTGAAAAGCTTCAGTCTGCTCCCCTCTGGATAGACCACAACACAAAAACACCCACTCCACGGAATCTGCTGCATACCGCAGCCTCCCACAGGTGGTGCGCACCCCCAGCCACCATCCCGGTGTTTGCCCAAAGCCCCCACTTGTCACTGCACCCCTGTGCCACCAAAACCAGGAGTGATATTGATCCTGGGAGCTTCCTTCCAGTGACTGCCATTGCTAGGACTGCTTTCTGGGGTGCAGGCCCACCCTGGGTGCACTCAGACTTTTTGGATGGCCACAAAAGACCGCTGTTGGCACCCACAGGATCCCTCTGGTGCAGGCAGGAGTGCTCTTGGAACCACGTAGGTTGCAGGGGATAAGCGACTGGCACCCCCACCAAGCTCCCTCAGGCACAGGCAGGAGTGTTCTTGGATCCCTTGGAGGGCCATGTGGAGGATTACCGCTGGCTGCCACACCAAGCTCTCTCAGTTGTGGGCCGGATTGCACCCAGCCAGAGTAGTGGCATTGGGAGCAGAAAGCCACAGACACAAGGACCACAGGTTGGAGGTTCCTCCAGATTTCCTCTGACATGGGTGGTTACCTGCGGTGACTGTCCTGAGTCCATGGCCTTAGACCTGTGCCCATGCCTGTGCCCGTGCCCGCCCAAATCCACCTGTTGCCCTCAAGATCTTTTGCTCTTTTTGAGTGATTTTAGCCAGACTCCAGGTTAATGCTGTTTCCCAATCACAGTGCACTTTTGTTTGGGGTATTACTCTCCTTGGGTCCCTTCTGGTGGCTGCCTCCCAGTTCTGTTTACCCTCAGATATCAGTCCGAGCTATCCCACTCTGCTTTACCTCTCCATTGCTGTCTTCTATTCTCGTAGAGATCCAGAAGTGTATAATCTTACATCTCAGGCTGATTTTCTGGGTGTTCAGAGTGTTCTGGTAGATATTTAGCTCACTTAAGGGGACCGGCTGAAACAGGGTCTCCTACTTCTCTGCCATCTTGCCCTCAAGGTTCACTGAGCAGATTTTTAATCAAAGTGTTAAAAGTGTGGTCTGGTGTCTCCCAACTGCTTATAGTAAAATGTAAAAGGAGTGAGAGAAATTGAAGATGGAATACTTAAGCAAAAAAGAACCAGAACTTGAAGATTTGGAAATTTCTCAATCCCTCCATATTGGATGAAATTTGGAAATTTCCATATTGAAAACAACAAGCAAACCTGTTCTTCAGAGAACACTAAGGGTGTGACTGAAAAACCATCTGATAAATATGTCATGGCACATATGCTACTCATAAGCTTAATCAGCTATCATGGTAGAAACAAGGGCATCATAGATCAAGATGGCATCATACAAGCTGAGATACTGCCTGTTCTTGATAGTGGGGTTGGAGAAATAGAGACAGAATGAATGAAGTCCTTCGACTTTCTCGATCATATAGGACCTGACAAGAGAGTTATCTGACTGCCAGTATGAGTTATTCTTCAAGGAAAGGGAAGAAAAGCCTGAAGGTAATTCTGAGACCAATTGCTTCCATTCCACCAAGTCAGGTGGCTTCTGACTGAAGCCTTGGTTATGTGTTGTGGAGTCTTGTAGAGAGGTGGCTTCAGCCATAAGGAGCTTCTGCTTCATTGAACCCGGAGGGAAGGGCGTCAAACCAAAGAGGATTGTTCTCAGGCCTTAAGATCAGATGGAATCACCATTGCCAAGTTTTGGACTTGCTTGGGAGCCATCACCCCTTCCTTCTCTCCTTTTTCTCTCTTTTGGAAGGGGTTCCTCTGCCTGATCGACCATTGCATTTTGGGAGTGTGTAATGTGTCTATTTTCACAGTTCACACAGCAGGAGAAGAATTTTGCCTCAGGATAGTCCATACCCAGAGTCTTATCAACACCTGATTTAGGTGACAACTTCCCTTTCCCTTTCCTTTTCCCCTTTCCTTTCCTTTCCTTTTTCCTTTCCTTTCCTTCTTTTTCTTTTCTTTTCTTTCTCTTCTTTTTTCTTTCCTTTCCTTTGTTTTCTTTTTCTTTATTTTCTCTCCTTCCCTTCCTTCCTAGCAGAGGCTTTCTGGTGTTGAACCAGGGTCACTGTCTGCATAATGATCATCTAGAAAAACTCAGTATTCCTGTAGAGATGACCAGTTTCCCAAATATCAGCAGGTAGAGTAATGAGTGTATTTTTATAGACTCTCATGTTGGCAAGATTTTGGGGCAAATTGACTAGGCTGCGGGCCATCTGAACTGGGCCTTGTTTTCTCAGTTTATACAAGTCAGATCATGACCTCTGCCTTTTAGTACTGTTATAAATATTAAGTAAGATAATGTGCATAAAGTGTTTTGTGAAGTACTGCTCCACTTCCCCCTTTGTTTCCCCACTCACCATCACATCATTTCACCCACACACAGCCCTGTGTATTCTGGGAGTGAGGAGGAAGGGAATGGCCATCCTGAGCCCATCTTCCTCAGACACTGTATGAGGCTTGGACTGATGTTACATCATCCTTCCAGTCTTTGGACCTGGCTATTGTTCCACATACCCCAAATCTACACTGAGGGTCCACCATGTGCTGCTCAGCATTCTAGGGGCTAGAGATTCAGCAATGGTTGAAATAGAAACCTCCGCCCTTCAGGAGCCTACATTTTGGTGGAGAAACAAACCAGTAAAAAATAATGTAGTATGAACCATTTCATAACATCTATATTAGCATGTGCACAGTAAATTTGTACTTAATAAATAAGTTCCTTGGTTAAAAAAATAATGTAGTATGTGACATGCACAGTACTGAGAAGAAAAATAAAGGTGGAGGTGGTGGGGTGTCAAGTGGGAGGTTTGTAACTACAAATAAGCTGCCAGAGAAGTTCCTTGAGGAGAAGCCTGAAGGAGGTGAGGGAGAAAGCCAGTCTGAGAGGAGGATTCCAGGCAGAGGGAGCAACATGTGAAAGGTCCTGAGATGGGGAAGAGAGGGCAAAATTGGAATTAACCAGGTCTGGGCCACTGCAGGGACTTCAGCCCTCATTCTTAGTGAGATAGGAAGTCCAGAGGCAGCACAGCGAAGAGGATGGATATGAGTTGACTTTCATTTAACAAGCTCACTCTGGCTGCTAAAACAAGAAGAGTGTAAAGAGCAAGGGTTGGGTGGCTGAGCAGGGATGCAGAGAGAGATAGGGTGACTCAGGCTAGGAGCTAGCAAGATTAGAGGTGTTTGGAATCTGTGTCTCTTTGGAGGCAGAGACCTGGATGCCCTGATGGACTGCATGTGGGCCTTGTTTATGAGGATGAGAGCAAATATTTTCCTGTCTCACGGCTCAAGAGAGAGCTTATTTGATATTTTTTCTCAGAGAAACTTTTCCTTCCTTTTTGAGATTTTCCTCATTAGTTATAAAATCAATTTTATACTAAAAGGATTTGAGATTTGGCCTCAAAAGTCTTACTTTTTACCATATTAGTCATCACCGAGTGACAGAAAGGTAAGCAGAAATGTGTGGATATTCTCACTCTTCTGTTAAAATGTCAATTTCTTCCCTCAAACTCCAACATGTCAAAACAGTCTCTGAAGTGTCCAATTGAACAAAGTTTAGTATGATATATGGCTAATCTGGCATAAGGTCTGCAGGGAGGCCAGGTACATAGGAGCAAAAGCCCAAGGCATTTTCCACCTGGGTGTAACTTCAGGGGTTAACCTCAGCATCACGATTATTGATATGGTTGGTAAAGGTTCTTATGTCATTGGTTAAACCCAAACCCTGCTAAGGACAGATCCATAACATTCACAAGAAATAGCTAACTGTGTGGGGTTTAAATTAGATATTATTAATTCAAGATTAAAAGCAAATAGATCATAATAATAAATACTTTAATTTCAGGATCTGGGGAGAGTTTAAGGAATGTTAAACTTGTTTTATAGAAACTTTGGAGCTCTGATTATCTTTTCTGTCTAGTGGAGGAATCTTTTTCTTGAAGAGGAAGCATGCTATCAAGCCCTGCCTCATGTTTAGGGAAGGAAGGTGATATTAGCTAGAATCCATGTTATGCTACAATAACAAAACCCCAAAATATCAAGCTTAATACTGCAGTCATATTTCCTACTCCTGTTCCCAGATGTCCTCACATGGTCCTGGGCTCATGTCTGAAACATCAGGAGTAGATGAGGCCAAGGGAATGCAGATGAAATTGTGCCCTTCCAGACTCTCTGCCAGAAGCGTCATTTCATCCTATCCACCCACATTCTGTTAGCTGAAGCAGGTCATGTTGCTGTGTTGAACTTCCGGGGACTGGGAGATGCAATCCTGCCAAGTGTCCAGGAAGAGGTTAGGGATTTTGGTTACTTGCGTGGCTGGTTCAGGGAAGCTAGGATGTCTCCCTGCTCCCAAATAATGCAGCTTCTTGTGCTATCTCAAAGACCTTCCTTTCTCCCAGCACAAGCAGGGGCATCCTGCTGACTTGGGGGCTGCCCAGGCCTGGTCCTTCATCCTCTTGGCCATCCCCTTGGCCCACCCATGCAGGATCCTGCACTTGGCCATACTTGGCTTGGACACAGAGCCTTTTATCTCTGGATCCTTCTGGATGTGTGACTTGAGCTTGGACCGTCTCTTTCCTCTTACTGGATTCTTCCTTAATGCCCTTCTTTCAGAGACCCTCTCCTCAGCCCCCAAGGGATAAGTAGAGGAAGAGGAGCAGACATATCTTATTTTACAGGGCTGGATATCTCCTTAAGGGGTGGACTTTTTCTTAAGGTAATATTTGCAGCAAGAGGAAACAGAAGGCTTAGCCATTACAGAAAGAAAACTTTGGTTCTTATATATTGCAGTCCTTATATATTTTGACCCAGTTGTGGATGGAGTGGCAGCTGTTGTGCCCTCTCAGTGAGCACCTCCAATGGGCAGACACTTTGCCTGTTTCATCTTTTTCAAAGGCACCGTTGATTTAACAATGAAGACACTGAGGCTCAGAGAGAGAAATTAAGTTTCCAAGCTGACAAAGCCAAGCAGTAGCAGAGGGAGGAATTGAACCTCAGTCACCTGGCAGGTCTAGACCTGGGCTCTTCCTGCTCCACTGCCTGGTTCTACATTGCTGGGCCACCCCCAGAGAGGGGGCTGCTGGTGCTCACTAGGTTTGTTGAACTGTGTGAATTAGAAAAGAGGCCCTGGAAGCCACAGTGTTTGTCACAGATGGGTGAATGCAATGGTGGAATCCTGGTGCCTCCTCAGTACACCCTGGGGGCAGCCATCCAATGGTGTGAGGGGACAGCAAGGAGGTAGGGGTGGTCTGAGGCAAGAGGCTAGGCCCAGTGTAAGGGAGGTTTTGTTTCCTTTCTCTCTCTGACTATTACCTATGTATTATCTATCATCTATCTATGTATCTATCTATCATCTATTTATCTATCATTTATCATCATCATCTATCAATCATCTATCAGCATAATTATCTATCTTCTATCATCATTTATCATCTATCACCTGTCATGTATATATATGTATGTACCTATCATGTATTTATCAATCATCTATCATCTATTTATCTATCATCTATCTATACATCATCTATCATCTATCTCCATCATCTATCATGTTTACATGTATGTATCTATAATGTATTTATCTATCTATCATCTATCATCCATCACCTATCATGTATACATACATATTTATCATTTATTTATCAATCATCTGTCTATATCTATCTCTGTATATCTGTCATCTGTATATATCTGTATATATATATCTGTATATATCTGTATATACACAGATATATGTACACACATATATATACACATCTGTATATATCTATATATATACAGACATATATAGATATATACAGATGACAGATATATAGATGATATATGCAGATATATACATATATGTATATATCTGTCATCTACCATCTATATACATGTATACATGTATCTATATATGTATCTATGTATAGATACATGTATATATGTATCTATCATGTATTTATCAATCATTTATCATCTATCTATTTATCATCTATCTATCATCTATCAATCTATCTGTCATCTATCATCATCATATATCATCTATCATCTCATCTATCATGTGTCTATGTATGTATATATCTATCATGTACTTATCTATCAACCCTCTATCATCTTTCTATCTATCATTTATCTATCATCGCCTATCATCTGTCATGTATTTATCTATTAATCATTTATCATCTATCATGTATATTATCTATCATCTGTCTATCATCATTGTCATCACCTCTCATCTACTTAAGTGAATGTGGGGATGCCTTTTGATTGGGTGGACATACACCAATGTCACACTGATTTCCACTGGTATGTGTTCCTTTCTGCTTAGTGTGTGGTCATCTGTCAACACAGGTCATTTCTGTCTCTGTTTTGTCTTGATTGCAAAGCCTTTATGGGCCCTTTCTCTTCATCTGAGCCTCTCCATAGTTTTCTCTTGCTGTGTTGGGAACAAGTAGGACTTTTTTTTGTGATGAATGAAGAGATTCATATTTTATTTTTTCATACCTGCAGGTTGGGTCTTGAGGCAAAAAAAGAAGAAAAACTTGCAGATTGGTATTCTCAAGTGAGTATGCATTCAGTTTGTTTTCATATTTTAAATTTCTCAAAGACTACTTTGTATTTAGATTTTTCCCCCCAAATGTTTATTTTATTTTTTCAGTGTTACAAGATTGATTGTTCATGCACCACACCCAGTGCTCCATGCAATACGTGCCCTTCTCAATAGCCACCACCAGGTTCGCCCAACCCCCACCCCCTCTCCTCCAAACCCCTCACGTTGTTACTCAGAGTCCACAGTCTCTCATGGTTCATCGCCCCCTCTGATTTCCCCCCATTCACCCTTCCCTTCCTTCTCACAATGTCCTCCATGATTTTCTTTATGCTCCACATGTAAGTGAAGCCATAAGATAATTGACGTTCTCCGCTTGACTTATTTCACTCTGCATGATCTCTTCTAGTCCTGTCCATGTTGATACAAAAGTTGGGTATTCATCCTTTCTGATGGAGGCATAATATTCCATTGTATAGATGTACCACATCTTCCTTATCCACTCATCTGTTGAAGGGCATTTGGTTCTTTCCACAGTTTGGTGATTGTGGCCATTGGTGCTATGAACATTGGGGTATATGTGGCTTTTCTTTGTACTGCATCTGCTTCTTTGGGGTAAATACCCAGTAGTGTGATTGCAGAGTCATAGGGTAGCTCTATTTTTAATTTCTTGAGGAATCTCCACCCTGTATGCCAAAATGGCTGCACCAACGTGCATTTCCAACAAGAGTGGAGGAGGGTTCCCCTTTCTCCACATCCTCTCCAACATTTGTTGTTTACTGTCTTGTTGATTTTGGCCATTCTAACTGGTGTAAGGTGGTATCTCAGTGTGCTTTTGATTTGAATCTCCCTGATGGCTAAAGATGATGAACATTTTTTCATGTGTCTGTTAGCCATTTGTATGTCTTCTTTGGAGAAGTGTCTGTTCATGTCTTCTGCCCATTTTTTTTTGGATGTGATTATTTGTTTTGTGAGTGCCAAGTTTGAGGAGTTCTTTATAGAAATTAGATATCAGACCTTTGTCTGTAGTGTCATTTGCGGATATCTTCTCCCATTCTGTGGGTTGCTTGTTTGTTTTGTTGACTGTTTCCTTTGCTGTGCAGAAATTTTTTATCTTGATGAAGTCCCAAAAGTTCATTTTCACTTTTGTTTCCTTTGCCTTTGGAGACATGCCCAGAGATGGACCTGCAATTCTATGGTCAAATAATCTTTGACAAAACAGGAAAAAATATCCAGGGGAAGAAAGACAGTCTCTTCAATAAATGGTGCTAGGAAAACTGGACAGCTATATGTAGAAGAATGAAACTCTTACACCATACACAAAGATAAACTAGAAATGGATAAAAGACCGCAACGTGAGGCAGGAATCTATCAAAACTCTAGAGAAGAACATAGGCAGTGACTTTTATGACATTAGCCACAACAACTTCTTATAGTTCTTTTTTTAATGGTGTCTTTATCTGGTTTTGGTATCAAAACCTATCATTCCTGTGACTTATTCATTCCATAACTGTAAGCCTGTACCTCACACTCCCCTTCACCCATTCTGCCCATTCCCCCATGCCATTCCCCTCTAAAAACTGCCCGTTTGTTCTCAGTATTTATGGTCTGTTCCTGTTTTTTGTTTGTTTGTTTTTATTTGATTTTTTTCTAGATTAAGTGAAATCATACGGCATTCTTTTGATGATAGAAGTTCTTACTATTAATGCAGTAATATTTATCGGTCTTTTCCTTTGTATTTGTGCTCTTTTGGTCTGTCTTAAGAAAGACTTTCCTATTTCAAAGTCATAGAAATATCCTTCTATGATTTTTTAAGAAGATTTACTTATTTATTTGAGAGAGGGAGAGAGAGAGGACATGCATGCTTACAAGCAGGCGCAGGGAAAGGGCAGAAGGAATGGGAGAGAGAATCTCAAGCAGACTCCCCACAGAACACAGAACCCAGCATGGGGCTCAATCCCAAGACCCTACGCTCATGACCTGCACTAAAACCAAGAGTTGGGCTCTTAATTGATTGAGACACCCAGGCACACCCCCTATAATTTTTTTTTACTAAAAATTTAAAATTTTCATTTTAAGTTAAATCATTAAACTATTTGGAGTTAAGTAGATGTCTGTTTTGCCCCATCAAAGCAAACAGTGGCCTCAAGATAATTTGTCCTACATATTGTGTATTGGATAGCCTATGCTATCCTCAGTGAACTGCAGCCTCACTTCTATTAACTATTAAGTGTGCATGCATGGTTTGTCTTTTACTGAACTCTCTGTTCTGTCCCACCAGTCATTTTGATTGTCCTTTAACTGACAACTGATAACTGGTAGAACAAGTGCCATTTTCAAATTCTTCATAAATTCTTTGGCTTTTCTTGTCTATAAAATTTTGAAAGAAACTCATTCCTTTAAAACCTTATTGTGGAAGAGAAGGAAAAATAAAATAAGATGAAAATTGAGGGGTGCCTGGGTGGCTCAGTGGGTTAAAACCTCTGCCTTCAGCTCAAGTAATGATCTCAGGGTCCTGGGATCAAGCGCCGAATTGGGCTCTCTGCTCAGCGGGAAACCTGCTTCCTCCTCTCTGCCTGCCTCTCTGCCTACTTGTGATCTCTCTCTCTCTGTCAAATAAATAAATAAAATTTTTTAAAAAAGATGAAAATTGAGAAGGAAACAAACCATAAGAGACTGAACTTCAGGAAACAAACTGAAGGTTGCTAGAGGGGAGGTGGGTGGAGGAAAGGAATAACTGGGAGATGGGCATTAAGAAGGACACTTGATGTAATGAACACTGATTTAATGCAACTGATAAATCACTAAATTCTACCTCTGAAACTAATAAAAAAAGTTATTGGGATTTTGATTGGAATTTATTGAATCTATAGTTCAATTTAGAGGAAACCAATGTCTTTATAATATTAATTCTTCTAATCCATTAACATTATCCGTTTAATATTTTTTATTTTCTTTTAATAGTTCTATGATTTTCTTTAGCTAGCTCTTGAATATCTTTTGTTATATTTATTCCTATATACCTTACATGTTTTATCGCTATTGTAAATTGCATATATTTCAGAGGGTTTTTTTATTTCATTTAGAACATATTCATTTGTCTCAACTCCCCATGTTTGTTTCTGTATATTAGATGAAACCACTATCTCTCTCATTCTTGAAAGAGTAGCCTCATGTAGGAGAAGAACTTTATCATTTAACCTTGCTTTAGCTCTTGGTTGTCTCTTGAATATTTATGAATGTCTGAATAGCTTGGGTTTTATCGTTGTTTGTTAAGTCTCAGTTGTTAAGGACGTGCCAACATCTGTGACTATTCCAGAGGGAAGGATCAGTCAGCACCTTGTTTAAGGCTGGCTCAAGTTAGACTCTGAGGCAGCAGCTTTTAAGGTAAGCAAATACACACAGTCCTGTGGGACCACAACTAGATCCTACTCGCCTTCAGACTGGGCACTCTGGAGTTTCCCTCAGAGACTGCATTTTTGCCTCTGTTACCTGCTCAATGTGGTGATAGTTGCAAATTTGGGGGGTCTATATGAATGTATGGCCTCCTTTCTGGGAGGTACCATTGAGCTGTAGAAGACCAAATGAGCACTTAAAGATGACATCTCTCAGCCTACTTTCCTTGAGAGCTCTTCTGTAGCCTCTAGATGTGTGATTAGCCTCAAGCCTGCCCCTTTCAGACTAAGTAAATAGGCCTTTTTCATAAGATGACTTGGTGTGTGTGTGTGTGGGTGTGTGTGTGTGTGTGTGTGTGTGTGTGTGTGTGTGTTACTCTGCTGTCTGTGCAGTGCCTTGGGGGTGGCAGATTACAAAGAACTCTTTCTCTGAATGTTTTGGAACCATAAGTCTTCAAAACACAATCCTTCTTGGCCACAAGACCCAGGAACTCAGGGAATATCCTCTGTGTAGGCGGCACACACCAGCTGAGTTTGGGAGGACCGTAGTATAGTAGCATGCAGGGGTGTTATGTTCTACTGAGTGCTTTAAGTAGGTGTTGAGGGGTTCAGTATTCAGGGGCAGGGGTTAGAGGAAGATGGTGCCTGCTCATGCTTGTGCTAGGAGGGCAGATGGAACACACCAACATCTTCCCCAGAGAAAGCTCTAGCACGCTCCTGTTCTTCCAGCAGATACTTTAAGAACAACAAATGAATCTCCTTTATTTATGGTCTAGGCACTTTCCAAACTGCTGCTTTTGTGTTGGGTCCCAGTCTAAGTGTCTGTGCATGGGCCCTTTAGGAGTGGGCTTTCTACTCTCTACAACACTATAGCTTTCTTAGACATACACCCCCTTTGATTTTCAGAACTGGATGTTTTGGGGGCTCTTCTCAGCAGTGCCTGATATGGGGCACAAACCCTTTGCTCCTCTGGGAATAGCTCTTTTTTAAAAAAAAATTATTTATTTATTGGGGGGGGCAAAGGGTGAGGGACAGAAAATCTTGCAGAGACTGCACTGAGCACAGAGCCACACAGTGTGGGTGGATGGTGATGCCATGGCTCAATCCCATAAACTGAGACAAAGCCAAGAGTCGGAAACTTATCTTATGGTCTCACTTATATGTGGAGCATAAGGAAAAACATGGAGGACATTGGGAGAAGGAAAGGAAGGGTGAATTGGGGGAAATCAGAGGGGGAGATGAACCATGAGAGACTATGGACTCTGAGCAACAAACCGAGGGTTTTGGAGGGGAGGGAGTGGGGGGTTGGGTGAGCCTGGTGGTGGGTATTGAGGAGGGCACATATTGCATGGAGCGCTGGGTGTAGTGCATGAACAATTAATCTTGTAACACTGAAGAAATAAAAGTGTTTGGGGGGGGGGAAGAGTCGGCAACTTAACTAACTACGCCACCTAGGTGCCCCTGGGAGAAGCTCTATCTATATTTGTGAGATCATACCTGACTCTGGGTTGCAGTGCTAGGGGTGGGGTTTTTGGTGAGATTGCATCTGTGCCTCTCCTACCAATTTTGATGTGGTTCTTTTATCCTTTGTTTTGGAGGAGTTTGTTCAGATAGTTTTTAGATTTTTTTTTCAGAGGGATTTTTTTCCATATGTAGTTGTGTATTTCTTATGTCCCTGGAAGGAGAGGAGTTCACTATCTTCCTCTATTGCTGTCTTGAAAGGCCTCCCTATAAGTTAATTTCATTTGAAACATTTTCAACATCTGATTCTCTTTTTAACTAATGAGTTATATCTTTTTCAAGTGTTTATTTTATATGCATATGACAAACATGTTTTTATCATTTTGAAAGCTATACTTAAACACTGTTAAATTTTTCAAGTATATATTCAAAGCATTGAGATTAGTGTAATAAATTCCCTTGCACAAGCCTCCAGAGGCAGAATAGCAACACTGCTGTGAAAGCTGTATATATTTCATTCAGTTAATCTATTCATGTCCTCCATGGAGCAGGTACAATTATTACTCCACTTTATTTATTTTTTGGTTATTTTAAAATTTAAATTCAATTAGCCAACACATAGTATATCATTAGTTTCAAAAGTAAAGTTCAGTAATTCATCAGTTGTGTATAATATCCAGTGGTCATTACATCATGTGCCCTCCTTAATGCCCGTCACCCAATTATCCTTTTCCCCCAGCCACCTCCCTTCCGGGAACACTGAGTTTGTTTCCTAGAATTACAAATCTCTCATGGGTTTACTCCCTCTCTGGAGACTTCCCATTCAGTTTTCTCTCCTTTCCTCTGTGACCTGCTAAGCTGTTTCTTTTATTCCACATATGAGTGAACCCTATATGATAATTGTCTTTCTCTGATTGACTTATTTTGCTCAGCATAAACCCTCTAATTCCATCCATGTTGATGTAAATGGTAAGTATTCTCCCTTTCTGATTGCTGAGAAATATTCCATTGTATATATATACCACATATTCTTTACCCATTCATCAGTCAATGGACATCTTAGCTCTTTCCACAGTTTGGCTATCATGGACATTATTGTTA
>CM052810.1:72996272-73011363 GCA_028533885.1 Nasua narica | reverse complement strand
CCCTTCCCTTCCTTCTCACAATGCCCTCCATGATTTTCTTTATACTCCACACGTAAGTGAGACCATAAGATAATTGACTCTCTCCGCTTGACTTATTTCACTCCGCATAATCTCTTCTAGTCCTGTCCATGTTGATACAAAAGTTGGATATTCATCCTTTCTGATGGAGGCATAATATGCCATTTTATAGATGGACCACATCTTCCTTATCCACTCATCTGTTGAAGGGCATTTGGTTCTTTCCACAGTTGGGCTATTGTGGCCATTGTGGCTATGAACATTGGGGTACATGTGGCCCTTCTTCTTACTGCATCTGCTTCTTTGGGGTAAACACCGAGTAGTGCAGCAATTGCTGGGTTTTAAGGTAACTCTATTTTTAACTTCTTGAGGAACCTCCATACTGTTTTCCAGAGTGGCTGCACCACCTTGCATTCCCAGCAACAGTGTAGGAGGATTCCTCTTTCTCCACATCCTCATCAATATCTGTCATTTCCTGACTTGCTTATTTTAGTCATTCTGACTGGTGCGAGGTGGTATCTTGTCTTGGTTTTGATTTGTATTTTCCTGATAACAAGTGATGTGGAGCATTTTTTCATGTATCTGTTAGCCATTTGTACATCTTCTTTGTAGAAATGTCTCTTCATGTCTTCTGCCCATTTTTTGACTTTATTTGCTGTTTTTTGGGTGTCGAGTTAGATAAGTTCTTCATAGATTTTGGATACTAGCCCTTTATCATTTGCAAATCCCATTCTGTAGGTTGCCTTTTGGTTTTGTTGACTATTTTCTTTGCTGTGAAGCAGCTTTTTATCTCCACTTTAGAAAGGAATATATTAAGCATGAAGAGGGGAAGTGACAAGTCCAGGACCCCACAGCTTGGGGAAAAAAAAGTCCAGGACTCCACAGCTGGGATTCATCTCTGGAACACCTGTTATCAAGCACTGATACCTGAGCAGATTTTAATCCTGGAGGGCTGCTAGGGGTTAAAATGTGGGTGTGTATTCTGAGCCTTCAGGGGGTGTCATTGTGTGTGGTCCTTTCCAAATCACTGGCCTCAGTTAACACTTTCCCCTACACCCAGAACAAGTAGCTCTGGATGGATTTAGGAAATGCTACCCTGGACTCAGCCAAGTAAAGCCTGGTAGTGCAGAACTTGGTAAACACAGCGTGAGACCTAAGCTCAGACCATGCTAAGTAAGACCTGACATTTGCCACCTGTGCAGCCCTGGACATGTCTCTTCCCCCAGAGCCTCAGTGTCCTCCCAACAGAGGGGGACAATCCACACAACCCTCAGCAGCCAGCAGAATGGAAAAGTTTGTCTGCACAACGCTCTTGGAACTGATGGACATTGCCTTCCCTTTCTCTAATTCCTATATTCCCAGTTTGTTGGCTGCCTGATATTGGGGTCTGCCCCTGTCTAAGAGTCTGATGTTGGGGGTAAATTTATCACTGTTCACAAGCTTAAAGTTGGGGGTCTGCCCCTGTCCATGAGTTGATGGTGGGGGGCTACCCCTTTCTATTAGTCTGGTGTGGGGGGACACCTTGTCCCATGAGTTTGATCATGGGGAACTGCCCCTATCCATGAATCTGATGGTAGAGGGGCACCCCAATCCATGAGCTAATGGTGGGAGGTTGTCCCTGTCCATGAACTGTTGGTGAAATTCTTTTCCTGTCTATGAATCTTACTTTATATATTGGCTATGAAGTAAGGGGATCAGCTCCTATCCAAGAGTCAGATGGTGGAGGGCTACACCTGTCTATGAATCCGATGGTGGTGGGTTGGCTTTATGAGTAGTGTCATATGACAGCCAAGCAGCCCATTGAGGAATAGAGTCCTGGAAGCCCTGTTTCTTGTAAGTGAAAGAGCCACCCCGGTGACCAGCACAGGGGTTTGAATTCGAGCTGATGGTAGATTTTAGTGTTCAATCGGGCCCAAAGCACTGCTGGAGAGGGCTGAGGAGAGAAGGGAAAAGTTAGGTTTTATATATCCAAACAAGTTGTTCTTAAAAGAAACAAGAAATAAACTAAAAGCAAAAAGGAAGCATTCCATGGGAATGGGAGGCTTGCAGGGACCATCAGTGACAAGGAGCTCCTGTTTCTCACAGAGCCCAATCAGACACTACCCATAGGCAGACAGTCACAGTCTCAGAACTGGGCCTACTGCTCATTCTCTTGGCTTTGTTCTCTAGAGACAGCATTTCCATGTTGCTTCCAAGGGTTTTCACAGCATCCACCTCTGAAGCACTGCTCAGGAGCTCCCTGTGCTGTGTGCATGTTTGGGGTCTGTAGGTGTGAACTTGGTGCTTTGGTGATGTGGCCTTGGTTAATCTTCCTACAGGGCTGTGAGGTGCATCTTCTGTGAGGGCAAAATCAGGGGAGAGAAGGGCTCCAGCTTGCATGGTGGTAAAAGAAAGATAGGATCTGGGTGCAGGTATTTCAGGATTTGGAGCACATGTTGCTTTGCTTTACAAATTCTGTTTATAAAATGACTCAATTTCCTTATCTGTCAGTTGAGCTCATGTGGCAATAACCCCTTTACTGATAAAGTGCCAGCAAATGATTTGGAGTGTGTAAATGTTGTTAGAGAAAGGCCATTAACACTTGGCCTTCCCAGGGCTGGGCAATTATTTGTGATTCTTTCATATTACCCTGGAAAGGGATGTCAGTTCAGAGTGGGGCATCAGGAGTCTAGGTGGGAAGAGACATAGTGATGTGGAAGGGGGTGAAAGAATTGAGAATACACTGCAGGTCTGAAAACTGTAGGTTTATAAAGGACAAGTGAGGAAAGAAGGGGAGAAAGAGGCTGGGCTGAGGATGGCTAGAAGCTCATCTCAGGAAATTGAGCAGAGGAATTGTGACCTGGATAAAGGACTAGTTCCCAATGTCATTTATGTGAGGACAAAGGCCCTGAGAAGGAGTAAGTGGGCTTGGAGAGGAGATGTGAAACACTGTGGGCATGCAGGACATTCAGGTGGACACTGGCCTCCCTGAAAACAGGCACATTAGGGAGACTATTCTCCTGATCTTCTAATTCAAGGACCCAATCTTCTGTGATGATGATGATGATGATGATGATGATGATGATGATGATGGTAATTAATATTTACTGTATTTCCTATGAGCTGAGAACTGTAAGCTTCTTCGATATGGTGTTTTCATCAATTTCCACAATGATTCTGAGAAACAGGCATTAGTAACTACCATGTTTGACACATGGGGCAAAGAAAAGTCAAATTAACATGTCCAAGGTTAAGTCATGCAGGTAGTGATAAGGAGCAGAGACTGAAACCTGGTAGTCCAACTCCTGGGGTGTGAGGTCATGCCACCTCTGTCCCCTCCAATGGCCAAATAGTGTCTAACATCTATGCCTTACATAATAGTCTCTGGAAGGACTCCTTAAATATGATACTGGAGGAAGCATAGCAATGAGGTAGAAGAGAGATGGGTGAGAAAAATTCAAGACTACAATACAAGACTACAAAGGATTTAAAGTTCTTAGGTTCTGAACTGGAGTCTATTTACTCACTGTAGTTGGCAGCTTCTAACATGGTATTCAATGACAAGTGGGCCAAGTGTAAACTCCTCCCTTTGTGTGTGGGTTGGACCTTGTGATTTTCTTATAGTGAATAGAACATGGCAGAATGAGACGTCACTTTCAAAATTAAGTCACAAGAATATTGTGCTGTTTTGTGTTCTCCTCTGTGTTTCCCTCTACCTCTCTCTTAATCTTGGATCATTTGCACTGGGGGGAGCCAGCTTACTGGTGAGAAGTCCTATGAAGATGCCCATGGGCCCTGATAAGGAAATGAGACCCTCAGTTCAATAGCCCATGAGGAAGTTTTGCCAATGACTATGTGAGTGACCTTAAAAGTAGTCCACCCCTATCCTTTCCATCACAGCTGAACATTCAAATGAAACCACAAATGAAACCAACGGCTTGACTGTGACGTATCAGAGACCTTGAGCCTGAGATGTCCAGCTAAGACATGCCTGAATTACTGAGCTGCAGAACATGAGATCACATCTGCTTGTTTTAAACTGTTAAGTTTTAACTGTTTTAAACTGTTTAAGTTGTGGGATAATTTTTTAGGCAAAATAGGTAACTACAATATTTCCTATGAAGAACCTGCCAGTCCCCCTTAAATAAGGGGTCATAATTTAATTAATTACCTTAACTGGAACTATTCTGATAATAAAATTACCCTGGGATGACAAGCATAAACCTGAACCATCCCTTGCAAATAAGAACACAAGGAACAAAAGGAATAATTGTGGCAAGATTGGAGTTCTCCTTGTGTCAGTTCCTAGGGTCCTTCATGTCCCACATGTACCTTAACTGGTCTGGAGATACTGAATGCCAACCTCTTGCTTCAGGAGTATCAGAACTAGGGCTTGGTCTTCTCTACTTTTTCATGTGTCCCTGGGATGACCTCTAAGGGCCCAGTCATTATTTGATTGCCATGATGAGTTTGATGTCTTCCAATTCTCTCTGCTCACTGAATACTGGGGCTGTCAGACTCTGGAATGAATAGGGACAGAATCTCTTTATCCCCTTGTGTTTTCAGATGAATCTGACATCTTTGATCTCTGTGCTGTGGCAGTGGCATTTGAGGCAAAGAAGACCTATATCCTGCTTGGAATCCAAACCAAAAGCATGTCTTCCACTCCTGGAAATATGGTTCCAGTAGTCCTTCTAGTGACAGTTGAGCTTATATGGGGGCAAGGAACAGAGGCTCGGGGCAACACCTACTAACAGGATGACTTATAGGTATGTTTGTGGACTGGAATTGGACCATTTAGCATGGGATTCTCTCTGCATTTCTCATAGCACCTGCTTCTTGGTCTCCTCCTCTGAAGTGACCATCCAGCCCAAATTCCAGAAGGAAGCATTCTGGTTGCTTTAACAAATTAACCCATTCCCTATGTGTCAGGTCCTCATGAGCATATCATCTCAGAGGTAGCTGATAAATTACTTATGGGCAGATGCCCACCCCAGTATACATAACAACTATCCCTGGTCAACAAACAGTGCAGTGTTGCTTCCCTCAGCAGGGTTTGAAGGTGGAGCCCATAGCTGAAACGGGACATTGGTTATGGTGGCACCCTTAAGTCTCTTCCAGAATCATCAGTGTTACTTGGCCACATTGTTGTTTCAGCCAATGTATTGGGTGTCTCCTGCTCTGGCATGGAGACAAATCCTCACAATCACTTATGATAAATTGTGCAGTTTATAGCAATTCTTTTTTGTCTCTTTTGCTATTTTGAACTCTGTGGTGACAAAAGCAAAAATGGTCATAAAAGTCCTCATAGTGGCAATGTCACATCACCCCTGCCCTGCCTGACTCAAGGGTGGTAATTGAGATCCAAGCACATTTGAGTTGCCGCATAAGTCCACTTGGTATGACACTTATGGATCTATCTGTTCATCCTCACCCTGTATGGAAGCAAGAAATCATATGTGGCCAAAAAACACTGTGGTGTGCAGTAACTTTGGACTCCATCCATCAGTGGGGGCTCTTGCAGAAGTTTCTCACTAGGAATTGCTTAACCTCTTCTGAAGATGGATGCTCACCTCTTTTGGGCAGTGCTTGCTGACTCACTGTTAACTATGCATTAAAAGTGATGGAGACCACCAATTGATTTTTTTGGTCAGACACTCTAACTCCCATTTCAAAGTTTCTTTAAAAGGCCAGAAAACATGAAGTTTTGATAAATCTCTGGAAAACAAGCATACAGCAAATGCAATTTTACTTTCTGTTATTAGTGCTATTTTCAAACTGATTACCAACCAGGGTCCAATTCAATTTCTCTTAAGTGTCTATTTGAAGTAGCTAAAACTTCTCAAGAAATTTAATAGTAGGACACTTTCAACTTATTTCCATAGCCAAACAAGAGTGAATTATCTTCTTTTGGGTTACTCTATCAAGTAATTTTAAAGAATTATCCAAAAACCACACTGAAAAGAATTTGGAAAAGTTTCAGGTAGAGAATTTAAATTATTTTTGGAATATGACATGTTCAGTGGAATTGTTGTTTGAAATCATTTTCAGACAGTACCACCATCTAGAGAAAATTAAATCACCTTCTCAATGAAGGAGACACAAGGTAATTTAGAATCATTAAATGAGAAATAAGTCAAGCAGAGAGAGTCAGGTATCATATGGTTTCATGTACGTGAGGAGCACAAGGGAAAACATGGAGGACATTGGGAGAAGGAAAGGAAGGGTAAATTGGGGAAAATCAGAGGGGGCAATGAACCAAGAGAGACTGTAGACCCTGAGAAAAATTGGGAGTTTGGGAGCGGAAGGGGGTAGGGGGTTGGGTGAGCCTGGTGATGGGTATTGAGGAGGGCATGTATTGCATGGAGCACTGGGTATGGTGCATGAACAATGAATCTTGGAACACTGAAAAAATAATAAAATAAAATAAAATATAAAATAAAATAACCATTAGGAATTACTTGTGTCCCTTGCTTATTAGTCAAAACTCTGTGTGTGTGTGTGTGTGTGTGTGTGTGATGTCTTTCCCAAAACTACCTTAAAAATAAAAAATACTATTACATTTCTGAGGGCCCAAGGCATGTGTTCAAAGAAGTTGATTCCTTTCTTTTTTTGGCATTATCAGGAAATGAAGTGTCCACAAACGTCTCTTCTTTCAGCACAGAAATTTATAAAGTTGTACTACTCCTGATCTCTTGATGAAATTATTTCTAGCCAGCATTGCACATCTCATTACATCCTAAGCAAAACATATCAACCACAATTTAAGGTTTCCTGCGTGATTCTAATCATCATTAATACCCATTTGACAGCTTCCAACATTCACTGAAGCCACTAGTGCTGATCATGGGCTGGACAATGGGGCTATGTGAGAACAACCACAGGCTAGGGCTGATGCAAGGGATTTCAATGGAGATAGGCTCTTAAACATCTGTCCCAGGTCCCAAGATGACTGCAGCTACAGTTCCAAGTGAGGAAAGTTTCCCAGAGTAAGCAATACAGAGTAGAGTCTTGGGTGGCTCTTAACAACTGCCAGTGAGGCAGGTGCTGACAGGGGAGGGCCAGAGCAGCAGATAGCCTGGGGCAGCATTTCCCTAGCAAGCTCTCTGAAGGGCTCCTCCTAGGATTGCTTTCAACATATCTGATAGTTAAAGAGAGTGGGAAATACTCATGCTCAAGGCCCTTGTATGTGAGTGATTTCTTAGGTTTAATGTTAACGGAGGAAAATAGGTTTAATATTAACAGAGGAAAAAATTCAAGACATCTTGTTGGAAAGAAACTGGCTTGACTTTGTTTAATCTAGAATTTTCCACACATATTTGATCATAGCCTTCTATCTCCTCCCACCCCCTAATTTCTGCACTGTATTTTTGTATAATACCATTATATTTTTGAAAAATGTGCTCATCATAAATAAAGTTTTCAGACAGGCCCAAGGAAACATAGAAAGCAGGTATTTTTCTGTTTTCCAGACTTTATTTATTTTTAATTTAATTTTAATTTTTCATTGTTGCAAGATTCATAGTTCATGCACCACAGACAGTGCTCCATGCAATACGTGGCCTCATCAATACCCACCACCAACATCACCCATCGTCACACATTCCTCAACTCCAAAATCCTCAGTTTGTTTCTGAGTCCATAGTCTCTCATGTTTCATCTCCCCCTCTAATTTCCCCCAATTCACACTTCCTTTCCTTCTCCTAATGTCTTCCATGTTTTTCTTCATGCTCCAAACATAAGTGAAACCATATGATAATTGACTGTCTCTGCTTGACTGATTTCACTCAGCATAATCTCATTCAGTCCCATCCATAGTTGATATAAAAATTGAGTATTCATCCTTTCTGAAGGAGACATAATTTCCCTTGTATATATAAACCATATCTTCTTTATCCATTCATCTCTTGAAGGGCATCTTGGCTCTTTCCACAGTTTAGTGATTGTGGCCATTGCTACTGTGAACGTTGGGGTACATGTGGCCCTTTTTGCACTACATAAGTACCTTTGGGGTAAATACCCAGCAGTGCAATGGCAGGGTCATAAGGTAGCTCTATTTTTAATTTCTTGAGGAATCTCCACAATGTTTTCCAAAGTGGCTGCACCAACTTGCATTCGCACCAACTTGCATTCCCACCAACAGTGGAAAAGGGTTCCCCTTTCTCCATATCCTCTCTAACATTTGTTGCTTACTGTCTTGCTGATTTTGGCCATTCTAACTGGTATAAGGTAGTATCTCAAAGTGGTATTGATTTGAATCTCCCTGACGGCTAATGATGAATATTTTTTCATGTATCTGTGAGACATTTGGATGTTTCTTTTTTTTTCCAAAGTATTTTTATATTATTTTTTCGGTGTTACAAGATTAATTGTTCATGCACCACACCCAGTGCTCCATGCAATACGTGCCCTCTTCAATACCCACCACCAGGCTCAACCAACCCCCCACCCTCCAAAACCATCAGTCCATTGCGTAGAGTCCACAGTCTCTCATGGTTCACCTACCCCTCTGATTTCCCCTCATCACCCTTTCTTTCCTTTTTCTTCTTTTTTTTTAGATTATATGCTCTGGGTAGGAAAGTTATTATTTTACTTTTTCCCCAAATACTTTTATTTTATTTTTTCAGTGTTACAAGATTAATTGTTCATGCACCACACCCAATGCTCCATACAATACATGCCCTCCTCAATACCCACCATCAGGGTCACCCAAACCCCCATTCCCACCCCTCCAAAACCCTCAGTTTTTGCTTAGAGTCCACAGTCTCTCATGATTCATTGCCCCCTCCGATTTCCCCCAATTTACCCTTCCCTTCATTCTCACAGTGCCCTCCATGTTTTTCCTTATGCTCCACAAGTAAGTGAGACCATATGGTAATTGACTCTCTCCGCTTGACTTATTTCACTCCACATAATCTCTTCCAGTCCTGTCTATGTTGATACACAAGTTGAGTATTCTTCCTTTCTGATAGAGGCATAATATTCAATTGTATATATGGACCATATCATCTTTATCCATTCATGTGTTGAAGGGCATCTTGTTTCTTTCCACAGTTTGGCTATTGTGGCCATTGCTGCTATGAACATTGGAGTACATGTGGCCCTTCTTTGTACTGCATCTGCTTCATTGGGGTAAATACCCAATAGTGCAATTACAGGGTCTTAGGGTAGCTCTATTTTTAATTTCTTGAGGAATCTCCACCCTGTATGCCAAAATGGCGCCACCAGCTTGAATTCACACCAACAGTGGAAGAGGGTTCCCCTTTCTCCACATTCTCTCCAACATTTGTTGTTTATTGTCTTGTTAATTTTGTCCATTCTAACTGGTGTACTGTGGCAACTCAGTTTGGTTTTGATTTGAATCTCCCTGATGGCTAAAGATGATGAACATTTTTTCATGTGTCTGTTAGCCATTTGTATGTCTTCTTTGGAGAAGTGTCTGTCCATGTCTTCTGCCCATTTTATGATGTGATTATCTGTTTGTGAGTGTCGAGTTTGAGTTCTTTATAGATCTTACATATCAGACCTTTGTAGTGTCATTTGCGAATATCTTCTCCCATTCTGTGGATTGTCTGTTTGTTTTGTTGATTGTTTCCTTCACTGTACAGAAGATTTTTATCTTGATGAAGTCTGTAAAGTTCATTTTCGCTTTTGCTTCCTTTGCCTTTGGAGACATGTCTTAAAAGAAGTTGCTGTGGCTAATGTCATAGAGGTTACTTCCTATGTTCTCCTCTAAGGTTTTGATAGATTCCTGCCTCACGTTGAGGTCTCTTATCTATTTTGAGTTGATCTTTGTGTATGATGTAAGAGAATGGTCAAGTTTCATTCTTCTACTTGTAGCTGTCCAATTTTCCCAGCACCATTTATTGAAGAGACTGCCTTTTTTTCCACAGGATTATTTTTCCTACTTTGTCAAAGATTATTTGACCATAGAGTTGCAGGTCCATATCTGGGCTCTCTACTCTGTTCCACTGATCTATGTCTGTTTTTGTGCCATTACCATGCTGTCTTGGTAATCACAGCTTTGTAGTAAAGCTTGAAATCAGGTAATGTGATGCCCCCAGCTTTGTTTTTCTTTTTCAACATTTCCTTAGCAATTCGGGGTCTTTTCTGGTTCCATACAAATTTTAGGATTGTGTGTTCCAGCTCTTTGAAAAATACTGCTGGAGTATTGATCAGGATGGCATTGAAAGTATAGTTTGCTCTGGGCAGTAGACATTTTAACAATGTTTATTCTTCCAATCCATGAGCATGAAATGCTTTTCCACCTTTTTGTGTCTTCTTCAATTTCTTTCATGAACGTTCTGTAGTTCCTCAAGTACAGATTCTTTACCTCATTAGTTAGGTTTATTCCCAGGTACCTTATGGTTTTTGGTATTATTGTAAATGGAATCAATTCTCTAATTTCCCTTTCCATATTTTCATTGTTAGTGCATAATAAAGCAACTGATTTTTGTGCATTGATTTTGTATCTTGCCACATTACTGAATTGCTGTATGAGTTCTAATATTTTGGGGGTGGAGTCTTTTGCACATAAAATATCATGTTATCTCTAGAGAAAAAGAGTTCGACTTCTTCTTTAAACACAGGGTTGCAGGATCTGCTCCACAGGGTCTTCACATTGCCCTGCCAGGCTCCAGCTATGTTCTCTTGCCATCTGCAGAAGCAGGATGAGAGGATGAGAAAGATCCAGGCATCTTTCATTGGTCAGCATTTTTGCTCATATTTGACTGGATTGAATATATTTCATGATGTCACCTTGCCAGGAGAGACTCTATTTCAAGTTCATTTGCTACCACCATAAATGGGAAAGACTTGGGGCAGACAGTTCCCCATGCCACACTTTTGCTTTATGAAGTGAGAGGGCTGGGGTAGAGGAGAGTCCTGAGAAGTAGGCAGCAGTTTATCAGGGAGAGCCTTGTGTCACTCAGCAGTTTTCCTGTAGCAAGCAGTTGTCAAACTGGGTCTTATAAGATACCAGGTCTCTGCAGTGGTGCTTCAAGCCTATGCCAAAAAGCTTATTTGAAATACCTTTAAAATATTTTAAATGGAGGGGGGCAATATGGTGGAGAAGTAAGAGATCCTGTTGCAACCTGTCCCCTAGACTGAGCTGGATATCTACCAGAACTCGCTGAACACCCATGAAATCACACTGAGGAACAAGATTTCTCACTTCTAGATCTCTATGAGAGCAAAGAAAGCAGTGGAGAGGTAAAAGCAAAATGGGAACACTCAAACCGATATCAGAGGATAAACAAAAGGGGGAGGGAGCCACCAGAAGCGATCCAAGGACACTAATACCCCAAAGGAAAGTGCCCGGTGGATGGGGATCAGCATTAACATAGAGTCTGGTTAAAAACACTTAAAAAGAGGAAAAGATTCTGAGGAGCAACTAGTGGAAGGGGGTGGTCATGGGCACTGGCCTGGGCCCATGCTCCCAGGAAGGAGCACCCCAAAGTGAGACTGGTGGGGGGGGTCCAGTCGGTGGTTCCTAAACCTGCAGCTTTCCACACCCCGCACCATTCTGTGGGCTGGGCTTACTCCTGCAAGCACATTTAGAGAGTCTGCTGTTGTCCAGGAGCCAGCAGCCTTTCCCTGTGTGCCCTGCTGTCTGGACTAAGTGCACCCACAACCACAACATTCGTGGCCCACCACAGGGTCTGGGTGATCCCAGCCGGCCCCGGAGAGAACACTGGAGGGCGGCCTAATCTCCCCCATGAGCACTCACAGAGCCACAGACAAGTGGCTGGGGTCTCGAGTGTCACCTATGACAGGCTGCGCATTGAGCAGAATATTGTGGGATGGAGTGTGAGTTCTGGACCACCCAGAGGGAAGCAGACTGAGGCTTCTCTGTGATGTGGAGGTCTGAGTACTTCCAAGAAGATTCCTTGCTTGGACTCTCTGAAAAGGTGAAAAAGCTACAAAAGGCCAAAAACCTTCAGAGAGCAGAAGACTGAGAAACCGGTTTCCACAGAGTTCAGCCCCTTGACTGGGGGGACAGGGTGACTCAACCCAAGCAAGATTGACTGGAAAAGAATGCAGCAGGCCCCTCCCACAGAAGACAAGTCAAAAAACAAAAGGACCATAACCACAGGGTCACCATAAAATTTTAAACCCCCAATATCAGGGGAAATCAGTATATTAAACTCCTGATAATACCCTCAAAACAGTATATTTCATAGATATGTTTTTTTTTCTTTTTCTCTTTCTGTTTTTTGTATTCACTTGCTTTCACATTTTTGGGGTTTTTTAAATTTTTTTTAAACTACTTAACATTACAACTAGAGGCTTAATACAACTATAAACGCAAAAGACCTTAAATACCCTTCCTTGCCTGCAAGGAGTTATGACCAAATCCCTCTGATCCTTCTGTCAGTGTTTCTACATATTTGCTTTTATTCTGGTACTATATAAATCATATTTTGGGGGTTCATTCTGACTAGGTACTTTTATTTCTGGTCATTTACTGTTGTCAGTCGATATGTTACTTCGTGTTTAGTTATATACCTTATAAATCTTATTGTGGGGTCCCATTCTGGCTGGGATTTCTTCTTTTTCTCTTTCTATCTTTTTTTATACTTATTCTTTCTTATTTGTGGTGAACCCGATTCCTCCAAAACCTTCCAGGGTGAAACTTGCCTGGAGAATGGGCAATATATCCAGCTATACTTCCTCTCATCCACTTCTCATTAAATGACTAGGAGGAGGAACATGCAACAGAGGAAAAACACAGAGACTGCACCCTCTCCCTCAGAACTATTAGACATGGACATAAACAGTATGTCAGAAAGGGAATTCATAATGACAATTATACAGGCAATGGCCAGGATGGAGAAAAACATGAATGACAACATAGAATCTCTACGGGCAGAATTGAAAGCCAGTATAGCTGATGTAAAAAATGCTGTCAGTGAGATCCAATACAATCTAAATAGTCTAACAGCCAAAGTTACAGAGACAGAGGATAGAATTAGTGATCTAGAGATAAAATGGTTGAGAAGAAAGGTCAGGAGGAGAACCAGAGCAAACTGCTCAGGAATCATGAGAAGAGACTTAGGGAAATAAATGACACCATGAAACATTCCAACATCAAAATTATTGGAATCCCAGAGGGGGTAGAGAAAGACAGAAGACTAGAAGATATAGCTGACCAAATTCTGAATGAAAATTTCCCTAATCTGGGGAATGGAACATGTGTTCATGTCCTAGAGGTGGAAAGAACACCAGCCAAGATGAACAAGTCTATAAATTCAGGGAGACACATCATTGCAAAATGTGGAAATTATAGTTTTAGACAAGAGGTCCTGAGGGCAGCTAGGGGGAAGAGATTCCTTACATACGGAGGAAGGCCCATCAGAATATCAGACCTGTCCACAGAAACCTGGTAAGCCAGAAAGGGCTGGCATGATATATTAAAGGCACAAAATGAGAAGAACATGCAGCCAAGAATACTTTATCAAGCAAGGCTGTCATTCAAAATGGATAGAGAGATTAAGAGCTTCCACAACTGGCAAGGATTAAAATAGTATGTGACCACGAAGCCAGCACTCCAGGAAATATTAAAGGGGGTTCTATAAAAGTAGAAAGAACCCATGAGTGACTTATACTGAAATTTACCATCTATAGAAACACAGACTTCACAGGCAACATGATGTCACTAAACACTTATCTTTCAATAATCACTCTCAATGTGAACGGCCTAAATGCTCCCATAAAATGGCACAAGGTTACAGAATGGTTAAAATGACAGGACCCGTTCATATGCTGTCTACAAGAGACAAATTTGGAAGCTAAAGATACATCCAGTCTGAAAGCGAAAGGATGGAGAACCATCTTTCATGACAACGGGCCTCAAAAGAAAGCTGGGGTAGTGATTCTCATATCAGATAAAGTAGATTTTAGGCTAAATACTGTAGTCGGAGATACAGAAGGACACTACATCATTCTTAAAGGGTCTATCCTCCAAGAAGATCTAATGATTGTAAACATTTATGCCCCAAATATAGGAGCAGCCAACTACATAAGCCAACTGTTAATCAAAATAAAGAGTCATATTTATATGAATGCATTAATAGTAGGAGATCTTAACATGCCACTCTCAGTAACAGATAGATCATCCAAACAGAAAATCAATAAAGAAGCAAGAGCTTTGAATGACACATTGGACCAAATGGACCTCATAGATATATACAGAACATTCCACCCTAAAACAACAGAATCCTCATTCTTCTCCAGCACATATGGAACTTTCTCCAGAATAGACCACATACGGGGCCACAAATCAGGTCTAAACTGGTACCAAAAGATTTAGACGATTCCCTGCATTTTCTCAGAACACAATGCTTGGATCTGAACCACAAGAAAAAGTTTGGAAGGAATTCAAACACTTGGAGGCTAAAGACCAACCTGTTCATGAATCCTGGTATCAACCAGGAAATCAAAGATGAGCTTAAACAGTTCATGGAGACCAATGAGAATGAAGACACATTGATCCAAAACCTATGGGATATGGCAAAGGTGGTCCTAAGGGGGAAATACATAGCCATCCAAGCCTCATTCAAAAAAATGAAAAATACCAAATCAACCCCAGATACAAGAAGGGAATTAATCAAAATTAGAGCAGAGCATGGATTGGAAGAACAAATATTGTGAAAATGTCCATGCTACCTAAAGCAATCTATACATTTAATGCAATCCCTATCAAAATACGATCCATTTATTTCAAGGAAATGGAACAAATAATCCTAAAATTTATATGGAACCACAAAAGACCACGAATAGCCAGAGGAATGTTGAAAAAGAAAACCCAAGTCGGCGGCATCACAATTCCTGACTTCAAGCTCTATTACAAAGCTGTAATCATCAAGACAGTGGGGTACTGGCACAAAAACAGACACATAAATCAATGGAACAGAATAGAGAGCCGAGAAATGGAACCTCAACTCTATGGTCAACTAATCTTTGACAAAGCAGGAAAGAATATTCAATGGAAAAAAGACAGTCTCTTCAACAAATGGTGTTGGGAAAACTGGACAGCCACATGCGAAAGAATGAAACTGGACCATTTCCTTACACCACACACAAAAATAGACTC